>JAOWCC010000577.1:35561468-36161468 GCA_030867875.1 Actinernus sp. WN-2022
TATAGATCATTCACGATTAGAATCACCAATGCTTTCATTTTCAAGAACAGGTCCAATTATTTGGAATTGCATAGCAATATATGTACGAAACGAAGTCAACGCAAACGATTTTTAAAACGAAGATACGTAAGTTACTTCAAACAATATTAGAATTTGAGGACTGATGACTATGCTAATGTACCCATGATAAATCAGAAAATTAATTCCAAATAATTATTACTAAAAGCTTATTCGTTCTTCTTATCCTTTACATTTATTTCTTACCCTAAGTTTTTCTTTTTTTCTTTCTCCCTTTCCTTCTCCTTTCTTCATTCCTTGAATTATTAAATGTATTAATTGTTTCTGTTTAATTATTCGCGGCCCACCACGATTAGCTTTAGCTATTTGCGGGTCACTGTAATTGAAATTTTATATGTTTGTAAAATAAAAAAGTTTGTTGTTGTTAAAACCGTTTGTTGTTGCTTTATGACATGCGCAGTAAAGATATAAGATATGGGAGGATTATACTTTTACATTTGAATATGGTTGAATGTTTTAGAAGATAGCACATTTCTCTTATTTGAGTACAGGATCCTTAGTGAATAAAACCTAGCATAAAAATGCTGCATTCTTGGCAAGCGTTCTCAACACGAGAATATCCCACTTACCATATAATCTTCACTTGTCACGCACAAAGGCTTGAATATGGAATTTTTAATATCAGATTTCAAGGTCCTGCAGTATGGAATTCCATTCATGAAAATATAAAACTTTCCTCAATTTCATCATTTAAAGATAACATGAAACATAATTTTATTGAAGGTTACTAGCTCTAAATGTTTTACTCATTGCTTCTAAGATGACATATCTGTTTTGCAACACCTTCCTTATTATTTTATTTATTATATATTAATATTATCCTCTATATTTAATTTAAGATTTTTTATTTTTTATACATAGCCTAATATTAATTATTAGTAGATTATTGGTAGATTAGTGTATGTGTGTACTTTGTGTATAGGTGTCCCGACCGAAACATTTAAATATATTATTGTAAACTGGCTACCTGGCATTGTTAGCCCTCTAAGGTTATTTTGGGTTGCCAGTACCCCTAATCTTTTTTATCATACTATTTCTGTAAATCTTTTATATTAATTTTTGGGGTAAAATAAAGGTGGTTGTATGAGGCTGGGCGACAAATTAGATTTATTCTATTATCGATCCGAGAACATAATTAATTTAATTTGTCTCTCAGTCTCATATTGAAACCTTTGTGCGTGACAAGTGAAGATTATGTCGTAAGTGGGCTATTCAATGAGTATTGGAAGTTGTTGACCCTCCTCCCACCTCCCCCTCCCCTCTGTGGCTGCGACCTTACAATGAAACAAATAGCCCACTTTCGATCATTGTTTCACTTGTAACGCACAAAGGATTTAATATGAGGCTCCGGGGTAAATTTAATTTATTCTATTATCAGACAAAAGAATAAATTTAATTTACCCCGGAGCATCATATTGAAACCTTTGTGCGTTACAAGTGAAGCATATATCAAAAGTACGCTATTGGAACGCAGAAAATTATTGTAATTTATTTTGGTCTAATCTTTCCGCTTTCCGCTTTCTGACTGACGTTTATTGAAATAGGAAAATACATCTACTCATAGTTAATAGAGGTGAATGGTTATGAAACCCAGCGACCGTCTTTGTTATATGTCTTTGTTAGCTTTTTATCAAAAATTACCGTGCACAAAACACAATAGAAATTCCAATGTGTTAATCAATCAGCCAATAGAAACGTGTGAGTTCAGTCGTTCAGGGGACGCTAATGAACTATGATCGTGCACAATCTTTTGTCTTACCCCCTTCCAACATAAATCTCAGCTCCTTTGTTAGCCCTTTGAAGTTTGCCGGGTTTCATAACCATTCCACTCTATTAACTATGATCTACTGATCTAGTGGAGATTATACACCTGTCCAGTTGCAAGGCTTTTCTTTGAAGCATTCAAGGTGCGCGCCTATATGGAATGATAAGCCAAACATGTCCCGTTATTATACACCAGTTGTAAGGTTTTCTTTGAAGCATTCAAGGTGCGCGCCTATATGGAATGATAAGCCAAACTTGCCCTGTTATTATACACCAGTTGTAAGGTTTTCTTTGAAGCATACAAGGTTCGCGCCTATATTGAATGATAAGCCAAACTTGTCCCATTATTGCTGCAGAAAGGACAGAGCAGCGCAAATGGCCCAAAACACAACACTCCATTCCTTTTCCGCCATTGATACTATTCTTGTTATTTGTATTGTTCTTATTATATTACCTGTGTAACCAGGCGACCTCCACATTTTTACGGTGGTCACCTGATTACATGTGACATGCGCATGCGCAATCTACTGGACTAGCTCACTTTCAGTCCACCGAGCGACCGAAAGGGAGGTCGGGACTAAAAGTACCCCAGAGGAAACACTCGAGAACAGAAACAATGAGAATGTTCAGAGTCAATCAATCACAGATGCCGACATAACTTTGTATAGTGAGGCAAAAAACATACGTGGTCTCAACGTTGCGGGCGGCAACTATACAGTGACTTCCCATCATGAGAGATTATCTTTATAATTCATTACCACAATTAGCACCTGTAACGTATTTACAATTATAATTTTGTTCTAGAAAAACTCAAAGATTTCTTCAAAAGAGATTTACTTGCACGTTGCACTTAGTCATGCAGTATCAATTAAAGCGCAGCCGAATACTTAAAGTTTGCGGCGTTGCATTGTAAACGGAATAACTATAATGCAGAACCGCGTTTATCTAAAGAAATCAGCTAGGGTACAGAAGCACTGAAATAGTGCGCTCTAATTGGCTGGTCGATTTGCTTTTCGTCTGGGATGGGTAAATACAACGTTATCTAAATCAAAGGTTTCGTCGATATCAGTTTAGTCAGGACCGTCAGGGGCTTGAGTTCCATGACGGACGAGGTAACGTTTATAAAGGCGGGGGCTAGGACGAAAGCTCCGCGTACTTCAGCATTTTGTGTAAAGGTGGGAAAGATTTTGTGTAAAGGTATAGGAAAAATTTTGCATGTGTAAAGGTACGGTAGGGCAATTTCAAGAAAACAAACATCAACATTTCATCTCGAATCCTATGAAAATTTAATGTTTATGTTCCTAGTACTATTGTAAAGGAAAATATCTACACGGAAAGTTCAGACTTGAAAGTTCCTTTTTGGAGTTATTTAGGGTTATCCCATAAGCACCATGCAAATTACTGATCTTCGCAGACCTTGATGAAAACTTAAGTTATCAGTCCTACTTGAACCAAATGGAAGTCTGCCCTGTGAGCCCTGTAATACCAGTCGCAGTGTACCAGCCACGGTGAACATAATCCTCCTTCCCCTTCTGAATGTCGGGCTGATAAATCTTACATCCAGAACACGAGCTGCCATCGCCGGAATGAACACTTGGGAAGAATGGACCGTTATTCCATGTGCCATACTCCATCCCGAGATCATTGAACCCATAACCCGTAGGATACGAATCACTCCATGTAACACCAAGCGATTCACCAAATGCATACCTCAAAAACTCACCTTTGTCTCCCTTCAAACCTTCCACTATGAACTCTGTCATGTGCATTTGTGGTATCCCTCCCGTCCCTGTTGCGCCGTGATAACGGTTGTGATTCGCAAACGTGATTGTGAATGCGTTTTGGCGAAGGTCTATTCGATAGACATAGTTGTAGTTATCAATGCCTCCGGTGTTCGGGTTATTACCCGCTGCCATAATCATGTAGGTGGCATTTCTCGCCATCATAACAGCTCCACTAGTCAGGTTAACCAAACCATTAGAGCTTTGACGTCTATCGGGTTTCCAGGTGTATCCCATTGGGTTATTCATATTTGGAATAGCTTTATTACGTGCGTTGCTGCTACTGGCTGCTACATACCCATAGCTGGCCAGCATCCAGCCCCCATCCGAGTTTATCATGTCGCAGTATGTAATTGCAGCGCTTGTCTCACCGAGGGGTTTGATCCAGTACAAACCGCTGCCAAAACTATCGCCGGCATTTAAGATTGCTTGGGCATTAGGGGCAGGGTTGGTCTCTGTGCCAAGCCGAAGCCTTTCACACTTTGAACCAGCGTAGTCAGTAGGACAACTGCACTTGTTTTTACCAACACAAGTTCCACCATTTCGACACTTGAGCTGAGAATCACACTCACCTGCGATTATGCAAATCAATATGTATTATGTAACCTGAAATGTTTACACGCTCTGGTTATTTTTACATCTTGAGGTTTGAAACGAAACAAAAATAATAATTCATGATACGCGCGCAAGGATACGCTTATGTTTGGTGATATATTAAGACAAACCTCAAGTGGAGCTCCCAAGGCGCTCAACAAAGTTATACCGAAGAGAAAGAAAGAGAAGAAAACAATAAGAGAAGAAAACAATAAGAGAAGAAACCTGAGTCAGATCAGAAGTCCATGACTTCTGGTCAAATCTATAACCTTATTTGCAGAAAGAGCGCGCTCTTGCACCTGAGTCACGTGATCTAGCTAAACATGTTGTTCGTCTTGCTATACCCATAGCACGGTGCAGGAGCTCCACGGTGCAGCCTCCTTTCGTCATAACATGTCGGATTTGCTGCATTACCCGGAAAAAGTTCAGTTTGTTTCGTGTAAAATTCACGATGATAGAGAAAACAAAGAATTTGCTTGTTCATATACTCTTATTATATTGATGATAAGGGAAATCGTTGATTCAGCCGAATGACGACTGATAACCCCATCCTGATAACCCAATCCCACACTACTCCCCCCAAATATAACATCGTACTTACTGATATGACAGTACACTCCCGTGAATCCTTTGGGGCATTTACATGACGTCACGCTCGGTCCTCCTCGACAGATGCCACCATTTTGACAGTATGAGTCTCGACACACTGAGATTACAAGATCACAGAAAACGGCAGTAAGGTATCGCACCTATTTCTAAGAATAAATCTGCGAAAACAACTTCCAAATAAGGAAATTTTCTCAGACATTTTTGACGATTATAAAAGAGACCCCATCCTTAATGAGAAAATTCGAAAACTGAAAAGAAAAATAAATTTGCACAACTTGCAAGTGAATATGATATCGTTATACGTCCTGAAATAACTGTTTAATGGTAAATTTGAAACTGGACACCTCACATTGACGGACTGTAACATTTATTCATTTTCTAATTCTCTTCTATTGCGATGTACCAAAGGAATTTGGAGTTCTTCGAGAAAATGGAAAACATTGTGAGGCTGATCATATGCAAAACCCATTCTTGGATAGAATAATGGAAGCGAGGTCAGTCGCTCTAGGATAATAAATTTACCTAGTTTTCCTCTTATTCTCGACATTTCAGGCACTAATCAAAGTAACGATGTTTTAAATTTTAGCGAATATTAAAATAGCTAAACCGACCAACCGGTTTTCCGTGTGATTTATTAAAACCTGAGTGAAGAAAACCTCTATATCGTTTAGGTTATATTTAATAAATTGTCATGCTCTGCCGTAACTTTCTCAATTTAGAAATAAGTGAAATAAAACAGTGACAGGCACACCAGCGCACCCTGTACTTCGTTCCGGAGTTTAATTTACAAACTAGAGTTACCTTTGCATATCTGTCCGTCTGCGCAATGATGAATAAGGGTTCTCTCGAGCGTATCACAGTCACTCATCACATCCTTCAATTTCTGGTGGAAATCCCTGCATTCATCGACAGCTTTTTTAACTTTTTTAAAGCACGTAATGCAAGTCTCTGTTGACAGACGAAGAAAGGTCAAAGGAAACAAGTCAGCAGATGTGGCATAAGATCAGTTTAAAATTACTTAGAGAACATCTTTTCATATTTCAAGTTAAACGTAAGCGCATGAACATCCCATAAAAAGGTCCTATCGCAAAACTGAATAGCAGCCATATTTTCTATTTCCCGCTCTCCACTTTATTGCACTTTTCCTAAAACGTTTGTACGCATGCCAAAAAGTTTCGATTAGCAAAGTTATTAGAATTAGCAACCTAGCAAAGTTTCGATTTCTGAAGATAAAATAAAGGCGGCACGAGTGCCTTGAACCTCAAAGCATGAACTTTACGGGAACAGTTCCATGTGTGCTATAAATTTCCATGTTCTTTAATGTACTCCAATAATAAAGGGGAATATAAATGGCATGCGAAAATACGTGACTACAGTGGTTACCTGTAGGACAGTTGTCTCGACACTTTGTAATCTTCTTATTTCGTTCTTCGATGCATAATGTCGCAGGCAGAATGACGTATCGGCTCAACCATGACGCGGCGCCGTTGCATGAATGATCATGAGTGGCTACAGATGCTATGCATTTGTCCAACGAAGCCTTCGGGCATGTCTGGAAACGAAACCGAAACATTTACCATTCCTTGCTTCCAGCGCCTCATTTTCTTTTGTAATCGCTGAACGAATTAGAAAAGGAGGCTCTGCGAGGAGGGTATATTTTCCATCATTAGAAAAGGGAGCAGTTGGGAGACATGTAATATAGAAACACGAAATACTAATCCGAGTACTTACTAGACCGCTTGATGGAATTGCAAGTGATCCAAAAACAATCCCAAAGATGATAAGCGCTGGCATCTCGTCTTCTTCACCGCGGCGTACCAACTGCATGTAGTGGAGTTCTAGGTGAGCGGACTCTTCCTAATCCTATTGTATACGCGTAATTACGGAAGTGCGCACTGGTATAAGATACGCGCCGCAGATCCGGGCACGACTTTTCTTGGCGTCACCTTGGCGACTGAGAAAACACGACAGGATTTACCGTTAAGCTGTCTAAATAATCCAGGCCTAGTATAAAACTGACAGAAGAATGACAAATTGGAACCAGTAATCAATGGCGTTGCCTCGTGGATGCATGCAGCAAAATAAATTGTTCCAAAATGAGGACATGAGTATGTTAAATGTGGTAACCACCTAAAGTTCATCAAGGACGATTTTGCACTCGGGCAGTCTTCCAACCCGAGTTCAAGTTGTACTGATTGTTTTAAAAGCAAGCTTAGATCGTAATAAAGAGTGTGAGTATATAATAAATCAATTATCGGATTTGGCCTTCGGTCTGTGTTATGTGGCCTTGACTGACAACACGGGCCTTCGTCTGTAAAATGTTTGATGCGCCAATCAGCCTCGTCCAGTAATTGTTTATTATTATTATTGCTGTTGTTGTTGTTAATTGCCAAATAATTTTGCTGTTCAAGCAGGATCGACTTGAAAAAAAGCTTTTTTAATTCGTGGATGTGCGCATGCACAGGAAGGCGTTATTTTTCTTTCTTTTTTATTTAACCACATATATTCTCCTCGTTTGTTCCAAGGGCATTATCTCATCAAGGGAGCTTATGGAGCCCATTACGGCTCCTGCGAGAAGATAAGAAGGGAAAAAGGAAATAATGAGAAGTTATTGGGAAGTGGACTTTTGATACATGCACTGGTGGGATCGGTAGCGCGTTTATGCAAATTATGGCGTTCAGTAAACGTCTTTATATACCCCAGAAGTCATTAGGACGCCATGTTGGATTTGACAGGCGCGTAGTTGCAAACCAGTGTGGTGAAAACAAAAATACGGTAGCGTCTTTTGAAATGCAAAACACAAGTCTACGAAAGTTATGAAGACTAAGGAAGGCTTTGCATGTCTTACAAAACCATTAATGCTTAAAAAAAAAACATTCCTTATTTATGGTCTTTTGGCATGGGGTAATATTTACCCTACCACTTGAAGAATTAGTTGTCATGCAAAACAAATCATTACTCCGATTATGACATTCTCTAGATATGATGCACATGATAGTAAGCAAAGACCTTAAATAGGGCCACCACATTGATTATATATATCAGTATAAGAAGATCATAAAAGGCTCTATTCCTTAAGAATACTTAAAAGCGCAAGTCAACATCCGATTCATTTTCTCTTTCCTAGAACTGAGATTCCTTTTCATAATTGCCGATAATATCGGAGCAAGCCATATTTATTTTAATTGTGAATAAAACATTTCGTGCAAAAAAATAAATCGAAATTTTAGAGTCGATAACAAGCAGGCATCACTATTTGACATTTGGTTGAAAGAGCCAAAGGAGTATTGCTATCCCACAAATCAGTGTCAGACTACACAAGAATACGAGAAATGGAGGACATAAACAAGCGTACAACTGTGTAGTTTCTCTTTCGTTACTGAACCGAAATTATACCTTCGAGGCCCTTTATTTTAAAAATGACGAACTGTTCCAGGTGAACTATCCTTGAAGTATGCTGTTTTTGTTGACTGATAAAACGAACCACTTTGGACACATTATTTTAAGGATTTTTAGGATGGAATCGGTTCATAACACCGGAACACAGCAATTGAAGTGACAAAACTCTTGAATAGAAGCGGTATTGACGGTAAGAAGGTCCAAAATCCCAAAATTGTAGTGTATTTGAATGTATGGGATGTAGTGCCGGCGGGCAATTATAGTGCATTTTTCGCCTATCCAGGGAACCACCGAGTTCTCGAATCACAATGGGCGCGAGGTTCGTCAGTTCATATAAACATCGCTTAAAGGAGAACTGTAGTCAAAAATCAACTACGAATCAATCTATATATGAAAAACCTTAGGTTATGATTCAATTTATTGGGGTCCGCGTCGGAGAAAAGCAAATCTGAAAACCTTCCTCACAAGACTCACAACCTCCGCTGTACAAACGGATCAAGTCTTGTAATTCGTGACGTCAAGTAGGTCGGGTTTTTGCTTTCCTTTTATTATTTCCGACTAGTAAAGCTTTTGAGTAGCCATTCCTTATTCTATATTCAATCTGTCAAGCATTATTTGCCTACACACAGTAATGGTGTGTATATTTCACCTCCGCTGATGTGCGCTCAACAAGGAGCAAACTACTTACTCGCTGGAAAAAAACGATCGAAGACAGGGCCGTTGGAGGTAAATATATAACCTATTTCCTTGATTAAATGCTCCCCCCCCCCCCCAACCCCCCTCGATTAAGTGCCTCCTTGATTATGAACTTTGAAATAAGAAAACCCTCCCTTAATTGAGCGCCCACTCCTCTCCTACCCCCACCCCAAAAATACAGCAAGAGAGAGTGTATGAATTAACAGATGGTATTACTTCAAGTTCATTATACTAACACAGTACCAAGCCTCTAAAATTGAAGCTCATGGCAACAAATGTCCTGCAAGCACTTGGTCGGGAAAATCATGCAAGGGAACATCGAACATTGGAACTGCAAACAAGTGGTATCCAACTTTAGAGCTTAATTATATGCGGTAATGAGAAAACAAGAAATATATCAACAATTAGTCGAAAAGGCCAAGAGGAGAGAAGGACAAGCCTCTGGTGTTATCCGTTGAGAATCTCGCTTCCTTGCGTTGATTTTCAAATCAAGAAACACATCAAACTGGTTTTGCTGGGCCATTAGTAAGCCAATGAAAATTACTGTTATATTCAAGCTTCACAGTTGCGCCTGGTAATTGGGCCTGAATAGATTGTGCTCGGCAACTTTTGAGCAACTTCTGGAGTTTTGAGCAACTTTGTGTACTGCAAGCAACCTAGAGCAACTTTTGCCTTCCTTGACAACTTTTGAGCAACAAATAATGATAAAACACCCAAATTATCCCAAATGTTTCTGTTAATTGAAACTGGTCGATACTAAGAATGCTGTAGACGTGTATTGAATAGTATTGACCCTGCAAATGATTCACATTCCTTTGTTTTCTACTTTCCGTGCATGAATTGAGGAAGACAAGGTGGCATGGTGGGCAGCCCACAGCGAGACACTTCCACACTGGGCAGGGGTGGTAAAGAAGATGTTGGTCATCCAGCCAAGTTCAGCATCTGCTGAGAGAGCCTTCAGCCTTCTGAAGAATGCCTTTAATGACCAGCAAGACACTGCCCTTGAGGATTACCTTGAGGCTTCAGTCATGATTAGATGCAACAACGCAAAGACTCTGAGGCTGTAAACTTTATCACCGTGTGTGGTGTCTATGGTCAATATCATGAGATTTACTCATTAGAAACTACTTTACTTCATTAGAAAGTACTACTATTGGTAGTTATGTTGAACTTTAAGATTATATTGAATTACACATCCAACATTCCATGTTTTAAGTTGTTTTCTAGAATAAAATGGCTCGCCAAAGTGAGCAACTTTTTCAAATTTTGGTGGCAACTTTTTCAATTTTTGGCAACTTTTGAGCAACTTTTAGCCTTTTTTTGGAGCAACTTTGGCTGGATTTGCTAGCACAATCTATTCAGGCCTACTGGTAATGAGTAGATTATCCAATCAGGGACGAGGTTTAAATCAGTCGGAACCTCGTGTTCGCATGGAAGTGATATTCTCAACGGAGGCTCTTATTTTCTTCCATCTTCTCTTCTCGCCTCTGAAATCCAGGGTACGGGTTGTGAAGGGCTGCCTAAAAAAATCAACGAATTGAAATAGGTTTTTAATGTTGCTTGCTGCATTCACAATAAATATTTACAAGCTATTTTATTAAATTCGTATACGTAAAAAAAACAAAATTCTATCACATTTATATGATATTATGCTTATTGTAAAAAAGTGATTTTGATTCACATCTTTTGTAAAACGAAAATAAATATGCTAAATATGGGTCCTTAAATTTCTGATATTTTCAATTCAATAAATAAATGTTATTTTGATTTAAAATTTGTAAAACGAAATAAAACATGGCAAAACATTTTATACCCGAAAAAAAAATTCATTCATCTCCCTCAGAAGCCAGTTAAATATTTACGCATATACCTTACGTTAAATAGTGAATATCTCTAAGCCTATTTCAAATGCCGTACTGCTGCCGTGTCGAACTCAATTCATCAATTAAAATCGACTTTAGCACGGCCGTGGCATGACGCAAATCATTAAATATGACAACTTGAATGGCGTCAGTTACCCTGTGGATAAACATGGGAGCGAGGCGATTTCGGGCAACGCGCGGATTTCCTTACAAAACAGAACAAAACAAGCCCGTGCGTCGATTGCCTCGCTCCCATGTTTATCCACAGGGTACCCGTTGCGATAGTATCAACTGCGAAATGGGCCATTAAGTTCTGTCGTGCTACATGGCGATACATAATTTCAAACGTCATGCTACTGCCGGGTCAAACTTCATTAATAAATTATAATAAGTGGAAAAACCGTGGTTTTTTTTTAAGTTGGACGAAATATTTAAAAAGTCCGACTGAATTAAATTCAACATCTGAAACCAAGTCGTGTCACTGTCATCGTGCTCAGTTCGATATTGTAGTAGAACCGGGCTTTATATCGTTTTGATAAGAATACAGAGGCATCATTTTCTTTATAACAGAAATTAAGAGTCGCCTTACTGAGAAAAATTGCACCAATTTTACACTAATCACTAAATTCTTGACCAAATTTTCCTCAAATTTCCACATTTCCCTCCACTCAAGTCTCTCTCACTGTTCCCTCCGCCATTTTGAATATTTCATGTAAAGCGCTCATGAAAACGAGGCGAACGGTAGCTCGTCTGCGAATATGAAACAAATAAGGGAACTATCTTTAAAACAAATCAAGAAATTATCTGTACAAACGTGTAATATTTCTATCTACAGAACTTTGACGGTCGTAGCGTCGCTCGAGTCACCGTTCGCCTCGTTTTCATGCAATATTATCACTTAATATGAAAATGGTGGAAAGAACGATGAAGGGGAGTATTCTTTTACCATTATTAATTTCAAGAGTCAATAAGGCTTTATGTACTGCTCTCTTCAGCACATTTATGTGATTTGTTAAGAGCCAATCTAGCTGGAATACCGGAAGGTAGTTGGCCTAATACGTGCCTATACTTCAACTTCTTTTGACATCGGCACAAGCTCCACGTGATCAGGTAACGTCAGGTCCAGACCTTCCCAGTCTAGTTCCAAGGCCTCACTCGACATACATGTATTAAGGCCCGTTTGTGTTGATGTCACAACAACCTCGGTACTACTCCGTAATGACTGGCCATAATGAGCGTGGGTGAGTTCTTCGCTACTCACTGTTTCCTGTGAGAAGAGTCAAGTTCGCTGGTAAGTTTCAGGCGGACAAGACACTGAGCACAGTTTTCCTGTGCAAACAATTAAGCGTGTGCACTAGAACAATGCATGTTTACCGTTCAATAGACTAGTCGAAATCCCACAACCTTTATAAACACAAGAAAAATAGTATTCCATTCTCACTGGCACTACAGCCACTCACTGCCTGAGGCTTAGCTTAATTAAGTTATGGGCGAATGGAATTTTTGCCTGAGACAGGGAGCAGCAGAGTGCCTACGAGAGAGAGGCAACCGTCGCTGAGGGGAGGGAGGGTGGCGATTTTTTCCTTTTACTGCGCGCCGTAACTTGGGGAAATGGGCAGATCCGATGGCACAAGCCTAATATATACTATCATAGCATCCCTAGAGGGATGCACGGGTGTGTGAGCATGGGCTAAAGGATGATAAACTACATTAGCTGCGGTTACACTAGACCAGTTTTACTAGGTATATTGGAAATTTACCCGGTTAAATTCGTGTTTTCGTGTCTAACCGATTTCCCCAGGAGAAAACGTACCTATAGGTATATTTCCATAGTTACGAAAGAAAGAACAATGGAACTTTCCCTTGATAGCACCCCAGATAAGTCTTAGGGGTCGCTGCCGACCCCAGATAGTTCAGCCAATTAAATTTCGAGGATCTGACAGTACAATAGGCCTTCGCGCCACAAAGTTACTGGGGCGTGATATTCAACGGTCTTCGTGTAACCGCTGTACCCAGGTAAATTCAAACCCCAGATGGATTATATTGGGGCCAGTTTTACTGGGTAAATGACTTTATCTTGGGTAGTGTAACCGCAGCTATTATAACGCTTGCGAGGCGGTATTTCGTGGCTGGCATGCCATTCTCACTACCCAATTTCTCTTAAAATATGCAGTTATAATTAAAATAACATTCAGTGTTGCCTTCACGGAACTGAATTTGGATGAAAAGTAGATCTATAGCAAGGATGTAAACAACCTAATGGTAAACGAATCATTTCCACTGCCTTACCCCTACTTCCGGTGTTGAGGAGGAGTCGCTGCTTGACAGAGATTCATACCGCTGGTCTTCAAAAGTGCAGGCTCTGTGTGATTCTTCATCTTTAACATTGCATTCATTCTGCGCATGATCAAGGGTCGCATTGGCAACGTCGCCATTCATTTCCACGGTGGGTTTTCGTTGTGGTTGACTGGGATCTATCTCAGCCAATTGAAGATTCGCTTGTTTGGATCTTTCTAGTGCTCTAACAAGCACAGCACATGATAAAACCAAAACTCCTACTGGTAGAGAGATTATAAGAGCTAGCGGGAATTGTGGATTGTCGCCGAAGAGCTGTAAATATTTCCGTTCAAGTTCCTTTTTTGACAGCGCCGGCTCTGCAATTTAAATTAACAAAGATAAATGAAGGTAAGCGCAAGCTATCGTACAGGCTAAAACAGACGAATTAGATATCAAAATATTTTTTTAAATATCAATCTGTAAAAAACGCATGCAATATGTACAAGAACGAGCTGAGGAGGCGGCTGTATTTCGGGCTAGTCTGGAACTTCTTCCGTGCGCTCTGATTGGCTGGCGACCTGGTCCGTTTTTTTTTCTCATCCGGACCGACTAATTCCAAAGTTTTTCAAAATCAATGTTTTCAATGTGAGTTGTAAACAGAGTTGTTAACGTAAACGTATCTTAGAATTGAACACGTTGTATTGAAATCCTTTCAAAAAAGGGAAAACTGCAGAAAATTTGCCTGTGATTTTAGCGAAACAAAGATCGCACGCTCAACACTGACAAATGTATTGCTTCTTTTGCGAGCGCGCGATGAATTAACGCCGAAAGTACAATAAATTGAATTGATAAGGAAAACTAAGAACGTTATTTACCGGCCTTAGTCAGTCCGCCGGTATAGTATGAATAAAAACTTTGCCAGAGGTGCCATTTTCAGGACCTCTGCAGGCAAAGTTTTTTTCTCCATGCGGACCGACTAAGGTCGATAAATAACATATATATATTGACCCAGATCAGACTGGTAATGGACTTATGCTCAGATTGCCTTATGTTTTAGTTTAAATTTTGTTTTAGGACGATCCAGATTCAGATTCAGTGGCAAATCTTGTTGCTTCAAACCTGGATAGTACCGCCGCGCATTCCTAACACGTCATAATCTCCTCCCCCGAGGGGGCTACTGCCTACCTGGTACCACTGTCAAGTAAGCTTCCTTCAAAGATTTCCCATATCTGTTGAACGCTTGACAAACGTACGTGCCACTGTCCTTGTACGTCACATTATACAAATGTAGCTCCCCTCTGTACGAACGACCGCTTACTCCACCCTCAATCAACGTAGGCACTCCGTGCGGCTTCTTCAAACTATTCCTTTTAGTCCTTAAACGGGAAGCATTTGTAGAGTTGGCAGAACTAAATGGAAGTACTATCTTGAAGTACCATTCAATATAAGGCACCGAGAGGCTTTTCACTTCACAGGAAAAGACGACAGATTGACCATATGTTGTTGTTTGGTTTTGAAGAGATCCGTCGGTGATCGTAGGTTGCTTTGCAGAAGTTGGCTCTGAAACAAAAAAATTAAAAACTGCTTATCCAAAACAAAGTTGTTCGTTAGAATACATACAACGTGTCTTTCCGCTTTCGAGACTCCGCCATTTTAAATTTCGGTATAGGGCCTGGGGCCTAGTTTAGGCTTAATTAGCCAGGTTCCTAAGGCTAAAAAAATGAAAAAATTACAGGAATAATTACATTATTCGTCAGGTAGGAACCTTTCTTTTGAGATTTTTGGATTATCTCCAACCTCGGCTCATTTTGTAGTCAGCTGTAATTTATTTCAGTGTTTTCAGGCAATCCGAGATGTGCTTGTCCCACGGTCAAGTCATGTCAGAGATTTAACTTAATTGTTCCAATCGAATTTGTACTTGTCCCAAACAGTCGGACATAAGTTTTGGCGCATCCTGCCGTTTACTTGAGAATCGGGGAGTAGAGACCCTTAGCACCTGATTGCGGGATAACTCTTCTCCATACTATGTAAACACTTTGGCTCACCCACCCAGAGCAACCCAGACTCGCTTAAAACCAAGTTGACTCAAATCACCCAAGCCAACATTCTTCCATATAAACGCTAGGGAATGGTGAAGTTCGGGGACTGAGGATGATCCAACCTGTTAAAGTCTTACATTGGTATGTAATCAACTAAAGTCGATTGAGGTATGCTAACCGCCGTGGAAAGCGAGTAGCAGCTGACGTTTCGAGCGCTAGCCCTTCGTCAGAGCAAAAGAGGGAAGTCTTAGGCTTAGCTTTTAAGTAGTTTTCTTGTTTTTCGCGAACCATTTCACGTAAATATGCGTTCGTACTTAGGATTAAAAACAGGGGTGATTGCCTGTGTTTTCTTTTAGTTTCGGCGGGAAACTGGAAAGACGCGCGCGCGACTGGCTCATCAAAAGGCATGCGCGAAACGTTTTGCCGCGATGTGGAGCGCACCATACATAGAGATCAATCGAGCAAAATTCGGCTACCTTTGTGTCCGTCTGTCCGACCGAGTGCCACCCGCCCCACCTCTACTATTTGTAGCACTTTTTCTCCGAATGAAAATCGATTTATGTTGCAATAGCTCAGCCGACAGAGCGCGTTTTTAAACTTTAATAAGAGTCATTGTTTTTATACCTTCCTATTTTTTTTACCTCGGATATCATATTATTTAGATCTTCTTTCCTCATTCTGGTATTTTTCTAAAAAAAATAAACTACATCTGGTCTTGGACTCGGGCCACTTGCTTTTAATTACCGGATGACGTTTCAATATAACAATTTGAGATCCACCCACAGGCTTGCCTACATGTATGTGTTAAGAGGATATATTTTACAAAACCGTGTACGTATTGGGCGTCAAAAACTAACACGTAAAGACTAAATGGATTTTAGCAAAGATTTCACAACATTTGTGCTGTTGCTTTTTGAATGGTGAAAGTTGAATTGGTGTGTTGTCCAAAGCGAATATTTAAAACAAAAATTATCTCCTCAGGGCTAAACCTGAATATGTAACACCAAACTTAAGGCGGTTCAATGGCTGACTAAAGTCACAAAGAAAAGCAAGAAACTAACTTTGTGCCACGCTAACTCTGATTGAGTTCTTAGTCAAGAGTTTATGTTATTTGTGTTTGTTTGTGACTAATAAAATAGTAATTAGAGTGTTAATCCAAAGCGAAAATTGGAATTCAAATTAGTCTGCAGGGCTAGTTTTTGGCGCTTTTTTCAAATATTGTGCGACAATTAGAAACATTCCCTCTTAAGTTATAAGCTTATATTTACTCACCTTTTACTTGTAAAATGAAGGTCCTATTTATGACACTAGAAAGTCCAGTGATGACGCATAAATAATCCCCAGCATCTGCTAATAACAGGTTACTAAAATTTAGCAACAACATCTGGGAGCCACTGTGCATTGGTCTATAGGTCACATCCCGTAAGGGTTGGTTGTACTTATACCATACGATGTTAAACGAGGCTTCGTTATGAAAGGCAGGGATGGAGCAGTTCAGGATCACGTGACTACCAACATACGATGAGATATGGGTTATTGAACCTTTCTTGGTGATGGAAGATGGAAGAACTATGAATAGAAATGTAGCAATAATGTTCTTTAAATATCTCTTTTGTCTATACAGGGCTTCTGATATTTTGCACAATCGGTCTCAAATCGCATCCGGATCCGGTCGCGTAATTGAGCTATTTTCGCATAATCAGTGAAAAAATACGCAATTTGAAAGAAATAAAACAAAAACTCTCGCAAGACCTATAATGTATTAGAATCTAGTTCCAGAATATTTACAGTGCGAATACTGAAACCGGCGCCACTTAGGTAAAGGGAACCAATCACATTGCAGAACGAAAACAAAGCATTCCAACTTACGGTCACTTGAGCCAATCAGTGTTGAGTACAAGACAATAGCATTTCAACTTGCTCGAGCTTCTATCCGGTAAAAGGCAAATTTCGTGGACTAGTTCTGAAGTGAATGAAGAAATTGTGTCGATATGCTAGGATTTGTATTTTGGAATGCTCTATTTTCGTTCTGCACTGTGATTAGTTCTCGTTGTCGAATGGCTCCGGTTTCAGTAGTTGCACTGTAAACGTGATATGTAGTCTTCCTTTCTATTCGAAATATTGACCTTCATTAAATTCACCCTATATATTTGACGTAGTATTGGCCCTGCAGTTTAAAGTGATTAAGCTTATTTACCTTCCAAAACACGGTGAATCACAGGGAGCCCACCCCCTGTTCTGTTTCTGAGGAAGAAGAGAGTCATTAAGAGAAAAAAGACAAGGGAGGAAACGACTGAGCTACAGGTGCCCGACAGATGTGCTCCGCATTTTTCTGGGACACTTCCGAGTGACACTGTCGGGAATAATTTTCCAAATGCGTGACGACAGGGAAGTGAATCGAAATTCAAATTACAATAGTACAGCAGCAAAAAAAGAGTATTAAAAAATTCTGATTTGCTAAGAGCAGTACAATTTATGTTGTATAACACTGCAGAAATTTGAAACACAAGTGCCAAAAGTTGAAACACCAGTGCAAAATTACACTTTCCACAATGTATCAGTCGAAACCAATTTTTTGGTCGAGATTCTAATGTAAATGTACCCTAGAATTGTATACATCTGTCGGGCACCTGTAGCTTGCTTTTTTCTCTTTCTCTTTCTCTCTCCTCGCCGTGTCGGACGATTTGTCAGTCAAGCCAGTTCAGGACCGGGGTGGGCTCCCTGTGGCTGGATCGGCTGCGAATTGGATTGGTACTAGTTGATTAAAAGATGTGAAAATCCAAGATGCCAGAAGACCTTCCTTACTCTTGCGATTAAAGGAATGAGATTCCTTGAAAATGTTGTTAGTTAATGGAGGAATAAGAGCAAAAGAATTCTGGAGTGATTTAAAGACCGCAGGTTAAAATATACACAAGAAATGACAAGGCAAGTTGGTTATAAGTGTAGCCAGTTGCATGCGATATGAAAAATGTATCTCTTCTGTGGAGTTCTGAAGACGTTTTGCTTCAAGAACTCGAACAAAAAAATATTATTGCTGAGTTTTGTGGTGCAGCTTATACACGAGGTTTTTCCTTGAACGATTTTGGCAAACTCGAGAGGCAGTTCAGTAATCAGGCTGAAGTTCTGCACATATCAATGACAATGATAAGCCTGAAGAGAGGGGGGGGGGGGGGGGGGGGGGGCATTGGGTGGGGATTTGACAGTCAGGGCTACCCCAGGGTGGGGTTATTTATAGGAAACAAGGAAGGTAGGGCGGTGGGGTGGGGAATTTTGATATTATTGACCAAATGTGTGGGGTGTGCCACAGAGATCCTGGGTGAAAAATCGTAAAATGGGTACTACCCTTAATTCCAAGGCTTGAAACTAAAATATGAGATGACAAGTGAATACTCGGAATGTATTGAACAGATCGTTTTTATTTCTCTTAGTATGTGGTTAGTATATATAGGATCAAGCATACAACACTATAAACCCATGTGCCAAGAGTGAAACCAGAGAGTGAAACTAATACAGAACACACACTACTGTACTTGTGGAACAAGAAATGTGACTTGAACTCTGAATGCTTCATTGTTTTTTTTATTGTTTTGATGTCGTAATGGTTAAATAATTAATATGTAATGCTTTACATTTATTGAAGATTGCTACGTTTAGCGGGCATTGAGCAAATGCATGATATTTCATATCAAGAGTTAGGGGAACAAAAAAATGTACATTGTACCCTACCATGTATTTGAGGATTGGATATTTTATTTAAGGATGATAATACAGAATATGAGACCTATTTAAATTAAGTGTACCATACCCTATCCCGTGGCACATACAATGTACCTATATGGCTTATATGGGAGTACTCCCCCCCCCCCTAGGTCCCAAGTGTGGGGAATTTGACTTGTTTTTTGGAGAAAATATCCCCCCTCGGGCTTAACATTAATTTGATAGGTGTTTGTACATGATAAAATACGGTTTAATTATTGTAAACAGTGGCAGATAAGCTGCACTTGTAGATAAGCTGCACCCCAAGTTTAGAAGTTCAGATGTTTTATAGTTCTTTTATATTAATTAACTTACATTGTCTATTAGAATGAACAGCAAAAAGTAAGTTAACTTGGTAAAATCGCATAATATTTTATTGTCCACATAATAGGTCTGCCTTGCCACACGATCTGCCCTGAAAATGTCGCACAATATCCCAAATTTTGCCACACCCTCTCAGAAGCCCGGTTTCTAATTGGCCAGGTCAAGTACAGTGTTAATTATATTTAATGGTATGGAAATTTAAAAAATAAATTTACAATCAGATTAACCATTTAATAAAATTGAAGGGGGTCCATGCAAGAACAACGTAAGTGACTTTTGATCAAGTTCTAAATTCTCTCTTAGAAAACAAAGAATATCAAGAAGAATTTGGAATTTGATCAGAAGTCACTTACGTTGTTCTTGCATGGACCCCTTCAATTATTACATTATTACTAAAATACTGCACTAAGCTTGTATATCAGTTTTATTTACTATAATGAAATCTAAATTATTATAAATCTTCATTTTTCACATTAATTCTTAATTAATGCTTTTATTTTTTATCTTCCAGTGTTGAACACTTAGTGAATTACTATATAGTCAGTGATAAATTCACCATAAGAACATTTACATTTTTAAAATTCTATTTTACCACTCGAAGGTGGACAGAGAATCTCAAACAGGCTTAAAGCCCTTCTATGGAGGTTTACGAGGGCCTACGATTTATCATCCTTATCTGAGCTAGAAGACGTGAAGGGCCTAACCATTTACTGTTGGATTATGTAAAGGCAGCACCTTCTGCTCAGTTATTTTAAGACCCTGAGTGTTGGTCCGGCCGGGGTTTGAACCTGCGACTTCCCACTCGACAGACCAGCGCTTAACTACTGAGCTAACCGGGAGGCACTATAGTTAGCTCAGTGATATAACTGTATCAGCAAGCTGCAATGTGCATGTAATATTCTGTTTATTATTTGCCAATTAAGCTATAAATTACTGGGTTTTTAGGTGTGAAATAAACATTTGACGTCATAGCCATGTACAAATTTTTATGTTATTAATTAATTCACATGTGAAATATCACTTTTATGTTGGGCATAAAACCAGCTGGTAATCTATGGCTTAATTGTGAATAATAATTATGTTTATATCTTAAACCTAAATATAACCCCATATAAGACTTGTTCAATTCTTTTGTGACAGTACAATTCTCTAACACACTTAAGACAGAACATGTACCTATAATTTATAACTAAAAGTAATAATACAGTAGTGTTAATTCACGAACCTCCATTTAAAGAAACCACTCCAAGTGCAACAAAGGCAAGTACAGGTAGCAGAGAAGAATCCATTGCTCTAATGATCACAAGGCCTACATCTGTCAGAAGCAGTAGCTGCCATTTTGACCAGTTCAGCCTCTGGCTCGATCCTTATACATGTACTTTGATTATCATGGTTTATCTGATAAGTAAGAGCATATGGTACCTGCAAATTCTTTTTATAGCAATTATATAAGGCAGATCTGAGGTTATTAGGAAAATACCTTCCTAAGTTCCTAGCTAAGAATAGCCCACTTCTAAGATATGGCTCATTTCCTACATTATGTACAAAGGAATCAATATGAGGCACTGTGCATAATGCTCAGTCATTCATTTCATGACAAACTACAGAAGTGCTGTAGTCTTGTCACGAAAGACTGAGCATTATGCACGGAGCCTTGTATTGATTCCTTTGTACATAGGAAGTGAGGCATATCTCGGAAGTGGGCTATTAAGTAGCCAATATAAATATGGTTAGCTTATTACCAGTAGCTGCAAAGAAAAATAATAATATGCAATTTGGATATTTTGTCAATGCATGCAAATTAGTAGTGCATGGCTCAATCAACTTAAAATAACAATATATAATATATAGACTATGCATTGGTCTAAAAATTAAACGACAAAAAAATAAAGCGTTACATTGACTGAATCTAGAATACTGCTATTATAATCTATTTTAAAATATCAGTGATTCAGAAGTTATTACGAAAAAGTTTAAACCCAACTCTAATTTTTTTATGGAATTGTAAATGCAGCTGTGCAGTCACAGCCAATCCTCTTATATCACAGTCAATTTTAATTCTTATTCTTCTCCTTTATTAATTTTTAGCCATGCTATATTGGAATATGATCCTTTTAAAATATAATCACTTCCTTTTGGTCATTATGTCACTGGCTCACAAAATGATGAAAAGAAAAGAGTGTCAATAAATGCTTCACAAAGAGGGTTAATAGTAATATATAAATCCAGTTCATTCTCTTAGAATGTCATAATTCAAACCAAGTCTTGCATCTGTTGAATATTGTATGAAAACCATAACATTATAGACCAATTTGGCTAAATATTATAGATTCTAAATTTCTGCATGTATCTACGTGTACATATGTGTATAAACCTACGTTATATTTGAGCCAAATACTTAAATCAAAGACCTTTTTTAAATCCATACACATACTGTATAAATATACACCTTATTTGTGGATTTAAAACTCAGTCTAATACATGTATAAGTGGGTTTTGAACCATCAGTCATTTTCATTTTCATTCAAAACATGTCTCTAAAGGGTCTGAAAATAATTATTGATATCGATTTTAAGAACATCTTTGGACAGTTGTATTTCCAATAATGCCTGTGATAATATGTCTTTATCCTCCAGAAATAAGAATGTATACTTAGTAAATAAACAATGACATATATCTGAAAATCTAAAAAATATTACCTCCGTATTTATTAACACTACAACAATAAGTTAAAATGTTTTGTTTTATTTATTTATTTAAATTGTTTTATTCTAGAACGTTGGTTCTATACATTGTACAAAAAATAATTACCAACAATCACGTTGAAGAATTTCTTTAAGTAAATACATCTGTCACTACATATAGCAGAATATAGCACGGAGACGAGAGTTAAAAACATGACCCAATCTGGTAAGAGCCAGCACGTGGTTATACTCGGAAAGAATAAAGTCAAAATATGCGTCCAAGAGCCAGAAGTAGGTTATACATAATTAAAGTACTAAGGTGGCAGATGGTACAAAGCCTAAAGAGGCGAGTGTCGTATTAAATAATATACAGATAACAGTTAAACAAGAATACCCTTACTCCACATATGCAGTTTCAAGCAAAATGATACCCTAAATCTGGAAAAAGACACTATTCTGCATATATAAATATTTTTGTTCCGGCCGCTCTTGTCGGTTCTGTGTCGGAGAATTTCAGGAAATTATACACATGGTCGATATACCGAATGTACCCGCCATTTATCACGGCTGTGACAAGCAAAACATCGAAGACAACATTATAGACGTTGCAGTGTTATATTATTATATCTAGTTTTGCTAGTAGCTCGTACAAGATAAGAGATGTGATAAATTCAACATGAGAAATAAAAAATACGGAATTCTTACCTCAGCACGTCAATGTTGTTGATTTGACATCTGCGCACGCGATACAGCAGCGGAACTAACCATGGTAATTAACAGAATGATGTGATACATTATTCATAAAGTGAGAACAAGGGCGCGAATCCGATTGCTTGTTTGTTCTTGCGCTCAAACCCTCTACTTCTCTTGACCAGTTTTGTTTCTGTTCCGTTGTGAACTGGGATCTGCAGTGACCGTAAGCGGTTAAGCGTGTCAATTTAGTCTGCAAACAGGCTCGAAAGGGGCCGGAGAAGGAGCGCCTGCCCCGGGGGGTGACTCCCATATAAAAGGGGTAGGGATGCTCGTCGGACATTTTCGATTTGAACCCTAAGAGGTACTAAAATGGGCGTGGCTCAAGCTTATTATGACCCCTAAAAGATAATAAAAATGTAAATTGATAACAGCTTTTTTGTTCAATTGACACCCGACCCTTAAAAGGTACCGCTTTACATAGAAATGTCTGTGTTTGATGGTGGATAGCCTAAGTGGTACCAAACTCCTGATTTTGACCCCTAAAAGGTACGACGAGCATCCATGTACCCCTCACATAAGTACCCCCCGGGGCGCCTGCGCGGACGCAATACAAATCTGACGCAAACTCCTATTGGTCCATACAATAAAATCTACTTCCCCGGCTAACCTGCGGACAGCCTCAGAATAAGAGCGTCGATTCGCTCCTCGCCGCTCTGGCAGCCGGGGATCGACTCTTTAATAAAATAACATAAAATAACGTTTGACTTTGAACTATTAATATTTTATAGGACATAGTAAAACATATATTTGTTTTACAATTCGATCTACGCGGTTCTACTCGAGCCGTGTATAAGAAAGTAAGTGAACGCTGAAGTCAAATCTTTCAGCCAATCAAATCGCGCGTTCTTAGAATGCTCGTGATTTATTTCATAAGGTTCATTTATACTCAAAATTATGCCGGCATAATTTCCCCAAGCCTAGTTAGTTTCCATCTGATGGAAAATGATGAAAATTGCATCATAAAGAAATATGATGGCTGCTTCAATTAATTATTACAGTAAAATATGTGAAATATAAATTTTAATTCGGTGTACAGGAAGCAAAGGACCACGGGAAGGGATTAGAGCCGGGAGC
The DNA here is from genome assembly GCA_030867875.1 of Actinernus sp. WN-2022. Taxonomy (NCBI): domain Eukaryota; kingdom Metazoa; phylum Cnidaria; class Anthozoa; order Actiniaria; family Actinernidae; genus Actinernus; species Actinernus sp. WN-2022. The sequence goes on from JAOWCC010000577.1 coordinate 35,585,159, forward strand.
GCAAAGAACGAAGGGAAAGGAGAAGAGAGTGATACCCCATCTTTCTCCTTCACAAGCTACGAGGTAGGGAAGGGGAACTGGGAACGAGTCTCGAGTGATCTATGTTGTCGCAATTATACAGATCATGTAATAATAATAAGTCTTTATTCGCCGGTAACTTAGAACACACTTTTAAGTTTACAATCATCCTAATATAATTAAAATTAGAGTAAGTTTCAATCATGTGGAATAGGCTGATGTGGGTCACGCGTTATCTTTTCCCAACAAGAAATGATGGCGGCTTCTACTTATACGCACAATCCTTCGCTCGCGAAAAACTTTAATTTCGATCTAAAATTGCGATGGGGAGGTTTCAAATCTTTAAAACGTAACGAGTCAGTACAAGTCAATGATATTGCCAATATACTGTCACTGAAGAAAATAGGGGATTTTACACAATTACATCATTAATATATGTGATCGGACCAATATTTTGACATCATCACTAAGTTGTACCAATAAACTGTGTACTGGTTGTTAAAATTTGAGCAGAATCAAGTAAATAAAAACCCCAAAAGTCAGTGGCGTATCTAGTGTACAGGCCCGGGCCTACAGACTAGAAATGAATGTTGGGCTTGAGGAGCTGTCGAAATACACAAAACATGACCTGAAAGTGCAGCAGAAAACATTTGCGAAAGTCTAAATCTAAACATTTCCCGACCTCCCAAAACGATTATTGTACCTACATTTTTTTTAAACCTGGATACGCCCCTGAAAGTTATGACATTTTGTTTGAACTCACGAAGTAGCGTCGGATTTTCGATCGAGATATTCAATATATTATCATCGTTTCGTGGGACGTGACTGACCATGATTCACATCAGACTGTGCGAGAATGTACCAGATTTTCCCACTCATTTTGTACGAGCATAAAGTGATTATTATAGCCACCTTCGAGCTTAAAGAGGACTTAAGCCGGCAGTGCCAGTAGCCATAATCTATTTTTAATATGAGCATGATTTCTAAAGCCTAAAACTATATCCTATTAAATTGGTTAATAAATTTGTTACAAAAAATGAATAAAAAAGTCATATATATATATATACATATATACATACACGTGAAATAAAACGCACTGAAGTATTTTTGTCTGACATAAAATTCCAATGTTGGTTACGGCATACATTTATAGCAGCAACACTCAATATGATCAAGTAGAGAGTACAGTGAACGCACTGCCGGGAAACTATACACTCTGATCTAACAATCGACCTTTATCGCACAGTGGCCATTTTGGTAGGCTCGGTTTCCAGCCGTGGGGGTTTCGGTGAGACCGCGATCCTCTCCCCACTCACGGCTGGGGGCGCGAGCTGAGGCATTGTCGGTTTTTAGCCAATCACAAACTTGGCACTAAAATCCTGTCGCTGAATTTATTTGCATTATTTACATTGTAAACTTTTGAAAGCCGGACCAAAGCCAAAGGCTTTCCATTGCTGTTCCAAAATGCGTTTAAATTTGCCCTGGAAAAAATTGGTTTCGAAGAACACAAGGATTCACACAAAGAAGCAGTAAGAGAGTAAACGCACCGGCTCTGGAAAGTCACTTGGGAAATCGTCAGCTCAAAGGTCGCGAAGCTCGTAAAATGTTGAGTCATTTCTCATTTAATTTACCTGCAAGACCAGGTTGCCCCGCTATTCTTACTTCAAAGAAAATTAGTGCTGCTTTTATCGTAGAAGAAAAGCCTTTATCGGAGAAGAAAAGACGGACGACTCCATATTAAAAGAGTTCATAGAGGAGAGGAAATCACGTCTAACGCAGGCCATGTTTACGGCGCGTTTATAATTAACTCTGCGATCACAATTCACTTGAAAATCGCTGCATCAAACGAGTTTTACAATTCTTCAAGTCTTATGTACCAAGTTTGTACAATTTGTTAATGTCTCCAAGACATACTCTATACAAGTACTGAGCGGGATATACTCGACTCTAGCTCAGAATACCGTAAATCCTCTATTTAGCCCCCCTCTCTTTTAAGTCCCCCTCTTCTAATAAGCCCCCCCCCCCTTTTTGAAGACGAAATTAATTAAGCCCCCCTCTCTTTTAAGCCCCCCCCCCCCCCCCCCCCGCCCCCCCAAAGTCAGTATTACCACAGTAGTTGCGTCACGCCATTCTTGAATGTAATTAAACCTTGTGACGGTACCATACTTTTGTCTATTTAAACAATATTTTATTCTTGGACTTTCGCTCCTCGACGGTTAATGGCATATGTGATTAGTTTTCCCGCCTTGTGTCCCAGTTCCTTGTGGAGAATAAAAGGGAATTTTACACTCTACTGACCATTGGCTCTTCTATTGACATAAGCCCCCCCTTCTATTAAGCCCCCCCCCCCCCCCCCCCCCCCCCCCCCCTCGACGATGTGCTTGGAAAAGAATAAGCCCCCGGGGGCTTAATAGAGGATTTACGGTAGTTCCGAGATACATATGAATTTTATCCCCGTAAATTTCGGCTTTTAATTCCTGTCAGTGAGTCTTGATCGGCACAAATATTAAAGAGTAACAAATAAAGTAGCCTGGTTTCTCAATGATTTTAAATGGCGTTTGTTCTTGAGAATTAATTTCACACTTGGAGTTTTAGTCTAATGTGTTTTGAAAGTTTACGCGGAATCTAACCTACGCTCATGAAATGGTAAACAGAAACAATCGAATAAATGAATAATTTTGAATTTTAATCAGATGACGTCACGGACACGGTGTGTTGCCGCGCTCCCAGCCGTTAGTGGGGGGAGGCTTTGGAGAAACGACACCCCAACGGCTGAAACCGAGCCTACAATTTTGGCTACAAACAATAGATTTTGCACTTCCAGCCTCGTCTCTATCTCGAGTTTGAAAGTGCAGGAACAAAGGTTTTTATTCTCCTAGGGCTTTTTAAGTACAACTTAAATCCTTTAACGAGGATCCAAAAACGTTTTTTTTAAGTTTACATATTCTGGGATGCCTTACTTTTTTTTAGTGATTAGCCTTAGAGTACTTCAGGCCTCCTAGCACTCTCGACATCTCATCTATACTTATTTAATGTATTTATCTAATTCAACTTAGAGTTCAGATAAAGTTATTGTTGTGCAACATGGTCACTGCATCGTAATAAAGCCTAAAGGTCTATCCGCTATAGGTGCCGTAATTTATATATATTATAACGAGCTTCCATCAAAATTGTATCAATCAAGACAGCGATGACATGCACGTGGTTTTGATATTTCCTTAACTGCTTTTATCCTGTTTTTAATTAACCGATTCTATATAAAATAAGTGCATATAGTACTTAGTTCGGCGCAAGCTCTTCGTTAAAGCTTGAACAAAGGACGCATCTCCGTTGGCAATATAGATGATAACTTTAGGGTGCTAGAAAAGGAGTTATGTTTATCGCAGTAGTAATCTAAGTTTTGTTCGCTTCATGCACCTATCAATTGAAACAGTCCGAACCCCCTCCCCCTAGCGGAGGTAGGTAGGGGGATTCGATTTGAAAAAGTCCCCAATGTAAGAAAAAAACAAACTGGGGAACTTTATGCAGTCAAATGGGACCAAATCCCCACCTCTAGCTATAGAACAGTTTTCTTTTTTTGTCTTATGTATTTTTATAGCACTAAAACTAACGTGAATATGCTATCTGAGGTGTTTATATTGTCGAAAGTTCTCGTGTTTAATGAAGCAACACAAAATACTGGTGTAGATGTACAGGCCTGTTCGCAGATTAGCGTGGATGGACATTTGAAAGACTGTTCAACTAGTTTGCTTGCAGGTGGTGCAGAACCACGTTCCCTACGGCTGCATGCTCTTCCTCCTGTATGTCCAACACGATGAAAGTGGCCGGAACCACTCCATTTTGCATCCTATAGATTGTCACATCATTACAATCGCTGCACGTACTTCTCATCTGGTTTAATCTGGCATGCACAAACAGTTAGAATTTCTGAGCGAGCCACGCTGGAACTTTGATGGTCCAGTTGCTGAATAAAAACTACTGTATTTCCCCATGGTATATTGTAAATTTGTTACTGTCAGTTCCCCATGTGAAAAGCAACGACTAAAAAGCAACGACTAAAATCTTACCTGCCGATCGCCACTGCGACACATGGAATGAAGAAGCCGAGATGAACTGGGCCCCAGTGACCAGTCGAACCTCACCCCTCCCACCCCCTCCCACGAACTCTGAAAATACATCTACTTGAAGCAAATCAAGTAAAATCCTCGACCCCCTAGGGCCACAAAAACTGGTCAGTCATCATCAAGGGGGGTCGGGGTTTCAATTGATAAGTGCATTACGGATTCCCTCAGCCATTGATCAGGCAGCAATAAGTCAATGATCTACGGAATGCAGTTGTTTGAACCTATATAAACTACTGTTTTAGTGTTCTGTATAAGTCCAAGAGCAACTGCTACAAAATAGAGTAGCCTCGTTACACTGTCTCCTCCAAATCTGGGTCCACTGTAGACATAACATCGGAATAACAGCGTTCTCTCTCTACGTCGACTTCCAGTCTCTCTGGCGGCAGATTGGCCGATGTTTTTTCTTCTATCTCTTTTTCTAAACCCTTATTGTCGACTCCTTGTTCTTCACTAAAGTGCACTCGGCTGTGTGGTCGCTTTGGAGAAGACGACGACGATGATTCATTGCCATGCACAAACAACTCGCTAATCGTGCCAATATCATGCGGTTCTTGCTCGTTCTCCAGAGGATAAATATCAATATCCGAGGAGGCTGGTGCACTTTTCTGCTCTTTGGCAACTTGTGATATACCATTCTTTGAGCCAGCAGCGTTACCATTTGTATCTAAAGTGTTACTAGAGTCTAAAACGTTAGTTGTTGAAGTAGATTCGTTACAACCGGTCTCAGGCATGCTAAATGTCTGCATGTTTAGAGTCATGAGTCCCTGAGCAACCCCCGTTCCTGGTTTCTTCTTCTTTACCGGCCTCTTGCGGCCACTGTGAATCGCTTTTCGGTAGCTCACTCTCATGTCATACATTCCTGGTGGTACAATTTGATCCGGGTACAAAACCGACTGCGAATCATCGAAGCTTGATTCGGAGCGCACGAAGCGCTTCCTTGCGGTCGCCACATAGGTACTTCGGCTGTATGACGTCATCTGAACCTCTTTCCCGCACATGCTCAGTATAATTTTCTTAAATGCTGACCTAAAGTCTTTGTTACGAAAGCCGTATATGATGGGATTGCAGGCCGAATTGCCGTATTGCATCCATTTAACGACGTGAGATAGATCTGGTGGCACTGCATAGCATACTTCAGCGCCGAAATCTATGCAAATGGCAAAGAAGATATTAAGCGTGAAAAACGGCAACCATGAGATAGAGAACAAGCCGATGACAACGGCTATTGTGGTGGCGATTCGAAGGTCCTGTGGAAAAAAAGAGATCAGATACTATGGGTAAGAGTACCTTTCCCTCTCCCCCCCCCCCAAAAAAAAAGAGAGCATGTTCAGAGGCTAACCGGCTGAGTAATAGCCAAGAGCGAGTTTCAAAACACTTACAATACGCCTAGCAACGCTGTTACTAACTAAGGCTCAGTCGGTAAAAAGAAGGGAGAAAAGGAATTTGACTGCCAAACCGAACATCAATTAATATTTAACTTGCCACTTAGAGTAGATTTCGTATGAGTGGTACAAACTACGGCAATGACTACGGCACGGTTACTGTACGTCATGCCGTGACATTGAAATGGTTTCCCTATTGTTCTTGTCTCTGATCCAGTCAAATTACAAAGTTATGTCACAGTGAGTTACAGAACGGTTACGGTACGGCTACGGACATGTACCTCCATCACTTACCTTACGGAAAGACCGCACTCCTCTGCCACGCGCATGCGCACTAGCGATTTTGAAGATGACCCCATAAGTACCCAAGATGATTGTGAGTGGAACTACGAAGAATGGTATGGTGAGAATGATGCCGTAATTTTTCCTGTAAATCGGTGGAAGCATTAGACGAAGTGAACCCGCAAACGAAGCCAATATCCACGCCATAACAATTGCTATTACTACCACGGCTGAAGGAGGAATGAAAGGAAAATCAGTATGAAAATACAACAAGGGCATGTATTTCTGATGTTGTCGTCGCCAGAAAGGGAATAACTACCACTGGTCTACTATATCTGGTGTACTTGCTCATGTATACCGTAAAAATCGAATTTACGCCCGAGGCGCTAATTTAATTTTTGTGCCTGGAGAGAGGTCGCTTATTTCTTTTTCTAATAAGAAGTGAGACTGCATATAAGGAGAACACTACAGAGAACCCTTAACCTCGATATCGTTCGCCCGAAAACAACTAACGATATATCAGTTTCTGTTTGGTGTTGGAAATATACGGCATTTTCGTTCCCAGTGCCTCCTCAACTAACTGAAAAATCGGAGGCTCTAGTAAGACACAAAGCGGATGTCCTACATTCTATATATAGGACATTGAAACTGTGCATGCCAGTAGGAAATTTTACTTCCGTCCGTTACAGTGCAATTCAAAAATCACAGGATTGAAACAATATTATGCAGTGGACGTTGTAAAAACAAAAACAGAAAGGAAATTCCAGAAAATGATACGTATCGAACACTCGAGTTTACTTAACAGCATTGTTTGCATCTCTTCTTCTATCCGCCTTCAGTCGGTGTTGGCAAAGTAAAGATTTATTCAAAATATTGACACGATTTCGGTTTCAAAACTCCGACTGTGTCTTCTTATTACTTTGCTGAACTGCACAGAAGACTTTGAAATTACCCTTCAATAATTTATACTAAAGAAAGCTTTGATCTTTACCCTCGAGGAAGGAAATTTATTTTATTTTCCTCGCTTCGCACTCTTCCCGATCCCGTTAACAATAGGAAATGAACAATCTGAAATCTACAATGTTTACCGTCTCATTTTTCTCGTCCAATGGAAATTGAGATACAGGGCAACCGTCGGGGTGCGTGAAGAGTTTTAACTTTTTGAACTTCGTGCAGCCGTTGTTCAACAGCCAATCACAATATTGCCCCATTTGTGTCTTACCAGAGCCTCCGACTTTTCAGTTAAGTTGAGGAGGCACTGGGATCGAGAATGGGAAATATATTGTTTTTGTATAACAAGTTTTCTGAGGCGTTTATTAAAATATGGGTGCTTATTAGAATACGACGGGGAAGGGGGGAAGCGGGGAAGCTAATTAAAATGGGGCGCTTATTAATAACAAAGCTTGCTACCCGGGCACTTATATTGGAGACAGAGCGCTTATTGGAGGAAGGGCGAATTATTACGGTAAATGTATTACATATATTTGTATTGAGACTCTTGATTGATCGCTTTTGAGCAGGATGTAAGCCGGTAACACAGCGGTCAAACGCGTGAGCATGCAAGAGCCAACAACCATTTTCGCTCGTTGCACCAGTCTCGTACCCAGAGCTCTGCATACGAAACTGTCGTTGCACTATATGATAACGGCAACCCGGGAGCCTTTGCGCGCCTATTCCAATACGCCATCTTGGGTTAGGCGCGTGAAGATTCCTGGGTACGAGGTTGCTATAGAAGAGAAAACAATTCAAGGCTAATGGGAAGAAAACATGATACTTTTTGCGTATAATTTGTTGAAAGGCTCATCAGTATCTTCACCACTGTGAAATTAAAGCCTTTGTTTGTAATATTTCCTTATTTTTCGCCAGATATAGCGAAGTGGAACAGTTTGCTGTTTTAAGTGTTATATCAACCTCTGAATTTCTAACGGGACCTGAAACAAACATATAGAGGTGATCAAAGCCAGGACCCGGCTAAATCACAGATCGAATTAGAATTTAGCGTGTTGATTTAAGCCAATTTATAACCTTTATAAATTTAAGTTAATGTGACAACCATATACTAACCTAATCTGCAATATGATATGCAAGTTAGGTTAATTTTAGAACGGTTTCCCGCTATTGTTGAGTTGCAATTATTCCTAAGGGAATCAAATCACAAAAGCGTAGCAGCCATGCTGTTTGGTATAATAAAAGTAGCTAATGAGGCATCTTTTGTTCCGCCATGGCGCAACCATTAATTGGCGGGGGAAATAATCTAAAAATAGCCCAACTTGTAAAAACGCTGTGACAACTATATAGGACATATGGACGCTCCTGGTTATGGGCTCCTGGAGTTACCTACAAGTCAAAATGACCAGAACTTATTCTTGGCTTACTTTTACTGATGCTCCTATGTTGGATCGGCCTTACCAACGCGTAACATCGCTCCAGGCTGATCATCGTTAGATTTAAGATGGATGACACGCCGACTATTACATCAAATGTCAGCCAAAACGTGTACTCTGTTCGGCGAAGCGCTGGTGGATACATCGTGAAATACACCCATAAAGGAATACAGATTGTTCCAATCGCAAGATCAGCGATGGCAAGGGACATTATGAAGTAATTGGTAGTTGTACGGAGTCGGCGATTTATCCTGAAGGAACCAATAACTAAAGAAGTTGCCGCACACTATTAGGATCACTAGAATGGAGTAGAACACGGCAGCGATGATGTCCCCCGTGGCGATGCCGCCATTCGTGAATGGCCCGCGAAATCGCGGTCTCGTGATGTTACTGCTGTTTGTTGGCGTGCTGTTGTTGTAAAAGGGAAACTGTGTTGTGTTGAATGTTGTGGTATTTTCCATCGCACTCGGTAAAAGGCTTAGAGCTGCCGTGAAATCTAACAAGAGAAAATTAAATGTAAACGAGAGACAATAATACTGCACGAATACATAACCTAGGAAATTAAAAGACAGAAATTCCACAAGACACACATCACTAACCTAACTTTACATATAGTGAAAAATAGTCGATAAGACTGGGTTACTTCAAAGTAGATACGTACTATAGCTAGTCAGATCTCTCTTAAACAGGCCCGTCGACAGAACTCCGAAAGGGGAGTTCGTTTTCACCATAAAAACAAAACAAAAAAAACAGAGTTTTTCAAATATCTCACCCGTTGGGCTTTAAGGTATGTAAATAACACGTCTAGAAACCACTACTTAGCATTACTGACTGAGCGAAATGTTTGCTATTGTCGCTAAAACAAATTAGTATTTGTTCTCAGTGCTATCCACATTATATATTATAATACCTGTATATATAACTTGGCGCGTTCTAAATGGTTTAACATTTTCTTGATCGACAGCAGTTGCAACACGAATGTAATTGCTGGTACGATTCATGCGTCAGCATACGAAAGGACCTTATGGGTGGGGGAGGGGGGGTTCGTTCGAACCCTCGATCTTCCATGTCAACGGGCCTGTTAAACAGTAGATATTCTGTAACACACACCCCGTTAAACCCAAATATCGAAAATTGAATTACACGATACGCTGAAAATCGGAACCATCTGAATTTCTAACGAGACCTGAAACAACCACGGGGGCTGATCAAAGCCAGGTCCCAGCTAATCCACAGATCGAATTGGAATTTAGCGTGATTGAAGGAGGGAGAAAAACCGGAGAACCCGGAGAAAAACCCTCGGAGCAAGGGCGATATAACCAACTAACTCAACTCACATATGGCACCTCGTCCCGGAATCGAACATGGGCCACAGAGGTGAAAGGGCGCAGCGCTTAATCACTGCGCCACCCTGCCTTTAAGTACATAACGCTAATTATATATGATTGATTTCAACCAAAACAAGTCTGATAAAATAATCCTCTTGACCTACAAAAAAATAATATTAGATATTTGGGTTTAACGCGGACTGTGTTTTAGCTTTGAAATTTAGAGAATATTTCCGCGGTTTTAACCTGCCAAGGTTAATCAGCTAGTCTACGGCAGTTGTAGTTCGAATCCAACGGGTGAGTGAAAACATTGATTTATAATGTCTTTGAAATGAAACATATTTGTCTGAATACGAATAGAAATTCGTGATTAGATTTTAATATGAAGAAATAAAGAGTTCTTTGGTACAAGAAATTACGAATGACGTAGTACGAAATACGGACCTTTTACAGTCACGTGCTGATACATCACTTCAATCAGTAACCGGCAATGAATTGCGCTCGTGATCCCATGGGAAAGGCATTACTGGACGAAAACAAACTTAGAAAGATCGACAATCGATTGGAGGTGGAAAATAGCATTTACTAACAGGTTTCGCTAATAGAGCGGATTTCAATTGAGTGTCGGAAGTGTTTTGGTTTTGCGTTTACTAAGCTCTCCTATTGGCTTAGAAAGTAAACCAACCAATCAGAATCCAAAGTAAAACCAAACGCAAATTGGTTTGCTTTTGCTATGGTTTGTCATTGGTTCACAGGGAAGCCATTTATGAGTTAGTTGTGATTACTCGCTCCTATGGTTGGCTGGCTGTGGGTAGTTTGCGTTTGGTTTTACTACACTCAATTGAAAACCGCTCTAGCACTGCCGATCTCATATATCTTAAATAAGTGAACGTCAGATTTTGTTACGTCCAATACACCCACGTGATTGTATCCTGCCTTAAGCCTATTACCTCGCTGCCGTATGTTGTGTTGTTTATCCTCGCTGCGTATGTTGTGTTGTTTATGTTGTGTTGTTTGAGCTTCCCAACGAAGGTTAGCCGGTTCCAAAATTAGGAAATTCACCAAGTGGCCAGTGCACAGGAGTGAGGGTCTGCCCCTATTTAGATTTTGTTTTCGATCTTCAGACTGGATTACTGAGCTACTTGAACGTTTATAAAATAGCAAGTTCTGCTTGGGCTATGTCTCCTCATTATGACTAGGTCGATAATTACTGTGAGATACATGTATAGCCGAGATCTAAGAAGCTGGAATCAAGAAAACAAATAAAGCTAATAAAAGTATTCTACCTTGAATTAACCCCTCAACACTCTGCTAGTTGCATGGTACAGCCAGTTTAAACTGAGATGGCGAGGGTAGGATATTGTATTATAAGCGCAAAATCTTCGTAGCCTCTCTTTTTAACTTTTAGAGCGCTCCCTGTAACAATGTAAAACTAAGAGCTCCCTCACCCTCCCTCCCCCTCCCTCCCCTCCTCCCCTCCCTCCCCTACTGCGGAAAGGAGTATGTGCAGGATTGGATCTCTAGCCTGAATTTCAGCCGTCTCCTACGCCGGGTTTGTTCCTGAGGAGATGGCTGAAATCCAGGTTAGCCTATCTCAAGATCGATAATCAACTGTGTAGTACTGATGGCTTCCGCTTGTTAGAGCAGGTGATAAGATAACGCAAGAAAAAGTGGATACCCTTGTCATGACGCCATCGTTTATTGTCTTGAAATTTCGGATTTGAAGAAAGATCCAAACTGTCGTTAAACGAAAATAATCAACCTGCGATTAACATAAACAGGCTATCAGCCTTGTCCAGGGGGAGGCAGTACTGGTATACCCAATGATAACCCATCAAATATGTTCTATCTCGCGTGAATGGTTAACGTTAAATGCGTCAAAGGACCCGATATTAGGGAGAGTTTAGATTCGAGTACGAGTACGACAACGAGTACGACTTTTCACAATCGACGAACACTTTAAAAAAGATATATAGAAAAAACAAACAAATACTCTTAGTAGCTTGTTCTCGTATCTGCAGCATTGTTTGGCAGAAATGGAAGATCTGTACTTTCTTGCGACTGAGATATTTTGAGTCTAAAGAATCTAAAGCTCCTATTGTCTCTCCGCGAGCGGGAAATATCAGCGAATCAAGCTCTTGCAGCGAATACACCCCCTGTGAGCGTATATCTCAAGGGCACCCAACGAATTTTTCGGTTAAAAAGCTGTTCGGGAGAGTAAAATTAGCCTAAAACTTTCGGATTTGAAAAAAATTGTCCCTAGAAAATTGTTTTCTGAAATACCGGCAGAAGAAAAGGGAGACTAAAGGTTTCCCCTAAAATATTCGTACGTCCCAATTCGTCTGATCAATAGAGTCAGAACAGGAAAAAAGAATCCCTAAAAAAATTCGTACCTCCACAAAACGTTGCAACATGAAGTTACTTGGGCTAGAAAAGTATTGTTATGTTCTAGACTACTAACAAATTCGTAGCGGGAATATTTTGCCATAGTATTTTCGGTTGACGCGATTTCCACCTAGAAACTCCGAACAGCTAATATAGCTTTCTAGAATACGTCAAACGACATAGTAGGCGCCTTAAAATGGCTAGATAAGCTGCAGACAACTGGTTTCAAACGAATTTCAAAAAAAGTAACTCGTTTGGGTGCCCTTATATGTTAAGCGCGCGGCCCGTCCCAAAAAAAAAATGTAATTTAAGAGTAAGCAGTGATGTGAAAGTCTGTCGAGAAATTAAGTTGGGCTGATCATGAAATAACGCGAGAGAACCATAAGGGAGACGTATGTCTAGGTTATATCAGTAACTGATAGCTGTTTCAAAACACCAAGGAATATGACTATTTGAAAGAACGAGCGAGTCTAGAAATGATTTCTGAATCAGACAATAAGCAAAACCTATGACATTATAAAACAATGACGGGCAAAGGGGTAAGATTTAGAGAAGCTACTATCTATTATTAAGTGCATTAAGCATATCTTAAAGCTGGTGGCATATACCTTAATACGATTGTAGTTTTTTTTCTGGGGATTACATCGGCTTCGCGGGATTCTGGGGTCAACTGAACTGATACACCACAACACAAAAAGTGTTGTATGCAGGAAACTAGATCCAGCAGATCTTTAGCTTCTCGTTATCAACCACTTTTCAATGTCCTTCACGCGTGCCACCGGCAATATCGTTTTCAGTTTCTTCAGACACACTCGATTGACATGCAACTCCTGTCACATTCCACCAATTTAGAACAAAGTCAGTGTTTGGATTTCAGATAGTAAAAGGGAGCTTTAATTTAATAGATCGAACATATGCTATGCTCAGTCGACTGCGAAAAACATTTAGCGCAATCAGTACCGTGTCGTGAACTAGACAAACCAGAGAAAATTGATGACGTCGTTAACGATCTCTATTCTGTAATATTTGTAATATTTGTTCGATGTTAAATAGCAATTTCTAGAGTAGTATACGTCAAACCTGAATATTAAACGCGTTGAATAACGAAGCTTACTTGGGTAATGAGCAATACTACTGTTCCCTTAATGGCAGTCCTATAGCCTTTTATTTACCAAATTGTATCAAAGAAACGGTTTAAAACCTGCTGTGATTGGCCGAAAATATATACATGTATGCGCTTAGAATCCAAAGGCAAGTGATGCAATGATTGACGTACGTTCAGTAGACCAGTGCAATCCTTCCAGTTTGTAAGGTAGAATATTCAATTCCACCAGTCGGCGAATATCAAGGAAAACGTACCGTAACCTAGAGTCCGGGTTTATCGAGTTACTAATTAACACTCTTTTTCCATAAAAGCATGCAGTTATTAAAACCAAACTGAGAAAAGGCATTCATTTATATAGCGCAGGCAGATTATATTCAATTCATTTTATTATAATAATAAAAAGCAAAAGCATAGCTTACAAACAAAATATTGTTTAAAACAAAGACATGTCAAACCCTCAAAAAGGAGGTTTTTGTGAATCGGAATTCATGCAGTTCATAAACCATGCATGAGTGCATGTCTGTTAGTACCTCCAAAATGGTCGACCAGTTCGCCGGGGTTTATCCGACATTTTGAAACGGTTGCAAAAGTGTTCAATTCATAAGAAATTTTGGAGAGAATTCAACACAATAACATCAAATTTTCAGCATAATGATATGATACCCGCGTGAGTGTCAATAACATACTGAAATCTAAGCTGGATTGAGATACTCTTCCAAACAAGAAAACACTGAAAATGTTAGTTTTTTTCCTATACAATTGCTGTATAATTATGACGATTTTTAAATTACAAAGAAAGAGGGAAGATTCCGAAGAGTTTTAACGTTCTCATTTGAAAGGTAAGGAAGTATTACCTTTAATTAAACTTCATACACTTGTTAACATTTGAGGTTGTTTGGGTAAATAGATGCGAGAGTCCAAAAACTCCACTTCATCCCAAAATGTCGAGAAAAACCTCGAACTAGTCGATACCAGGCTGTTGTGAACTGCAAGGAGGCACTGATCGTCTACTCTTTCTCGAAATAACACAAAACAAGGAAACGGGACCTGAAACAACTATAGGGGCTGATCAAAGCCAGGACCCGGCTAATCCGTAGACTCGAATTGAAATTTAACGTGTTGGTTTTTAAGGAGGGAGGAAAACCGGAGGACCCGCAGAAAAGCACTCGGAGCAAGGGCGAGATATACCAACAAACTCAACTCACATATGGCGCCGCGTCCGGGGATTGAACCTGGGCCACAGAGGTGAGAGGCGAAGCGCTTAACCACTGCACCACTGCGCCACCCCGACTCCCCCTAACAAGGAGACGAAAGTCGTCGCATTTTAAAAGTTCCCGGTCAAGGATCAAAAAGAACCCATGGCTATGGAGAAAGTACCAACTACTAAATTAAGTTTCTTCAGAAAATATTTGTAAACATCGTTGCTAAATGCGACGGCATCAGTTTAGGCAGGTCTTAGAGCTAGATCAGCCTGACAATCTGTTTACATGCAGTTCATTGTGGGTTTTGTCTTTGCATGATGAGGGGACTGAACAGACTCCCTGGGTAAATAGTCTCTTCATCAAGATTCAAAGACTACTTGTGACGTGTCAGCTACATGAGTGACAGATGCATTATTGAAGCGCTTTATCTGACAACAATAAACAACTTTGACAGTTTACTCACAAAACTTCCCCGTGTAGTTATGTTTTTAATATGGCTAAATGTAATGACTTTGATTACTTTGTTGCATTACTTAGTAGAGTGACTCGTTCTACTTCCAAACAGTTTCCGCTTTCTTCTCTAATGTTTTATCTTCTGTTCACAGTACAGTACATGGAAACATTCGTGCAAGATTTTAGTCTTAATATAAGCTGAGTAAAATAAAGCAGAAATTATGTTTCATTTTGAATGTGTAATCCGATAATAGTAATTCATTAATCAGATACTACTGATCTTCTCTTTCAGAATATATTTTTAAACGAGGGCTTCAAAATGTGACATTTTCGTGTCTTTTACGGAAATAGATAACCGCTTATTGCGCCTTGAGCAAATTGGCTTACCCACTAGTACTCGGCTTTTAACCAAGTCACGGATTCATATTATTTTCATGTCAGCGAAATAAAACGTAACTATTTTCCGACTATGGTTTCAGATTATATTATCTTTCTTTGTTACAGAGGGAAGAAAGAAGAAAAGAAAGGAATATCAGAATATCATTATTTATCGGAGGCGCGCGATTTTTTTTGTTTGGCTTAATAGACATAGAAAAACTTTATTTAGACACAGAATCTCGTCATATTACATGCTCTTCCCGAGAGCTGTGTGTGTAATTAAAAGTAATTACGATAAATATATACAATCTTAAAACTCGTATACATGAATATATTCGTTCTAGTTTACTACACTACTACATGTATATGCAAAGCTGTGCTTGAGGAATTCAGTATTCGGCTTTGGTGCCCTGAGGTGCGATATGCTCCCTCGAGTTTTGTACGAGTGATTCTTGCCCGCGCGGTTTTTGAAGTTTTTGAAGACTATCACGAGAGACCTTGCCGCAAGTGTCCCACACAGGGGAACAATAATCAAAGTGTGACTGAACGATTGAGTGGTATATCTGAGTCAGAGTATCCCTGGGTACTAAATCTCGAATACGCCGTAATGCACCCAGGCCTTTCGAAAAAAAATTCTTACACCTAATGACTTACTTTCTTTTACGCGTTTGAGCTACGTATTACCTATAATAACAGTGGGATCTGTAATTAAATTACAGACTGACTCTGAATTTTTAACTCAGTTTTCAAGGGTAGAGTAGAGTATAGGGGTAAGAGTAGGAGGCCCTTAAAAGTTGCAGTTTTGCTAAGGGGTACCTGAAAAAAAAGGAGGGTTTGCTAATTTATCACCCATCCTCCCCTCCCCCCCCCCCCCCCCCCCCCCCCCCCCTCCGATAAATAATGAACGGTCCCTAACATATTGCGATATATTCGGATAAAAGGTGTTACAATATAACACGCAACTGGTAGCAATATTTTTTCGATCGATCTCAAGCTAAAAATACACAAATAAATTCATTGATTTATAAAAACGAGGCGGAAATTGTCTGGTACTAAAAACTAAAGCGGTAAAGAAAAGACATGGTACAAAACTAATGGACAGCAACGCTTCTGAAACTAGTTAATACATAGCAAGGAAATTAAAGCTATAAGAAATTAGACACCATATACTGAGGCAGTTCATAGTTCCGATGCCAAACCTAGCTGGTTTGAAGAAAGTTTTGAGCCTTTATTTCAGTTCATGACAATTACCAAAGCTTTTTTTGTTTCTACGTTTTGACTTGGGTTTGTTTTCGAACATATGGTATGATCATCATATTTTCTGTTTAATGAGGCCTGGTTTCGCACAGATACGTTGATAACTTAAGTTGTCGGTCGTCTGTTACGTTGAAACAAACCTAACTCAATGCGATTATAATGACAAACCACATTTTATTACAAATATTTAATTTCAACGGACTAGACCTTGACTGAAGTAGCCGATAAATACGAAGTCGACGCAGTGTCTACTTTGAAATGATCACTGGAGTAATATAAATCAGTTCAGTAACATGGAACTTTGAGAATGAAATTAAAATATTTTGTTATCATTACCGAGTACGTTCCCGTTAAAATATTTTCACTTCCAGTGACATAGTTTTTTTTCAGGCTCCCTTAAGAAAACAACTGGTTTTACTATCGGACTTATCGCTAGTTGTCAGAATTGGTCAAATTTATGTCAGTCATGCGTCGAACTGAAAATCAGTTAAAAAGTTCGAAGAAACTGAAGGAATTATTCCGGAGCATGAGGAAGTCAATTCAGAAAGCAAAATAAACAAAACTGAGAGAAGAATGAATCCGAACACGTACTTGGAACTTATGAAAAGACGTACTCTAAATTCGTCTTAGACGGACTTAAATAATAATTTAGACTTCCATGTAATTAGGTTCTCAAGTTTCTATTTAGATACGGAGGAATCCCACGTTGTATACTCCTTAAATCACAACCGAGAAGGTATAGCTAATAGTAATCACTATTAGACACGTTTAATAAGTTACTATAAGCACTACGTAATGTTTTTTTTGGATTTGTAGTTCGAAAACAGTACCAAGAGTAGAACGTTTAGTAACGCGATCTTATAGTTAATCATAGTTTGAAGCTAAAAGTTTCAGCTAAAATTAAGACAATAATTGCAATTAACAGATATACTAAAGCGTAGTAATTAGCTCCAGGTCAATTATTCTCGATACAATGCGTACGCCATTTGTACATTTCAGCATGCTCAAGGGCTCAATACGTTGAAAATAACAGGCTTACCTGGCCTGAACAAAGCAATTCCGTCGCACCAGACATAACACGTGCCGTTCAAACGCTGTAATCTTGTCCCTGTAGTTGCTTATTGCCAGTAAATAATGCACTTATAGCTACCTCTAGGCTTGGGGTTTTCTTCACAACTGAGTAAATGTCGCACAAGAATGTGGTGTTTGATTGTGAGCGATGGTTCATGTTTATGCTAATTTGTAGCCGAGTGGAGCATCATTAGGCGTCCGTACCAGTGTGTACATTTCGCAATGTCAATAAAAACAACGTAGAAATGAGTCAATAGAGAAATCTTTCGGCTTAACTGAGTTCATTTCCTTTCAGTACTATAAGAGCTCCAGCGATGTTATTCCTTTTGTGATTTTTATTTAGATCATTTTAAAAAGGCGAAGAGAGGTAACATTAACACCTCAAGTATTGCACTGCGATAGATCAAGCTGATATAGCAGCTAGTAAAATCGATTAGGATACCGACAATGGTGCGAAGCCTCTGACATAATATGCAAGAAGTTATCGGCTAACTTCAATAGAGGTCATTTTACAATGCTGTAGATTAAGCCCGGAGGGGGGGGGGGGGGGGGGGGATTCCTATATTGAACTGGCAGGGGTGCTCAGCGCTCCTTTTAGGGGTAAAAATTCTCGTAACCGTACCATTTAGGGAGTCCTATTCGCACGAGTCAGTTACGTAACCCGAGTCGTACCTTTTAGGGGTCCTGTTCGTACTAGTTAGTTACGCAACACTTGTACCTTGTAGGGGTCCTGTTCGCACTAGTTAGTCACGCAACACTTTTACCTTGTAGGGGTCCTGTTCGCACTAGTTAGTCACGCAACACTTGTACCTTGTAGGGGTCCTGTTCGCACTAGTTAGTCACGTAACACTTGTACCTTGTAGGGGTCCTGTTCGCACTAGTTAGTCACGCAACACTTTTACCTTGTAGGGGTCCTGTTCGCACTAGTTAGTCACGCAACACTTTTACCTTGTAGGGGTCCTGTTCGCACTAGTTAGTTACGCAACACTTGTACCTTGTAGGGGTCCTGTTCGCACTAGTTAGTCACGCAACACTTGTACCTTGTAGAGGTCCTGTTCGCACTAGTTAGTCACGCAACACTTGTACCTTGTAGGGGTCCTGTTCGCACTAGTTAGTCACGCAACACTTGTACCTTGTAGGAGTCCTGTTCGCACTAGTTAGTCACGCAACACTTGTACCTTGTAGGGGTCCTGTTCGCACTAGTTAGTTGCGCAACACTTGTACCTTGTAGGGGTCCTGTTCGCACTAGTTAGTCACGCAACACTTGTACCTTGTAGGGGTCCTGTTCGCACTAGTTAGTCACGCAACACTTGTACCTTGTAGGAGTCCTGTTCGCACTAGTTAGTCACGCAACACTTGTACCTTGTAGGGGTCCTGTTCGCACTAGTTAGTTGCGCAACACTTGTACCTTGTAGGGGTCCTGTTCGCACTAGTTAGTCACGCAACACTTGTACCTTGTAGGGGTCCTGTTCGCACTAGTTAGTCACGTAACACTTGTACCTTGTAGGGGTCCTGTTCGCACTAGTTAGTCATGCAACACTTGTACCTTGTAGGGGTCCTGTTCGCACTAGTTAATCATATAATATGTCTTGAATAGCTCTATAAATCGAAGTCCTTAATCTTAAAAGAGGTAGATAAAAAAATGGTTTCGAATAGATCGAGTCAAGGTTTGAGAGCTTTAGCGGCGCCTCTCTAGTCTGTTAGATGAGAGATGAGATCAACTTTATTTAAACACACGCAGCACCCTCACAACTAGAAGCTGATTTCCAGAAGGGGCGTGCACTACTCGTATAAATAAAATAATGTTCTAAGCTAAAAACTAACCTAATACATGTCAATCTATGATAAATAACAAATAGAGTAGCGCCCTCCAGGCCTGAAGCCCTCATCAGCGCGTGTACAAGATCTTGAGCTGCCAACCCACACATATCCACCTCGTTTACAAATATAGAGAACAATTAAAGATAAACCCTGCTAGTTTCGCCTACTTTAAGCTGGTTTCAGTCAGAACCTCTTCTCTTCTCTTCTCAGTCAGATCCTCTCCTCTCCTCTTCTCAGTCCTCTCCTCTACCTTAAGCTGGGTTCAGTCAGAACCTCTCCTCTCCTCTTCTCAGTCAGAACCTCTCCTCTCCTCTTCTCAGTCAGAACCTCTCCTCTACCTTAAGCTGGTTTGTGTCAAAACCTCTCCTCTCCTCTTCTCAGTAAGAACCTCTCCTCTCCTCTTCTCAGTCAGAACCTCTCCTCTACCTTAAGCTGGTTTCAGTCAAAACCTCTCCTCTCCTCTTCTCAGTCCTCTCCTCTTCTTAGTCCTCTCCTCTCCTCTCTTCCTTTCCATTTCGTCTTCTCTTATTTATATGGGCCTTTATCATTCACGATTTCTAAGAAAAACTGTTGTACAGCAATGCATACGACGTACTGGGTGTTCCTTTGTCGGTCGTTTTATTTTACTCCTTCGCATCCTGATAGAGAGCGTGTCAGCTTGATTTTGACAGGCATAATTTCACGGATGTTTATCTTTACACGACGCAGATCCAAGAAAAGTATGAAGCATTTTACGTTTCTCAGTGAAGTTCTGAATGCCTCTGTTACTCCTCATTTTCAGAACTGAATTAGCAAATGCGTACTTCTGAGTTCTTGCTGTTACTAGTATCCCAGTTAATTATCCTTTCATCGAGCACGTGGTGAGGTTGTAACCTCGTAACCCCAGGAAAATGTTCATCGTTCCTCTTAGACTGAGCTTTATGACGAAATTACAATCACTCTTCGCTTCGCGCTCAGCGCAGCTTGCCGAGTTCTAACGAAATCATTTGACTGGAAGAAATTAGCTGGTATTTTTAAACGTGTTTATCTAATTCAAAGCCGGTCGAACTTAAATTGGAAATATTAAAAACCTACAGGGATCTCAGTAGTGGAGAATACAGACCCAGAAACTGGTAACAAACTAACCTTTCTCGGTTGCAGTTTAGTGAAGGCAGTCAGTCAATCACTTCGGCTGAGAGCGATAGGCCAAGCAGATGAAAGACGGAACAGCTGCACAGTAACATGATGAGCATGAGCCCTTAGTAAAATAAATTAATTGGTTAATGAGGTCAAATTCCTATCACACCGCCACGCCCCCAGGCATCAGGATAGCGCGGAGAACGAACAGGTATTGCATAACTAGTAGTAATCATAGCTTATTAAAGTGCGTTCGACATAATATTTTGTTTTGCCTGTGGTAAAACAAACATAACCCTTTGGAGACTGAAAGATATTACCTCAGTGTTCTGGACTACCGACTGTTGATATTAACAGACTGACTCTATTGTGGGTGTAAAGTTTAGAATGTTTTCACTAATACGTTATACTGACAACTTGTATAACAAGGGATGCAGCTCATCAAATTGCTGAGATAAAGAAAAACATTTTGGGCTGTAATAACACTGACTGTGTATGCTTGTTGTAGCTCGAGAATGGGGTTTTGGAAATGGCCCAGAAGTAGTACACACTTTTCTCAGGCTTTGCTAAATCATACCTACGTACATTGCATTTGATTGAAGAAATATTATATTACTTACCGAGTGAACCACAACAAAACGAACGAAACGACTCCAAACGATCGCGTACGCATTTTCACGCGCCGGGACGAGGTTAATTTATTAAAAATGGCGAAAAAAAGATACACGACCACTGACTTTCTCTTGCCTGTGAGACATAGGGAGCCCAATGGACACCAGATTAGGATGCCGTTCTCCTTCGTCGAACGCAATTATCTCAGCGCAAAATTAAATGGAACTTGTTCGAACTCAACCGCTCAGCAGTTCGCAGCTGGGCCGGAAACAAATGGTTACAAAGAAGCCCTTGGAATGTCCTAAAAATATATTTCGCGGACTTCCCAACCGGAACTGAGAACTCCTGAAATCAATAGTTGAAATCAATAGTTTTGTAAAGTTTGGATGATATAACAAACATTTATAAAACCTTGATAGGTGCACAATGGTTCAATATTTCACATACAAACTTTTAAATGGTAGAGTTTACGCAAATTAGCCGCGGCCATTTTCGCATTCGGCCGTGTATAGCTTACGTCGCCGGCGTGGAGCAAATAGAGTGTGAGCAATAGGATGTGATAGAGCGGTTTTCAGTTGAGTGTAGTAAAACCAAACGCAAATTACCTACAGCCTGCCAATCGTAGGAGCGAGTAATCACAAGTTCTGATTGGTTGGTTTACTTTCTCAGCCAATAGGAGAGCTTAGTAAACGCAAAACCAAAACACTTCCGACACTCAATTGAAATCCGCTCTAGTAGCAACAGTAATACCCAAAAGAAAAAAACCTTAACCCTAACATTTACTCTACCATTAGAATACCAGCAATACTTTTCAGAAATAATCAACAGAGTGTATATTTGCATCAGTCATTTCCGGTTAAAGTTGGAGCAGCCGTGTGTTTATTTTGAACCGATCGATATGACGGAAAGCCGAAGCATGTCAATCCGAAGTGCATTTCATCAATCTGTTAGATACCCAACTAGCTGTAGATTCACGAAAAAAGTTTCAAATAAACTAGTCCCGTTTCTGAATAAATTGATTACTGTTTTTGTGGGAGCAGTTCCTGGGTACTGAGTTTGTTGCCGATGTAGGTAGGTGTCTGATCCCGGAATACAAAAATCATGGATTACATGTACTTTCTAATTTCCTCAGTAGTTGTCGACTTTGTAAGATCATCTTTCACATGCCTTTTCTGCCAAGAAAAGATTGGAAAGATCTCGAAATATTTTGATTTTCCAAGTCGCTTCGAATCTTAAAACTTTATTTTTATTGTTAGCTTGGTCAATCCGCCTCCGATCTAAGAAAATTACCAGACTAAACGCGAAAAAGAAACAAGCGATATATGGCAAAGAAATCAAGTTTCACACTGATAATTTCGACCCGTTTTTGTTTTATTAAGATTGTCAGTTTTGATTTTTTTTGTAGGAACGCTAAGGTAGCTTCAGTTAATTGTTCGTGTATTTTTATCAACCAGAAAATGATAAATGAGTTTGTTAACTTGCAAATCCATACACAAATTTATCAACAAAAAAGTGTATTAAAATAATAAACCAATAATTTACATAACCCACCTTTCTTTCTCTCATTGATAAAGATTTCGATGTTCATCGGATCCGAAGATCAAATAAAAATTGATGAAGAGAACTCTCACTCGAGAAAAAACGGGAAATTAGATCAGGTATAGAAACAGCTCATTTTGGTCGCAATATTCGAAGAATCGTTTACTTATTTTAGAGTGCGGTGGCGTAAATGGAGGACATCTGAAATAACACTGGTTGTCAAGTTGATTGTGTCACTCTCTTACGACCGCCACTCAAACAATTCGGCAAAACACACAATATATTCAGAGCAGCTGTTTGTACAGTCCTAAACACATATCGAGCCTGATACTACGCGTCCTGAGCATTGTTATTTCAACTGAATACCTTTCTCGTTTATCTTGATTCCTACTGCATCACACACCGTTCACTACCCTCTTACTTTACACGAGGAGTCAAGAGAATTGACTTGAAAAGGTTAAACATACAGAGAAGGAAAACATATGATGAAATATAAATCATGTCACTGACATCAGTTTTCAATCACTTTTTGTCTCCACATTTCTGCCCATCTGTACATTATCCTCCCGCTTACTTCATTAGCATAAACGTAGGGATAATGACCCCCTGTCGAGCAATCTGACAATTAAGGAGCCCATCAGTGCTAAAGTCGTCAGCAAGAAGGGTGGGCGGGGTGGGTTGGTTTAGTGGGTTTAGTTATACATTTGGCTGCACTTGCGTATTAAAGGTACGGTCTGACGATAGATTAAAAACGGTGCACTTCACTTCTTGGCAGCAAGACCATAGATCTCCGTCTGTCACGACTCCAAAGCAGGCGGATGTTCCACGACACCAAGATATCGGTGGGACTCGATCGGCAGGGTAAAGCACTTTGTCACAGAAGATATACTTCAGTGTCGCGGATAACTGATTTTCCTCGAGAACTGTCACCAGGACGTCGTCGTAGTTCTCCTATAGATCTCTCGGCTGCCTTTGACACACTTAACAATGACGTACTGTTAAGGAGACTCAGGACATACTTTGGATTTACTGAAACAGTACTGGAGTGGTTTACATCTTATCTTCGGGGCCGCTCTCAGACAGTTATTATCGGCGACTCTATATCTTCACCACGTGACCTCGAGTATGGCGTTCCACATATTCCATACTCGGTCCTCTACTGTTCACTCTCTATATAGCACCACTTCAAGATGTGATAAACTCCCACAATTTACGCTGTATGTTCTATGCCGACGATACACAGTTGTACATTACTGTAAATCCTGAAACTCCATCTACTGCGCTAAACACTCTCCGTGAATGTGCCGAAGCTGTAATCCAATGGAACACCGAAAACATGCTTCTACATGTATGTAATCCTGGAAAAACGGAAATAATCCACTTCATATCCCGCTTTAAGAATCACCAGACTTTATTTAACAGTTTTTCATTTGCTAACACAATTGTTACAGTCACAGATAAAGTTCGTAATTTGGGAGTAATATTGGACAAAAACCTAACCTTTACTAAACACATCAATGAAACATGCAAAAAGGCCACTCTTGCTATTAGATCTATAGGGCGCATTCGCAAATATCTTCCATATTATAAGGTTTTAGTCTAGAGACTTCAAGAAGTTGATTTTAATACTGAGCGTGATTTTTGCTACTCTTTATGGCGTCAAACAATATTTATTTCCCAGTTTGACCATCACAGAGTGTGTGGTTAAGCTATTGACAAGCATGTCGATTTTTGCGCGCGCTAATGGGGTACGGTTATGATCTTTTTAAGCTCTTCAAATTCTGTTTTCATCTGCTACAATGTTTACTTGTTCTTAACTTCAGCTCGTATATCTACGTCTAAAGGTTAGTTCGACATATCTGGTGTATTTTGGTAGTGCTTTCTCCATATTTTTGTCTTTAAATTCAGTTTTCTATTACGCAGCTCGGTATCTTCTAGCTGTTTTACTTATAATTATATTTTCCTCTTCATTTGCGCTCTTAATTTATTGTTCCATGGTCTTAATACATAGTACATGTACATCGCTTAATCGTTTACATTTTCTGCACTTTTTCATTTATTACTAGTTTTCTAATTCCTGCTTTCCTACTTTTACTCATCAGTTATTTTACTCTCACACTAGTACATTTTCGTTTGTATTGTACTTTCCATTCCGTTATTATCTTTCTCATACTCCGGTTAGTTCATTCTCACACTACAACACTCAATTTTCTTCTACCTCTACATTTAAAATCATTAATTAGAGTCAATTTTCATCTCATTGGGTTCATTATTCCATTTTGTTTTAAGTTTTTCACTTCATCATATCAATACGGTTATTTTTGGTTTGTATATTTTTCATACATATTTGAATTTTCGAAGAGCATGAAGGTTGCTCGAGCTCGAACATAACCGTTCTCGCAGCGCGCGCTGTAAACTACAACGTCTGAACTTACGCTACAAGGATTCAAATCTAATTGTCATCTTAACTTCAACGGTCTTCGTGCGTGAGGAGAAATCGTCATCAAGATACGGACTTGCTGCTAGGCATGTCCCGATTGCGCTGGAAAAATCGCCAAAAAGTGCTCGAAATTTAGAAATAGTGCTCGAAAAAATGCTCACGGGTATTCGAAAATTAAAAAAGAATAGTACAAAAAAGAAGACAATCAATACTTAAAAGCATTATGTTTGCACTATATCATTTATTTGAGGTGATCATAAAGTTCAAGTAACAAACATTTGTCGAACGAAAGCCCTTATACAGTCAAGTAGTAGTTCTAAAGCACACATCACTTAACGGCATCACAAAACTGTCCACCTGTTATCATCCATGCATGAAAGGAATTATTAGTTAGTCTCTCTTTGACCTATTGTATCGAAGCATCACCGACGATCAAGAACAGTTCAAGAAACAGTGCTGGCGTAAAAACATAAACAGAAAAGGGCGCCAAACGTTTACAGAAACACAAGAGTGTCACGAGCCAATGAAAATCGACTGTTCCCACGGTCAAAGGACCATAGCTCGTGCATTTCCATGACAACCAGTCAATAAGCGATTTTATAGAACTATATTATGCTCAAAAGTCAAAAAGTGCTTAAGAGTGCTGGAAACGTGAAATAGTGCTCCAAACTCGAAATAGTGCCGAAATAGTGCCCAGCGCAATCGGGACATGCCTACTTGCTGCGCGTGCAAAATTAAAGAGTATACGAAGTCAAGTCTTCTAAGTTTACTTCAGATGAGAAGCCAAAACGTCATTATGGCGAGCAGTCACGTTTCTCGACTCCACCGAGTCTTAGGCCTGTTATTGCTGTCATACCTCCTTGCATTATGGAAAACTGAATATCAAGATCACTCCCTTGGTAATCTGCACCCTGGCCTGAGTTTCCAAGAATCTATTCATCTGAGTGTGAACTGCTGGGAGATAAATCTACGTAAGCTACAAGCGACAAAATGGCGGACTTGCGTGAGTGTTACTGCGAAGGTCAAAAGATCAAAGGCCACTACAGCTTTTTACAGCAACTCAACCTCAACCTTCCGACCAATAATACAGTTAATGCATGACATCGAACTTAATCCTGGTCCAACTAATTACTCGGTCATTCGACTAAAGAAGGCTGATAATGTAAAGATAGCACACCTCAACATCCGCTCATTGAAGTGCAGAGATCATTATATTCTTGTCAAAGAGACTATCCTGGCTAACAAGTTTGACGTCTTTACTATATCTGAATCCTGGCTCGATTCTTCTGTCACTGACCTGGAAATTGAAGTCCCTGGCTATGATCTCTACCGGATTGATCGCCAGAACAAGAAAGGCGGCGGGATATGTGCCTACGTATTACGAAATTACAAGACTGAGATACTTAGTGATATCTCGTACATCTCTGCCTCTGGTTTTCACCAGCTTTGGATGAAGATTCAAGTCAGGAACTTAAAATCCATTATTGTCTGTACAACTTATAGACCTCCTGACACTCCATTGTCATGTTTTGACTTAGACCTCACCGCAAACTTCATCGCTTCATCGCTTCATCGTTTAACATGCCTATTTACATATTAGGAGACCTTAACTGCAACCTATTGAACAGCGAAGGTCAAGACTCAAGAGCCCTCATTAATTTCTGCCGCTCCTACAATTTGAAACAGCTGATAAAGACACCAACTCGAGTTACGGAGTCCTCCAAGTCGCTCTTGGATGTCATTCTTGCATCCGACGTAAAACAAGTCGAAAAGGCTATCGTCAAACAAAGCTCGGTCAGTGATCATGACTTAGTTTATGTTACGCTGCGGCTAAAGAAAGCACGCTCCAAGCCAATCTTTGTCACTACTAGGAGTTTTAAACATTACAAGCCTGATGCATTCTACAACGACATATCTGAAGCACCGTGGTCTGTAGTAGATTCTTTCTGCGATGTCGAGGATAAATTGTATGCATTTAATTATCTATTCAATGACATACTTGATCAACACGCACCTGTTAAAACTTTCAAAGTCCGCGGGAGACCAAACCCATGCGTAACCGACAATATTCGCGGAGTAATGAAAACTAGGGATCATTGGAGAAAGGTGGCTAAGATAACTAACGATCCTATGGCGTGGTCTGCTTACAAGAACTTTAAGCGCGAGGTGAAACGGGAAATCAGAATTTCAGAGCGAGAATTTGTTAACGATCAGATCAAGAGAAATGACACCAACAGCATTTGGAAGGCAATTCGCCTTTGCATCCCTAACAAGTCGACTTCTCAGAGAACTTTTAGCAAAGACGACAAAACTGTTGCGGATGAATTTAATCAATTCTTCGTCTCTGTTGGTCAAAATACTGTCGATAAGATCAAATCCCTGGCTAGTAAATGTAATTTTGAACTTAACGAAACACCTTTCACTCCAAGATGCTACCCAATGGATGAGCAATTTACCTTCAGTGTCGTACAAAGTAAACACATCAAAGACATAATAACATCAATGTCTTCCAACAAAGCTCCTGGGATTGACAAAATTCCAATCCGTGTTATTAAAGACAGCCTCCCTCCCATTCTTCCTACAATTACGTCCATTATCAACGCCTGCTTTGTCTCTTCCACGTTCCCTACTGTCTGGAAAATAGCGGAAGTTATACCAATCCCTAAAGACGGCGACCATGAACAAGCAAACAACAACAGACCTATCTCGTTACTACCGGTTCTATCGAAGGTTTGTGAAAGGGTCGCCCATAACCAATTCACGTCGTATCTACTCGCAAAGGGAAGGCTAACAAAGAACCAAAGCGGAAATAAGAAATGGCATTCGACCGAGACATCTGTGATCCAAACAACTGACGCGATCCTAAACGCCATTGATCAAAAGAAATTAACTGCTGTCGTATTTCTTGATATGAGCAAGGCCTTCGATAGCATCAATCACGAGATACTCATATCGAAATTGCAAGATGTCGGCGTCTCTGGCTCTAGCCTCCAGTGGTTCCTCAGTTACCTCTCTGACAGACAACAAGTGGTACGGATCCACTCAGTAGTGTCTGAGCCCCTTCCTGTGGTCAGCGGTGTGCCTCAGGGAAGCATCCTTGGTCCGCTTCTCTTCAGTATATACGTTAACGATCTTCCTTCAGTACCACAGAAATGCAGTTCTCAGTGCTATGTAGACGATACAAAGCTCCACGTTTCCTTCCACCTACAAAACAAGCTAACTACTATTGCTGACATGAATCAAGACCTACTTAATATACGTAACTGGTGTTTCGACAATTTTCTTCTTCTTAACCCAGACAAGACAAAGCTTATGGTGTTTGGTAGCAGACAGATGGTGACTAAACTACAAGACTTCAGTTTAGAACTACTAGGAAAAGACCTTGTACCGGACCAAGTGGCCAAGGACTTGGGTGTTATACTTGACCCTCGCTTATCATATGATGAACACATAATTAAAACCGTATCTTCGTGCATGTCTCGTCTGGGACAAATAAATCGTGCTAAACATGCATTCGACAGACAAACGTTGCTAACAGTCATTAATGCCTTAGTGTTTAGCAATTTTATTGCTCAAATGTGTGGGCAAATGCCACTAACTCTAATATTAATAAACTGCAGGCTGTACAGAACTTTGCATGCCGCATCGTTAGTGGTGCACGGAAGTTCGACCATGTAACACCAATTTTAAAGGAACTACACTGGCTGCCAGCTTCAATCCAGCTCCATTATCGTAGTGCCATAATGGCTTTTAAGTGCATGACTGGCTGTGTCCCTGACTACCTTTCTTCTCAATTTATTAAGCGTAAAGAAATCAGTAATCGCAATACCAGAAGCTCACAAAAACTGAATATTCCTCTATTTAAAACTGCTAGTGGTCAGCGAACCTTCTACTACAGAACCGTCGGTATCTGGAACTCACTAGATCCGACCTTGAAACTTTGCCGAACTATTAGTATTTTTAGGCGTTCTTTAAGACATAAATTACTACAGAATTTTATTAATTAATATTTTCCATATACATTAGTCCTTTACTATGCATATATAATCATTGCATATAGTTTATATAGATATAAAATTAATTAATTATATATTTAATTGTAATTATCTCTGAAAAGCCCCACGGGGGAGTGGATAATAAAAATAAATAAAATATGTATATGATGGTCTCAAGCGATTAGTAAATGCTTTTGTTATATCGCGCTTGGACTACTGTAACAGTCTCTTATATGGGTTGGCAAAATACGAGAAAGACAAACTACAACGAGTTCAAAATACTGCCGCACGTTTGTTCACCGGAACAAAACGGTCTGGGCATATTACACCTACACTTATATGGGTCTTCATTGGTTACCAGTTGACGCACGCATAGAGTTCAAGATTCTACCGTTAACATATAAGACACTACACGGTCTGTCTCCAAGCTATTTATCTACTCTGGTTGAAGAACATCGTCCTTCCCGTTCTCTTCGTTCTTCAATCGTTCACTCCTTCGTCCTCCATTTCCACCTGTCAGAACTGTCACTTATGGCGAACGTGCCTTCTCCTACTCTGCACCGAAACTATGGAACTCACTACCAGATACATTAAGTCCTCCACTACTATATCAGCCTTTAAATCTGCTCTAAAAACCTTTCTTTTCAAAAGAGTCTATATGACGCAGTGACAGTAGAGAAGAATTTATATTATGTTTTATGTATATATGTTTTCTGTTATATATATTTCTACATGTATACATATGTGTGTATGTATATGTATATCAGTCTGTGTTTATGTATATATGTTTTACCTTACTTCTTATCAATATATTTTAAAACTTTTTACAATATAGTTATAGTTATTTTTACTATAGTTATAGTTATTTTTACTGTATTTTTTACTTTTTAATATAGTATTCTCATACTCCATGTAAGCGCATTGAAATTTTTTAATGCGCCATAAAAACCTATAATTAATTAATTAATTATATAGAGTGGCAAAAAACAGGATTCTAACAAGATGATTTTGTTTGGTTTGGATTTTTTTCAAGTGGGATTTATAGGCACTGCCCCAGGCAGTGATCGCGTATAAGATGTATGAATAAATGAGGTTATAATAGAGTTGGTTCGTTTGCTGTAGAGAGATATAGTGTCTAAGTTTATAAAAAAAATCCAATATTTCTGATATACGTGAGCAGATAAATGAGATTTGATATTTCCAGGAAACAGTATCATCTATCATCACACCTAAGTATCTTGGATTAGGCGCGGAAAGACCCTTGGGAACGAGGTTGAATACGCTGAACACCGGGCTTGAGCATGCGGAGACGACTTAATCCAAAGATCACATGACCATCGCGACGTCAGCGTTTTCGAAAAGTTCCGAAACGGCGTTTAAAAAAAAATAACATTCTGGACACAGGCAGCCCAAGCCACGGCGGTGTGTGTTCATCACAGGATTGAATTTTTTTTTGTAAAAAAAGGGACTATTAATCGGACTATAGGAAGTAATTGTGATCGTCATGGAGGATGCAGGTGAAGGAAAAAAACATTGGACTTTAGGATTAGCGTGATTTTGTGACAATTTTCCGGGCAAATTCGCGATACGAGGGGATTTTCGCATTCTCGATCCCATACTCTTCTCTTATTTCTTACTGCGCATGCTCGACGAAGTCGTAAGTCGAGCATGCGCAGTAAGGTCTGGGGTCGAGAATGGGGATTTTCGGCGATCGCAGTCTCCAGCCTTGTCATATTCTGTTACAGTCAGGGGACGGTTTATTGGAAATCTTGTGAAAGTGGTTAAAATCACCAAGACAAGATGAAAGGCTGATTGTACGGTACTGGGAATATATATAATTACTACCGATATTTCGGCCTTCCTCAGGGTACACAAGTATATGGCAAGAAACCGTTAGTTACAAATTTTAAATTTTGAAAACATGAATGTGAGACTAGGAGATAAAATTACAAGTGATGAGTGGGCGTGATAGACAACTAAGATAAATACAATTCCATAATAGAGACTGAGTAGTATAAAACTACATTTCTTCCTTTCTGTTCATGCCTTTAGGTTCTAATGTTTGTCCTTTATCAATAAGAAATGCCTCGCGAGCCTTGCGTACGCCATCTCTATTAGAGTGGATGAGTTATAAGGGAATTAATTGCATGTCATTAGGGCAATGGTCAGTTAGTAAGAAAATGATCCGAGACAGCAGTAGGAGTTTAGATTTGTTAGTAGGTTTGTCAACAGGGCGGCGGTGTTCATTAAAGCGATCTTTAAGGCGACGCTTAGTTTCTCCTATGTATTGAGCATTACAGCGTTTACAATGTATCAGGCGCCTAATGTTTCAAAATGATTTATACAAAGGCATAAGAAAAAACAAACCAAAATATAAATTATTTGCGGCGAGCAATATAGATCGCCTGCATAGTGCCCGCATTTAATAAAAAATCATGCAATTATAGAAAACATTGTAAGTATGAAAAGGTGCAAGTATAAGAAAGTATAAAAAACGTGCAAGTATCAAATATCGTGCAAGTATAAAAAAACGTGCAAGTATCAAATATCGTGCAAGTATAAAAAAACGTGCAAGTATCAAATATCGTGCAAGTATAAAAAACGTGCAAGTATCAAATATCGTGCAAGTATAAAAAACGTGCAAGTATCAAATATCGTGCAAGTATAAAAAAACGTGCAAGTATCAAATATCGTGCAAGTATAAAAAACGTGCAAGTATCAAATATCGTGCAAGTATAAAAAACGTGCAAGTATCAAATATCGTGCAAGTATAAAAAAAAACGTGCAAGTATCAAATATTGTGCAAGTATAAAAAAACGTGCAAGTATCAAATATCGTGCAAGTATAAAAAACGTGCAAGTATCAAATATCGTGCAAGTATAAAAAACGTGCAAGTATCAAATATCGTGCAAGTATAAAAAACGTGCAAGTATCAAATATCGTGCAAGTATAAAAAAACGTGCAAGTATCAAATATCGTGCAAGTATAAAAAACGTGCAAGTATCAAATATCGTGCTAGTATAAAGAAACGTGCTAGTATAAAAAACCGGCTGCAAGTATTATAAAACGTGCGAATTTCGCTTCAAGGCTTTACTCTGGTTACAGAGTGTTGTTTATACCGGGCATACCTTTAGACTTACTAATATCTACACGTGCTCGAAAAACTTCGACTTCTACGGCGTTTTAAAACTTTTGTCTCAGCTGACCATGGATTCATCAAAGTTTAATATTCGGTCAGATGAACCTAGCACGAGCTTAAACTTGGTCAATAGACAAACGTTTTAAAACGGCGTAGAAGTCGATATTTTTGGAGAATGTGTAGTTATCAGTATGACTGATAAAACACGGCCACAGTATAGTATATTAAAAGCGCATCGCGTGATGCACCTTAATCTGAGCTTGTTTGCCTAAGTTAAGATCGACAATCTGATTTGTTGACAGGTCGAGACGCGACAGGCCTTCCGCGAAAACCGAATTTCGATTCACAATTCTTGATTAAGATTATTTTCACCTTTTTTTTACGATATTTATAATTATATCTGTGTAGTCTGTCGACATTTATTATGTACCCAAAATATGAGTCGAGCGTGGAGGGTAGCATGTCGAGATTCGAGGGTAACATGTCGAGAGTCGATGATAGCATGCCGATAGTCGAAGATAGCTTTTATTTTTCAAGTTGGTTTAATTTTTTGCCCATTTACGTATCAAAGACTGTAGTAGGGAACCTGTTCTGTTTGGGAGGTCAGTTCATCCGATTGAGATAACATAATCAGGGATAGCATGCATAGATAACATATCAGGCGAGACAAAGACTCTTTGTCGCCGGTCAATGTTTCGGAATACTAAAAGCACCGTCTAGCTCACCTAAACTCACCTAAACTCAAAGGGACTACATCTCAACAACCGTGGTAGCTTAGCTTTAGAGCAGAATTTAGCAGATTTTGCTAATAATATGTCTGCTTGACTTGTTTCATCCCAGCCCGTAATTCCCACTACCCGGGGTTTTAAATTAGCTTCACTTAATATAAGAGATTTAACGAAGCATATCGATGAATTGCGAGTTTTGCTTGCTGATAACCCGATTGATGTTCTAGCTTTAAATGAGACATGGCTTGATCAATCTGTTAGTGATAATGATATATACATTTCTGGCTACGAAATCATTCGTAGGGACAGGGGTTTTCGCGGTGCTGATGGGAAAACGTACGGAGGTGTTTGTTTTTATGTACGATCAAATGTAAATTTCTCGGCTCGCTTAGACTTGTCCATCGATGAGCTGGAAAATTTGTGCATTGAAATTCACAAGCCTAATTCCAATCCATTTCTCATCACAACATGGTACAGACCGCCAGATTCAAAAGTCGACAAAATGAATTTTTTTGAAACTTTCATCGGTAGACTTGATGCTGAAAATGTTGAGTATCATTTGCTGGGTGACCTAAATTGCAATGTCGGGGCCAGTGTGTTTGATCACAACACAGGGCTGCTTACTGGTATTGCCGAGCTTTATGGTTTAGAACAATTGATAAGTGAACCTACTCGCATTACGGAGTCATCATCTACCACAATCGACCTTATCTTTACCAATGCATTAGATAAAATTGTTTGCTCTGGTGTCTCTCATGTCGGCATCAGTGATCATAGCTTAATATATTCATTTCGTAAACTTTCAATTGGCTTATTTTCCCGGGGTCATTCTACAACTACATATAGAAGTTTTAAAAACTTTGACCCTGACAGTTTCCGAAATGATATAAATTCACAAGATTGGGAGGGTATAACAGAATCTAACAAGACGCCCGTTGGGCCACCTAGAAATAGGTTAATTAATACATGGAGGTCTAACATATTTTTGTGTCATACATCCTCCTCCGCTAGCACAAACCATGTACAGTAATTGATTCACTACTCCGAGTAGTGATGGAACCTCTCGAGACCTGTATTCTGATTGCACCCATAATACTATACTTCTATGGTTTTTGTACTGCACTTTCTAATGGTTAGGTTGTTTTCTATTGTTGCGTATGCCAATACTATAGCTTGTTTCGAGAAGTTCCACCCAACCCCTTTCCTGCCGCCGAGAGAAACCTCTGCCCACGAAACGATTACATGCGCCACGGTATCTTGATTGCCATTAGCCGAGAAAAACGAGACGGTAAACATTGTAGCTTCCCAGTTGTAGATTTCAGATTGTCCATTTCCTATTGTTAACGGCAAGAGAAGGCGAAGTAGAGAAAATATAATACATTTCCATCTTCGAGAGTATAAATCAAAGCTTTCTTTAGGATAAATTAAGGTAGATTTATTGAATGGTAATTTCAAGGTCTTCTGTGCAGTTCGGCAGCAAAATAAGAAAACAAAGCCAGAGTTTGAAGCCCGTTCATATCAATCGTCGGCGAACAAGAAACTGCGTCAGGCGACATAAATATAAACGGCTGCGAAGAATACTGTGGGCAGAGCCCTAATTTATACTCTCCAGTTCTAGTTTCATGACAGTTCGACAAATCCCGGGGACAAAATCCTGCTATTCTTTTCACCGGTCCAATTCGATTTTAATACGGTAGTCATATCCAGTTCTGTTTATGGGTATAATTCGTGGTCAATTCTATCGTCTGTCGTTCTGTTATTCTTTTGACGATTTTAACTTTTTCTTCTTGGTCTGTATATAAAGTCACATTCAGTTCAATTTACGGACGATTTCATTTCCAGTTCGAATTACAATCAAGGGACAAGTAAGATTTGTGTGCGTATATTAACACAAATATTTCAACCTCACCAGTTCTAATTTCCGTTCGCGTTCAAAGCCAAGGGTCAATCACTGTTCACTTCCAGGTTTTGCGACTCTTGAATTGAAGTTTAGTAAAGTTCGGCATTGGTTGACTGGTTTAGTCAAGACTTCCCACTTGTATAATCTCAAGAGTATTTCATTTTCAGGAGAGGACTTTGCAGTAAACAATTACAGCCAACATTGCAAACAATCAATCCCTCATTTGACTTCCTCACAGTGTGTGGTGGTAACGAAGAGCATTTCAACAATACCAACAACGCAACACTGCCATCGTATGGCACTTAGATGCAGCAGTACAGGTATTTTCTTTCAGTTTCCGTGGATTATTGGACCAAAACCATCGACAATCCTCCGGCCGGCTAGACTAGCTTACTGTGCGATATTTGGATCGCCACATCCCTTTCGTAA
Source organism: Actinernus sp. WN-2022 (assembly GCA_030867875.1). Taxonomy (NCBI): domain Eukaryota; kingdom Metazoa; phylum Cnidaria; class Anthozoa; order Actiniaria; family Actinernidae; genus Actinernus; species Actinernus sp. WN-2022. Next base: position 35,620,247 of record JAOWCC010000577.1, read on the forward strand.
ATGTAAGAATTTTCCATCGAAAGCCCCTAAAAGTCCTGTCAGCCCTAGAATAACTGAACATCTTGGTATTTCATTCGAAGAAACCTTTAGTTTCAGCAAAATAAAGGTTAAGAATGGCCCCGAATCTTCGCTCCGTTGCTCCGTTGCTTCGCACACTATACAGATCAAAACCAGGATCGGGCAGGTGTCGAATCTGATTGGTTGATCCTGTCACGTGTTGGGATCGAACAATGGGCTCCTGTGTAATCTGATTGGTTGCCGGCGCAAATCAGCGACACAAAAAATAACAAATAATAAAACACTTGCGATTTCTGACTCGTGCCTCGGCCGAAGGCCTGGCCCGAGTAATAACCCAAATCGCATGTGGCATGCCTGGAAAGCCACCTTCATGAAAGTGGTAGATAGGCATGCACCCATGCGTACAAGACGTGTCAGAAATTCAAACTCGCCTTGGATTACGCCCGAGCTTAAGCAACTCATGCGCGATAGGGATATTCTCAAGATTAAAGCGATACAATCTAAAGACCCATATGACTGGTCCGCTTTTAAAAAAGCCCGCAATTTTGTGAATGGGGAAATAAAACGTACAAAGGAGGTTCATTACAAGACAGCTTTCCACGAAAATGAGAATAATATCAAAAAAACTTGGGGTATTATTAATGAGCTGACTTCAAGAAAGCAAAACAACTCTCATATAAAGGAGATCGTGTGTAATGGATCTCCTGTGACAGACTCTAATCAATTATGTGAAACGTTTAACAATCACTTTGCCGACATAGGGCCTAAGCTAGCTGAGAGAATACCTCGCTCTGGAAATGTTTCACACCTAGACTATCTTGCACCTCGAAATAGCAATGATTGTCTTGATGGTGGTAATTTTCAAATAAAACAGACAAATCCTGCAGTTGTTTTCTCTCTTTTATCTAAACTTTGCAAATCTAAAGCGACGGGTTTGGATAAAATCTCTGCTAGACTTTTCCGTATATGTCCCGACTTGATAGCGGAATCCCTTTGTACTATTTTCAACTGCTCAATTACTACAGGCATATTTCCAGATGAATGGAAATGTGCTAAGGTAATTCCATTGTTCAAACAGGGACAGCGTAGAGATTTGGACAATTATCGTCCCATATCAATAATTCCAGTAATAGCAAAAGTTTTCGAGAGGATTGTTTATAATCAAGTTCATGATTTTCTAATCGAAAACAAATTGCTATCTGACAGTCAATCGGGTTTTCGGAGTCTTCACTCTACGGTGACTGCCCTTCTTGAGGCCACCAACAACTGGGCCTACAATATCGATCGTGGCAATGTGAATGCCGTCGTATTTCTAGATCTTAAAAAAGCATTCGATACAGTAGACCATGGGATTTTGCTATCAAAGCTTAATGCATACGGGTTTGGGGGGAAAGCAAGTAATTGGTTTAAGTCATACCTTTATGAGCGCAATCAAAAGTGTTTTGTGAATGGGCAACTTTCTAGTACCCGTTCTCTGCGCTGTGGAATTCCACAAGGGACAATTTTAGGTCCTTTGCTTTTCCTCATCTACATAAATGACTTACCAAATTGTCTTGCACACTCCCAGCCCCGTATGTATGCGGATGATACTCATTTAACATTTGCAAGTAATAATGTAGATGACATTAATTATTATGTCAATCAAGACCTTGCAAGCGTTAATCATTGGCTTGTCGCTAACAAGCTTACCTTAAACCAATCAAAAACAGAGTTTATGGTTATCGGGTCACGACAAAGATTATCCACGTTTCAGTCAGCTCCAATCCTGGCAATCGATGGCGTCCCTATAAAGCAGGTGCCTCATACAAAATCACTTGGTGTGCATATTGACCAAAATCTATCATGGAATGTGCACATCAAGGGGTTGACTAAAAAGATTGCTTCTGGAATTGGAGCCCTGAAACGTGTAAGAAATTGTGTTCCTGATAAAACCATGCATTCAATCTACAATTCCCTTGTTCAACCACATTTCAATTATTGTTGCATTGTCTGGGATAGTTGTAGCATAACTTGTGCTACTAAGCTTCAAAAGTTGCAAAATCGAGCTGCAAGGGTCTTATCGTTCTCCAACTATGACGCTGATGCCGATATTCTGATTGAGAGGTTTGGTTGGAAAAAACTCGCTTCGCAACGAAAATTTCAAACCGCAGTCATGGTCTACAAATCAATGAATGGTCTTGCCCCATTTCGGGAACGGGTTGCCTCCGTTTACTTAATATCACTCACTTGTTGGTTTTTCTTAGTTTTATTGAAGATTTCACTTGCCACAATCACCGCAGCCTTCACAATCACGTTTTTGTCACAACATTCGAACTCTCTCGCTTCGCTATATATATCTACCTATCTTAGATCATATGACATGGCGCGTCGCCACAATTATTTAAATGTCAATCAACGCAATAACAACATGATAACTACCAATCTCCGACACTCTCCCCCCATACAGCTCCCCTTGGAGGTGTATGATGTGTTTCACTTATGCTTGGAGACTGCTGGTAAAACAAATGAGATAAATGGATAAAATATGTGTACATATCGTATATAAGTGTTCAGGCAGTGTTCTCAGCAAGTTGCTGAATGCGCTGCGCTGCCGCGGCGGCTGCATCTCTCTTTGGTCTGTACACAAGTGCCTTTGCGTTAAGGGCCTGAGGCTTCTGAACCTCCCTTGCGTCACATGCCAATTCCATGGGATATAGGTGCTGTACTGGTCGTTCCAGGTAGCTTCTACCTGCACGGAGTCTCGCAGCCCTCACAATGCCATCTCGTCCTTCGTACAACTCCGTGATGATCCCTAGAGGCCATTCACCTCTGTTCCGTTCGTCTGATTTGATTATGACCACCTCACCAACGGCTATGGTGAGTGGCTTACCGTTGTGGCGAGTGTGCCTCTCTCGAAGGCCACGCACGTACTCGTTGGTCCATCGCCTCCAGACAACGTCTTTACATCGCTTCAGAAACTTGGCCCGTTTTCGCAGGTCCCTGTTTTCGATTCGATGAGGTGTCATCTCAGGGAGAGTAGTGGAGGACGTGAACATGAGCGCATTCGGAGTGAGGGTCGGGAGCTGCAGGTCTTCTTCGACGTAACTCAGGGGACGATTGTTGAGAGTCACTTCCACGTCCAAGAGGACTTCCTGCAGCTCATCCCAGGTCAAGCAGCCCTTGCCGATAGTCTTATACAAGGATGTTTTCACTAACCCTACCATACGCTCAAACTGGCCACCCCACCACGGGGCGCGGCTCAGGTTGAACTGCCACGTGATTTCGTTAGAAATCAGGAAGTCTTGCATTTTCTCGTCCGCCATTACACTTCGGATCCATCGCGCTGCTCCCACAAATGTACGTCCATTATCCGAATAAATCTTACTCGGTCTTCCTCTCCGCGCTATGAACCGTTTGAGTGTTCCTAAGAACTCTTTGGTTTCCATGGTTGATGTCAGCTCCAAATGAAGTGCCCTCGTCAGACTGCATGTGTACAGGGCTATGTATGCCTTTGCTGCCCTGCCTCTCCTGGTGCGATAGGTTAATGGACCAGCATAGTCCACTCCGATCACCTGGAATGCATGGTCTCCCTCTGTTCTGTCTCGGGGTAGGTTTCCCGGAGGTGGTTGGGCTACAGCAACTGCCTGGAATCTGCGGCAGCCATAACACGATTTGATTACTCGCTTAGCCAAACGCCGCAACCTGGGAACCCAGTATTTCTCCCGTACGCGTGCCATAGTCAGCCCGACTCCGCCATGGAGAGTACGCCAGTGTGCCTCTTGCACGACCTTCTCGGTGAACGGGTGCGCGTCTGGTAGGTACACTGGGTACTCACCCTGTATTCGGCCCCGGCACACAAGCACGTCATCATCATTCTCTTTAAGGTTGAGTTGTAGTCGATCCGTCTCACTCGCATAGTTCCGCTGAACACGTTGGATCCACCACGTTCGGGCAGTGATCACCTCTTCCGTAGTAAGTAGCCCGTAGCGTCTTTCCCGATTTCTACAGTTATGCGCGAACCTAGCAATCCACGCGGTGATGCGCAGGGTGCGGTGTAGGTCGTGTTTATCTAACACCCGATCAAAGGCGTCAGGTATGCTCTCGGTGTGTGCTGCGCATAGCACCTCTCGTATCACCTTTCCTTCTGCTTCCGATGCTGAGGAGGTCTGAGTCACAAGATTGTTCGGCCATTGGTCAGGATACTGGAGCCACTCTGGTCCGTTCCACCACAGTGCTATCTCAGACACGGGTCCTCCACGGCTGGCCAAGTCAGCTGGGTTATCATGTGTTGGAACATGTCTCCATGTTATTTCTGGATGCTGTTTAATCTTAGACACCCGGTTCGTTACAAACTGTTTGTATTGTCCATTTCCCTCGATCCAGTGCAGCGCGACTGTACTGTCCAGCCAACCATAAATAGTTGGTTCAGGGACCCCCTGAAGAGCATTACGTACATTCGTCACCAGATTAGTTGCCATGTGAGCAGACACCAGCTCAAGGCGGGGAACTGTCAGACCTTGCTTCGCTAGTCGTCCTTTGGCTGCTATAAGGCGTTGAGTGGTCCCCCCTTGTTGTCGGACCACTGAGTAGACTGCAGCTCCCACTCCCTGTGTCGATGCGTCACCAAATGCATGTAGCTCTACATCTATTACAGGTTCTCGGTATTGTACTATTGGGCGTGGCACGGTCTCCCCCGTGGGAAGTGCCTGCTCCCATTTCACCCAACGGCGTCTTAGTGGACCATTGATGTCTGCGTCCCATGGTGTCTTGGAAATGCACACGTCGCGAAAGATTAACTTCCCTTCTAGGGTCAGCGGTGAAACTAGCCCCAGGGGGTCGTATATCTTTGCTAGTTTGCTTAAGATCCCGCGTTTGGTCATTGGGCTGCTAGCGTTGGGAAAGGGGATCGTTAGTGTATCTCCCCCCTTGTCCCATTTCAACCCCAGCAACTTCGTATCACTAGATTTCCCTCCAAATTGCTGCTTTGCATATGTTTGCTCCTCATGATCCCCAGATGGGTCACTGTTCAATTCCAACTCCTGTGCGTTGGAGTTCCACTTATGCAACTTGAATGCTGCATCCTCGAATATCTCGATAGCCCTGTCCTTTCGCAGTTGTGCTTGTTGGACAGTCAGTCCTCCAGTGAGTAGATCATCCACGTAGAGACTTCTGCGTAGCTTCGTGACGGTGTCAGGATACTTTTCCTCCCACATGTTCAAATGGCAGTCAATCACCCCCCCGAGAAGGAATGGTGAGGGAGCTAGTCCGAAGAGAACCCTCGTAAATCGCATTGTCTCCAACTCTGAACGTTCGCCATTTCGCCAATGGAACCGGAGAGCGTCGCGCTCATTCTCCTTTATTCTTATTTGAAGAAATGCTTTCTGAATATCCCCAGCTACTAGTACTGGATACCCGCGTTGTTGAATCAGAACATCCCATAATTTGTTTTGAAGCGGCGGACCAGTGTACAGACAGTCGTTTAGCGAGGGGGCGTCAGGGGTTGCCCTCGCTGAGGCGTCGTACACGATTCGTATTTTTGTGCTCACTGCCGTTTCACGTATCACTGCCTTATGGGGAATATAAAATTCCACCCCTTTCGCTGGTCCGTCAGCTGCTTCTATCACCCCGCTCTCTTGTTGTTCTCGGATTATGGCGTCGTATTCGGCGTTGATACCATCTCGCTCTAATTTTCTTGTGAGCTTGTTTAGACGACATATACTTCCTCGCTCGTTCGTGGGAATAGATGGGAGGTTTCCCTTCCAGGGTAAGCCTGTCTCGTACCAGCCCTCTGGATCTCTTCTCAGCTGCTCTTTGAACTCTTCATGAACCGCTCGCTGGTCGTGTTCGACCGAGTCTTCTAGTCCCAGTACGTCGAGACGACACAAATCTTCGTAGTCCGATTGACTAACTTGAGTTAACATCATTGTATTTCTGTCGAACTCCTGCCCTGGGGATAGGATGAACCATCCAAGTTTGGTCAACTCCGCAATTGGTTCTCCGTCTCGGCCCACGTGGGGTCTACTCTCTGTTTTGATTCGCGCATATTCACCCCCTCCCAGCACAACGTGCACAGGGAGTTTCGACTTATTGTCCTTGTCGTCCATTTCCACTCCCTTTAGATGAGTATATTTCTCCATCAGCCGTTCGTAACGCGGGTTGTCTAAGGACAACAGTTCTCCTTTGTTTATTTTTGTGAGATTGACTGTCATTTGGAAATTCCCTGAAATAGACTTGATAGAAGTGTTATAGACTTCTAGTTTGGATAAACTCGAGCCCATCAACATATCCACACGTCGAACTCTTGTCTCGAATGGCTGCTTGTTCAGCGCATTTAAAAGCTTTGCCGATGCGTAAGAGCTCCCGGCTCCGGTGTCGATTAATGCACGACACTCAACTCCATCCACGTTTATGACCACAACCGGAAATATTCCTTCACTTCCGGTCGTTGCTGTCAACATCTTTTTTCCTGGAACGTTTTGTTCACTACAGATTGACGTGTGATGCCTCCTCGTGCAGAGTTGGCAAGCTATTTTGCTGTTGCATTCTGCCGCTCGATGGTTAGCCCCGGTGCAATTAAAGCACAACTTCTTCTGCGCGAGAATCTTTTTCCGCTCATCCGGAGAGGTCACGCTTTGACATTCCCTCGATTTATGAGCAAGGCTGTCATCACAGTACACGCAACCACGTGGCTTTGGATCGTGTTGACGTGTGTTGTACAGCCTGTTTTGACCTGACGGCTTATCTCGTTTCCGGTTCGAGGGATCTTGTTGTTTTTCTAGTTGAGTTGATTCATCTGGATTCCTTCGTGTCCAAGATCTCAACGCTTCACAAAGTTCTGCCAGTCCTCGTCATTACGAACGAGGTCGCCCCGGATCCCTGATAATTTGTCGATTGTAAGAGTTACGTATCCGTTGACTTCGGACAACTTCCCCATGGTTTCGAGTGACTGAACATTAAATGCCAAACGTTCGTAGAATTCATGTATCTTTCTAGGCTGCGCTCCGGTTACTGTTGGCAATTCCATAATGTCCTTTACATAGGCTTTTACTATCTCGCTGCTCTTGCCATATCGATCAGTCAGGATACTTTTTGCTCTGTTATAGCCTTCTGGGGTGAACGGTAGCCCGTCGATAGCTTTTCTCACTTTTGTTGTCACAAATTCCTTAAGAAACGAGAATTTTGTCACGCCTGTCATGTTTGATTTGTCGATAGTTTCACTGAACTGACCCCAGAAGCGTGTCCAGTCTTGGTAGGTCCCATCGAACTTAGTGATTGTGAGTTTTGCGAGTTTTGCGAGTGCTCCCTGACTCCCATTTTGGCTTGTAATATCACTTGTACTTGCTCCTTGTTCAACACTTTGTTTTGATTGTTGATTCACTTGCGCTTCTAGTTCCTTTTGATAGTGCAATTTCGTTTCAAAAAGCTCCTTTTGAAAGTCTAGTTGATCTTTCCTTGTCTTAGCCGTGTCTGCTACTGTTGTTTCTGTTAGCCATTCACCTAAACGTGCCAAATCGCCATCAGCTTTGCCAATACTCTCATCGATCTGAGCACTCCATGTTTTGATTTCGTCCAGACTTTCTTCGGCTTCAATTTTCAATTCTTCTAGAACTATCTTAGCATTATCAGCACCAACCACTAAGGTTTTCAGAACTCCCATGTGGCGATCTATGCGTTCATAGTTCCCTGTAAGAATAACATTCTCCGTTTTGTCCTGAGTAATTTTAAGCTGTATGAGCTTCGTCTCAAGGGTCTTCTTCGCAGTTTCCATGTTATCGAAGATTGCTAGCGGTTCTTTGCTCTTGTTCGAGCAGTTATCACAAATGTCCCTTGCTAGCGGTTCTTTGCTCTTGTTCGAGCAGTTATCACAAATGTCCCTTGCTAGCGGTTCTTTGCCCTTGTTCGAGCAGTTATCACAAATGTCCCTTGCTAGCGGTTCTTTGCTCTTGTTCGAGCAGTTATCACAAATGTCCCGTCGGGGGTGCCACTGTTTCGGGAACGGGTTGCCTCCGTTTACTTAATATCACTCACTTGTTGGTTTTTCTTAGTTTTATTGAAGATTTCACTTGCCACAATCACCGCAGCCTTCACAATCACGTTTTTGTCACAACATTCGAACTCTCTCGCTTCGCTATATATATCTACCTATCTTAGATCATATGACATGGCGCGTCGCCACAATTATTTAAATGTCAATCAACGCAATAACAACATGATAACTACCAATCTCCGACACCCAGACTATATGCGGTCCATGTTTACATATCGTAATGTTACCTCTTATTCTTTGAGAGACACCGAGGGCAAACTGGCTATTCCTATGCCCCGCACAAATTATCTTAAGGATAGCTTTGGTTATAAGGGTGCGGTGCTGTGGGATAGCCTCCCAGTCGGGTTGCGGCAAGCAAATAATCTTAGCAGTTTTCGAGCGGGCTGTTTTGAACAAGTCTAACTGTTATTCTAAAGTCTTATTTTTATTCTTAATTTTTTATAATATATTATATGTAATGCACGGCTCTCATGGAAAGCAGGTACTAAACTTAGCATTATTTAAAATTAGATTATTATTATTATAGTTGTTATGATTAGATGTTATTATTTATTTTTATTTACATTATCATTACTTATTTATTTATTTATTTTTAAATCCTGATGAGATATTCCGTGGGTAAATAAAAAAAATAAAATAAAAAATAAAATAGAGCTAAAATGTCTTCGATCTTAGGCAAACAAGAGCCCATCTGGGCTTTCACTCGGGCCACATGAGATTGAAGATGAAATACACTTTCATTTGAAATCCTCTTGATAATAACCAAAGGGAAGAATTATTAGCTGAATTTAGCAGTCTTTAGGAGTGGCCGGTAGCGCGGTGACTTTCATTCTCTGCTCCACTAGTATATATGTAATTTAATATTTTTGTTTTTCTCGTATGTTGACCTTTTAATTTAAACACTACTTATTCGTTTAACACACTGCATTTGAGCAGACATATATTCATTGTTTTGAACCCGAGAATTAACCGTACTACCGTACTTCATGGTCCCTTTCTTTAGTAGTGGGTTGTCGGTCAGGTGATTGTAAACTCTCGTCAATTTTTTGTATTTTTGATTTTTTTTAAGTTTGAAAGTCGGATCTGAGCTTTATTATATCCGCTTTCAACTCGCCATTTTCAACTTCTAGGTCAATAATATATTCGTGATGACAGCATCTTGATTTCGGTCTTGTATATATTATCTTGCTGCACTAATTTTTCTTCCAAATGACTGAGTTTGGTTTCTTGATTCGTGTTTTGATGTGACGAGAGTAATAATTCATTACGCATATCAGTTAGGTCAGCCTCCATGGTACAAATCAAGGTCGTTAAAGCAGCGAGAGAGTTCTTATTGCGGGCTAACAATCCTCGTGAAGAATCTAAAGAATTCCGTCTCTTCCGGTTTGAATTTGACTCATGTGTATGTTGCTTTTGGAGTTTCAAGGATATGTTGATCCAAAACTACAGGCTCTTGGGGTTTTTCATTGACTTGTGAACTTGCAGGCTCTGTAATTTGTTTTGTTTTCTTAGTATAACATAAAGTGTTGAACATGTTCATGTTCTCAAGCATGTCGCGCGTGACCTCTGTTTCTTCATTCATTAAGTTCTCTACTTTCATCTGTAATCTGGGAAACTCAATCTTTGCCCATGCCTTTGCACATAACTATTCCTGTTGTTAAGTAGACGTGGATGATTATAAGTAAAATCCTTCGACAGCTTGTACCGTTTCCGCTAGGTCAATATCCTCGCTGGAACGAAATAACTTGATCTCAATACTCTCTGATCCAACTTACGGTAAATTTCAATCTCTGACAGTTTTTAAGAGACTCATAATATTGGTTTTGAAGTGCCTTCACCCAAAATAAGATGTTCTCCTCGGATGTTTAAAATGCAGCACAGCGAGCCGATGGCTTATAGATTCCAATATCTATTTCTTCGAATTTTAGCTTTCCGGATCCTGACCACTTCACTGGCTTCAGGTCGTCGTACGTGTCGTATATAAAATCACTGCCCATCGGGGTAAAAAACGCGGTCCTTCGGCTCCGACAATAGCGCCAGTTGCAATATACTGAGCCTGTTGGAAGGCTTTCGTACGAGTGAAGTTAAATAAAACATTAAACTGGCTTACATTTGAGAGATGAAACTCCAAGTTAGAGAGAAAGTTGCTCGCGGGTCCTCCGCCATCTTGCTTTACTGTATTAAATTATGTAAATAAATTAACCTGGCGATTGTTGCGTGACCAGCACAGTGCAATCTGATTGGTGTGAATTTGACCTTTAACGCATGCGCAGAAATCTTGCTACACGGAATAAAAAATAATAAAAAATAACGACTTGCATTTTAAGACTCGGTGCTGCCACAGGCAGCTCGAGTAACAAGCTCAAATAAGGTGCATCACGCGAATTTCGCTTTACTGTGCATGGTTACAGAGTTTATCAGGCATACCTTTAGACTTACTGATATCTACACATTCTCCCAAAAAAATCGACTTCTGCGGCGTTTTTTTTTTTTTTGTCTATTGACAATAAAGAAGTTATTCGATTTATATTTTTCTGTCAGTGCTCAGCGCACCAGCTACCTTAGTACTGACCATGGATTTATCAAAGTATAATATTCGGTCAGATGAACCTAGTACGAGCTTGGGAATAACCTTATGCAGAGGCCGTCAGTGGAGAGATATCTCTGCTCAGAACCTTTCTTATCTGTATCGTCCACTTTCTTACAGAAATGTCCTCTTCAGATCAGTAGTTAGCTGGCGCGCTCAGTACTGACAGAAAAATATAAATCGAATAACTTCTTTATTCTTTATAATCCAGTGATTTAAAGCACGCAGTCAGTCAGCTGCAAGTGTTGTAGTTTATTCTCTTACGCGTTTCGTTTGAATACTACCAACTCTTTCATATCAGGAAGTAGTGCCCCACTGACGGCCTCTGCATAAGTTCTCTTTATTCCCAAGCTCGTGCTAGGTTCAGCTGACTGGACATTAAACTTTGATGAGCATGATCCGATACACAAAACGCCATGGAAGTCGACGGAAGTTTTCCGAGCACATGTAGATATTGTAGTAAGTCTAAAGTATGGCTGATATAAAACTCTGTAACCAGAGTAAAGCCTTGAAGCGAAATTCACTTTTTTATACTTTTTTTTTAATACTTGCAGCCGGTTTTTTATACTAGCACACTTTTTTATACTAGCACGTGTTTTTTTTATACTTGCACGTTTTTATTATACTTGCACGTTTTTTTGTACTTGCGCGTTTTTTATACTTGCGCGTTTTTTTATACTTGCACGATATTTGATACTTGCACGTTTTTTATACTTGCACGATATTTGATACTTGCACGTTTTTTATACTTGCACGATATTTTATACTTGCACGTTTTTTATACTTGCACGATATTTGATACTTGCACGTTTTTTATACTTGCACGATATTTGATACTTGCACGTTTTTTATACTTGCACGATATTTGATACTTGCACGTTTTTTATACTTGCACGATATTTGATACTTGCACGTTTTTTATACTTGCACGATATTTGATACTTGCACGTTTTTATACTTGCACGATATTTGATACTTGCACGTTTTTTATACTAACACGTTTTTTATACTTGTGCGTTTTTTATACTTGCACGTTTTTTTATACTTGCACTGATATTTGATACTTGCACGTTTTTTATACTTGCACGATATTTGATACTTGCACTGATATTTGATACTTGCACGTTTTTTATACTTGCACGATATTTGATACTTGCACGTTTTTATACTTGCACGATATTTGATACTTGCACGTTTTTTTATACTAACACGTTTTTTATACTTGTGCGATTTTTATACTTGCACGTTTTTTATACTAGCACGATATTTGATACTTGCGTGTTTTTTTATACTTGCAGCCGGTTTTTTTATACTTGCACGTTTTTTATACTTGCATGATATTTGATACCTGCGTGTTTTTTTATACTTGCAGCCGGTTTTTTATACTAGCACACTTTTTTATACTAGCACGTTTTTTTTTTATACTTGCACGTTTTTATTATACTTGCACGTTTTTTTGTACTTTCGCGTTTTTTATACTTGCGCGTTTTTTTATACTTGCACGATATTTCATACTTGCACGTTTTTTATACTAACACGTTTTTTATACTTGTGCGTTTTTTATACTTGCACGTTTTTTATACTTGCACGATATTTGATACTTGCACGTTTTTTTATACTTGCACTGATATTTGATACTTGCACGTTTTTTATACTTGCACGATATTTGATACTTGCACGTTTTTTATCACCGGCTTGCACGATATTTGATACTTGCACGTTTTTTATACTTGCATGATATTTGATACTTGCGTGTTTTTTTATACTTGCACTTTTTTTATACTTGCACCTTTTTATACTTACAATGTTTTCTATAATTGCATGATTTTTTATTAAATGCAGGCTATCTATATTGCTCGCCGCATAGAATTTATACTTTGGTTTATTTTTTGTTATGCCTTTGTATAAATTATTTTGAAACATTCGGCGCCTGATAACAATGAACCATGCGTATATGAGATTTTTAGAATTACAGTCAATGTGATGCTTGATGGGCCTGATCTCGCCAGTCGAATGAAATGTATAATTAGTTTGGCCGTGATGAATGTAGTTGCAAGTTAGACAATTATTACCACAGCGAAATGAGCCATGGGGGTCGTTAAGAGGATCAAGTGTATCAGTGCAGAGTTTGGATTTGACTAAAACGTCGTGTAGGTTTTTACTGCGTCGAAAGGCTGCAAACGGTGGAATTTGGAATACCGGTTTATGCATCGGTTAGATGAAGAAAGAATGTTAGCGTGTTTGCGGATGATGGAAGATATATGGATGGTAAAGCAGGGTACGGCATACTATGAGGGTCATTTGATTCATTACTCATAAACTTGATTGTTTTACATTTCTACTTTATTATTTAACAACAAAACTTGATTAATCATTAATTGAACTTGATTGTTTATAAAAAATGTTTTTTATTAATTGCAACTTGAAAACTTGATTAATTCGTAGTTTTTCAAGTTGCGAATTAATCAAGTTTTTCAAGTTGCGAATTAATCAAGTTTTTCAAGTTGCGAATTAATCAAGTTTTCAAGTTGCGAATTAATCAAGTTTTTCAAGTTGTGAATTAATCAAGTTTTTCAAGTTGCGAATTAATCAAGTTATCAAGTTGCGAATTAATCAAGATTTGTTACAAAACAATCAAGTTCAGTTTCTGATTTATCAAGTTTCGTTGCTAAATATTCAAGTTTCATGTTGCGAATCAATCAAGTTTTCAAGTTGGGACCCATAACGGAATCCTTTAAATAAGCTAAAAGTACGTGACCCAGAACATGATTCACGACAGCAAAATATCGGTTTAATAATAATGGCATTTTAATTAAAAGTGTCAAAACATTTCCAGTCCTAATCCCGAGAGGGGAGGGGTAAGAAACGTTAATAAAGTGACCTATTTACAAACCATTCGCACAATTAATGGTATAGTTAAATGTCTGCTGTTGAATAAAAACATGTCCTTAGCTGTTTATTTTTATTTAATCACATTGTCATAGATTCAGAAGTCAAGTAAAGGAACCAGATGAACTTTCTCAACGGCGGTAAAACAGCGTCCAAGATATTACGAGTGCGTGGTCTTTGGCCTTTATATTTCATAACAGTACATCGCAGTAGTCATATGCTCGAACTTCTTTCAGTTTGAAATAACGCAGAGAAGGGCTGGTGGTCATCAGTAAAATCCCTAAATTGTGAGTTTATTTTTAAAGAACCACGTCGGTCATTATGACGTACGTGGTCCACGCAATGTGTAGATTTGACGATTTGAGAAAATTGTCGTCCATGACTGCCATCGACGATGCCTGCCCTTCTATTCCGCTAATTTCTATATAACCATGGCTAAACATGGTTCAAGATGGCTAAACATGGTTCAAGATGGTTGAACATGGTTCAAGATGGTTAAACATGGTTCAAGATGGTTAAACATGGTTCAAGATGGTTAAACATGGTTCAAGATGGTTGAACATGGTTCAACATGGTTCAAGATGGTTCAACATGGTTCAAGATGGTTAAACATGGTTCAAGATGGGTTAACATAACACGTTATACCTAGCTATGCCATATTTAGTCATCTTGAACCATGTTGAACCATGTTCAGCCATGCTTATATAGAAATTAGCGGAATAGAAGGGACTTGCTAGCAGTCTATATTTACGATAAACACTGATATATAATCAACTAAAGTCGATTGAGGTATGCTAACCGCCGTGGAAAGTGAGTAGCAGCTGACGTTTCGAGCGCTAACCCTTCGATAACCGCTTACACGAGGAGAACACAATCAAACTTCCGTGCCCAAAGCTCCATGACTTTCCTTATGTTGAAAAATGTTTGATACAATTTGCATAAATATTCCCAGATGTTAAACATTTCCTTTTGTGGAGAGCTGCCCTAACTCTGGTTACCAGGATATCGATCTGCTCCACATTAACAGGAACCGTAACGATGTTCGGTTAGCAACAAGATGTTCAACACTTCTTTATACAATAAACAGTGAGAAATGCGCGCTCTGATTGGTCGATAGTCATGTGTTATTAGAGTACGGATGCACATATGACGTCACACTATGTGCTCTGATTGATCGATAGTCATGTGCAGATCCACAGATGACGTCGCGGTTTGCATGAAGTCATGTTGTACTTTTTGGCGTTGTATTGTACTAAACAAACACATGTCGTGTTGCCGAGCGTCCGTCCTCTAACAGATGCGAAGATGAAGACGTGACGAGAACAAAGACTGCATGTCACGTGACACAGTCGAGATAGCAACATGCACTATTGGTTGATCGACCTGCGAATTGTAACCGTCAGTTGCGCCATGTCTTCCCTTACCCCGCTGTTCACCCTATTCCGGGTCAACCCACGTGTAGAGTCCAGATCTTCTAAGGAATTATTCCTCTCCTTACAACAGAACATGCGGCGCAGAATTCTCTTAAATGCCATGTTAAATCTTTTGTTCCGTACACAATATATGATTGGGTTAAAGACGGAGTTTCCGTAATGGAATAACTTGATTGACAGGATCACGCGCGGGTCGTACACAAACACTTGACATGCCTTGCAGAGTTTGTAGAGAAGTGTTACCATGAAGAATGGCAACCAACATATGAGAAACACTCCCGTTACCACGGCTACGGTGTAAGCGATGTGAAGATCCTATAAGAATAAAATGAAACAAGAAGAAAGTTAAAGTATATGGACGGGCAACGTAGACAACTCAAACAGATGATGTCGGTGATGTCACGTACAAAAGGCAGGAGGATTTTTTCAGCGATTGTGCACGTTGTGACGCAATAGAACACTAGTGTTAGATAATATTTGGTATGATATTATCAGTAGACAATAAAGTTTCTTAACTGCTGCCGTACCGCATTGTGATTAGATTAGAAAGAGAAAAACAAGGGGGTTACCATTTCAATTCCACGACATGCCCGACGGTCATGGGACATCACTAATGTCCTAACGTCCCTCGTCGTTACCAAATATTTTTTTCTGGAATTATTCTGAAGAAATTGACATTTTTGAGTTGGTCATGCTTCGTATTCTAAAATAAAACATTCCTAAAAAAATAGGGGTTAAACGTTGAGTCTTCAAGATCAACAATAGATGTATATCAACTCGAAAGAGTTCAACTAGATTGATATATACTTTTATTTTAAACAAGGTAATCCCTTCAGTAAAATTATAATAATGTTTCACTGTTATCAATAGGAGCCCTAAAAATATAGCAAATAATTGTTTTAGCCATTACATAAATGTAGGTCGTTTTGAAATAGGAACTAGATTGAACTATGAATTTAAAACTACAAAAATATACATATTCTAATTCAGCAACTATAATGATGATTATATAATTATAAAATTTCAGAGTGCTATTAAATCGATTAATAAATAAGCAGCCATGATAATAAAAAGCATAAAATTATCGAAACTTGTCAACATAATATTAAATTTATGTCGAGACATCTAATTATTATCGGATCCAAGAGTTTGACAGCCTCACAAACCGGCCAAACCAGTAACCGATTACGTAAAACAACAAGCATTCTGGGTAGTCTTTTAATTGAGTACTTTGGTACGAGAATACTGATAACTAACTCTTTTATTTAGGAGAAAATCTAAGCATTCTGGACTTTTTTACTTGAGTACTTAGGCACGAGAATACTGCCGGATAACTAACTCTTTTAGTTAGGAGAAAATTCAAGCATTCTGGATGTTTTTCCTTGAGTAGTACTTAGGCACGAGAATACTGATAACTAACTCTTTTAGTTAGGAAAAAATCCAAGCATTCTGGATGTTTTTACTTGAGTACTTAGGCACGAGAATACTGATAACTAACTCTTTTAGTTAGGAGAAAATCCAAGCATTCTGGATGTTTTTACTTGAGTACATAGGCACGAGAATAGTTAACGGCGTTCAGTCAAGCTCGATTCACTGATTAGATGCATCACGCCCATCATATGTAGCCTGCGAAACAGGCCCTCAGTGTTATTTCAACGCAAAGGAAGTGATAAAATGATCCTCGCTTCGCTCAGATCGGGTACTCGCTCCGCTCGTATCGGAAAAGCGCCTGTTCCGCAGGCTACATATGATGTAGCCTACGAAACAGGTCCTCGGTGTTATATCACGCAAAGGAAGTGATAAAATAATTTGGCGGCGTGAAAATGATTTCACGAGTGAGCGTATTTTCTTTTTATTATATGGACAATTAAACTGCTCTAAGAACTCTTATCCATTCATTTTACTCACTGTCGCTAGAAACTTCTTCGTGATCTTTCTAAGCTGTTCTGGGGAGTTTCATTGGGTTTTCCTGTCTCTTCGTTGCAGTCGAGGAAATCTTTAGAGAGTTTTTAGATCGTATTTGGCTTTTTGAGCTCGGAATATTCATTTTCATGCAGCTGTTTACATCTTCCTCTGTAATTTTCACAAACCTACCGCCATCTTTGTAGTTAAAAATACGGCAAGCGTGACGTCATCGATATTTTAACTAGTGAGGATATGGCCGAAAATACGCTACTCAGTACCCGAATGTAGTTTCGTATGAGTTCTACGAGTGGTTTATTTCTCAATAAAACACTATCGTCGATATAATAAACAAAGAGTATTTACCTTTTTAAGAGACTTCCCTCGGTGTGATTTTATGCTATTCCTTGCTGTTATGAAAATTCCAATGTACGCCAAGATGATGATAAGCAATGGGGCAAAGAAGAAAACAAATGAGTTGACTATCGAAATGTCTTTCCAGCCAGAATAGAATCTCAGAAGAGCACTCAGAATGGCAAGGGACCATGAGATGGCAATCGCTGTACACAGAAAAGCTGCAAAGAAAACGAGACCGAATTTAGAAAAGTAATTTCTTGAAAACGTATACAGATATCATGGCTGTTGAAAAAATAGAAAAGGGTTTGCCGTGTTCTGTGACTTGAGTTGTAGAACATCGGAAAAATGTACAAATCTCACGTCGAGCTGCGTATAATGGAGTCACTAAAGTGATCAACACGAACCAATCAGAGACCAATCAGGACCACCCTTCCTCCTTCTCTTTTTTTTCCGCTTCCGTCATCCGCTTGGACAAAATCACGACGGACTCAATGGAAAAAGAGGGACGGCTAGCAGTCAAGTTATGCTTTCACAAGTTCTAGCTTTCAACCAATCATGACGCGCAAATAAACTAGTGACACTTTTATCAAAGCGAAATTCTTGAGGTAAGGACTTCATGAATAAGGTCAACGGTGAAGCGATATGTATTTTACTACCCTGTAGTTACCTTTTGTAATCCTGCGGTGTTTTAGCGCAGCCATATTTAGTTTACTATGCTGTAGCTTACCTTTTGTAATCCTGCGTTGTTTTAGCGCAGCCATGATATTTAGTTTACTATGCTGTAGCTTACCTTTTGTAATCCTGTGGTGTTTTAGCGCAGCCATGATATTTAGTTTACTATGCTGTAGCTTACCTTTTGTAATCCTGTGGTGTTTTAGCGCAGCCATGATATTTAGTTTACTATGCTGTAGCTTACCTTTTGTAAACCTGTGGTGTTTTAGCGCAGCCATGATATTTAGGTTACTATGCTGTAGCTTACCTTTTGTAATCCTGTGGTGTTTTAGCGCAGCCATGATATTTAGTTTACTATGCTGTAGCTTACCTTTTGTAAACCTGTGGTGTTTTAGCGGAGCCATGATGGCGTAGCATCTCTCCAGACTAATACAAGTGAGGTGCATAATAGACGACACTATGAGCTACCTTTAATTTGTAATCCTGCGGTGTTTTACTGGGAGCTATGATATTTACGTTACTATGCTGTAGCTTACCTTTGGTAATCCTGCGGTGTTTTAGCGGAGCCATGATGGCGTAGCATCTCTCCAGACTAATACAAGTGAGGTGCATAATAGACGACACTCCAGATATCATATCGAACATTCCGAAAAAGTTATACACTGGATTCGAAAAGTCTTCAGTCAATATGAAGTACATCCACATGGGTACAGAGAGCAACCCAACCAACAGATCGGCCACGGCCAGGGACACTATAAAATAGTTCGTTTTTGTCTTGAGTTTAGGAGTTGTGATAAAAGCGAGGATGACTAAGAGATTGCCAAGTACGATAAAGACTGTTAAAGGAGTGTAGATACTAACTCCAGCGAATACCCAGTCTGAAAAGGCCTCGTAGTAGCTTAAGCGTTGCTTTGGAGAGAGAGATGTCCCGTTATTGAATGGTAGAGTCAGGTTTAAGTAGTTCATGCTGCGAGAATAAAGTTAAGGAATTATGTTAAACATGCATTCGTAGGGTAGATGCTCTTGCATCTATTTAAGAATGAGGAAGTTCTATTTTATGATGACGCTAGAATTTGGACTCTGCTTAAAAACATTCTTGCTACCCTGTCTAGAATGGGCCTTTTGCGGGAATGCAATCACGTGGTTGTACTCGGTGGCTAAAATTCTTAATTCATATAATTATTTAAATGCACTTGTACGAGACCGGTACTGTTATTAGCAAAACCTGTTTGTAAATGCTATTTTACACCTCCAATCGATTCTTGATCTTTCTAAAACAGCGCTTCGAAATTTGTTTGCCATCCAGTAAAGCTTTCCCCATCGGATGACGCGGTCAATTCATTGGTCATTGAAGTGATATATCAGCACGTGACTGTTTCCTGCAAAAGACCTATTCATTCAAGATAACTTTCAAGCCAATGTCAAACCACTTGCTTCCCAGTCTCGATTCACCGCAGTTCCGATTAAATTTTTGTAGTTGGGTTAATTCCCAAAAATTCCAATTCGATCTGTGGTTTAGCCGGGTCCTGCATGACGTTGATCAGACCCTATGGGGTTTTCAGGTCCCGTTAAAATCCCTGTGGTTCCGATGTCAATGGCCATTTCTACCCATTTACTACGGGACGACTTATTCCGTCTCCAAATGGCTTTTTCCCTGCGTACTTAGCCTGCGTTTGCGAAACAGCGACAGAAAGCTTGTTCTAGACCCCCAACGAAGTACCAGAATATATGTAGTCGCTTCTGATTGGCTCTTATACGCGTCGAGAAGATCAAGAGCAATGATATTAGTTTGAAATCGATGAGCATTTAGATCTTTCCAAGCTGCATGGGAGATTTGTTTGTGTGTTCCTCGAATCAGCATTTTGTCGTCGTGACGGATTATATTAAAATCTTCAGCAAGTTTCGTTTCATGTGGTACTAAACCGCGGGCAGCCTATTATGTTACATTACCCGAAATTGAAATAAACCTAACCTTCTCCGATAGTAAAACACAGGGAAACGACGAGAGCTCGTCTATGGCGAGAAATGCAAGCAGCTGACTCACATGCAAACGAACAGTTTCAACCGAACGGCGTCAGTGAACTGCCCGTCATAACAATCTCCACGTTCGGGTTGAATCACTCCCGCCGATGGCCAGTCAGAAAACGTGTAAGAATGGACATTTTTAAAAGTCAATCAGAATCGACTACATGTATATCCTGGCCGTCTAGAACAAGCTTTCTGTCATTTGGAGACGGGATAAGTCTTCCTGTATCAGTATAATAAACGGGTAGAATAGGAACCACCGGTAGCCCAACTACACAAATTAATCGGAACCATTGTGAATCGAATTCGGAAACTAGGAAGCATGTAATCAAAATCAAGCTGGTCTCAAACATCGACAGCAATTATCGTATCTTTATATTTTCTAAAACCATCCAGCCGCGCCTTTATCGATTTATCGATTCAGTAATTCGTGCCTTCACTGTGGGGCATCTTGTTAACATTAAATCACATAGAAAGTTAACATCAATATTTAGATTTAGAAAAAGATAAGGCAAATTACATTTACGTCATAGAGCAGATTAAGAAGTACGGCAACTGACAGTAGCTGTATCGTAACCGTACTGTAACTTTGCCGTACCGATAACTCTGTAATTTGATTGGATCCTAAGGACAAAAACAATAGGGAAACCATTTCAATGTCACGGCATGCCGTACAACAACCGTACCGTAAGTTAAAACCTGTCATACGAAATCCATTCTAAAACAATGTAACACTGGGTAACTAGATTATGTAAACACATGCGAAGGGCTGTGTCGACGGGGAAGATAAACACTGTTTTTAACAACTTACTATAAAAGCCCTTCTCGACTCAGTTTTACTTGATAATCATTTAAATTATAATTCCTTACTTATCGTCTGTCGATCTTAATTATCAATAAAGAGAATTTCATGAGAGTGTAACTGAAAGCAATACCATCAGTGCACCATCAGTGTAATATAACAACTAACAGTTTCACTTACGATTTCTGAGATTTGACTGCATATATAGAAAGACAAGTCATTGCTACAGCGTAACAGCAGTAACCAAACCGTATCATCGAGAGATCAGACGGTACAAATGAAATTTACTCATTTATGACTTTATGTGAGAAATTGAATTTGTTAGGAAAATGTTTTCTTATGCCGAAGAACGAAAAATATTATTGCCATTATATCGATTAAGTTGGCTAAGTATGAAGTTTATACGATGGTTGAAGTTTATACCTTATCAGGCCGGGTTCCCGCTAATGTTAATGAGTTTTAGAAGCAAATGAAAATAAACGGATGAACTATAAATAAAATTACACAGGTTGCTTTTCAAGGCCGGATGAAATTTAATTTTTCTTTTTGACAAATGCATCTCGACGAAAACTGATATTACACTGTGGGGAAAACTTTTAAGTACTATATTATATATTTTACCAATACAGGCCATATCGAAATCAAGACAAATTCCAATATTTTAACGGAAATGAGTCAGCTATCAAAAACTCTGTGAAAGCTTTTAAAAATATATCAAAAGAAAAAAAAATTGACGCCGGTCATGAGAAGCAACTGAATATCAGAAGCACTCAATAGTGGTAAAAGAAGTCCTAGCAATTCGAGGAGTTCCTGAAAATCTCCCAGCTTAAAGAATATAATAAATGAGTCATTTTCAAATCGTTCCATAACGTTCAAACAGTATCTGATTGCTCAAAATTATATTCTGCTATCACTTTTAGGGGAACGATAACAAATGTAAGGGCTTTCTAAAGTGATCATTTGTCATGGCTCGCAAAGAAAAAGATTAACTAATCTTGAACAGAATCTCTCCGCTCATAAAGAATCTCCAGAGCGTGGCAGTCGCGCCTTACTGACGAACAAGTGTGGATGAAAGATCAGAGCCAGAACATTTACAATCATATTATGATAAAACATCAACTGGAATGTCAGTAGGTTCTACTAATAACGGAATCATGTACCCAGAGCGGGATAGAGCAAAGTTAAAAATCAGTTTCTTCGTACCTGTTATAGTATAGCGCGTTAGCGACAATCCTTGTTACTGGGAAGTCGCCGAGTTTTCTGTGCTGTTGGCTAAAGAGATCGAACTGATATTAGCTCAATATTGAGACATTCCCATTAAATAACAACATTAATGCTTGTAGTACTAAGAATGTAATACTGATAATAGACAACTTCATAACACGGCTCAAGTATTGGAAACAAAAAGTATTATTTTGAATTCGCATGCAACACACTCTCAATAGTCTCGCCAGTTAAGACGAAACCTGTTTATGGCTTTTCAGCTAGAATTGCCTATTTATAAAAGCACACGGGTAGTTGGCAGTAATATTAATCGGTATAGGCTTACATGCATGAATTAGGAAATCTCAGCAATTAACTGACAGTATTATATTATTATTTTGCATATCTAAAGTAGCAAGAAACAATATAATAATATATAAGCCTCAGTCTGTCCGTTTCATGCCAGTCACCATCATTAGTTACTAATGACAATATATACGTGAGTAGATCGAGGAGATCTCGTTCTTGATAAGGAGGTGAAAGTGTTAAAATGTGTATAAATTGGGAAATAGCTTCTAAGGCAGTATTAGCCTTTTTGAGGTTGCAAACATTGTTGAGAAATTTCACTGCTGAACCTGTCAGAACCGTGCATGATCTTCAGTTGTTAATTCCGGTGTTTATTTATGCTGTAAAGAAAACATTTCTTACGATGGCTGACAAGGAAAGGTCTCCAAAATGTACACGCCATTCACCAACCTCGCACGTTTCAATTCTTACCTTTGGTTATTGGTCCCATTTACCACTAGGTTTAAAAAGCTAGCGATAGAGTGTGGCATGATTTGTAGAGTATAGCACAGGGGATGAAACTAATACCCTTACAATTGTGTTCTGACGCAAAGTGGTTATACTATTATTACCGCGCGAGAACACGTCAGGTATGGTCTGATACAGCGTGTGTGTTTCGCTCTCCCCTCCTCAACTCGTCCAGTATTTATTAAAACACTTTATCTGCGCCAAACTACCCCATTTCAGGTTTTCTGTTGTCTTGAATCTCGTTACCATCATGCCTGAGTATCATCATTTTCTCCTTTATTTTCTTTTTTCACTTTGGTTTAATTTATTTGTGATATTGAATGGGATGAGAACGTGTGAACGGTACGTAGTTTTCAAGCTATATATATAGTTTTAGTAGTACCGGCTTGAATGTGAGGTGTCACAAGCACATTTTTGGAGGTCAGTTTCAAAGGCGCCATTCGACCAGCGATAAATCACAGCTGAAATGTGAAGTCCAACAATTGCCACATTGGAGTTTTCACTTGAAGGCCAGTTTTCCAAGGCGCTATTTCAATTTCACCTGCGCCAAATCACAGCTAAAATAATCATGCACCACAATAGAAACGATCTCAATCGTAGCAAAAATCGCCATACCAAAGTGGCATTTTGAGGTCCCCAATTACTGTTTTCCATCAAAGTGTCTTGAAATCTCAGTGCTAGACTGGATGAAACCCATGATAAAGTGTGTATGTTGTATTTGGTTGGGTTGTACGGTTGTTTTCAGTCGGCGGAAAACATCTGGTTCAAAACAATACAGCTATTGGGAGGCTTCGTGGATTAATTCACCAGGCAGGCGAGCTTGAGATGAACACGCATCCACGCTTCAGTCTTTAATTTTTGTTTCTTTGTTATGAAGTAAAATGTTTTGTGAAAAAAAGGAATGCCCGGCTGTATCCCAAACTTCCCGAATTGTAATTATTCAATAGTGCCAAAGTCTAAGATAATTATACAGTAATTTTAAAATACCTTAATCGGTGAAAAAATTACCCCGGCCAGTGTAAGTTGATTCATTTTGTACTTAACCGTTTCACTCATTTTAGTATATTGGTCTATATTCCACCGACAACATTAATGTAATCGCTACACTCTGAACAATGATGGGCTCAGTCAGTTTGCTCTAATGCTTAGGTGTTGAACTCTAAAAAGGGTTAATAGACTGTTCAAATTGAAATCTGAAAGTAGCATATCCATATTTTTTGGAGGATCTCAAACTCTCTTTGTATATCTATAAAGGTCTTTTATTTTAAAAAAAATACAAACGTTTAGAATTAGATAATCATTTCATGTAAGCTAGAATTAATATTAGCTAAAACGTATTAGGACATTTAAAAAGACGCCTATTTAAAACATTTCTTATATCGCTCAGTCCTAATTCTAAGACCCTCTGCCTCTTCTCGTTTAAAATGCTTGCTGGGACTTATTCTAACAAGTTATACCTTTTTTATAGCTTCAAAATAGAATGTCAAATAAGCCACTGGCTTCGACTTTACATTTATCTATTGTAAACCCAAAAAAATGTTTTGCTCAATAAATGTTAAAATGTTAAATTAGTATTTCATAACCATCTCCAAGTTTTCCAAACCATGGCTGTTCACAATACGTGACAAAAATTAAACGACCTTAGTTGAAGCTTTCATTGAAGTCTTCGCTTCCATTGTGAACGTGCCGTTCATTAGATTAAAGGTAAAATACATGCTTAGTGTTTTGTAAGCCATACATGAATACATAGTGCTATGTTAATTAGTTTAGAGGGATAATTTGATTAAATACGTATAAAGATATGGATCTCGTTCGATCAGAAAAACTGAAAAAGGCGTAAGCTACATTTAAACATGATGGGCTACGCTGGATTTATTCTTCGATTAAATATTGAGACTTAATAGCAATACATGTAATTTAAGGAACGGAAGACTTTGCTAGAACATTGCTTTCAGGGATTTTACACTATACCGTACAATAATAGAATGTTCGGTTCTGTATTTAGCAGTCGGATCTTACATCAACAAAATACCAAAGTTTTTCACTGACTACTTGGAATAAAAAAAACAGAAGTTAAACATGTTAGTTTGGGATGTTTTTCGACGATCTTATAGAAAATATTGTCGCGTGGTTTATTGATTTGGAGAAATGTAAGTGAAATCATAACAATGGCATTGACAGGAAACGGCTTATTAGCCTTTAGTGGAATATACAGCGTTTAGCTATATGTGTGGCCATGTACAACGATGGTATTTTATAATGGAGCATTGACATGCTGATCTATTGATCATACAATCGGGCAGAAACAGCACAATCAGCCTACCTTTACCTTTGAAGTTGTAATTTGAACGTTTTGTACAGTGAACAAACGTTTGTCCGCCGTTTACTGTTTTTAAACCGAGGTCTTGTACTATGTGCTTATCCTATCCAACGCTCTGGAAAGAAATTGAGGGGAAATTCATTATGTCACTAAATGTCGATAGTACAGCCGCAAGCCTGAATAAAGGCTCGTCACCTTATAGTGTAAATACATGTTCATTATAAAATTTCTCCCAGACATGTTTGACTAGCATGTAAACCGTTACGTATTGCGCGACTCAGGAAAATTTTGTATCGATATGACATTCCGAGCTTGAAAGCGAAAAACAATAGTGATATAATTTTAACATTGTTTTTAGTAATTCCCGGTATGTAAGTAAGGGTTAATGAATGGCCATGAGGGTGATTATGGGGTGAGGGATTTATCATCGCTCGTACGTCGGGTCCGGAGGCAACGAGGGCGAAGCCCGAGTGGCGAGCGATGATAAATCCCATATCACACGAGTCAGACATTCGTTAACCAATTTATATTATGCCGTTTAACCCAGAAAGAAATAAAATTTTACCGAGTTTACTGAGTTTGTAGGATCGCGTCATTGCACTTACATGACTGTCTGCTTGAGAACACGTACGTAATCCATTGACAGTATGCAAGTGGCGATCAGTAGTCAGTCTCCACTACTTGCATACGTAATTCAGTGCCAGTGGGATATGCGTGGGATATGCATGGGATTTATCCCATCACTTGCAACAAAAGTACGTTAACAATAGGTACACCCTCGCAAATCGACAGAGAGTAATTATTTAAACAAAACATTTCCTGATCAGAATAATTATTTGTGAAATTTGAAGCATCTTTAGTACAAACTGAAGAATAGACGTAAAATTACGATGTTTGTTATGAACGGTCGAAGGTGACAGTGGGACTTTTTTTCAGCTGAACAAGTTCTGCATTTGGCAACTCCTGATATGTAATTATGAGTTAGATGATCGTTTTACTTTATCAAGAATAACATCAACCGGCATTGCAGGCATTGTTTATTTTTGTTGCTGATATGTCATATTTTCTTGCCGAAAATTTAATTAGTTATAATTCGTTCTCTCTCTCTTGTCGTTAACCTGTGTAAAAAAGATAATTATATTCACACACTGGCCTAACTCAAGCTAAGTTCAGTAAACCACAATTCAGCATTTCAACATAATAATTTCTAATAGAGATTGTTCTTTAGGCAAAAAAGGCATTTAATATTTCCAATCTGATATGCAATAAATGACTTGGGAAATCTGCAACAAATACTGACCAAGTAATTTTACCATAATTATGACAACCCTTCCATCCACTATGAATTAATAATACGAGTTAAACGTCTACATCAGCGGCTTACTCCACTATGCAGATTCTTGACGGAGTAAAAAGTGAAATTGAATGTCAATGAGTGCCTTCAGTGTAGTTGCTATATAAATTTCAGCTTGCGGTAGTTATGTTTCCTGTTATATATACACATCAAACAATAATGAAAAACGTTTTGGGTAGTGAAGTGTTGTGTCGAATCCCAATTCATCAATTACTGGAGTTATGTTTTCAACAATTATCCTCTATTATTTGTCAACGTTCCAATTTGTTCTATTGGGATAGAATTGAATTGACTACACTACATACAATTTTGCAAACCTAAATTAGCTGTCGCTGGTAATATTATTGTCACTTTTCTTGTCAAAGTTGCAGCTCAGCCGACGACGGAATTAATTAAGTTGACATTTTTTATTTATTGGTTCAGTTAACGTTAGTTCTAACATTATAGCGACTACTATTTGTTGGTCACAAAAACCTTCGACTACAATGTCTCACGTTTTATCTTTCAAACCTTGTAAATCATCGCACTTAATTAGATGACGCTTAAATTGGATCTGTGGCTGGTTGTGTTGAATATGTTTACCCTAATTACTGTTGATTCAGTTTTTGATCAATTTTGCTTATCAGGTACTTTACTGTATGATGACAAGGAAATACTGCTAGTTTTTTCTTCTTCTCTATCATATTCATGTATTGTGAACTGTGTTAATATGATTTTCTTTTCTCGTATTTCAATTAACTTGTATATGCAACTTATTAATTATGGTAAAAATGAACTGAACTGAATTCGAATGTATGAAATGTACAAAGAATGAAACTAATTCCGATAAGTGGAAACACGACATGCCAGAATTAAATCACGCACATCTGCGCATGCGCAAAATCTAGAAGGCCCATTCTCGACCCCAGATCCTTCTCTTATTTCTTGACGACGATGCGCAGTAAGATCTGCGGTCGAGAATGAAAATGGCCTCCAATCTGACGGTTTCAATAAAACAAACATCCGAGCCGCTAGGAGGCTCTGACCGCAAATGCTGATTTCAGCCATTTCAGGGAGGTTACGTACTTTAGAAAATCAATATTAATCAACCTAAAAAAAACTAAAACTACCTTAAGGGATACGAAAGAATACGTTTTTTTTATTTCTATTATTCTTTAATGGCTTTCAGTTTTTACCTGGAAAACTTGCCACATTCCTGTGTGAATTTGATGCTCTCGATAATTCAGATTCCCGCAACGATCGTTGCCTCAAAAATCTCTTAAAAACAGCCATTGGGTGTAATTTTATACACCTGGGAATCATGTACTGACTCCACGTAACCTTGAATGGAGACTCTACTCTATTTTAAAACAGTAAAATTATCTTTTGTCGATCTTATCAAAGTAAACAACGATAAAAGTACAAAACTTAGAATAAAGATTACGGTTTAGATTTCGGTGTAGTTTACGGTGCCAAACACCGAAAGTAAAGTAAATCAAATTCCTTTGCCTTGTGACGCTATCCTTTATATAATTTCAGCGCCGTGTCAGAAGACTTTTTCTTTAATAATT
Organism: Actinernus sp. WN-2022; assembly: GCA_030867875.1. Classification (NCBI taxonomy): domain Eukaryota; kingdom Metazoa; phylum Cnidaria; class Anthozoa; order Actiniaria; family Actinernidae; genus Actinernus; species Actinernus sp. WN-2022. The sequence continues at coordinate 35,648,198 of JAOWCC010000577.1, forward strand.
CCCATGTACATCACATGCAGCGGTCATCGAAAATCTGCGCATTCACAAAATTGCAACTCTCAATCAAACAAATTCACACGGGATTCAGCAATACAAAAATGGGAACTCTGGTTTCGTAAGTAAAACATGTACTTGATCGAGATAGTATGCTGTTGTTAGTATATAAATTCGACAAAAAAAACTTGAAGCTCATAAAAACTCATTATACGATAATTAATTCTTACCTACTTTCTAGTTAATCCGTGAAACATCATACCAACTCAAACCCTTAGATAAAGGAACCGACAGCATTAGTGAATGGTTTCGTTGACTAGGCTTTGGAGCTGTTCTCAACGAATATACAAACTAGAACTTCATCTTTCCTTTCCGGCATAATGGATTCTTGCCGCCCATCGCGTTACTTCTGGTCCCAGTAACCTAAAATCATTTGTTTCCCTGTTACGGCATGATTAATTCTGTAGGTGTGCACTTTCTAGTATAAAACAACCTTATCGTCGAGTGTAATAATACCCCTCGGGCATTTCATTAGTAAGATATGACACATGCATGCCAATCGTTACTTCATTACGTTTAATAATAAAAATGAATTGTCTTCATCCAGCTCTCATCTCGAAGGGGAATTATTTTTGAGAGTGGCACTTTTAATTAGTCAAATAAGATGCCACTTGTCCTTTTATATACAGTCTTCTATAGCCGAGTAAATAGATCGACGTCAATGGTTAAAATGCACTTTGTTGTTATGCGGGCATTTAAAATTCACGGTACAACGAGAGTAGAGACTAAATATATTACTTCTGAATCTCACAAAAACTAAAGAACTCATTTATATCGATAGACTGAAATTCCGAAGTAAAGAGAAAAATCCGACACAAGGCTGTCAACCGATGTGGCTTCTAGGTAAGGCTTACAATTAAATGTGGGTAACACGTCCTGCATCCTGCACATTGTCTTCGCGTCTCCACCGAACAAGAACTGACCATTAAACGTTGAGAATGGAGACAAAATTACATTGAATTATTTTCAAAATAAGCACGAAATAAGAATGGCATGAAAAGAAATGTTTTTGAGTTCGAACAACAAGCAAGCTAAGTATATTATTAATCGTATTCAGAATTGGTTATTATCTGAAATGGGGCGAGACGTCTGTTCTTTCAGATACAAAAAATAGGTCCGAGTATCCGAATATAGGCGACATTAATGTTATTCTTTACTCGAATTAGAACAAGTCACCTGGGCCCGGTTGTTCGAAGCAAGGTTAAGCGCTAACCCAGGGTTAAAGTGTATATATTGCAATTACAGATTTAGCGCTAACCTAGGGTTAAAGTTAACCTTGCTTCGAACAACCCGGCCCTGAACAACAACCCTGATGCGATCCGATCGATCCCTGGTCCAGCCTCTTATATTGACTTTCCTGCATCATGACAGTAAAAAAACACTCGCTCTTTATTTTTCTCTTTTCTTTTATTTATTCCATTTTTCTTCTGGCTTGGAAAGGGAAGGGAGAGGAGTTTTCCTCAGGAAGAGGGGGAACCCCAGGTCACTAGCTACCAGATATAAGATTAGTTGGCGTTCTCAGTGGGGACGTACGAGTCCTGATCCGAAAAGACGCGAAGGTCTAATCATTTGCAGATATCAGAGCAAAGGCAGCTGTTTGAACTTGCCCTTGCAACAAGTTCACCACAATTCTTTTCAGGCGAGCGATGAAGTCGCGGTTTGATTTGTTTCCCTTGTAGGGATTCAATTTGTGTTTCGCGCCCAAAAAACCACCGAGATGTCGTATATCAGGTTTCTTGGAGGCGGAGCATACGGCGGCTAAACCGAGGGTGACGTGGTAGTCTTCGCGCGAAGCTACAAAGACTTGATGATCGACAGGTGTGTACTAAAGCTGTTTTGATTGGCTACTCTTATAATTTATTCACCGACCCAAAAATGTCCCTCGTCCAGCGTCAACTCAAATCGCAAAAAAGCGGGCGGGGGACTTTGAGAAAGTATAGGTTTGAATCCGCGACCTCCCGCACAACAGACCTACGTTTAACACAGACCGGGTACTCCCTTATATGGGCTATACGGGTATGTGCCGCGGGATAGGGTATGGTTTTTGAGCTGCTGAGGTCTGGGATAGGGTATCCTGTTTTACGGTTTTGGTCTGGGAACTAGGGTATGGATTTTGATACACTTGTCGTTGACGCCATGCTTAGCGCTCTATCGACCACATAAACATACCATATTAAAACAAAACGGCTATCGTAGTGTAGTTTTAATTAAAAACTGTTCGGTATCTGGACTCTTTCATAGCTAATCTATGGTTTGGGCCTGGCATAGGGTATAGATGTTTTGCTTCAAGTCTGGGATAGGGTATGGTTTAGGACTGGGATAGGGTAAGGGTTTTGAGGTATCCGCGGCACACCGCCTACCAAAAATCTTCTGAGTACCCTCCCCCACACCCCCCCCCCCCCCGGTTTAACCCGGCATTGAGCTAAACGGGAGGCGGTTAGCGGTGGAGTATAATGCTACAGTTTGAGAATTGGGAATTATGCGGTCCAATCTCGGGGTTATTTTCATTTAGTAACTTTTGTGTATTTCTTAAAAATAATAGCATTTGTTGAGTAGAAAAGAGTGCGGCTATCATAGGATTAACCCAATAGAATCTAACTTTATATTTCATCACGCGACACCTCTGGAGCATCGACGCCACGTTTGTTTTGAGCTGGTTTGCGATCTCAGAACTGAATTAGTTAGCGTGTTTATTTCCTATCGGATATGGGAAAATACTTGGCGGTTTAGGAACTACTAAATTGAGGAACACTGGTATTATGCTAACCGCCGTGGGAAGGGAGTAGCAGCTGACATTTCGAGCGTTAGCTATTCGTCCGCGCGCTCGCAACATCAGCTGCTACTCGCTTGCCACGGCGGTCAGCATTGTTATACCAGTGTTTATCTTCCCCGTCGATGCAGGCTTATACTGTACTAGTTGTTATAGAAACTAATCAGTTTTGTGAATAACGACAGACCTAAATTAAACTAAAAAAGGTTCCCATTAATTCGTGGTCCGCTAATATAAACGCACTTCTTTCACCAGAGAGTAATACTCTCGTAGATCAAAACGACTCTGGAAAATGTATTTTTCCCAAAAACGTTCTATTGTATTTGTGTCTCCGGTTTGAATAATAGAATACAAATGTCTTCTGCATTCGTATTTGTCACGCGACACCGGCGTCAAATTCAAGATGGCGCGCATAGTAAAAGCGTACAATTAAAACCACTTGGCACGCGAATCTTTTGTTAAGTATGTTTTTAAACGATCGCGGCGTTTTAAATTATGAACTTTATTTGTCCACCTTTTACGAACGTAAAATAATACACAACAGTGGAAATCCACATTTACTTTTCTGTCTTTTCTGCGCGCGCGGGAGGGGGCGGCGGGGGCCGGTAGAGTGACCTATTTTGCCGTGTATAATCACGAGAATAATGCCGGGAATAATCACCAGCATAATGCCATGCATAATCACAAGCATAATGCCGGGTATAATCACGAGAATAATGCCGGGAATAATCACGAGAATAATGCCGGGTATAATCACGAGCATAATCCGGGTATAATCACGAGAATAATGCCGGGTATAATCACTAGAATAATGCCGGGTATAATTACGAGCATAATGCCAGATATAATCACGAGCATAATTTCCAGCACAATTGTCCATTTCCAGTGGCGACGCTAATGACGTAAAGTATCTTAGCCTATGACTGAGAAGCATCTGGCTTCGCTCAGTGACAGTGAGCGTACATGTCAAATGTGCAATCGATCTGGCTAACATGAGTGTTACTGACCACTGTAGCGGCGGTTGTCCGGCGTTCGGAACCAGCAATCGTGGATTCTTCTTGCCTGCCGCTAAATTCAACTTTCGAACTTATAGTCAGGAAAGAAATGGCTTTTTGGTCTAAAGTTACCAATTCAGTGAAAGGAAATAGCTGGGCAATTGCTTAGTGAGGGTACATGAAATGGAATGGAATCGAGGGCAAAGTCTATAATAACTTGGGCGGCACTACTAGCCGGTCTATTGATTATATAATTATTTCAAACATACTGATCATGATGTTCGCTAAAACAGTTCTTCTTCAAAACATAGCAGTAAACTTATAATTGAGTACTACTAACATAACCATTCGTGAGAATTGAGCACAGATAGACTTTAAAGACTAAACTTAAAAGATAGACTTTAAAGACTAAACCTCGAAATTCCGAGCGTGAGTGCGTAAAAATAACAGCGATATAATTTAGTATTGTTTTTAGTACTCCCAGGAGGTATGTAACAATAGCTACACTCGCAAAGCATCACGATCGATATTGGTCTTTAGGCAATGGCGAAATAGAGGTACGAGGCGCAAGCCGATGATGGTGGGTATAAAAACGGTGAAAAGTAACAGACAGAAATGAATAAAACTTTCTGTTATGCTCTATAAGCCTGGCATAGTCAGTATGGTGTATATCTTTATTTAGCACAACCCAGCCCGCCGTCTATTGGCAAACTCGCCATCTGATTGGCTAGCTAGATTGACTAACCGACCGTGTGCGCGTTTCAGACAAAAATCACTTAGAAAAATACTTTTTTTGCGAGTATTTTTCACAGTTTTCTCGATCGCTAAGTCGATAGAACGGTGGCTTGGTTATGCTAAAACAATTAGACTTCTCGCTCTTGGTTTCTATCGACTTTGATAGTGCGCTCCTCGTCTACTATCTACCGAGATAAACCTCGAGCTCGCAGTATAATTGTTAAGTATGAGCTATCAGTGCCATGCATTATGATACATAAGTACATACACCGTATTTGCTTCTGTAACCGTTTTAATATGAAATAAAGTTGTAGAACCTTCTCTGTCAATTTTAGCGTTATCACACCTAAGAAAAATTCACAATAATTACCGATTGTAGCCAAACGTCAATAACTTTGTGGGACCTTCTCAAAGGTAGTGTTTTCTAAATAGCCTATATCTTACCCAATTACAGGTGTTTTTGTATATCTTTGGAGAACCGACCTAGAAGATTGAAGCAGGCGGAAAGGTGATAGAATCAAGCTAACATCAACATAGGAACAACGCCTACGGCCCGAACAAAGGCAGCATTCTGTTTATAAAGAAAATATTATCAGTTATCAGCTTGGTTCCATCGGAAATTAATTCTGCAATGTTTCCGTATTTTTAAAGCCTTATTTCCTGGTCATCGCGATTATTCTTTATGACAATTGAAAGTCCATGCGAATTTAATAAATCATAAAAGAATTCTCGAAATGTTTAGTACTATGGTTATCTCGAAGGTTTGTATATCTATTTTCATAAGTGTTGTTGTATTTTTTTAAAATTATAAACTAGTTCCTCTTCATCCATTACACTATTTTGTTCTAAATGTAAGGAATATTGACAGACTGTTTGATATTTTTCCATTCATCTTTTTTCGAATATGTTATAATACAGTAGTTTCTTGCGACTCGATTCTATTTAAAAAAAAACATAATAAAACGTATGACATTTCTGGTCTTAAAATAAACTTTAAAAAACTGTTCAAATAGAGCTAATGAGCCTTCTGTTCCTTTCTATTTTTTCCTGTTTTGCATTTAAAATTGCCCAAGCCGATTTATTATATTTTTATCGCGAAAATACAGCGGCTTAGAATGCTAAAATTTTGGAATGTTTCTGGTTTGTTTTGTTTCTGAATTTTTTCTTAGATGTTGAACATATCCGCAAATTACTCAATTTCAGTACCATCGATATGTTTCGATATATTTTTCCTCGTTGTCAAATACTGACATTTCAAACCAAACTGCATTAAGTTCGCCCTACTACCTAGTTCCCTTTGTTAACATCAAATGAGGAAGAACCAAAATAAACAACTCTCGGTTGTAATAAATTTTATCCCACTGCTTGTGTCTGAAGCCAAATCAATTTATGGTCCTATTTACACTGTATGCTTTCCGCATTTCTATTTCTCCTTTTAGGAACTTCCCTTAGTCAGAAATTAGAACCTGAAAATTAAGGTAGGTATTCAAAACTTCTAAAATTACCTCCCAATGAAAAACCTTAGTTTGATAGTAATAGAAACCCATGCACCAAGTCCAAATCATCACCTTTCATCGACTCGACACGAACTATAAAACAAATTGATCTTGTTAGTAATACCTGTGAACATGCAGATCAGTATCATCGAAAATAATTATCTCTTCGCCTTGAAATCTGTAGTTTATCGGGTTATCTGCTTATAGATCGATTTGAGCGGAGTTACTAAACGATAAAGCTGTCCACGGTAAAACTAATAACTGCTTAACTAAACTCCCAACAGCCAGGGCGGTTTTAATAAAAAGCAATAGAAATCTAACTGAGAAAATGTAATTAAAATCCCTTCTAACCTAAAAAAAAACTATTTGGCTTAAATCTAAATAGCTTTGTAAAACCTCAGTCATTTACGTACCTCGCGTAAGGAAACTATCCCTTAACAGGACCGATTGGAGGCGAGTATCATCTCTCCTGCAAGCTAGTTGTTGCTGAGAAAATTTCCCCTTGCTTGTTATTTGAATTGCTTTCCCTGAAACATCCCCCAGACTACTTACTAATGCTAAGCCACGCCCCCTGTGCCAATCAAAGTGAGCAAGAATTAATGATACCGCAGGTAAATGTAAATTAAACTGTCACTTGCCACAAACCCTTAGCTAATAGTGCATAACCAAAGAACAGTATGTTTTGCTTGGCATGTCCTCTTCAGCACTGGCCAAATTATATTCCATTGCAATCGTAAGCATCTTCGGTGTCTATGCGGTTTTCTTTGTTAATCTCAATAGAGATATTTCAAAAAGGTTGTGCGGGACGGCAAACGATATTCCCAGCCCGCAATGGATTGTGGTTATGCCTGTCCAGCTGCACGAAACAGATAAACTATACATTGTAACTCAAAATTCGATTTGCAGGGGACCATGAATATTCGTCTTAACGTTTTTGACCCAAAAACAAACAAATTCACCAGACTTTCAGCTACAGCCATAACCCATTTCGGTCTGGGAATATCGCTTGTCGTTTGCCCGGCCGGACAACCGTTTTTTATTTATTAAAATAGCTGTAGTTCTTGGAGCAGCGAAGTGTGGATTTGAAGTAGCACCTTTTCACACAAATAAACTAACTGAGTTTTTGCTTTTCTTATTTAAGCCAACGAAAGTGGAATTTGAAGCGTACTTTACCCGGCGTACCTACTCGAACGTAATCGAACGAATTTGGAATCGAACTTAATCGATATTGTTCGGTGATCGAACAAAATCGAACTCAATTTTTTTTTCATTGAATCGAACAAAATCAAACGTTCGATTTCCAAACTAATCGATACTGAAACTACATTATCAAATAGCATGAGTGGCTAAAGCACAGGTAGCCCAAGCTCGCTATGTGTCAATTATAATAATTACAGAGTTTGTATGAAAATTTTCTGTGTTCGATTTTCAATGCAAATCTTTAAAATTCAACATAACTTACAGTGTGTCTTCTTGTAGTTATTGTCTGTGCTTGGAGCGATTTTCAGCGATTTTCATCTAAATTTGACCTCAAATTAGCCTGGGAAACCAGCCGACTCTTATCGCTCCCCACTCGCGAAAGAGACGTCTGGGAAGTGAGGCAGAAAATGCCATACTGATGACGTAGCAGATAGCCGTTTCACGATGCATAAATTAGTTGCAATTCTCAGAAGCCGAATGCGAACAACAGAGTTCTTTTCAAGGAATATAACTACCGAGGCTGCTCGTTTGCTTGGCAGTGGATCACCGTCACGAACAACCATGAAATTCAAGCCTATATATTTAGCGTGTGTTGGTAGCTCGCTTGCTTCGTTCTTTCAGCGGCTCGGCCCGGTCAAGAGAGTTTGTCCTACATCTGCTACATGTACGACTGTCAAAACATAATAGTTGTTTATAATTTCAAAACCTACACACAGCACAGCAGGCCACTTTTCAAGCCAGCTCTTTTGTCAGGTCAGTAGCCGAAGAGGTTAGCTACAGAATGCAGAGGTTATTTTCAGGTAATACTACCGAGGCTGCCCGTTTGTTTGGGTGATTGATTCATATCACTATGAATCACATTGGTTCGTGATTCATAGCACACTGTACATGTAATTATGTTTATTCATAGCCTAGATTCGCTGTCTGAACGATTTATCCGCCGCAACAACAACTCATCCAGTGTTTTGTGATAGCTCAGTGTATGTAGGTTTACTGATATGAAATTATAAACAACTATGACAGTAGTCAGTACCTTTCTTGTAAATGTTTTGACAGTACGACATTTCGCTTTACTAGCCGCTGAAAGAACTCGGTCTGCAAAGGAGCCAACAACAGCACCGGCACACGCTAAATAGGCTTGAATTTCATGAGTTGTTCGTGACGGTGATCCACTGCCAAGCAAACGAGCAGCCTCGGTAGTTATGTTCTTTTAAGAACTTGTTGTTCGCATTCGGCTTCTGAGAATTGCAACTAATTTATGCATCGTGAAACGGCTATCTGCTACGTCATCAGTATGGCATTTTCTGCCTCACTTCTCGCGAGTGGGGAGCGATAAGAGTCGGCTGGTTTCCCAGGCTAACCTCAAATTTGAACTGAGAAAATCGCTGAAAATCGCTCCAAGCACAGACAATAACTACAAGAAGACACACTGTAAGTTATGTTGAAATTTATTAAAGATAACACATAAAATTTCCATACAAACTCTGTAATTATTATAATTGGCACATAGCGAGCTTGGGCTAGCCTTATAACCGTCCAAATATCGAGGCGATCTCGCTAAGAGTAATAACCAAGTCCACAACATTGGCTGTAGGTCTGTGCTATCGACCTCCACAATACTGTTTTTCGAGGCCATCATTGAACCTCTAGAGAAAGCCTGGCTAAGGTATAATAATATAGTTCTAGTAAGGTGACTTTAATACTGATTTTGACTGTTCTGCCGACTCCAGCAGATACTATCTACGGATCCAAGTCTCGCATTTCAATTTAAAGGGGCTGTGTCACGGTAAGACTTTACATTCGTTTTTCCGGGCCGGAAAGAGCATTTCCACCGATTTTGATATGAACTAACGAACCTCTCGGCCTGTTTGTATCCAATTAACAGCAACTAAACGAGCGATTACCCGATACATGCGCAGTACCATGACATAGGTCCTTTAACGGTTGTAAATAAGGATCCCACCAGCAGTGTGACTGCCTTATCATCAAGCCTGATCAATTGAGTTGGTTGTGATGAACCTATACCATCGATGGTAAAGTCAAACATCTAGTTAGACATTGGAATCTCCGACCACAAATATCGTTTGTTCCGTAATCAATTTAAAGCCACCCATGCAGAGCCACCCAGCAGCTTATTTACACTGTCTCGTTCTACATTCGACGCTGATACTAAAACTACAAAGCATAGGAGTTGCTGGTCCGTTATGCGGGAAATGCATTGAGAACTACCTCAGTGAGAGATTATATACAGTATACAGCTATCGGGTCAAAACGCAGTCCCAAAAGGAAAGCATATTAACTTATGGTGTCCCACAAGATCTGTCCTTAGCCCAATACTTTCCTCGCTGTTTTGCAACGACCTCCCAGACTGTGTCGGCGGTGACCAGGGAACCGAAATGTATGCTGCCGACACCACATTGTACTGTGTAGGAGACACTGTCGACTGACCACGGCTACTCTCGTAAATAAAATCCTACGAAGAGTATCCAGTTCGTGCTCAACTTCTGGCATGACTATCCACAACAAAAAGTGCGAAAGCATGATTCTCAACCGTAGTAGGTTCGTTGGCCCCATACCCCCACTCAGCTTGTGCGACAACCTAGTCAAGTGGGTCAGGACGTCGAGATGCTTAGGTGTTACTATTGACAATAAACTAAAGTGGTCTGATCACGTTGAAGATGTCCTAAAGAGCTTCTCGTGTAAACTGAACCTGCGGTATCATTAATTCTTGCTCACTTTGATTGGCATAGGGGGCGTGGCTTACTCAAGCCGATGCTAACGGATTTTTATCAAAAAATCATCATACCCTCTGTAACATACGGAATCACAGTTTGGGGTAATTGTAACATTTTTCTTTTTGATAGCCTTGAAAAATACATGCAAGAGCTGCGAATAGGTCTCCAAACCCTGACCCTATTTCAGACTAAAGTATAATATTTTCCACCCTTTTTCATACCTAGCCACCGAAATCTGTACTCGATCTCATGCACCACTAAAGCTTCGGTATCTAATACAGTGCTATATTATGGAGGGGCAAACTGGACAAAAATGATATGAGATCGTACCTATTTCGTAACGATGCTATTATTTCGTAACGCGATGCTATTATTTCGTACTACGACATGTCGTATAGCTGCTATATTTCGTATCGCTGCTTTATTTCGTAACCGAGATGCTATTATTTCGTAATGCGACACGTCGTATCGCTGCTATATATTTCGTATCGGTGCTACATTTCGTATCGGTGCTACATTTCGTAACCGAGATGCTATTATTTCGTACTGTGACATGTCGTATCGCTACTATATTTCGTAACAGAGATGCTATTATTTCGTGTCCCTAATTCAATCGGGTCAGCTATTCTATACTTATCGTAATTCAATCGGGTCAACGGCTGATCACTGAAAGATCGGGACAGCGGCTGATCACGATGCACATGTGGAGTTCCAGGCGCGGGAAAATCACTGATTCCACCTGTACAGGACCCGAACAGATCCCAGTACCCGAACAGATGCCAGGACCCGAACAGATCCCCAATTATACCCGAACAGATCCCAGCGACTCGAACAAATCCCCAATTGTACCCGAACAGATCCTGAAGGATTTATAGGAATGGACTCATGAAAAGTGGATGGAACGTGGTAAACTTCGCTAAACTTGGTCAACATTCCCCTCTAGAGTAAAACATTAATAACACGTGACTCCAAACTGATGACATCATTAATCACGTGACTTTAGTTACGTATGTGGAACCGGAACGGGATCTGCACGCATTTAGAGACTTGGACTACACATTTTGTTTGAAAATTTGTTTAAATTTTTGTTTTGTTTTTATTGAATCAAATATATAACTACTACAACTTATATAACTAACATTCAACTAGCAACCATAACTCTTTTTAGTAATTTTAACCAGTATTCGGCGCGCAACTAGCGTACGAATATGACTCATTTTGCCTCATTAAATTACGGCAATCAGAGCTAAGTTAAACAACAACTAAATCCTGACAAGGCGGTGAATTGCTGAACATGACATACATTGTGACTCGAACCTGTTTTTTTTCCAACTACATCTACGTTGTACATTTATTTAGTTGGCAGCAACTACAATGACGCCAACATTAAATTATTAAATATAAAAATAAATAAAATATATCCGATTTACAATAAAATGCAAAATAATAAATAAAAAAACATTAATCCTGTAAATACTATCCAAGCTTAGTCTTAAAAATAGATAGAGAGCTAACATTCGTTCCGCGTTCATTAGTCCATTCATCCCCCATTCCGTGTACGTCTTTCTTTCTACTAATTTATATACATGTGTATAGAGACGTTTTTTCAGTAGAGGCAATCTGCATAAAAATGCTAGGCGTGTTGCTGAGAATGATTGACAGGTGGTTTACTATGAATATTGATCGCTAAGCTGATAATGCATCCCAGTTCGAAAAGTTCTGCCAAGACCATGTTTCGCAGTGCGTGCCTCTGTTTTGCCCTTTTATGTCTCAGGTTTTTAAATTAAGGAATATATTAGCTAAGTTTACCACGTGTACAATTGGGGATCTGTTCGGGTCCTGGGATCTGTTTCGGTACTGGAATCAGTGATTTTCCCGTGTCTGGAACATGTGCATCGTGATCAGCCGCTGTCCCGATCTTTCAGTGAACAGCCGTTGACCCGATTGAATTACGGACACGAAATAATAGCATCGCGTTATGAAATAATACCATTTCTGTTACGAAATATAGTAGCGATACGACATGTCACAGTACGAAATAATAGCATCTCGGTTACGAAATGTAGCACCGATACGAAATGTAGCACCGATACGAAATATATAGCAGCGATACGACATGTCGCATTACGAAATAATAGCATCTCGGTTACGAAATAAAGCAGCGATACGAAATATAGCAGCTATACGACATGTCGTAGTACGAAATAATAGCATCGCGTTACGAAATAATAGCATCGTTACGAAATAGGTACGATCTCATATCATTTTTGTCCAGTTTGCCCCTCCATACTATATATATTTATCGCTGTGGTTTGTTCTCTTTCTCGAATTATTTTGAAGATCAATCAGTCAAAATAACAAAAGAAACTAAGAGACAACGAACGTGTGCGGTCTTATATATGATTCCATATCTAAAAAGGCAAATTTTTTAACCCTATTTCAGACTAAAACAGCTCGAAAACCACACCGTCCCGTATAGCTTATATTTATTTATATTTGGTATTAAAGATTCCCACACTTGAAAATGTATATAAAAAGCATATAACTGTAGCTTGAAATACAGCCGTCTCCTCAGCTTGTTCTAAGGGTCCACTGTGACTAATACTAATAAGTGTCGAATTCGGTCGTTAAAGATTAGTTGTGATCAGTTGGATATCAGTTGTGATATGCCGGAATACAAGTCATCAACAGGATACAAAATTCGTTCCTCTCCAACTATTCGCTCACGAGAACCTGGTACAAAACAATAACAAAATGATCTCATTACGGAATAACGAAATATATAATTATGCAGTATTCATTCCCGATATGAAATAACAATAAAAATGAGGAAATCAACAGTGGTCATTCTAGGGCGCGGTTTTTCGATATTTTTGCGCTTTGATTTCAACCTTCGCAAAATTGTTGTTTACGTGGGATCGGAAATATCGATGTCCAGGAGCCCATTACTATGAGCTCCTGCTATGTCTAATATATAATTAGACAGAGATATTTCATGCTCTGTTTCAATCAAGTTGGGGGGAAATTGTCTCCTATGACACGACAAATGTCCACAATGGGACACAACATTTGATTTCTAGAATGAACACTGAATCAATCGAGAATGGCACCCTTCCATGAATGTGATGCAACAGCAAAGAGGTGGGGAAATTGTTAAGAAACACTGCGTAATTGCGAGATTATCTAATCAGCGCGGGTCGCGGGTCGCGGATAAAATGTCGCGGGTCGCGGGTAAAATGTCGCGGGTACGAAAAAATGTCGCGGGTGCAAAAAGTGGCGGAAGAGGGCGGGTTATTATTTTGGGGGAACTTTTATACTATTATTTTAATTATTTCTTAAATGGATATACACTAGACTAAAAGTGTATAATGATATACTAGACTAATGTTTACAAAGGAAAACCACTCTTTGTAGGTTGCTATTGCATCACCGAGTGAGCTGCCGCTCTGATTATGTTAGGTGGTTTTAATTTAGTTCAAGGTGGGGCATTGCTAATACATGGTTGTTTGGGACAAAAATAAAACGTTTCCGAAGCGAAATTCTGTTCGTAGGGAACGTAAAGCCCTTTAACAGTGACGGTAAATTCTCTTACACTTTGCAATGCTCTGCATGCTCGACATCTCGGTGTTAACGTTAAGAGTTACTCCTCTTTTCTTTTTCTTAACTACCAAAGTCCATACTTGCTCGTTCTTATTAAGAAGGTCTTTTTGAAGAAGTTCCTGTATGATTTCTTTTCTTGTTTTGGTGGTGTTTTTGTTTATATATAGTACTAGATTTTGCGGGATAGTAGAGTGTGAGTTCCCAACGACAGACAATGCCTCCTCATCTGTCAAAAACAGTTGCTGCAACAAATCACTGTTCTCTGGCAGTCTGCAAATGTTGAGCATTGTCCATATGTGTTTCCATAACTCTCTACTAGATTTTTTTATGAAATCTTCACAATCGCACGAGGGCCGTTTTCCGATTTCTACTCAGTATAGTTTGATTTTCTCCACAGTTTACTAGGCGGTGTAGGTTTTTTGATGGACTGTGGAGGAGTCCAGTGATTTCATTTTGAGTTATTCCTTCTCTCGTTTGGCTGTTTGCAGTCAATAAATGCTTTGCTACGAGTAGGTCTGTAATGGCCTTCTCGTGTTCCGGAAGATGTTCTTGCTTAATTGACACTAGCATTATGCCGATCGTAGGGATTGGAGCTTCCAGGAGCCGGCATCTTCTTGGTCTTGCGGTGATCTACGCTCTTCATCACATGGATCGTCTCTCGTCAGGTCTTCACTTAGCTGTTTGGCCATGCGGAAGTGATCTCTTGTGGCCTCGTTTTGTTTGTCTAGACTGAGATGGACCTGTTCCGCCCTTTCCTGTACCAGCTCGGAATGCTTTATATGCTGCTTCTATAGCTGAATGCTGTCCCAAGAATTGGCACTGATATGCCGCGTCAAGCAAGGACATGTTGATCCTGTCTCTCTTCACACAACTTGCATGTATCCATTTTCGGGGCATTCTCAAATGGTACAAATTAAAGCACGAAAGATGTAATTACTCGGGCTGCCTGTGGCAGCACCGAGTCTGCAAGCGGTTATTTTTGTTTTGTTTCATGCACCAAAATTTTGACTTTTGACCCATGCGGTAATTTTTTCTTTGTTCCCATGTATTAAATTTCAAGTTCGCCACCAATCAGATTGCACTGTGCTGGTCACGTAACACTCGCCAAGTTAATTTCTGTACATAATTTAATACAGTAAATCAAAATGGTCGACCCGCGAGCAAATTTCTCTCTAATTTGGAGTCCGATCTCTCAAATGTAAGCACTTTTAAAATGTTTTACTTAACTTCACTCGTGCGAAAGCCTTCCAACAGGCTCAGGATATTTCAACTGGCGCTCTTGTTTTAAATTTGGAACTTGCGAAAATTTCTCACGTCATAACACTCGGCGAAGACCCCAGCTCACTATCTTGGTCCTCTGATTGGCGATATATACACGAAGCCAGAATACACCCAGCCAAGCAAATATGTTCAACTCTCGACTCACTCAAGGTAAACGTAAGCTTAAATTAAAGATCTACTTTGGTCTTTTATCTATTTTATTGTGGATCCAACCAAGGGAATGTTTCAGTGTTTGGTCATTATGCTGACTATAAGATTGCTGCAGGTAATTTGTCCAGAAATGTAGAGTGTGAAGCTTCCAGTAATAGCAAAAGTACCTGTTTACAAGAATCTTAATCACAGAGTGGATTATTGTCATTACGAGACAAGGAGTATCGATCGATGAGTCATTGTCAGAAATCTATTCCCGGCCGTAACGTTAGGCAATCTGTCAATGGTAAAACTGTTGACAGTTTGGGTCAGGTCAACTACACAGCTAAGGCATGTTTGACGACAGAATAACCTAGCTAGAGAGTCTCTACTGGATTAAGATACTGTAACATGTCTGTTAATATGGGGAAAACTGAAGAATCCTTCATTGAGCTTGATAACCATGTTTGGATTTGGAAGCAGAATTGAGACTTTAGCTGTATTTTGTGAGTCCCAAATCGCTATTTCCCATACATGTCATACAAACACGCGTTTTTTTTTTGCCAACCACATTATATATGCAAATATACTAGTATACCTAATAGGTAGTGAATGCTGCTCCACTCAGTTAAGGAAGTGTATTAGAAGAGAACCTACAGTAGCACTTTGGCAGGAAAAATAGATTATTGGGCGATAAAGATGTCAAGGTGTTAGATGAATATATTTTGTAATTTTGGGGCTATCGTGCGACTGAGTAGTGTGTAACTCAAAAGTTGTCGCGATTTATTTTCATTTTGTCCCAACATATCAACGATCTCCCGGTAAATTCCCAGCTGAGCCTACCAATTTCCAACATTTTCTTAAGATTCCCGGCACAACAAACTGCTGTTCGCCCTGGTGAAGTTTAAACACCGGAAATCAACTGTAATTGAGAATGTAATTGTAAATGTTAATTGTATTTTGAACCGGCTTCTTGACTTTATCGAAGCCAATAGAATAAAATTATTTGCTGCTCACCATCTTGATAACAGGAGAGATCTTGCTCTTTGGAAACTGATAGTTCACACAGAGTTAGAAAGAGTTCGCCTACACGTCTACACTTCAACAAATTCATGATTACACAAGGATTACATACACAGAAATGCGTTAAAGAACGGTTGAACGTGGTTAGCTTAAACAATGCAGATTCCACCTCGTGCAAGGTCACGTGACGATCAGATCCGTGCAAAGCAGTGTGGTAAAAAAAAGACAATAGAAGTGATGCATTGTGGTAAAAAAAAAGAAATCGAGATTTGGACCCGCTTACAGATTAGAACTGATGCCTTGCTCGCTCGCTTCAGGCTCGCTCACTGCGGCAGCAATAAATGACGTCGTGTTTACAAACAGTAAAGAACAGCAGATAAAGTTACATAGCTAGCTCCATCGCAGGATCGGACATGATACAACTTATAATATGGTACAAATATAAACATACATTTGAGACAATCATCTATTAGTACTCAGAACCTGCAGTATAACAGAACAGCAGACTAAATTGTAAACGTGTGTTACATGAATAAGTAGTGTTTAAATTAAAAGGTTAACATACGAGAAAAACAAAAATATTAAATTAAATATATGCTTGGGGAGCAGAGAATGAAAGTCACCGCGCTACCGGCCACTCCTAAAGACTGCTAAATTCAGCTAATAATTCTTCTCTTTGGTTAATATTACTAAGAGGATTTCAAATGAAAGTGTATTTCATCTTCAATCTCATGTGGCCCGAGTGAAAGCCCAGATGGGCTCTTGTTCAGTCTTAATTGTGTAATTATGTAATTAATTGTGTCACCATTTCATCCAGTTCTTGAGATATTTCCTCTCTTCACATTCTTCAACAAAGTTTACTAGGTCTTCCTTTGCTTTTTCGTAAGCTGAGGGACTTACTGCCTCTAAAAGACCATTGCACACATCTTTAAAATTCCGTCTATCATGTTCATTTAACAATCTGGCTTGCCTGTTTCTACATTATTTGAAATGGAATCCACATGTCTTGACCCTGTCTAACGCATCTGGACCGATAGATCTTTTAAGGCCCTCCATGTTCGATCCTGCCATGTCTGTTACCCACCCTCTGGGGTTAAATACATACTTATCGTCTTTCTTTTCTTTCCTCAATACTTCATTAAAAAGCTCCCAAAACAATTCTACGTAGAAAGCATCCTCCGTCTCACACTCCATTGTCTCGAGGGGAGATTAGTTTTCGGATGATGGGATGGTACACACTATATATATAGCGGTAAGCGATACAAATCCGTTGCACCTTTTAACTTTGCCATCAGAGAAACAAATTATTTAGATCTTTTGTCCTGTACATGTTGAGAGTAAACGAGGCCTTGAGTTTGCTTGTTTTAAAAACGAATGATGGCTTATCTTGCAATATTCTCCGGCTATCATACAATGCTCACAATCGCAAAACAATAGCCGGCTTTACAACAAAACTACCAAGAGGTTACTGTATTTTGATGATAAAATTTAAACACTTATCATCATCCTGCCTGGACAGCTTGCAAGGTTATCGATGATATCACACTCAGGCAGCATGCTGAGAATTCAAAGCTTGTCAAAGACCTCAAAGGAAACACGAACGAACTACAGTGCTAAAACACCGACTGACATTCTATAAAGTTCACATTCATTCAGACAGAATCAATAGTATAAGCAGCCGGTGTGTGATCGACAGCAAAAAGTACAAAAGATTCAAACAAAATAATTTGGATGTTTTTTTATCAAAGATTAGATACAAATATCGATACATCGAGATCCAGTACATCAAATAACCTTCAGAAGATCTACCCTCAACTGCGGACTAAAAACATAAGTTGCCCTGCTCTACAGTTTCTTCGATTCGATTTCGAAATGCCGTTTTCGCAATTTTCTCTTAAAATGTTCCTATAATTTTCCCTTAAAATATAAAGATCGTTTACCTTTGAATTATCTGTAGCTACAGTCAAAGTATACAGGCCCTGTAGAACGCTCAAGAAAGAACTTATTTCCAAACAGCTCTGGTCAATTCGACTGAACTCCGCGAGGTCGTAGCAGCGAGGAAGATCGCAGGAAAAATGAAGACTGGAAATAATCTTTCAACGAGCGTGCAAAAAGGCGTCAAAATAGGAGACACAGGCAACCCGAGCTTGTCGTTCTTGCTCATGAAACTCTAGTCGATGTTCGAAAACCATTGACCGAGAGGAAAGCAAATGGGAAGAAACCATCCCTGTCCGTTGCTTTTTTTAAGAAGAAATCGCTCTACAGCCGTTGCCATTGATGAGTCGGCTCACCAGGAGTCCTAGTTCTTGCTGTTTTTCAAAATAAAAATATTGAGTACAGCAGTGTAGATTTTTAATAAGCGCCCCTCCCCGTCTCAGCCTCTTCCCGCAACAACGTTGATATGTATGTATTTGTACTTTGCATTGGACGGATTATAAACACAAGCGACGTAGTAAGGGGCGAACTTACCAATCAATGGTAATAAACAGTAGCAAAACATGAGGAAAAAACAGGTCCCACCCACATCGGGGCCATGCATTACGTACAAGTTTGGTGTCCGGTACCCAAATAATGTAATGTTCAGTTTCTCGTTTTCTGATTGGTTGATTGCCATTGGAAATGAGAGGACACACTACACAAAGCGCGAGCGGGTGTGTCACCATGTACTAATAATGTTTATGTGATGTGGATAAACTATACTGAAACAGAAATACATATTTATGAATGAGGTCTATGTTGAAGGATTTATAGCGGGCTGTTTTCCTCGAGTTGGCTACCAACGCATACGCATTCGATCTCGCGAACCGTTATAAAATTAGACAAAAAGCTAATTGATTGTTAGGACGACTGTTTCGGAATAGATATGTGGCTTTTAACTCTTTTCTTTTCTACTACCCTATCTGTAGCAAATCATGCTTCAAACATGCTATGGGGACATTTCTAAATAATAAAACTCCTTGAAACAAATAAATGAGTATATGTCGTTTACGTAACTATGGAAAATATCCTTAAAAGAAAAAAAATGAATGAGAATTATTTTTATATACAAACAGCCTTGTGTAGTTTAAAGAAACTAGGTATTAGGCTGAAGAATAACGAGCATTTCATTAGTGAAAAAGTAATAATCAAGCATCCAAAGAGCACGCGTTTTTTGGTAGATTTTCGGGTCAAGAGGATATTTTCCACCAGTTCTTTCGTTCTCGTTTTCATCTAGTCGGTAGGATATTTTCCTCTTCGTCAAAACCCACTACACACGTCCGCCGTAGCAATGTTGTGACAATGATCGAGCAATCAAATAACGGTTTATAAACTAGAGAACTTACCGCTGGTTAATATGAATGGTTAATATATGCACGGCCAATGGTTCTGAACAACAATTTTGTTTTACAAAATGATTTGCTTCAGTAATGGTTTTCACAAGCTGGCCAGTTTTCTCCGATGGCAGATGCCTAGTGTCCTGACAAATAAAACACTACAATTATAAGAACTGTCTAGCCATAACCCACTCTAAATTCACCTAGTAAACAGAAGTCCACAGTCAGGTGGAGGTTCGACGTGAATATTACCACTAAACCACATTAAATAAAAGCCGGCTGGGCTTTCGTTGTGGGTTTCCGGCAATCGTGGACAAGAGCTTGAGCTTGAACGTATATAATATAGCAGTTCGAAAGATAGTCGGGGGAGCTGGTTGTTGCACAACGAAGTTCCCTGCTAGCAGCGGGTCTCTTAGCAAGGAACTGACAATGAGTTGTCAAGACCGTTCAAGTCCGTCCGGAAAATACATTTGCATTACAAATTTTGTTAGGAATTTCATTAAATAATTAAGGATTTGAAGTCAGGATTTGAAGTCAGGGAAGCGTGTGTTGACTATCAAAACTGGTCGGCAAAACAGCAAATCTCAACAATTGTTTTCGGCTAAGAGAGCTCGGCTGTATATTATTTTTTCTGGATCGTTTTAAATAAAACTTTCATCGGAAACTTTAGCAAATGAGAGAAAATGATCAGTATTGTTGTTATTATTTATTAACGATAAAATTACCCTTAAATCTTATGCGACTAAACTTTACTTCCGTTGATATGATTCAACGTATATCTCTAATATATACTTGCCACAAATACTAAACGTGACGATCTTTTTTAGATGATACTCCTATTGCGTCGTATCATGATATTTTCTAGAAAAGTCTGTCAACAATCTCAATTCGTGGATACAAAGCCTAGGGCCATTTGACGACAATTCCTTGCGAACTTAAAACAGTCAAAATAACACGTAGTAATCCTCTATTCTTTTAAATGACATTGTATTGGCAACAGTGCTTGTGCTGGCTTGCTTTTGTTTCGATTAAAAACCGTTCTATAGCGATTTTATAACGGATTTAAAGATTTTCGCGCGCAAGGAATTGTAAGTAAAAGTACAAGTCTTCTTTTTCGGTGAATTCGATAAAACACTTACACATGTATTTAATAAGTATGTCAATGTTTTCTGGCATTGAAACAATTACCAGACTTGTAAAATATACGTGTAAAAGTTTATTGAATTGGCTAACTAGGTACGGTATTCCAAACAAGCGGGCCGAGACTAGCACCCTTTTCACTGGAACGCGCGTACCAAACATTTGACCTTATAGGCTCATTAGCACTGAGTATTTAAAGCATGTTAAATACGAAAGTCATTCCGTATGATCCCCGGAATCCTTTGACGGTGGAAGTCTGATTATCACATAATATAAAACAGGACCCCTTGTTAGAGAAAAAATGGCTTTCATGAGATAGTTAGCGAAGACAGGTAAGCCTCAATTGGCTCTCGTTATTGGTATGAACAGCTGTTTCATTTATGAGTCACTATCTACAAGGAGAGCGGCCAGACAAGCTAGTGCAGGTGTGGGAGCTGCGATATTGGCCCACGACAGTCTATTTATATTTCTACGTCTTTTATCAGCACCATTCTATTAGTGACCTAGGAAAAGCTGGAGGCGAGCGAAAAATCTCCCCGGGGGAGAAGGGAGGGGCAGCTTAAATCCTAATCTCCGCTCGGACAAGATTTACATGGATATTACCAGGAGCCCATAACCAGGATAGAAAATAAATAAGCAAATACCTTGAACAAAAATCCTGCAAAAATAAATTGGATCCGAAGTGAGGACCTATGCAGCCAAAAGATAAACAATTAAGAATGGAAAGTCCGAAGACTACAGCAAATTAAAGCTGATATACAACGTAAAATTCTAACACAAAGCACTACGGTTAGCTAGGCCTGACACGAAAAGCGCTCGGACTAGATTTCAGCCATAGACAGCTGTTTCGTTCTTATTAGAACTCGTCACTGAGTATGGCATAGCAACCGACCCGGGCTGCGCCAAGAAGCATCTAGTTACGAGCTCACAGAAAAGCTTGGGTACCGGTGTACCAGCGATTTCGCCCCCCCCCCCCCCCGTGAATCCCCCCCCCCCCCCCCCTTCCTCGCCCCCCTCTAGCGATTTCGCCCCCCTCCCCTCCAACCTTTTAAAAGGTTATGAATATATATTTTCCTTATTATTATTACTGTAATGTATTGGACGTGGAGAATAGTACGGCAAAAAGCTATCAGTAATGTGTATAAAGGCAAAAATAAATTCAATTTAATTTTAAAATTTACGCTTCACTTTTCTTCGACAAAATTCGTTATGGTAAACGTAACGCTACGGTAAACGCTGCAATTTTCATTCGCGCGAGCAGTGCAACAAGAAACTCGACAATGGATTCTGCAATCCACCTACAATCTTCGTCAATCTTCGAATGATTAGTTGTTAGTATTTCTTGCCTGAAGCCAACATGTAGATGATGTAATTATTGTGAACACTTAAAGGTTTTGATAACCCGTCAATCCGCCTACTTTGAAAAGACTTTGCCGAATAAAGGAAGTGTTACCGACCCGCGTAAAAACTTCCTGAATAAACAAGCAGTAATGAACTCGTGGTATGTAAGATTTTTATAACCCAGCCGTAATGCTCGCATCGATCCATCTATCTATTTTTAAATAACTTTGCCGAATAAAGGAGCTGTCGAAAACGGCAAGACGTTTCCTATTTGAAATCACTTTATTTAACTCTCACAGCTCACAGTTCACGGTTCACGGCTACCAGTCCTTAGCTTCTTACAAACCTGAAATATTATACCGATTTAAGACACACCTACATTTCAAGCGTGCCATGTAAATCCCATTTCCGTTGTGGTCGCATCACTAATCGCGTTACATATAATTATAAGAATCAATTAAACTGCAGTTTCCAACACACTCCCCCATATGACTCGCTGACGAGGCATATGTATGGAAAATGGGCTCTAACAAACCATATGTGACTGATAAATGTTCAATGTTCTAAGTAGTCAAGTGTTCGATACATATTCAATCCTGCTGTTCGTTGCGAAGTACATCTTGTGCTCGAAGTTCAGCTGCTACTGCCGCATCTCGCCTAGGTCTATAAACAGGTGCGTTGGCGTTTAAATTTGACTGCACGTCTGCTGGTTTCTCTCTGTCACATGACAGCTCTAGTGGATACAAATGCTGAATCGCCCTCTCTAAGATATTCTTGCCAGCTCGCAGTTTGGCGGCGCGCACGACTCCATCCCGACCGACAATCAGATCTACGACAATGCCAAGTGGCCAGCAGTTGCGGTTCCGCTCTGTGGACTTGATAATCACTACGTCACCCACGGCCAGGTTGTTGTCGTTGTTGACCTGTTTCAGCCGATGGCGCTCTCGCAGCGCTCTCAGATACTCTGACGTCCAGCGACGCCACATCACGTCTTTGGTCTTCTTCAGAAACTTAGCTCGCTTCCTCAGGTCTCTCTCTTCCTGGTGGTAGGGCTCTAGTTCTGGCAGGTAGTTTGAGTTGATGAAGAGCATTGAATTAGGCGTTAGTGTTGGCAGTTGAACATCTTCCTCCATATAACACAATGGCCTGTTGTTGAGTGTGACCTCGAGGTCGAGCAGAACTTCACTGAACTCATCCCACGTAAGAAGCCCTTGTCCCACGGTCTTGTAGAATGCGGCCTTCATAAGACCTATTAGCCGCTCAAACTGCCCACCCCACCACGGGGCACGACTGAGGTTGAACTGCCAGGTTATCGCCTGCTTACAGAGGAACTCGTTCAATTCCTCATCCTTGCGCACCTTCTTCAACCACTTGTCTGCGGCTACAAAAGTTTTCCCGTTGTCGGAATATACCTTTGACGGCCTCCCCCTCCTCGCTATGAAGCGCTTGAAACTCTTTATGAACTCGCCTGTTTCCAAATTGGATAACAGCTCTAGGAAAACTCCCCGTGTCAGACTACAGGAGTACAAGACAACGTAGGCCTTCCGTTCCTCTTTTGGCTTCCGAATGTACTTAACTGGACCTGCAAAGTCCACTCCAATCACGTTAAAAGGTGTGTTACCTTCGGTCCTCGTTCTCGGTAAAAGCCCTGGGGGCGGACTTTTCACGGCGATGGCTTGAAATCTCTTACACCCCCAGCACTGCTTCAAAATTCTTTTCGCAAGTTTTCGCAGACGGGGGACCCAAAATCTCTCTCGGACTTTTGCCATGGTGAGGCCAATTCCCCCGTGTAAGGTGGTCACGTGTTCGCGCTGAACGACTTTAGCTGTGAAAAGAACTGAATCGGGTAAGTAAATCGGATACTCTCCCTGAATGCGCCCTCGGCATTCCCATATTCCATCGGAGTTCAACTGAAGGTTCAGTTGCTCCTTGTCATCGTTAAAGGTGATCGCACCCATTCCCTGTCGTTGCGCTTTCTTGACCCAGAATAGTTCTTGAGTGGATATCTCTTGCGTAGTTAGAGGTCCCTGGATCTTGTCGGAAAGATTTCGAGAATTGTGGATAAATCGCGAGATCCACGCACAAACTCTCATGGCTTTGCGCAAGCCGAACTTTTCAAGGACGGTGTCAAAGTCATTTCTTCCTTCGACACCGACCGCGAGAAGTTCTCGTTGAACCTTCCTTTCTGAGATGCTCTGCACACATGCTTGTGTCACGATTTCGGTTGGCCATTCCGACCGGTCGGCCAACCATGATGGTCCCTTCCACCATAGCTCTGCATCCGACACGCTTCCCCCTCGACTCCCGAGGTCAGCTGGGTTGTCGGTCGTAGGTACGTGGCGCCAAAGCGTATCCGGGTGACTCTGTATCTTACGGACACGATTCGCCACGAATTGACGGTACTCTCCCTTGTCATGTAGCCAGTATAAGGCTACAGAGCTATCCGACCAACACTGAATGTTGTCAGCCATGTTGAACCCTCCCAATGCGTTGCGCACATTCACACCTAGATTGACAGCCATGTGTCCCGCTACAAGCTCTAAGCGAGGGATTGTGAGTCCCTGCTTTGCGAGGCGAGATTTGGCTGCAACCAGGCCTTGAGTAACGCCCGAAGCTTGTGTTATAACTGCGTACACTGCAGCGCTCACTCCGCGCCCGCTTGCATCACCGAACGCGTGTAACTGCACTTCCTCGATAGGCTCCTGATATGTAGAGAGACTGCGCGGTACCGATACTGCTTTCGGCAGTCCGCGTTCCCACTTTAACCATCGCTTAGCAACCGCGTCTGGTAACGGAGCGTCCCATGCGGTTTTCTCGTTACACGCCTCCCGGTAGATTAGCTTTCCTTCCAACATCATGGGCGATACGAAACCCAGTGGATCGTAAACTTTCGCCAAGTTAGCGAGAATGCCGCGTTTCGTCAACTCAGCAGCTTGGGTCGGAAAAGACACATGTAACGTATCTTCAGTCTTATCCCATTTAAGCCCAAGGAGTTTACACTCCCCCTTTGCTATAGTTCCACCAAGTTGTTGTTTGGCGTACGAAGGCTCGTCGTCATCACCGTTGTCCTCGAGTTCCGTTTCGTTCGAATGCCACTTGTGCAGTTCGAACTTTGCATCCGCGAAGATTTCAATGGCATCACGTTTCAACTGCTTGGCCTCCTCCTTAGTAGACCCTCCAGATATGAGATCGTCCACATACAAGCTTTTCCGCACTTCGTTAACACTCTCCGCATAGCGAGACTGCCAACTCTCTAGGTGTTGCTGAATCACTCCATTCAAGAGAAATGGCGACGGGGCCAGCCCAAACAACACTCTAGTAAACCGCAGTGTTTCCACTTCATTAGACTGCAAATCAACTATCCAGTGAAATCGCAGTGCATCTCGTTCGGCTTCGCGAATCCGCACCTGGAGAAAGGCTTTCCGTATGTCTCCAGCTACTGCTACGGCGTGGAAACGATTCCGAGTGATCACATTCCATAACTGGTTTTGTAAGGATGGACCCGCGTGTAAACACTCGTTGATTGACGGTGCGTTGTCATGCGCACGAGCCGACGCGTCGTACACCACTCGAAGTTTGGTTGTTTCTGCATTCTCTTTGATCACTGCCCGATGAGGCAGATAGAATTCCTTCCCTTTCACTTCAGCAGGTGCTCGCTCTACAACACCTTCCTGCAGCTGCTCACGGATAATGGCGTCATAATCCGTCAACATATCTGTTTTCCGTAACTTGCGCAATAACGAATTCAGCCGGCGAATACTCCCGTCGTGATTATTCGGTAGTGGGGGATGACTCCCCTTCCACGGTAAGCTAGTTTCATACCACCCGTCCTCAGAACGCGTTAACTGTTCTTTGAACTCCCTATACACATCATTCTGATCTCCGGCTGGACTGTCCGCTAGTCCAAGAATATCGAGTGCGCATAATTTCTCGTAGTCTGCGGTCGAGTTAATGGTCAAGTAAGCAGACGAGATATCCGTCTCCGCTCCAGGTGACATCAATGTCCAACCAAATCTCGTAAACTCGGCCACAGGATCTCCGCGCCGTCCCACGCGTAAGCGCTCCACAGTTCTAATCTTCGCGAAGTCATTCGCACCGAGAATAAGGTGAACTGGTAATTGGCTCTTCTCATCCGTGTCGTCCATACGCACACCCTTGAGGTGTGGATGCTCGTCCAGCACTCGCTTGTAATGTGGATTTTCCAGTGTGAGTAATTCCCGTTTGTCTACTTTACTCACATTCACTTCCAGCTGGAAATCACCTGTCAATGCACACATGACAACATCAAACACTTGCATTTTCCTCGTTGTAACTCCCATAAGCATTGCGATTTGACGCAGGCTAGATGACTTCGGTTGCGCCTTAATCAAATCAATAGCGGTTGATGATGCATATGAGTGGCTTGCACCACTGTCCAATAAAGCCCGGAATTTATATCCGTTAATTTTCACCACCACAACAGGATGAATGACGGTGGATTGTCCGACATGACTGGCGGTCATGCCCGGTTCACGCGGAGGATCGCGTGTCTGAGATTTGTCACATATCGACGTATGGTGTTTTGACTGACAATTTTGACAGGTCCCTTTGCTCTTGCAATCCGCCGCTCTGTGTTTCAATCCCGTGCAGTTGAAACAACGCCGGTTGTTCACGAGAATCTTCTTTCTCTCCTCGACGTTGAC
The DNA here is from genome assembly GCA_030867875.1 of Actinernus sp. WN-2022. Taxonomy (NCBI): domain Eukaryota; kingdom Metazoa; phylum Cnidaria; class Anthozoa; order Actiniaria; family Actinernidae; genus Actinernus; species Actinernus sp. WN-2022. The sequence goes on from JAOWCC010000577.1 coordinate 35,674,693, forward strand.
TATCTTGTCACAGTTGATGGCTTTATGATTTGGGTTTTCACAATAAATACAGCCACGAGGCTGTTGGAAATCCTCTCCCCTCGCGTAAAACGCTCTTGAGCGATCCTTTCGATAAGAACTTTCATTACTTGATTGAGCTTTAGTGTCGCCTTGAATTGAATTGTTATTAGTCCATTTCTCTAGCGCCTCCAGAAACTCTTTAAAAGTCCACTCGCCCCACTTGTCATCGATTATGGCGAGCTCGTGTTTGATGACCTCCAGTTTATCGACGGTAAACCTAACAGCAGCGTCGAGCTTGTTTAGACTATTCAATGTTTGTAAGGATTCGACATTGAACAGCAGTCTCTCATAAAAAGCGTGGATCTTAGCCACGTTTCTCCCGGTTATGGTGGGTAGTTCCAGTATGTTGCGAACGTAGGCTCCAACAACTTCGCTCGTTCGTCCATAGCGCTTGGCTAGCAGATCGGTGGCCTTGTGATAACCTTCCTCAGTGAAGGGAAGTCCGTCGATGAGATTGCGAACTTTGGTTTCGACAAGTTCCTTTAGATAGGAGAATTTGGTGACGGCAGGGACAGAGGACTTGTCGATTTGGGTCTCAAACTGCCCCCAAAACCTCACCCAGTCCTGTGGTGTTCCGTCGAATCGCGAGATAACAAGCTTAGGCATTTTTGCTGCATTTTGTTTACACTCTCCGATTTCCTTCTTCGCTTGGGCTTGTTGTTGTTGATAATGTAGTTCCAACTCTAGCTTCTTCTTTTCAAAATTCAGCTTTTCAGCGTTCGCTAGACCAACAGCCTCTTGTTGTTGCTTGAGCTTTTCTTTCTCCAGCTCGACGAGCTTTTGATGTTCGTGCACGGTTTCGGCGTCGCGCACTGTTCGATCAATCTCAGCGATTTGCTTTATTAGGCTCCTAATGCTTTCGTCCGCCCGTCCCAACTTCTCCTCGACTTCCTCGGCCCATTCGCTGACCTGCTCTTCAGTCTCTCCCTTTGCGAACTTCTTTTCCTCTATTGTTTCTTTTAGTGCGTTTGCAGCGGTGGTTATGTTCTCTAGCGAAGTTTTCTGTCTTTCCGAAGCTTCCCTATCATGTTTTGAAATAATATCCTCGGTTTTCTTGGTGCGAAAGCTCAACGTTTTGAGCTTCCCGTTAAGCTCAGTTAGCGCCTTATCCATGTTACTGATGTCGGTGCTCACACTTGTCCCATCGTGGTCGCCAGTATGTCGAAAACGGCAAGACGTTTCCTATTTGAAATCACTTTATTTAACTCTCACAGCTCACAGTTCACGGTTCACGGCTACCAGTCCTTAGCTTCTTACAAACCTGAAATATTATACCGATTTAAGACACACCTACATTTCAAGCGTGCCATGTAAATCCCATTTCCGTTGTGGTCGCATCACTAATCGCGTTACATATAATTATAAGAATCAATTAAACTGCAGTTTCCAACAGAGCGTTACCGACTCGCGTGCTTTGTTCTATTTCAATTGAGCTAACGGCGCTTGTTAATTCGGTAATTAGATCAGCTCTAACTAGGAAAACCTTTCTGGATAAACAGCTTAGATAAAACGGCCGTAAGTTTTGCGATTTTCTAGCAGTATAATTAACTCAAATCCGGAAAGAATTTGAAATGACTTTCCGAAGAAAAGGAGTGTTACCGACTCGCGTATTTTTGTAGTCAGTAGTAGTAATAGTAGCTAGGGGTCTTACACTTCATTTTATAAAAAAAAAATACTTTAGATTTATAAAAAAAAAAACTTTTTATTCAGTGCGTTGACATCTACTGCCTCTATTTTCTGAGGCGGGGCGATTTCAATAAGAATTACGAGTACAATTCACTAGAGATTTCGCCCCCCTAGGGGGGGGGGGGGGGGGGAATTCACTGAAGGGGGACGAATTCACTAGCAATCTCGCCCCTGAAAGGTCGAATTCACTAGCGAATTCACTGGGGGGGGGGGGGCGAAATCGCTGTGACACCGGGTCACACGTCATTACGTGTGGCGAAAAGCCAAAAACCAAGCAAATCTGAACTAAACGTGCTTTGCGAGAAATATAGTTATGCTGGCGAGACCAGCTTTAAAAATGATGACAATAGCAGGAATAATCGGATCTATATAAGACCTACGGTACAAAAATTCATATGTCCTATATAGTTGTCACAGCATTTTTACAAGTTGGGCTATTTTTAGATTATTTTCCCCGCCAATTAATGGAGGCGCTTTTCTGATACGAACGGAGCGAGTACCCGATTCGAGCGAAGCGAGGATCGGCGAGCGGCAAAGCCGCAAGAAAAAATAAGCGCCTGCATGTCAACAATTACATGTCAACAAGCAAGAAAAATAAGCATCCAATGGCTGCATGTGTCTACTGCATGCTTTTATTAGGAATCTGATGCTGAGTATGAGAAGATAGATGGAATAATGCACAATTTATTTACATGTGCAAAAATTGTTATGTCATAAAGGTTGGACCTTTATTGACTGGGATTACGCAAATTCTCCCAATGTCTTGACCCTGTCTAACGCATCTGGACCGATAGATCTTTTAAGGCCCTCCATGTTCGATCCTGCCATGTCTGTTACCCCGCACCCTCTGGGGTTAAATACATACTTATCGTCTTTCTTTTCTTTCCTCAATACTTCATTAAAAAGCTCCCAAAACAATTCTACGTAGAAAGCATCCTCCGTCTCACACTCCATTGTCTCGAGGGGTATTAGTTTTCGGATGATGGGATGGTACACTCTATATATATAGCGGTAAGCGATACAAATCCGTTGCACCTTTTAACTTTGCCATCAGAGAAACAAATTCTTTAGATCTTTTGTCCTGTCCACGTTGAGGGTAAACGAGGCCTTGAGTTTGCTTGTTTTAAAAACGATTGATGGCTTATCTGCCGGGTTGCCCGCCAACTCGGAAAAGGAGGCTGCAATATTCTCCGGCTATCATATACAATGCTCACAATCGCAAAACAATAGCTTTACAACAAAATTACCAAGAGGTTACTGTATTTTGAAAAGAAAACTGAAACACTTATCATCATAATAATAATAATAATAATCTAAACTTATATAGCGCACTTTTCTTAAATTCAAAGGCGCTTCACAAAGAATTACAAACTAAAAAATAGTTAAATATGAGAAGAAACTAAATATTATAAAAACCAAGCAACTAAGTTAAACTTGATTTAGACTAAACATGTTCGAAAACTAGATATCATAGGCCTGTTGAAACAAAAATGTCTTAAGACGAGATTTAAAAGTGTTCAATGATGGTGAGAGTTTAACGTTATCTGGTAAAGTGTTCCACAGCCTGGGCGCTGCCACAGAGAAAGCTCTATCGCCATATGTTTTCGTTGTTTTACCACTGGGAATTTTTAGAAGAAATTTGCTTTTGGAACGTACGTGTCTGGTGGGCACATATTTTTCTAACAAGTTGCTAAGATAAATCGGTGCAAGCGCGTTGAGTGCCTTAAAAGTAAGTAGCAAGATTTTAAACATAATGCGTTGAGTTACAGGAAGCCAATGAAGTTCTATGAGTATATCATGAGTTACATGATCGAATTTTCTCTTACGCATGATTAATCGGGCAGCACAGTTGTGAACTAATTGAAGTTTCTGAACAAGAGTTTGCGGAAGGCCATAAAGGAGAGAATTACAATGATCAAGCTTAAAGTAATAAATGCATGTACTAGCGTCTTGGTATTCTCAGCAGATAAGTAGTTCCTATATAATACGTGCAATGTTACGAATGTGAAAGAATGAAGCCTTGCAAATAGAAGCCACTTGGGATTCCAAATTCAAAGAATCATCAAATACTACGCCGATATTGCGAGCAGACTTAGAATAAATAATAAGATCATTGCCTATATTAAGTGGCGGAAGTTGGATTTTAGGTCGAAACTGAGATCCTATTATTAGTAGTTCAGTTTTATCAGTGTTCAGTTTTAAATTATTCAAAGACATCCAGGTGGTAATGTCATTGATACAAGCTTCGATCTTGGCTGCAACTAAAGATTCCGGTGCTTGAGAGTCAAATGACTGGACAGTTTGCAAGATTATCGATGATATCACAGGCAGCATGCATGCTGAGAAATCAAAGCTTGTCAAAGACCTCAAAGGAAACACGAACGAACAACTAAAACACCGACTGACTTTCTATAAAGTTCACATTCATTCAGACAGACAGACAGACAGAATCAATAGTATAAGCAGCCGGTGTGTGATCGACAGCAAAAACTACAAAAGATTCAAACAAAATAATATGGATGTTTTTTATCAAAGATTAGATACAAATATCGATACATCGAGATCCAGTACATCGAATAACCTTCAGAAGATCTACCCTCAACTGCGGACTGAAAACATAAGTTGCCCTGCTCTACAGTTTCTTCGATTCGATTTCGAAATGCCGTTTTCGCAATTTTCTCTTAAAATTTGCCAATAATTTTCCCTTAAAATATAAAGATCGTTTACCTTTGAATTATCTGTAGCTACAGTCAAAGTACAGGCCCTGTAGAACGCTCAAGAAAGAACTATTTCCAAACAGCTCTGGTCAACTCGACTGAACTCCGCGAGGTCGTAGCAGAGAGGAAGATCGCAGGAAAATGAAGACTGGAAATAATCTTTCAACGAGCGTACAAAAAGGTGTCAAAATAGGAGACACATGCCCGAGCTTGTCGGTCTTGCTCATGAAACTCTAGTCGATGTTCGAAAACCATTGACCGAGAGGAAAGCAAATGGAGAGAAACGATTCCAGTCCGTTGTTTTTTTAGAAGAAATCGCTCTACAGTCGTTGCCATTGATGAGTCGGCCCGCCAGGAGTCCTAGTTCTTGCTGTTTTTCAAAATAAAAATATTGAGTACAGCAGTGTAGATTTTTAATAAGCCCGGCCTTCCCGCAACAACGTTGATATGTATGTATGTATACTTTGCATTGGACGGATTACACTAACGAGCTTCTTTCTTAACACAAGCGACGTAGTAAGGGGCGAACTAGATGACTATATGAAAACGAGAACGAAAGAACTGGTGGAAAATACCTTTTCACCCGAAAATCTACCAAAAAACGCGTGCTCTTTGGAGGCTTGATTATTACTTTTTCACTAATGAAATGCTCGTTATTCTTCAACCTAATACCTAGTTTCTTTAAACCACACAAGGCTGTTTGTATATAAAAATAATTCTCATTCATTTTTTATATTATTTTAAGGTATTTTCCATAAGTAAACGACATACTCGTCTATGATTTGAAGGAGTTTTATTTAGAAATGTCCCCATAGCATGTTTGAAGCATGATTTGCTACAGAGAGGATAGTAGAAAAGAAAAGAGTAAAAGCCACAGATCTATTCCGAAACAGTCGTCCTAACAATAAATTAGCTTTTTGTCTAATTTAACGGTTCGCGAGGTCGAATGCGTTGGTAGCCAACTCGAGGAAAACAGCCCGCTTAAATCCTTCAACATAGTCTTCATTCATAAATATGTATTTCTGTTTCAGTAGTTTATCCACATCACATAAACATTATTATATTGAACATTAGTATATTGAAGGTCGTCAGACTGAAATATCTAAACCGTTCACGTCGAGTAAATACACTATAGTTTTCTTTCTTGATAGCTTTCTGAATAGGCAATATTCGTATTCTCACGGACGAGCTGGAACGAGCACTCAATGGAGGCTCATGCGGGGGAATCTTTTCTAATGCTAAATAGTTTTTAGCGAATTCCCCGCACGAGCCTCCATTGAGTGTTCGTTCCAGCTCGTCCGTGAGAATACGAATATTGCCTATTTGAAATACCTTGGAGTTGACATATTGAATGTGATAGTGTGCTTGGAAAAAGAAATAATTATTTATTGAAAGTGGAGCTCCACTTGGAGCTCCACTTATAGGCTTGACTATGAATAGGTTATATGTTTTAGTTTGTTAGCTGGTGTTTCGTCAGCTATGCAAACTTAACACCTTCATCTTTTGAGTGCCGGAATATGGCAAGAAAATACCAATACATTCCCATTAACCCATGAAAATTACTGGCTAATACACAGTGCAATTACGCGAGAGCGGGTCGCGGGTACGAAAAAACATATCCCGTTTTGGTAAGCGGTACGGAAATATAAAAATGCAGTGTTTGACTGGGTAAATGGTGTTTTGGATCCGTCAAATAGTGTCCGCTTACGGGAGACAGTGTCCGTTAACGGAGGTTCCACTGTATATTGTTTTATAACCTCTATATATTGTTCTATAAATAAAATGTTTGGGATTAACAATTTGTAGGCAATGCTTTCTTCCGCACTGACCATTGATTGGTAAGTTCGCCCCTTACTACGTCGCTTGTGTTATAAGAAAAAAGATCGTTAGTGTAATCCGTCCAAATAAGACTTCAAAGCCTTAATTATTTAAAGATGAAATTCCTTACAAAATTTGTAATGCAAATGTATTTTCCGGACGGACTTGAACGGTCTTGACAACTTATTGTCAGTTTCTTGCTAAGAGACCCGCTGCTAGCAGGGAACTTCATTGTGCAACAACCAGCTCCCCCCAAGGATATTGTCCTCTTCGTCAAAACCCACTACAAACGTGCGCCGTAGCAATGTTGTGAACATGATCAAGCTATCAAATAACGGTTTATAAACTAGAGAACTTACCGCTGGTTAATATGAATGGTTAATATATGCACGGCCAAGGGTACTGAACAACAATTTAATTTGTTTTACAAAATGGTTTGCTTCAGTAATGGTTTTCACAAGCTGGCCAGTTTTCTCCGATGACAGATGCCTAGTGTCCTGACACATAAAACACTACAATTATAAGAACTGTCTAGCCATAACCCACTCTAAATTCACCTAGTAAACAGACGTACACAGTCAGGTGGACGTTAGACGTGAATATTACCACTAAACCACATTAAATAAAAGCCGGCTGGGCTTTCGTTGTGGGATTTCCGGCAATCGTGGACAAGAGCTTGAGCTTGACGTATATAGCAGTTCGAAAGACAGTTGGGGGGAGCTGGTTGTTGCACAATGAAGTTCCCTGCGAGCAGCGGGTCTCTTTGCAAGGAACTGACAATGAGTTGTCAAGACCGTTCAAGTCCGTCCGGAAAAGACATTTGCATTACAAATTTTGTTAGGAATTTCATCTTTAAATAATTAAGGATTTGAAGTCAGGTACGTGGGAAGCGTGTGTTGACTTTCAAAATTGGTCGGCAAAACAGGGCACCAAGCATGACCAAGGAAAATCTCAACAATTGTTTTCGGCTAAGAGAGCTCGGCTGTATATTATTTTTTCTGGATCGTTTTAATTTTTTAAATAAATCTTTTATCGGAAACTTTAGCAAAGGGGAGAAAATGATCAGTATTGTTGTTATTATTAGTTAACGATAAAATTACCCTTAAATCTAAAACAGGTTTTTTTGGCAATGAAAAATGGACAGAATCTTACGCGACTAAACTTTACTTCCGTTGAGTGTTGTTAGCATAATTTCAAAAATTCAATCGAGAAACAACTGCAGAGAAATACAAACGTCTGTTACTTGCCACAAATACTAAACGTGTCAATCTTTTTTAGATGATACTCCTTTTGCGTCGTATCATGATATTTCAGTCTAGAAAAGTCTGTCATCAATCTCAATTCGTGGGCCATTTGACAACAATTCCTTGCGAACCTAAAACAGTCAAAATAACACGTAGAGATCCTATATTCTTTTAAATGACATTGTATTGGCAACACCACTTGTGCTTGCTTGTTTTTGTTTAGATTAAAACCCGTTCGTTCTATAGCGATTTTATAACGGATTTAAATATTTTCGCACGCAAGGAATTGTGGGTAAAAGTACAAGTCGTCCATTTTTTTTGGTGAATTCAATAAAACATTTACACATGTATTTAATAAGTATGGTCAATGTTTTCTGGCATTGAAACAATTACCAGACTTGTAAAATACACATGTGAAAGTTTATTGAATTGGCTAACTAGGTACGGTATTCCAAACAAGCGGGCCGAGACTAGCACCCTTTTCACTGGAACGCGCGTACCAAACATTTGACCTTATAGGCACTACCTCATTAGCACTGAGTATTTAAAGCATGTTAAATACGAAAGTCATTCTGTATGATCCCCGGAATCCTTTGACGGTGGAAGTCTGATTATCACATAATATAAAACAGGACCCCTTGTTAGAGAAAAAATGGCTTTCATGAGATAGTTAGCGAAGACAGGTAAGCCTCAATTGGCTCTCGTTATTGGTATGAACAGCTGTTTCATTTATGAGTCACTATCTACAAGGAGAGCGGCCAGACAAGCTAGTGCAGGTGTGGGAGCTGCGATATTGGCCCACGACAGTCTATTTATATTTCTACGTCTTTTATCAGCACGATTCTATTAGTGGCCGAGGAAAAGCTGAGGAGAGCGAAAAATCTCCTCGGGGTAGAAGGAAGGGGGAGTTTAAATCCCAATATTCGCTTAAACAAGATTTACATGGATATTACATGTCAAATAGCAAGAAAAATAGGCACCCAGTGGCTGCATGTGTCTACTGCATCAGCTTTGACAAAAAAAATATTGAGCAAACAACCTAACCCCTAGAACATGGATGTTTTTGCGTCAGTATGTACACTGTTGTCCACTACTTCCCAGTTGACAGATCTTGCAGCCTAAGAACGGTATAGAATATTATTTCAGCAGCAGAATATTATTTCAGCAGCAGAATATTATTTCAGCTTACATGTTTGATGCCCATTTCAGACATCGTGACAGTTCTCTAGAGAATTGTGTTTTTTTCAATTGATACGTTTCGTTTTGGGATACATAAAAAAAAATACTCGAGGGAAAAGTAAAGCATATTAAAATTATAAGAAAAACTTAAAATGGCTTTCGAGGACACGAGTTAAAAAAGTATGCAAGCTTAATTATTGGTACTGATCACGGAGTAAAACGATTTTGTTTTAAGATTTTAGATCAGTTCAGTCACAGTTGTGCAAGGTCATGGTATCTTTAAAAAAGATCATGCAGGGCCAGAAGATTGAGCAAGTGCAATTATAACTGTGACGACTCTTTGAAGCCGGCCCTTGTGTTGGTGCCGAGAATATCGACCTTAAACTTGAAAGCATCTTTCATAACCTTTCATTCCAGCAGTTTTACACAATTCAGGGAAGAACATAAAGAGGTTATTGGCTTGACAATAGAAGTTTTATGTCCTACCCGCATTGGTAATTAATGTAATACTATACAAAGCACATGGCAAGCACGTGCACAATGCATGCGGAGTAGGAGTCAATTATTCACACCTCCTACAGGGGCTTACAATACAGCACGAGGTCCAACTCTTGTGAGATCAGTCTTTGCTGCTTACGCTCGACCCAACAGCATTGTTAACTTTATAAAGTATGCTCTACATATATATCAGTACATCGATGTACATTAGTTTATAGTCGGACAGTAGCAGGGGCACTGTTCGGCTACACCATTAGGCCAGATAAAAAAATTACTTGTTTAGCGTCCCCGCCCGACCTGAGAAATGTCCCCGACCTCAATTGTTTTTCTTCTTTTTTTTCATAAAAAAAACTTTAGAAAGTGTAAATGCGCCCGCGAACACCAATTCTTGTACCCAGACCCCTACATGTCCCACTTAAAATATGCGCCGGCGCATTAAATATTTTAACATCGACGCCATTTTGTTTCTACACTGACGAGGTCATGAACACGAGCTGAGTGAATAATGTCTAGTCAAGACAAAATAAACTTCACATAGAAATAAAATCAATCTCCCTCCCTGCCTGGAAAAATTGAAATGGGTGGACCGCTAAAGAAAGTTTTTTTTAATCTGGCCTTATGGAGTTGCTGTTCAAATTCATAGCCTGACAATAGCTAGCAAGCATGCTATTCTGCCAGGTGGAACTGCTGTCATGTTGGGGTGGGGTTACCTCCTTTATCCCAAGGACGTCCTTGGCGCTTTTAAGTCCCCACCTTTGCTGGGCAAATTATCTTTTTCTAAAAGTAAGATCTGTAATGATATAAATATTAATGAGTTATTAAAGCGGCTATGTGCTCAAAATTTGCACATAGACAAATTAATCCAACTCAGTAGTTTTGTGTTTTCTGTCCCGCAAACCGAGCTCAACATTGACAGCAAATCCATCATATATAATCACAATTCAGGGAAGGACATAAAGAGAATTGTTGGTAAGTATGAATCAAAGAAAACAGAGTTCAGAGGTGAAATACTCAGTTTGGATTCTCAATCAACACCAACATGAATGACGGTTGACAAACCAAGGGCACCCAACGAAGTTTTCGGTTAAAAAGCTGTTCGGGAGAGTAAGTAGCCTAAAACTTTCGGATTTGAAAAAAATGTCCCAAGAAAATTGTTTTCTGAAATACTGGCTAGAAAATTTGTTTTCAATCCCTAGAAAATTATAGAAGAAAAGAGAGACTAAAACGGTTTCCCCTAAAATATTCGTACGTCCCAATTCGTCTGATCAATAGAGTAAGAACAGGAAAAAAGAACCCCTAAAAAATTCGTACCTCCACAAAACTTTGCAACATGAAGTTACTTGGTCTAGAACATAAACAATAATTTCTAGCCCACTAACAAATTCGTAGGCCTGGAATATTTTGCCATAGTATTTTCGGTTGACGGGATTTCCACCTAGAAAATCGGAACAGCTAATAGCTTTCTAGAATACGTCAAAAGACATAGTAGGCGCCTTAAATGGCTAGATAAGCTGCAGCAGACAACTGGTTTCAAACGAATTTCAAAACGTACTCGTAGGGTGCCCTTGACAAACTGATGATTGATTACAGGGCAGGTCTCATGAACATTTACCGACTTGGAGTTCAACATTCTGCCTGTTAGAATCTTCTTCGCAGTGCGGTCAAAATCTAACCAATCAGGAACGAATTTTTCTGCAGCATTTAAATGGATTTTAAATTTAATCCAATCAGCAACGAGAAAGAGACGTAAGCAACGTCAACATAGAATAGCTTCTCTTTATTCTCAGTGTTCTCGTCCGCTTTTCATTTTACCCTGACATTTCCAGTCTCTGTCCGTTTGAATTATATAAATGTAGTATTAATGTAGTTTCAGTTTTCTCGTCTCATAGTGTGGGGAAAAGGTTGATGTGTAACAGAGAAGAGAACACAAAACTATAAGAAAGGAACTTTCCATTTCATAAATAATCCACTTACAGTTAATTTTATGTAGTTTAATTAACAGTTGTACAACAACAACATTTAAGGATCTCGACGCCTTTCAAAATCGACAGTATAAACATTTGATTGAAAGTTAAAGTGCCTATGAAACCTTTTTTATTTTTTTAAAAATATCAATTCTATATCAAACAATGTACCGTACCAATGAGTTATAGAGGTTTTAAATTCCAAACATGACGTCAGGGTAGTCATTATTCATACAGTTAATGCTCGTGAATGGACGTATTTGCTGCTTATCAAAATCATTGCACACAGAAGAGGACATTTGGTATTGGTGATCGCTTTGAAGTAAATGCGATTTTATTTGAGAGAGATAACAACTTCGTTTGGACTCTCGAAATTCTCTCCCACTGCAGCTCCCGCCATACCAAAGGTCGATACAAGAAAAATAGTAAGAAATGGAACTTTTGAAACGATTTTCCATACTCTAAACTCGAGAAAACTCGACGTTCTATACATCAAAATGCTGGAATTTATTGTCCTGTTTGAATTCGAAGGTAAGAAGGCAGTTTAGACATGCGTATTCAAGTTAAATTCAGTTTTCCTCTGCTTGGTGGTTCCTAAACCAGTACTGAACGCCTTCGGTAAAAATTTACTCCAACCAGCCGAAATCGTAACATAACTGTTACCAGTCGCAGATTTTAGATTCTTGTGTTTTCGAGTGAGTTAGGGCAGTGAGCTGTACCGGAAGTCAATTCACCCGTAATCGATACTTGGCTTTGTACGCAATGCCTTTGATATGTATATATAGGACAACAAATTTGTTAAATTGTTTATTTAATCTACAACTAAAACACTGATATTCAAAAAAGATTGTTTATCTGTAACATCAAACTTTTGTATAATAAATTATGCCTACCCTGACGTCATGTAATTAGCATTTTGGAAATCAAAACCCAACTCATTGGCACCACATTCAAACCCAAAAATATTGTACCATTCTACTATTCACTTGATGTTCAATCGGTAGAATTGATATTTGAAAATAAAAAAATTGGTTCATAGGCACTGTAAGAATCACTTTTGGCTGTGCATTAGTTCACTGACTGCAGCTGCCATCACCTTGATTGTAAACACTTCAGTTCTGAACCGGTACACCCACAATGCCTACTGTTTCACACTTCAAAATAACGCCAGCCGCCACTTGCGCTTTGAAAACCATTTCTGTTCATAAAACGTCTATCAGTATTATTTCCATCTAATAGTCAGTTTCGTTTTTCGTAGAAAGTTGAAGTCATGAAACGAGGTGTGGTTCGTGAAGATAAAACAAAAATGATGTTAAAAACACAGGGGGAACTCAATTCGAAAACCTCGGTTAACTGGCAGTCGTTTGTTTTCTACATTTCAAAGATTATATCGTAAATGAATTCGGTTAAAATCAACTCACCAGCTACTGATCCCAGGCACCCGAAATTGTCCATAAAATCTGCAGAAAGAGAAATGTCATGGCATAAGGTCAAATGTTGATAGATGGAGTTTCTAATCTCGTGTCGTTTGATCTTCAGTGAATAGTATTAGTCCTTACTCTTTCAAAGTGAGCCCCAATAATTATCTTCGGCGTCGGCGTTGCCTACTGTTTTACTGCTTATTACAAATATTTAATTGGGAGGAAATCCCAAGTATGACAAATTAAATGTACTAATAAATGCTCTTATCATGTCGACAATTGTAGTTTGCAATTGTTTCATATTAACGCATTCGTTGTCTGGCTGCGCTTAACAGTCGGGGATAGGCAGGGCAGAGAACAGTGAATGGTAGATTGCAGATGGAGAACTGCGCGAGCTGTTAGCTGCGGTTATAGCCCAATCAGTCTTGTTTTTTAAAGTTTAAACATAACATGGTTTACGCCACGCCTCTATGAAGGTTTTGGGTTTAATAGGCCCTTTGCAGCTAACAAATCACGTGGTTGTACTGGAGAGCAAAAAATATCTGACTTCATTTATTTAAACGCCTCAGTACGAGATCGGTAGTTTTATTAGCAAAACCTGTTTGTAAATGCTATTTTCCACCTCCAATCGATTGACGATCTTTCTAAAACTGCGTTTTTGAAGATAGCTTGCTCTCCAGTATGCATGGCAACGCCTTTCCCATGGGATCATGAGCTCAGTTCATTCGTTAATGAAGTATTATATTAGCACGTGACTGTTAGCTGCAAAGGGCCTATTGTTTTCATCGCTAGTCTGCTAGTTATGTACCACGATTGCACGAAAAACTTACGACAAAACTAACTGAGAAATACGTACCATACTGCTTCACCTCAGACTTTGTTTTACATTTGTGGTGATGGTTCACTGCCAAGTGTGGTGCCCACTTAGCTACAATGCACAGTTCTGCGTCGTGGTACAAGTACGAATCTCGACTATTTTCAAATGAAATCCAAAACGTCATGGAAGTATTAGAGCGGTTTTCAGTTGAGTGTATTAAAACCAAACGCAAATTACCCACAGCCAGCCAATCATAGTAGCGAGTAATCACACGTAACTCATAAATGGCTTCCCGGTGAGCCACTGACAAACCAAAGCAAAACCAAAACCAATTTGTGTTTGGTTTTACTTTGGATACTGATTGGTTGGTTTACTTTCTCAGCCAATAGGAGAGCTTAGTAAACGCAAAACCAAAACACTTCCGACACTCAATTGAAATCCGCTCTATTATCAACACTTAATAGCAATTTCAGTAATATACTTTCACCTCTCTGACGAAGGGTTAATTATAAACGATGTTCGATAAGTCAACTAAAACACCAAAGAGTTTCATTAAGATTAAAAACCAAACTTGTTAACATTATCAAGCACAAAAAACATAATTTCTACATGGCTTTCCATATCCCATTTCAGTAGAGGGATATGTACAGGATTTCGAGGTATTGTGATTTCGATATATAGCTGGAGTAAGTCCTGTGACGCGTTCGTTATTTATAAATATACATCACTGCCTTTTCTTCCTCAATACTTTGATCACTAATTGTAATGAAATATTGATCAAAGCGGCAACTGGATTACCCAATTTTGTACAAAACCGTTGAGCAATCATGATCAGCGTCCAAATAGATTACATGGTTGATTTGTTCTCTGGACTCATGTTTGTAGTGGCAGCCGTTCCAAGATAAGAATTAGAAGAATTCAGCATGGGAATTAGCTGGTGATGCAGTTAACCGACAATCATGCGATGTGAAGGTACGTCAGTTCGAGTACCACTCCAATTGAAAGTGAACCAAAAACATATATTTCTACATTGAAATCTACTCTTGGTATTATCTAAAGCCACATTGAACACATAATGTCTATAACCTAAATCTGGCGGTGTCTTGTAATCATTTTGAAAACATTTTGAATGATAACTGGTTTGTTAAGTATTATCAGTCCACATCGAACAAATTATAATATTTAAAACCTTAATTTGGCGGCATTGTGTAGTGTGGTTTCAATCTTTAAACAAGAAAAAAGTGATTAGCCTATCAGAGTTTTCCATCAGTTGTATGAGCAGAAAAAATTTTATGACAATTAGGGATGCTGTTATCGTTGAACGTCGGAGGGAGTCCAGCTGGGGGGAGTTTCCCGCAGAAAAAGCTTGTAATCTCGTTGAACTGGAATGTTATTTTCCAGCATTTTACAAGAGCTTTTATTCACCTCAAAAATACGCTCAAAATAATTTAATAGGCAATACTCTGTGGCCGAAGAATAGCTTAGAAAATGACTCGGGTCCTGGCTAAATTGGGAAAACATTTAAGAATTAAGTGATTTCCGCAGAGGATAAGAGCCGGTGAAAAAACGGTTAACGCTCGCATTCGTTTTGCTATAGTTCAGCGTTTTAATAGCGACAATAACAGGGTAGATTTCTTGTTTACAAGTTCAGTACAAGATCTGTTTTTGGAGGTGGGCTATCTACAGCTAGGGAGGTAATGGCACGGAGTGGAAAGAGACGCCGTATTATACACTGTGGGTGACTATCTACAGGGAGAATATACATGCGATTCTATGGTATGTTTCGTAAACTGACGTCCTCAGGATTGCCCCACTGTACGATCTGCCCCATTGAAACGATGAAAATTATTCTTGATAAAAAAATCACATAGTATTAACACAGAAAAATTAAACCCATAGAAAACGTTCAACGACATGGTTGTTTATTGAATTAAAATGAGCTGAACATTTGATAACCTAATGCGTATTCTGATTGGTTAAATGCCATGTTACTGAAAGTTCAGATAATAGAGAGAATATCTATATTTACGAAGTGACAGGCACAATTCACATCAACTACATCATATCAGTGAAGCATGGAATCTATATGCTGGGGTCACACGAAGTGTTCTCTTTTAAATCAAATAATTTAGTAAGACCAGTTAAAACATGAATGGCATACCGTGACATTGAAATTGTTGCGCGAAAACGCAACATAGTTTAACATGACGCGCCGGACAATTGTCAACGTAATCTTCGTTGCGGCAACATCATAGTTAATAGAGTGGATGGTAAGGAAACCCGGCCAACAAAGGCGCTGCAATTTATGTTGGAAGGGGGTAAGACAAAAGATTGTGCACTGTCATAATTCATTAGAGTCCCCTGAACGACTGAATCCACACGTTTTTATTGGCTGATTGATTCTTAGTATTGGAATTTCTATTGTGTTTTGTGCACAGCAATGGTTGAAAAAGGCGAACAAAGACATATAACAAAGAAGGTCGCTGGGTTTCATAACCATTCCAATCTATTAACTATGGGCAACATGTAGCAAGTTTTTGAATTACCTTCAACAACCTGCAATGTTGTTGCCCAAATTTTATTGGAGTTGCTTGTGTAACACCCTAGCCGATGACTTTTCGTGCAACCTGTTTGCTACGTCCACGGAAACGAGACTACATGAATAAATGAAATTTAAAGACGTCCTCGTCCGCCATTTTTTTGACGAGGGTGTCGGATAGGAGATTTGGCACTAGTTATAGATATTGCAAATATTGCGCTAATTAAAAATCGGCCCGTGTAACCGGCTATTACGTTAAATTCGGTAGTAATATTCTCCCTTGTTACTTTCAATTTTGTGTAATTCTGTAATCTAATTTAGTATTTGATTAAATTTTGCTTTGTTGCTGTGGTTGAGTAAAGTGACGTCACTTCCGCTGAAAATTAGCTCGGTCATAGCAATGGGTTCTCGTAATGGCGGAGATAAAAACTCAAGATTCGGAGTCCAAAAAAGTTAGACTTCCAGTCGTCGCCTCGAAAATCCGTTTGGACAGAATATAGCAACTTTACTTTACAAATACATAAAAACATGGCTATCTCAAATTTGATCGTAGAGACATTTTTATAATTAAGATCGAGACTGGCCATCTTGATAAGATGCAATAGTCATATGATTATCTCCTACTCATTACTTTAGCCGAAATCCAGTTAATTACTACATTTTTATACGTTTGAGCGGCAGTTTTCATATACTATCTCTTCGAGGCTTCATGGAATTTAATAATGTGTCCATGCATTAGGTTGTAATAGACCGATTTAGCTTGTCCTAATTCAGATGATCATGCGACAGCTCTCCAAGGGAAAAGTCAGGTGATCTGAATTGGGACAACAAATGGACACGCTAAATCGGTCAATTCAAGGTCCAATAAAGTAATCTGGATTCTGTGAATTTTTTTGGAGAGCTTGGGAAAGAAAAGTAAGGGTAGGGGGAATTGGTGATTATTTTTTTAAATAGTGAACAATGCTGATTTTATGAATAATTAAAATTAGATTATTAAGCTAATAATCATCATCATTCTTTTTCCTCTGTGTTCCTTTCTTAATTCTCATCTTATTTTATAGGAATATGGACTAGGGACTTATGATACTATAAACCTTAAGCGCAAACAGGTCACATGGAAGATGAAGCTGGCATACCAAGAGCAGTGACATCATCAGCAAACTTTACCATTAGCACGCTGTTAGTGATTGGTATATCAGTAGTCATTAACCATAACAGTAAATAAAACGGGGCCTAAAACCATTTGAGGAACACCCCAAGTGGTTCTAATATTATCAGCGCATACCCTTTGATATCTAGAGCTCTTGGCTCGGTTGTTCGAAGTAAGGTTAGGCGTTACCCCAGGCTGTTAAATCCCTAATCCGAAGGTAAACTGTACAGATTACAATTACAGATTTAGTGCTATCCTATGGATAAAGTTACACTTGCTTCGAACAACAGGGCCCAGCAAATCCATGATCCAATTGATTATATAAGGATTAATACCAGTAGCCTTTATTTCCTAACAGACTAAGCAAACATAAAATCGTCGTGTGTAACAGCACACACCGCGGCAAAACGTCACGCGCATGCGCTTTTGACGAGCCGGTCGCGCGCGCTTCTCCCCAGTTTCCCGCCGAAACTAAAAGAAAACAGAGGCAATCACCCCTGTTTCTAATTTTCAGCACGTACGCGTATTTATCTGAAATGTTTCGCGAAAAACAAGAAAACTACTTCAAAGCTAAGCCAAAGACTTCAACAAGTTGAAGGTTTCTTAATTTGTAATTCACTGTGAGTTTACTAAGTTATAAATGATTTACTAAAAACTAAAGACCTCGGAAACTTGTATTTGAAACTAGAGCCTTCGTTCTTTCGGCCAGCGAAGCACAACGTCTTACCGGGTCTTGCCGGGTCTTGCCGGTTTTTTTTGTTGTACTCAGTTACGCGAAATCTTCCCTATATGGCACAACTTTTCTCACATTCATAGGAACTGAATTCATTTTAGCTATTAGGTAGTAGTAGATACTTTTATTTATACAGGGTAACTCCTTCAGTCAATACATATAATATTAAACTGTTATCAATAGAGGCCCTAAATTAAAAACAAATTTGATAAAATACTATAAGAAACTATTGTTATGCACTAAAATTGTAAGCTTATTAAAACTATAAAATTATAAGACTAATGCGAATAATATAATAGATACTAAGAGAGTGAAGTATATGTATTGGAATGTTGATAATCACAAATTACGATTAAAAACTATACATCCGTAAAAATAAAATGATTTCTTGCTAGATTCGATTCTAACTCTAGGCAGATGCAGATTGTTACTTTGTCTGGTTGATCTCTAGGCTAGTTGATCTCTTAATAGTCTCTGTTAAAGGTAAAATAATTTGTAAAAAACTGGGGCGCCCGGCCATTGATACATCTTTTAACTAACTTTAAAATGTGCTTCTATCGTCTTGCTTCTAGGATCTTATAACTAAGGTAATTCAAAGCTTCATCTCTACTTACTAATTTCATTACGATACGCGCAACACGCCTCTGCAATTTCTCTAAAGTGTAAGAGTTAAGGTTACTGGATACCTTCAAAACGAAAAAGATGGGGAAAAACATTTTTCACACAGAAATGTAGTATTAGTAGCAGTGTTTGATATACTAAAAACTCCGTTCAAAAAAATATAATATTGACGGAGAAATACCAAAAGGAAGTTTTTAACCGTAAGTACAAGGTTCTGTTTGATTGACAGCAGATCAATTAACACAAGTGCTCACTGGCCCGTATCGAAAGTGTGGGGAAAGCTAGCGCATATAAAATTCATTTCATTTACCAATATTTACGTTTGTATGAGAATTTGAGAAAATGAATTATTAATGATCCAACTTGGGGGTTCAGTATTTTTTAGGCAGTTAGGGTTCAGTTTTTTTTAGCTACTATGTCAAAAAAAGACATTCTGTTGCCGCATTTTGATCGCCTGCCCACATGCAAGCACAGAGGTTCCCATACATCGTGACGCCGCTAATTCGTACTTCAGTACTTATCTATGTACTTCATCTGCTGATTTGTTTACCCAATGACACGTCCCGACTTGAAATGTTCCGTATTTTGCATGGAATCCCGGTACGCGGTATACCGGGCAATCAGAGTTGTTTTTTTCCAAAAGGGGGCAATCAGGGTTTTGGAGCTCGGATTGGGTCAAACAGGGTCAGGGTTTGAGCCTCTTGGCCTCATATACATACCCATTTTTCATGTAAGTACCCCCCCCCCCCCCCCCCCCCTCTTCCCCCCCGGGTCAGGCATACTGTGGTGCCATGGACTTCAACCTGGGTATACCAGCTGGGATACCGAACAACAACAACAACAAAATTTGTTTGGCATATCTCTTTTGAGCTTGTGTTCAATATCCCGAAGTACTCAGACTTCAACCTGGGACTGTAGATATTTTGGGGCACTTTCCCCAAGCATCACGTCGGATTTATATGTAATTTCGTCAGGTATGTAATTTCCCCTTTATACTTGGTCACTTTTTCGACGATTTGGTTTAGAATTGACTGCACATTAGAATTCTGGACACCAGAGGGACTTTATATTTCTCACAAATATCGCTGATCATGCTCCAAATGTGTGCCTTTGAAGCTCTTCTGGACCTTGAACTATATAATTGGGGACTTCCCGCCATTTTCGCTGCCATATAATTTCCTTCTACTTTATATACAGCTATTTCAATGAATGTTGTCTGGGAGATAGGGAATAGGGTATTAGGGAATAGGGTATTAGGGAATAGGGTATTAGGGAATATGACATTGGGGAATATTGCATTTTAAAAATGTCGGACGGCTGTTCACAGACTAAAAATGGAAAAAATAAACCGTAAGCTAAGTCGACTAAGTCTTCCAGGTCGTATAAGTCATAACCATAATTCATTATAAGTTTCTATTCCCTAATACCCTATTCCCTAATGCCCTATTCCCTAATGCCCTATTCCCTATCTCCCAGACAACATTAATTGAAATAGCTGTATACATACGTGTTCGTTTAATACTCGATTTCCTTCGTTCTGTTTTCAGGTATGTAATTTCCTCGTTTGCTCTCGCCAGAGATGCTTTTAAGCTTTGGATCTCCTCGTAATCGGCTGGCGGGGTCGGTGGCGAGTTGGTGTTTCTTCCTGACCGAGAAGCGATTGCGAGTGGTTTGTTCTTTTCAATTGTTTATTAGCCACTGGTAATTCTCTAAGATGAACTAATTCTTCTGATTTTGACGCATAATTGCCGACAAAACGCCGAATGTGGTAGCGAGACGCTCACCTTTCCATCGACAATCCTGCGGCCATTTATCCAAACCCCAAAGCCCGCTATTTTCTATTTGGATAGTGGCAAAGAAAACTGCGAAGGAATCGTGCAACCAGGAAATTTTGACAGGAACTTACAAAATTTCACGCCGCAAATTTCCGAATTCAGAAGATGCCAGTGCTGCGGAGAATTTGCCGCTCGATTCAGCGATAAAAACACGGCGCAAAGCGGATACGTCCATAAGTCGAAGCACGAGTCGAGTATGCGAAGCAATCCTTTACCATAATTTCATAATACTGTATTTGCCGCTCATGTCAAAATGCCACTGGCACTGAAGTACAGTAGCCTGCGTCGCATCAACTGGGATTCAGTTCGGATGCGACGCAGGCTAAAGTACAGCCCCTGAAATAACGCAGGATCCGCAAGGTCGAAGATCCTCAAACGTGTTTTGTGTACAATCTTTTGCTGACATAAAGTAATTACCAAAGCGACCAAGCGAAAACCGCAAATCACAATTACCCTATATCATTATGACGTCACGGCTTGTTTATGAGGGGGACAGAATCGACTTGAACAATAGAATTTTGAACTAAATCTGCTCTGCTGAGGAAAATTTAACTTCGACTTGTCTGGTTTCCACATATCAGCTGTATCAATGTTTATCCCACAATATTTACCGTATTTGGTGGCTGTTACCGCTATTCTACGTTCTTCAAAATGCATTTGATAGTGATTTCCTTTGTGTTGTTGCTGCCGTTGTCCCCCTCCCACCACCGTGATCCTTAGCGTTTAAACAATAGATTGTTTTGATTTGACGTCATAATGATATAGGTCACTATGACGTCACTCCATAGCAACCGGCCCGCACGCATTTCCGAATTTCCGATGATCTCTGGCTCGTCAGTCTGAAAATCTCTACCTCACCGTCCTTCCCGGATGGGTACTTTAAATTGTACCATTAATTTGTGCATTATATTGCATTCTAGTGCATCACATTGCATTGTTCCGTAGTCTCAAATAAATAAATGAAAAAGAGTTCAGCATTGGCATTATTAAAGTAATCTCCTGAACCGCCAATGCATTATCTCTCCTACGGGGATGTGCCTTTGATCATGAGCTTAGAGAATACCGTCTTGCATATAAAGTAAACAAAGCAGAATACGTTTTTTAAATGTTGCGAGAGCCGAAGACCCGAGCCTAAATTTTTGAGACTGGTTTCCTGTGTTCTTGAGATTATATTTTAAACATTGGCTTAACATTACAACAGCAATTTCATTTTACATGACAGGTATGTCAAAACTTTGATGACCCCCCCTCGCAAAACCCGACAAGGGTTCGTATTTTCACTTTCAGACGGAGTGCCGAGTTATCCACATCTTAACATAAAGAAGAATTGATAGGACCCATCCGAGAGAATATTTGTTTCCAAGAAAGCTTAGATGGAAACGTAAAGTCTGACGATTCACCTTTTTGTCTTTTTTTTCCAAGTCAAACAAGCCGGCTGGCTATAGATACGGCGCGTATCAACATTGATGGGAAGTCTCTTCCTAGGCTTGTGGAAGAGGTACAATATTCATCTCAGCAAATATATATTTCTTTAATTCCTAGATTACAATATCCTCTGGAACCCACATATTAAAACAAGAGACTACAAAAAAACTATGGCTTGTAATTATATTTACATATTGAAACTCTACCTTTAGTTTTCCCCGCGGAATTTTAGGAGGCTCCAGGAGGTTGTTTCTGATTGGAGAATGGGTGTCGAGTCCGGAAAGCCGCTCTAATGTATCAGTCAATTCCAACCACCACCCCCCCACCGGCCACCTTCGGGCCACCCCAGGGCATTTAATCAGAGGCTTGCTCCCGAGGGTGGGGAATTTGACGAGTATCTAAGCCCTCAGGGGCGGGCATTTGACAAACAGTAGGGGTGGGGGTGGGGCATTTGATCGGTGTTCAAAAAATACATTCTTTCTGTCTACAATCCCTCGCGTCGAAATGGCGAACGTACGTGTCTTCGAGGAATTCTAGGATAATGATTGCGCATTTGTAGAGGCTTGATAGAGTAAACCTGCTAAATTCGAAGGCCACTTTCAGAGGTAAATTGCTTATGTTTTGCTTCATGAACTTTGACCGACTGCGTGATATTAAGTGCGTGACAAGATTTGTGATAAGTTGAATTTGCTGCGACCCTCGACAGCGCGCGAATTAAAAACTTAATTATTATATCGGTAAAAGACGGGCCGATTGGTGCCTGTTGCATACTTTATATACCAAGAACATAAGCTAACATATTCAATTTTAAACCATTAATACGTTTATTATAAAGTATATAACTGAAACCAAGAACGATCGAGCCGGTAGAAATGATTGTTCTCATCCCTGACCGGTTGAAGGTGGTTTTCACCGTCGGTGTTTCCTGTGAATTGCTTGAGTCAGAGATTCTGAATAAAACAATGATTTCATTTATTTGTCAATAGTCTTTGCCTTGTAAAATTTTCTGATCCGGTCCCCGATGGTGGGGCGTTTGAACAGCCTGGATGAAAAACTGGTGGGACATTTGAACAGTTTTTCTGCCTTGGTAGTGGGGAATTTGATCGAATGTTTTTCAAAATGTTCAAATGCCCGGGGGGGGGGGCATGCACGGGTTTGGAATTGACTGGTACATAAGTCAGTGTGATATCAGTTGCTGAACTCTCGGCTACAATTTCTGCAGTCTTCAAGTCAATTGATTGCATATAAGAATTTACCGGAATTTTTTGAAATTTCGTCCAGTGATTCTACGATACATGTAACTAATCTCCAAAAGCGTGTGTGCTTTTTCCCAATTTGTTTTTAGTTTTAAAGATATCGGTCCAAGCGTGATGGCTTGGCGAAAATAATCAATGACTCGACTTTAAAATGCAATAATTTCGCATAGAAAATATATATAAAAAATCGCACACACGCTTTTGGAGATCAATGACCGCTTAACACTTAACAAGAGCCCATCTGGGCTTTCACTCGGGCCACATGAGATTGAAGATGTAACACACTTTCATTTGAAATCCTCTTAGTAATAACCAAAGGGAAGAATTATTAGCTGAATTTAGCAGTCTTTAGTGGCCGGTAGCGCGGTGACTTTCATTCTCTGCTCCTCTAGTATATATGTAATTTAATAGTTTTGTTTTTCTCGTATGTTGACCTTTTAATTTAAACACTACTTATTCGTTTAACACACTGCATTTGAGTAGGCATATATTCATTGTTTTGAACCCGAGAATTAACCGTACTACCGTACTTCATGGTCCCTTTCTTTAGTAGTGAGTTGTCGGTCAGGTGATTGTAAACTCTCGTCATTTAGCACAGAAAATGTATTCTGATGAATAGGGATCGGGTTGTCATGTAAGAAAGATGGCTCTTGAACAAACTGATAAGCTTCAGTAGGTTGGGTAGTCTCGGAACACTGGAGACCTTGGTCTTTCATTGTCTTCTTTTTTGTATTCTTGATTTTGTTTTTAAAGTTTGAAAGTCGGAGCTTTATTATATCCGCTTTCAACTCGCCATTTTAAACTTCTAGGTCAATAATACGCGATGACAGCATCTCGATTTCGGTCTTGTATGTATTATCTTGCTGCACTAATTTGTCTTCCAAATGACTGAGTTTCGTTTTGATGTGACGAGAGTAAGAATTCATTACGCATATCAGTTAGGTCAGCCTTCATGTTACAAATCAAGGTCATTAAAGCAGCGAGAGAGTTCTTATTGCGGCGGCAAACAAATTTATCCTCGTGAATAATCTAAAGAATTCCGTCTCTTCCGGTTTGAATTTGACTCATGTGTATGTTGCTTTTGGAGTTTCAAGGATATGTTGATCCAAAACTACACGCTCTTAGGGTTTTTCTTTGACTTGTGAACTTGCAGGCTCTGTAATTTGTTTTGTTTTCTTAGTATAATATAAAGTGTTGAACATGTTCATGTTCTCAAGCATGTCGCGCGTGACCTCTGTTTCTTCATTAAGTTCTCTACTTTCATCTGTAATCTGGGAAACTCAATCTTTGCCCATGCCTTGGCACATAACTATTCCTGTTGTTAAGTAGACGTGGATAATTATAAGTAAAATCCTTCGACAGCTTGTACCGTTTCCGCTAGGTCAATATCCTCGCTGGAACGAAATAACTTGATCTCAATACTCTCTGATCCAACTTACGGTAAATTTAAATCTCTGACAGTTTTTAAGAGACTCGTAATATTGGTCTTGAAGTGCCTTCACCCAAAATAATATGTTTTCCTCGGATGTTTTAAATGCAGCACAGCGAGCCGATGGCTTATAGATTCCAATATCTATTTCTTCGAATTTTAGCTTTCCGGATCCTGGCCCCAGTTCACTGGCTTCAGGTCGTCGTACGTGTCGTATATAAAATCACTGGCCATCTGGGTAAAAAACGCGGTCCTTCGGCTCCGTCGATAGCGCCAGTTGAAATATCCTGAGCCTGTTGGAAGGCTTTCACACGAGTGAAGTTAAATAAAACATTAAACTGGCTTACATTTGAGAGATGAGACTCCAAATTAGAGAGAAAGTTCCTCGCGGGTCTTCCGCCATCTTGATTTTACTGTATTCAATTATGTAAATAAATTAACCTGGCGATTGTTGCGTGACCAGCACAGTGCAATCTGATTGGTGTGAATTTGACCTTTAACGCATGCGCAGACCGCGTGCTACATGAAATAAAAAAATAAAATAATAACGACTTGCATTTTAAGACTCGTCGCTGCCACAGGCAGCCCGAGTAACAAGTGTAATTACTTCGTAAGTAAAAAAAACCCGGCGCTGGTAATTCATCGGGCAGAATGGCGCGACACATCCGGGTCTTAAAAGTTACAGTACGCCGCCAAATTCGAAAATTAATTAGAACAGGACGGCCAATTTACAAAGGAACAGTACAAAATGGCGATAGTGGCTTAAGGTTTTTTTTTTTTTCAACAGGAAAGAAAATCGCTACAAAAAACCAAAAGGGCGCAAAATGTAGATCAGATGATAAACTTCACCATCCCGCCAAAATATTTTACCTAACACATATTTTATGAGTATGAAAATGACACGGAACCTCAGGGTTTTTCGTGTGTTTTAAAGGGGAAATTTACTACTAGTGATATGCGAGAGCGATCTACGAACAAATAAAAACCTCTTCTAAAAACCAAAAGGGCGCAAAATCATGAACATATCCTGAAGGCCTTTACTGCCAAGTTTCAGCGCCAACCGACCACGATTAGTAATATGTTTTTAAGGTTTAATTTCACCTTCATGAAATCTCTCAAAGATGGCTGCTGAAATCCTCATTTGAATATGCGCGCTTCTACGCTTCAGTTAATCTGTCTCCGCCTCCTTCAGTTGTAGCTCCGCCTCCTAAAGACGATATGTTAACATATCACTGATGTCATTTGGAACCGACTGGTCATTCATCTAATTGAATAACGTCACCGTGCCAGTTTTGATCTCCAGAGATAATTCTAACACTTGTTAATTGCAGCCAAGAAATCCATTGTCACCGGTAAACAACAACTCGCAAACAGTTTGACAACATACTTCTTCGCAAAAAAAAAGCACATCAAAGGATAGAAAAACTGCCATAGAATTCTGCAAGTAACGGCACGCTTCCAATTATCCGGTAAACAACAACTCGTAATAAAAAAAATATCAACGCAATGAAATGTCTAATTGATGGTTTGCAATCAATCCCAGGAGAATCAACAGACAAAAACATGCTGGTGGACGAACAAGAGACGCTAATGAAGACTGGTGGACGAACAAGAGACGCTAATGAAGAATCTTTTGTTTAACGTCCACCAGCATGGCCGTCCTGACGTCACATGCAAACCAAGAATAGGTCTTTTGCTGTGATACGAAAAACAAATCATTCATATTTTCGTTTGGGAAAGTCTAAATTCTAATTTCCCAAACGAACACAATATCAAAGAAATCTTTTGACTGCTTGGAGGAAAAAGGGAAAAATCCATGAAATCTGCCGGGCGTGATATTTTGGATGTTATTCTGATATGCGAATGTATTTTACATTTATAAGCGGCACAGAGCCACGGTGTTGTAAGATCGAAACTAAAGCTCAAAATTATTGTTAAAATAACACTTGCGCGTCATGAGCAAATCTTGAACTTACGTTTAAATTAGTTCAAGCTCTAAAATGAGACGTAACTCATGTTCGTACGTGTTCTAGAAGGATTTAAAAGCTAAAACAAATCGTACGGCTGTTGGCGGCAGATTCCATTCAAACTAAAGCCTAGTTAAAATCAAGAGCGGCAACAAAACAAATCTTAGAAAGTATTGAATAAAAACTATGATGTTGCGCGTCAAACACAAATCATAAAGTTGACTTCAAGATATTCCAAGCTTCAAAATGAGACGTCACTGATTTTCGTACGTGCTCTAGAAGGATTTAAACGCTAAAAAAAATCGTGATTTGTAGTAACCGGGAGGATGTCTTGAGCGGGTTGCCATGTTCGTACTAGATTTTTTCTGAACTAAATGTTAAGTTGACAGTTAGCTGTCTATTTACGTTGAAACGAACAGTGGCACGAGCCAGATAAACAATAGCCGAACGCGGGTCTGTTTGAATATTGTCTCAACGGAAGCATTCAATTAGAAGCATACAATTAGAACGTTGTAATTACCTTATCTAAAAGTGTGAAATGGGAAGATAGAGCGGCACAGGGCCATTGTGCCGTTAAGTTCAAAACCAAAGATCAAAATACCTGTAAAATAACATTTGTGCGTCATAAGCAATTGTTAAACTTATGTTTGAAATATTTCAAGCTTCAAATTGATACGTTGCTCATGTTCGTACGTGCTCTAGAAGTATCTAAAAGCTAAAAAAATCGCCCAGCCGAGTTGGCGGCAAAGGACCGTTCCAACTAAAGCTGAGTAAAAGGCAACCGCGACAAAACAAATCTTAGTGAGCTTTAAATAAAAACTATAATCTTAGCGCGTCAAAAGCAAATCATAACGTTCTATTCAGAATAATTCAAGCTTCAAATTGCGATGTTGCTCATGTTTATACGTGCTCTAGAAGTATTTAAAAGCTAAAAACATCGCACCGGCGATCTCAAAGTTATAACTTACTCCGTTTTATACGATTCATAGGAAAAAAGTAAACCAACACGATTCTTTAATTTCTCAGAGATAAACTAAGCGGCGATTCGAATCATGGATTTAACCCAAAATTTACAAAAACAAGGTATCTTAAACTTCGAATTGATAAGTTTTAAGTCTGAATCTGTGTAATTGGCCCACCAAGGAAATAACAAGGTCGAACAGACGAAAGGCTTTGCTTTTGAACTTCAGGGGCGGTAATGACAAATGGGCTTCTGATATAACAACAATAGTTAGTGTGATCTTAAATCTTGTGGTAATAGAGCTTTTTCTGTATCTGGACCAAAATTGTGGAATGAACTTCCCCTTGATATTAAGATCAGTCCGTCTGTCTGTATCTTTAAGTCCAGGCTCAAGACCCATCTTTTTAGGAAGGCTTTTTTTCTAATTTTATTGATAATTATTGACTTTTGCTTTCTTAGAGTGCGGACGGTAGAGGCATGTGGCGGCTGTTTAGCTGAATAATACTGAATAGTGCCAACATCCTTCCCTTTTCTTGTTTAATTGGTGCTGTTTTGTGCTGTTTGGCTGGTGTTGTCGCATGCTTTTATTGTTTGCACTCTACTTTTACTTTTACTTCAATTTTTACTTCAATTTTTAGTCATAGTTTACATAATTCATTATCTATATTCACATTTATTTATATTCATATACATGTTTTTCGTTTCATTTTATTTGAATTGTAACTAGTTTTATTGCGTATTTTTAAATTGAACATTGTAAAGCGCATTCGGGCTTTCTTAGGAGAATTGCGCTATATAAGAATTAAACATTATTATTATTATTATTATGACCTTCTTTAACGAGCTTTGGGAGTCCCGTATTCCCATGAAGCGAGCAGTTGACAGTGATTGACATGTGCTTCATGTGATGTGGGAGTAGAGTATTCCCAAACCGATTTGTCAAAAGCCAATAACAATCGCTCTCCCGCAGAATTAATTAGCAATGTTATAATTATTCCGTCCTCACTTTAACCTCTCGGCCGTAAGTACATGTCGCCGAGAACAATAGAATTCTGCGCGATGTCGCGTTTATAAACGTCTTCAATATCGAGTTAAAGTGACTGTAGTTTTAAATCTAGAGTAATTCCGTATAAAATAACCTTTTAATGGCATTCTTCAGTTATCAACCTTTCCATTGATATATAGGTTCCCATATTTTGTTTGCCGAACGCCCACGTAAATGCATTTTTGCGAAAATCACTTTTGAGGTACATGTATCCAGTAACCGGCTTAACTTTCCCGCAACAGTTCCAGTGTAGCAACTTACTTAATTTCTATCTTTACCATTAGTTTTTCCTTTAACGGATGTATAGCTACTCTGTAGATAGGCTGTGAATAAACCATTATTATTATTATTATTATTATTATTATTATTATTATTATTATTATTATTATTATAAGACCGTATCACAATACTCTAGTACGGGTACGATAAATGATGTGTAAATAATATTGGCTGTATGCATGCTAACATACTAGTTTCTAATCCGACTAAGTATGCCAACCCTCTTTCTTTACTTATAATGTGCTTAATATGAGCGCTTCTTGTTAGGGCATCGTCGATTACAACGCCAAGATATGTAAATTCAGACACGCGCTTAATAATATTCCCTCCGATAGATACAATAAAACTATCAACAGCTGATAACCTAACACTAGTGCCGAATAGAACACACTCAGTCTTTCCTTTGTGGAGGAAAAGGCTGCTGTCTACCAGCCAGTAATTAACTAATTTGAGTTCCTTGCCGAGGTTTGCGGCGATTTCGTCAGCATCACTGGCTGTGCGATATATCACGGTCACATGAAAGCTTGCCACGTACCAGAAAACCACGGGAAAAGAATGGAAGATGGGAGATGTTGTTAGACTGGTGACTGGTCGATGAGAGTTCGAAATGCCGTGTGCATTTTTTTCTTTCGAAGAAACAGTTTGTCCTTTTTAGTAAAAATATTAACAATAAAATGTGTAAGAAAACGTGAACCATCCATGCCAATTAACAAACATCAAACTCCCAGCATCATTGTGCGTATTTGAATATATAGTTCTATAATTTGCGCTATACAAATGAAGTCATCGTCTTGGTCTCGTATTTTCTTTTCCCATCGTTTCTGTAATGTGTTTCTAGACATTGCATTTTTTAACGGGACTGAAACAACCATAGAGGTTGATCAAAGTCAGGACCAGCAAAGAGCTTACCGTTTGCGCCATTCCAGCCCCCTACATTTCTGCATTGTAAGTCTTCTTGCCTCGAAGCAAAATTTACAATGTAAAAGACGAGACTCGTAATGAGATTTACTTCTAAGCTCGTGCTTATTGGCTTACATTTACGGACGGCCCGATGCATGTGTACCGGAAGTCCAAAGGTACCGGAAGTTCAAAGGAAGGGATGACCCTTTTCTCTTAGTTTAAATGTTTCCTCCTAGTTCCAAATGGTCCTTACTAGCTAACGTAAACTACCTTATCCTGCAACAAAATATCAACCTAACGCGAGAATATTTCAAGCCGTTCGTGCAGAAAAATTTAATTAATGGTAAAAATCAGACCACAAGTAGGCGTATTTCAGCAGAAACGATTTAATATTTAAAGCCTTTCGCAGAGTGGTAAATATCTACGCCTCTCGACGAGTGGACGGCAAGAATGATTGTTTCAGACTGAACTTTGTTGATTAAATTATAAGTCCAAAAAACAAGTCTCTTACGAGGGGAACCATAAAAAAATCTTGCAACTCTGAGTGAAGAGAAACCCTAAACTTATATTCGACGTTAATTCGTTTTAAAACCACAAAACAAGGGTCACAGCACAATAATTGAATAAAAAGCAAGAGTGCTTCAATGAAAGGAGGTATTCATTTATTAGTTACAGATGTTTGTTGTGCCCTCGTTTTACTGATCTTTGCGGAGTAAAGGGATGCTTCGCAGCGCTTAATATAAACATTTAACCACCGGCGGCCTCCCAAATAGGGCGAGGATAAAACTCAATTGTTAGCAGTGTGTATTAATAACCTTCGCCATATTTAATGACCTTTCCAGGGTGCCATGAATTATATTTGACTGATGATGAGGTTGAGCATGATAGCGAAAACTATCAAGACAGAGGTCTGTGTCATCAGCCGAAGCCGATGCGAAAACCGAATTCAATAATTATTTTATTATACATTTTTAAGCTCAAGTTTTAGCAAAGCAAAAAGCCATCGAAAACGAAGCTAAATAAAACGCCGTATAAATTGGTTTGTTTACGATTGAATTTCTGGTTCAAGTTGTTTTCTTTCTTATTCGAGCTAAATATTGCATTTTTTTACGAGTTTAGGAGAAAGGAATGACTAGAAACACAGCTGAGAGCTTAAAATAGCAACATGGCTCAAAATAACGAAATAACTGCCCTGTTTTCTAGCGTAAAATTATCATAGTTGCTTATCGAGCGCTAAGTATTATCTGCTTGAATACTATTATTATTTTGCAAGCAGATAATATTGTACTCATGCGTACTTAGTGCTATAGGTAGCTATAGAAAATTAGTTGCGTGTAGTTGCGTGTTCTCTGCCAATCAGAATCGAGATGTGAGTAAAATGTATAATAATCGCATTTTTACACTTCTCTGTGTACAGAAAATTGAAAATAACGAATAGCACGTGTACTCGTTTAAGCCAGAATCTTTTCAAACACAAATACTAAACGCTGTTTACAGAGAGCAAAACACCAACTCAACTGAATTGGGCAAAGTTGTAGAATGAATGTTTGCCCCAAAATACATGAAAAACCTTTTAACTGATTTACTTTAGTGGCTCACCACTTCAATCCAAGTACTAAAACATGTCTCTGGTACTAGGAACATACTTCATTCAGTCAGTTAACTCCTCACTGCATTTCAAGTGACAATCCATTTGAAACCTAATGCCGGACGAGCACTGAAGTTTTTGTTATCTCGTGTACCATTATAATATATTATTCCCTCTGTAATTAGCTCTATAATTGGTCTTCTCAGCTCTTCCAGTCCAACTCTGATTTCCAAGCCATGAGCTTTCATTTCATCTAGAAAGGCATTAGAAAGACAACCTATACTATCGCAAAAACAAATTAATTAGAGTGGCAAGTAATATAGGTCATTGTGACTGGCAAATCAGCGACACCCAAAACGGGAAATGAGATTTTAAATAGCAGTAGTAATCAGCAAGAGCCCAATATTTCATTATACTCCCTAAGTGATGGATAGTGTGTTTCAGTTGTAAGTCCGTATCACCTGGTTCTTCGACAGATCTTAGCTTGTCCGGGGATTTGATCACGCTTGAGTCAAATTCTTATACGGATAGCTCCCACAGATCGACAGGCTTTTTTATAAGCTTTGAATTGCTTCATCCCAGGTTTCGTATGTTCTTTTTCTAACGTCGGAAACTTGCACCTCCCTAACCTGAGTGTCAGGGTCTCAACAAGGTAAGACGCCGATTCTCCCTCTCCTTCTCCCACCTCCTTCCCCCCCTCTCCCCCACTGGGCCTGATACTCAGGTTAGCACCTCCCCTCAAGTCAGGAAATGTTGAGCCATCCTTTTTCATGTGATCAACTGAAAATGATCACATGCGGCAATAGGATTGATTTATATACTTAGCCAGTTATTCACTTGTAAATTCACTCATCTGAATTTGGCATCAATACTCCAGTTACCGCTGAATGCAATGAATACAGCTACAGACGCATGTACAGTACGCAGGGTTAGCCTCATTCTGAAGTTGAACATTCATAAATACCAGCAAGAAGATCGCTGGAATTTAAGAATGTTTAACTTCAGAATGAGGCCAACCTCTGTAGTCATTGCATTCAGCGGTAATTTTCGAAACTGGAGTATTACTTTTTCTTCGTTCACGTCACCATCATTATAAAGTTACGAAAGCCAAACCCTTCTAAGTACGGTGTTTACATATATTTACATGCACCACGTCCTAAATGTAAGATGAATCAGTTGGGCTTACATCACTTATTTATTTAAGTGAAAAATTGTCTTTGACATAATCTTAACCCTAAATTAGCGATTATGCTACACAAAAGATCTCGTCTTATTAAAATTCCACTTAGCCCTTTTTGTATTTTTCTTCTTCGCATACATTTTTTTAACATTATCCTATAACCAATCCAACTCCTCTGAGGCTTTCACGATGGATATAAGGTGCCAACCACACCGCGGCAAAACGTCAAGCGCATGCGTTTTGACGAGCCCAGCGCGCGCTTCCGCCCCAGTTAGTAAATAATCTTATAACTTAGTAAACTCACAGTGAATTACAAATTAAGAAAACATAAACCTGTCGAAATCTTAGGCTTAGCTTTTAAGTAGTTTTCTTGTTTTTCGCGAAACATTTCACGTAAATACGCATACGTACGTAAAACTAAAAACACGGGTGATGGCCTCTGTTTAATTTTAGTCAGTTCGGCTGTATTTGAAACCAGAGCCTTCATTCTTTCGGCCAGCGGAACATAACGTTTTGCCGCGGTGTGGGTGCCAAAGACTCTACAGAAACTTGCTGGAACTTATCCCGTACTTGCGTACTCTTCCGACCTATGAACAAATTAGTTTTTTATACCCAGACGCAGTGATGTATTGATCATTAGAAGATGGTCACACCCATTCAGCCTATCAGTGCTCAGTATTTTAGTGCCCTAAATCCTATAAAGCCCAGCACCAGGAGTCCATTACCAGGAGCGTCCATATATACTATATCCCTGACTCAGTGTATGATCGGATTGATATTTTTAGAATATGTTTCTAGGAGTAACTGCCTTCTGACTCCGCTGCGATCCGTGCACGCTTGCTATCATTATCGAGATTGAGAACGATCTATTATTCTTTGAGGTGATTTACTAACACTGCATTGTACTGAACATGGTTTGATTGGATTCTCAAAGTGTGGGCACGAGAACTCCCATGAGAGTATGTTCTAAATATAGCTCAATCCGGTCATCCGCTGACTCACAGATTTAGTATGGGAGATGAACGCTCCTGGTAATGGGCTCCTGCCAGCACTCAATACTATTCCCTATATAGCATTAGTATTCACTATATGGCATTACTGAGTATTCCCTATATTGCATTAGTATTCCCTTATAGCATTAATTTTCCATACATATAGCATTAATTTTCCCTATATTTCATTATTATTCTCTATATAGCATTAATTAGTATTCCCTATAAGCATTAATTAGTATTCCCTGAGCTATATAGCATTATCATTCCCTAGTAGCATTAGTATTCCCAGGAGCCGGCCATAACTAGGAGCTTCCATATTTCCTATATATATAGGTGCCACAGCGTTTTTACAAGTTGGGATATTTTTACATTATTTCCCCCGCCAATTAGAGAGTTGCACCGTGGAGAAAAAAAAGATGCCTCATTAGCTACTTTTGTTATAACAACAAGATGGCTGCTACGTTTTTGTGATTTTATTCCCTTAAGAATAATTGCAACAAAACTGATAGCGGTAAACCGTTTCTAAAAATAACCTAACTTGTGAGTATGTGGGATGGACGCTCCTAGTTATGGGCTCCTGGTATTCCCTATATATAGCATTAGTATTCCCTATAGAGCATTAGTATTCCCTATAGTGCATTAGTATTCCCTATATATTGCATTAGTATTCCCTATATATATATAACATTAGTATTCCCTATAGAGCATTAGTATTCCCTATATAGAGCATTAGTATTCCCTATAGAGCATTATTATTACCTATAGACATTACTATTCTGTTTTACATCAAGTAAGGGTTAGACTAGTGCTACTGCGCAGTGTAAGACTATTTTCGCTAATCCTGGTCGAAGGCATAAGGTGGTGCAGGCGTGAGTGATGTTGAGACACTTTATTAAAAGTCCTCAGGCAGAGATTGGTTCGCCTGGTATGAAGCTTCAGACAACCAGCAAGACCAAAGGCGTCGACGCAGTGACGTTTTTGAACGAGTTCAATTTTGTTGGACAGATAAGAAGGAAGGGTATTATGCCACACAGGGCAGCAGTACTCCAAGAGAGTAGCACGGAACCTCTCGAGAACGTTAACTGTATTCCGATTGCACCCATAATACTATACTTCTATTGTTTTTGTTCTGCACTTTCTAAAGGTTAGGGTGTTTCCTATTGTTGGATACTGACCAATACTGTCGCTCGTTTCGAGAAGTTCCACCCGACCCCTCCAAGATGGATCGAATAAATACTTCATTTGCTCAACAAACATTTCACTGCCTCAGAAATGAGAAGAAAAACCTGCATGTATAGAACAGTTTCAGGATCATGAGCATTTATAAGTGCCTATAATTCCTAGCCAGAAATCACATATTTGGCTGCAGTAAAGTTTGTTCAACCATGCATTTTTGGGCGATTTATGGTCATAGTATTGCTATAAAAAGCATTACAAATCCTTGAAATGACGTCATTTAAGGGACGTTATGCAAATGAGTTGACAACGGATTGAGTCATAGCATTGAATTTCGTCATTTATACAGTTGTTTTCAGGTGTCAGACATTCTATACTTACAATCTTAGAGGATGATCTTTTAATAAATGGAGCTGACATAAAAACAGAGCAAAAGGAACTATATATAGGTTAACCCTTAAATGACGTCATTGAAATTTGATTCCTTAATAAACGAAATTGGCAGACTACAAATATTATTTTTCCTATGGCGATCATTTTGTTTTCCAGTTTGGCTTTTAAATCAAAGATAACTGGTTAGGGCTTATAGGCACTTTAAACAATAGGTGGCAAAACATGATCATTGCGCATGATCTTGAAAGTGCACATGTACAAACACAGGGAGCCCAAGCGTAGTATCTGGGTTATCAGTGTAATATATGAAATTATAAAAATAACGGTATTAGTATCGTCTCTAAACTGTGTCTGCTTGTTTTATTGATGCTATAGTTTTGAAGTTTTCCTAAAAACAAGTTCCTTTCCTTCATAAAAATGGAAAGTGTGGAAAGTTCACCTCGAAAATCGATTCGAGTACATACAACAAGCTCCACAAAATGCCAAGGTTTACAAAACAATTCGCTTCAAATCAAGTTCCAACGTTCCTAGCACACATTCAGATACTTATATTAACTTCATATGCGCATAAAATGGTGAAATCACAGCTACGCGCGAGACGAAGCGAAGCATAAACGAGGAGCATTATTAATGCCACCCGGAGCTCCAGCAGAATGAAAAATTAATCCCACGAGTTCAAGGGAGAACCACGCAACTATTCATTCAATGTGCGAAACAGAGTACTTGTGAGAAAGAACATGGGAAAATGTGCTAAAAATACAGGTAGTATATTTGTCCCTGTGGTCTCATACATGGATCTCTTGTCTCATACCGCCATAGACTATATCGCAACCCCACCGTCGCAGTGGACTCTGGGATGGATATCTCAGCCAGTCATTGTTGTTGTTGGGCGGCCATCTTGGATTTAACAATGGAAACTGAGATATCCAACCCAGAGTCCACTGCGACGGCGGCGTTGCGATAAAGTCTATTAATCAGGGACGTTAAACAAGGACCCGCACAATGAGACGGATTACTCCTCCCCTTTTTTTGGCCTCAGTCAAGCGTGTTAAGGCCTCAGTGGAAAATGGATTTAACGTAAATAAATGTTTCTAACAGGACAACAGTTTAAACAAATCAATCACACCATAATACTAATATCCATTTCCTTAGATTGTCGTATCACGTGTTCGATGACGTCACTAATTAGAGAAAATCGTTTTTAAAAGTGAAATGCAGTTGCGACGATAACATATGAATAGAAAGTAACCCTGCTGAAATATTCCTCTTCCAGCAACGTTTTAGACCATGCTTAGAAAACATGACTATCATGTAAAGATAAGGAAATATTAAGGGTACAAAAAGTAATTAAGGGGCCCTTAATAACTCGTTAACGAAACATTTTAGTCATCTCTTCAAACATTAATAAAGATTTAGAGCCGATGGGGCAGTGAACAGTCGACCATGTTAGCCGACGGGAAACATATTGCGATTTTGCAAATGCTGAGTACAGATTCTGGTCTGGTCTTGTGGACCCTGGAATGGAGAGTGACGTAGTAGTCGGATTACGCCTCCAATGTACAAGCAGATGAAATCGGATAATAGTACTAGTGTTTGTTACGGCAAACTTACTACATAAAGCGGTCTTGAAGGGTGACGCCGAAAAGCCGCATTATTTCCTATATTTCGAGCATGATTTAGCTAAGCCTAACGCAACGCAGTGATGTATTGATCGTTAGTTGTACTTATTCCACTTAAGGCCTGGTTCACACTAGCGACAAAAGCACAGATAAGCGCAAACAACATACGCAGATGGAGTGATGTACATGAGGTATTGAACACGAGTACCGCGTCAAGGTCAGTGTGGTCCTTGCGCTTATGCCGTGGTATGTGTCGGTAATGTAAACCAGACTGGGGGCCAATTTAAAAAAAATTCACTTACTGGTCTGCCCATTGTTTTCTGGCATAATGTGTTTTAAATAAATGGCTTACTGAGTAACTATCCGACCGCTATCGATATATCAGATGGGACAACTAGCCTCGTTTTGATGAAGTTCTCCCAAGCGTTTCAGATGTTCAGACCATCAGTCCATTCTCAGTTTGGTTACGCTAAACCTGTTACGCTGAACCGTTCATTGTGGTCCTTTATGGCAGAAGAAAAATAGCATTATTTATTCTCAGTGGAACACCAGGCGTCACTTTGATGCCCTTATGAATGAGGACCAATATAAAATCATTTTTACAACAAGCGGAAGAGTGTTCATTATGTTACCATGACAACAGTATATGACTTTACAAAGGGAACACAACACACTGCAACACGACTAATGTAGTGGACTATTTGACACTTGTACAGTGATCGCTTCGCTAGCAAAGAAATTTATTCTAATTTATAGATATAAATTATGAAACCACAGAAAGTTCTTATTGTCGATAAATGCTGTCTCAGTTGTGTCCGCCGGCTCTATATGTTACTGAAAAATTGGCTATAGCGCTCGAAACGTGAACTGCTACTCGCTTCCCACGGCGGTTATCGTACCTTAATCGACTTTTAGTTGATCAAACCAGTGTCTATGTTATAAATGCCTTCTGTAGTTAGTTTGAGATACCCATATGTTCCTACAACAACGTAGCACTCCCATAGTTTGGCCTGTGGACCATTTTTAGACGAGTCGAGACTACCTCCTGAAATTGTCTCGGACCGCCTACATGTTGGAGGTACGCGTGCGAAACCATGTTCATTTACACACCAAAAATCAGGAGTGCCGTACCCTAAATTATCGGCCCCCGAGCAATAATTTAGGAGTGCCGGACCCAAAGCTGATGAATGTCGTGTGAATGTAATATTGTCGCATACAGTCAGACAGAGAGCAACGTGTCAGATGTCGTACCTCAGCCACGTAGCAGTCGCCGACCGGCCGATCGTGAAATTGTCAAACAAACATCACTTATCAAGTTGTCAAGGCTGACTAGAGACGATAAATTGGTCACGAAAATGCCAGCTTCAAAGACTGGAACCCAGGAGAATGTTGTCTGAAAATGCCCTGCAGTTTCTAAAATAATATGATTTGTAAAACCAATTAATTTGTCTCGCATACTTTCACTGAACTACAATGGACCACAGCAGGTACAAAACGGGAATAAATCCGGCGATTCCAAGGGTTGAACCAGCGTTAATCTATGGCTTTGATTTGAGAAAGATTCAGTAAGAGTTGGGATATTACTCTTACGTCGTTTGCATGTCTGTTGTACTTGAGGCATAGTCGCAGATAAATCAGTACAAAAGTAGCTTCCAATAAACATCATGATACTTTTGTCGAGAATTGTTTGTTTTGTTTTCTCAAGATACAGGTAAACCAGTGTTTCTATTGTTGGAAAATAAATCTTCCAGCTCATCAGTTATACCGACAAACAAGCAACGTTTTACCTCAGATAAAATCAGACATGAAACATTGGCACTTTTTTATAAAAATATAAAACATTAATTTTAAAATCAGAATTCCTCTAAGACTAAGTAAGCCGGAGTAAAAGAAACGGTGTCAGTATACTCCTTCACTGTAAAATGGAACTTGTTGAATAGTCCAAAAGGCAAAAGTGACAGCCGCAACAATCTATGAGGTCCTAGAGCTTGAAGCGTAAGAAATTTGAAAACGTGTCCTTTAAAACTACGCCATTATTAATACGAGCTCTTATATTCGAGCTACTCAGCAAACTTCGATTGGCTGATCCTATTGTCAATATGAACTCAATCACATTACGTTACCCAAACATCAACCAACAATGCCGCTGCCAACAAGGCAAAAAAACAGAGCTTTGCTGGTGGGGTTCGCTATGTTTTGAAACTAGTTAAAACCGTATTGGAGTATTCCGATAGGCAGTAGTTCGATATTTTGGAAATAAAATATGCACTGACCAATGAAACTGAATGTAGTATATACAAGATCAATGGGGTAACGCGTTTTTCTAAGGATGTTGCTCTAAGTTAACAGGTTGTATAAATTGTTGGCATCGTATGTAATATTTCAATGACCTGTTAATGTATTATTGATTAGCGATATAGAATAAAGAGTCACCCTATTCAATGGTCATTCCGCAATAGCCATTGGAAGCGAGTGTAGTAACCCTTTTACATTCTAAGGTATGCCATTGTTTAAATCACTTAATTCAATTAATTCACAGTTACTTAGTTACAATTACTTACTGTTCATATGCAATCTAAACTAGCGTAATTCCTTTGCAATTCTGATCTCTTCTTTCGCATTTTTTCTTTACCTTGCTTGCCTTTTCAGTATCTTCACATTTGCTGTTCGAAACTCTGCTCCAGATCTAAATGTAATATAATGTTATCTTTGATAAAACTGTTACGTACACATTATTGTTTCTTTTTCTTAGAATAGACATATTCCTTACTTCTATTACAACATTTATAGATATATATATATGTGAATATGTCATTTTACACATATATATCTGTTATACATTTCACTTTCAAGTTTCAAGGTGCTTTTAAAACGGATCAGGTTTATTACGAAATAGCTTTGCCAAAATCTACATTTGCTAGAAAGCTCTTGATAATCTATTTTCAATTAAAATTAGTTAGTAGCAGATCTATGGGAAAGTTACTAGTTCTATCCGGAAAAATTACGTGGCATACTTGATGTGGAAGTGTTTCTTCGAGCAGGTCGTCTATTAATAGTAATTGTGCCTTCTACGTTAATTAAAGACCTTATGAGCAATTAACTTTTCTAATCCACAGGTTTTCCTCGTCACCTAACAATACAAAATGAAGTACTTCCTTTTACTATGTCTTATCTTGGGTGTTTCCACCTACATGGTCAGATCTGAGGACGGTAAGTCGAACAAACATTCTGTTTGGTTCTTTTGTTCTTTTATTGGCCGAGAGACTGTCAAATACCTGAATATCCTTACTGATACTTTAATTGATCGCCAGACTTGCTTACGTTTTATATAGGGTTTACTTTTGTCATTTTATATGGAGAGGCCCCATTAGCGGTTATTGGGATACGGGATATTTGAGGAAAACGTTACAGGGATACGGGATACTGGAAGCCATTAGAGGGAAACGGGATGTCAGTCAAAGATCGAAGGGATATTGGAATTATTATTCAGTAGGGATACAAGGCTATGCAATTAAGAGGATATGAGATTTTTGGGCAAAAAAAAAAAAGGATACCCCCGTCATAGAGACTCTATGAACAGCAACTAAGCTAATTCAGTTTCTTATAATTCCAAATCAAAGCCCTTGGCATCATTGTAATAGTAACTGAGGTTTTCAATTAAAAACACTTAAGACAAGGGTCTTATTCCTTTCAAAACCGGAATAGCACATTGAGAAAAGACAATAAATAATTTACCACACTTTGGTTATCAAACTAATTCGTTGCATCCCTTTACCAAATAAAATAAGGAAAAAGTCATATTGCTAGAGAGAAAAAAAGAGTCAGATACTGTTGGATCTAGCCATAGAGTGACATTTCACAATGTTTAAATGCACTTTGTAGGTCGTTGAAGATTTGTGTGACGAGTCCACGAGTCGAGAGGTCACCGCCACTTTAATTATTTATATGCTGTACGGTTGACAACTTTACTTCACTGAAATACCAGCTGAATAACATCTTACTTCGGGTCTCCTGCGGTGAAATATAACGAACAGCAATTAAATTATAGTAACAACTCAATGAAGACTGTTTTAAAAAAGCTGAAGAGAGCCGGAATTAAGAAAAAGCACTTCAAGCCTCCTAAGTGCATCTTTGCCTTAATTTCTAATCATCGAATCATGTAAAAAAATCGTCTTGTGCATGGCTGTTCGAATTGTTGACTCTTTTCTTTCTTTTTAAAATTAATTTTCTAGGCAAATAGATGAAAACAATAAAAATAAACCCGTTAATAAGGAGACTCACAAAAGTCGTGTTCAGCTCGTTGAACTGGACTGAAATGGCTTCTGAGTTACTTCGATATTTCTTTGTATCCATTTCCCTTCTTATTTTTTAAACACTAATGATTTAGTAAAGAACAAAGTAGTTTAATGTTACATACTTCTGTTACATAGTTAAATTTCCTCGAGAAGCTAAACACGAACTTTAGCGGCTTTAAGTTCGACGTTTCCTTCGGGTTCTCTTAAACAGCATTAATTAGTATACAGACAAAATAAGTTACATAGTTCTCTGAATTTTAACGGGACTTTAAACAACCATGGGGGCTGATCAAAGTCAGGACCAGGCTAAATCACACTTCGAATTGGAATTTAGCGTGTTAGTTTTTGCGGAGAGAGGAAAACCGGAGAACCCAGAGAAAAACACTCCGAGCAAGGGCGAGTTCCCAACGAACTCAACTCAAATGTGGCGCCGCGAACGGGAATCGAGCGCTAAATTCATAGTATTTGCGCCAGCCAGGCTCCCCTCTAAGTTTCTTCTTTGAAAAGTCAAACCTCTGCCTTAGTTTCGTTCAGTTTAACGTATTTAAAGTTTTCAAAACATGAACAGGTTGGGAAAGACATTTTCTTAAAACATTAATGTGTTCGAACAGGTTCGTGAATTTGTTTTGAATTGCATAGCACCGGCTTAAGATACTGTTTCATGATTTTCATTATTCTAAACTATATTTTTATAGTCACCACTTGCTAATTCGTTCAAGAATCAGTAACACGAATATGATCTAAACAGAGGACATTTGTATCCAGATTAAACAACAGTTCCATTTTTGTGAAAATTTGTAAAAAAAGAAAGAAAAAAGAAAATGTTGAATTTTTTTAGCGCTAGACTTTTCATGTTTTTTATCCTAATCGAATTCAAAACATAAGGTGCAGTACGCTCTTCTAACTTTATTAATTTGAGCCAATCTTAGTGTGAGTGCACATGAAATAGTGGGAAAATAAATGATTGTTTAATGAATAGGATTGTGTAAGTAAGGGTAATGAATGGCCATGGGTGCGATATGGGATTTATCATCGCGAGCCGTTTAAACCATAAAGAAATACAATTTTGAGTTTGTAGGAACAGTCATGATAAGTTCTCTAATCAAAGCATTTCTAGCTTCAGCACACTAATCAGTGAATTACGTATATAAGTGGCAATTTCAGTGGGATATGGGATTTATCACATCAGTTGTAACAATGGATTTTGGGTGTGGCATACAATAATTTATTGTATTATATTAAAAGTTATGCTTTTGTAGTAGCGTATTTTCAAATCTTTTTACTTCACAAATAGATTCCATTCTGCCGTGCGTCTGTCCTCTTATAGATGCGCAAATGATGCGAAGAGAACGAAAACGTGCGCCATGCACGAGGCGCAATCGAGTGGAGTAACTGATGTTCTCTCACACGTACATGTTGGCTTTATCTGTGTATCTACAAGAGGACAGACGCACGGCAGAATGGAATCTATTTGTTTTATATAGTAACCGCAAACTATAAAAGCTATGAAAATATCCAATCAAAACGAGTTGAAATTTGGGTGCGCACGCTCATGACGCCATCCACGTGTGTGTCCTCTAATAACACACGGCTCTTGACCAATCAGAGCGTGCGTTTCGGACTGATTATTATATAAAAGCATATATCAATACTTGTGACGTCACACACTTTACGAATAATTAACCTCCGCGCTTAGCCCCAGCCCTTCCGCAGCCATCAAGCCGACGTGGGTCTTCCGCCTCCCCTCCCTCCCTCCCTCCCTCCCAACCCTCCACCCCACCGAATAAACGATATGGAAAGGTAGCAGTCTGACCACGTTGACCGGAAAAATCGTCCATCATGTTGTTCTCTTCTCACGAGCTTTGACTAACATTTGTTTCATATTTGTCAAAACAGAGAAGCCCGCCGACGACCAAGCAGACAAAGCCGATAAGGATACAGAGAAGGACACCGGAGATTTCGATGATGATATCGCAGGTGATTCCGATGATTCCGAAGATTCTGGAGATGGCAGCGAGGGTGAAGATGATGAAGACGATTCTGAGGAATCTGGTGATGGTGATGAGGGAGACAGCGGGGATGATGAGGATGATGAGGATGACGAGGAGGACTCAGATGATGGTGAGGGCTCCGCCAAGGCACCTGAGGCTGATGAAGCCAGCGGTGAGGCCAGCGCCGACAAACCAGTTGAGGACAAGGAGGAGGAGAAGGAGGACAAGGAGGCTGATGATGAGGACGATGATGACGATGATGATGATGAGAAGGAGGAGAAGGAGGAGAAGGTTGAGGACAAGCCAAAGGAGGAGGAGAAACCTGTCGAGAAGACCGAAGACAAACCAGAACCCGCCAAGAAGGACTAAGTCATTCAATGACTTAGAACCCTACTCGAACTTTATCTCCCTTGTTTAAGGATTTAAACGTCTTAGGAGATATATCATCTCTTAAGAAGAGATACCCAACCCTTCCTCGAAGGATGTCCTCTCGTTGTATGTAACTACCATCATTCAATGTAACCCTTCTGTGTCTGTTTGCTTTATATTTAGGTATTGCAGTAGATGCAGTATTGTTGCAGTTGTAATGTGATGTGTTTGTTCAAGCAGAAAATAAAATGCTATTTTCGTTACGTTATGAAGGGTCGTCGGTTTCTTACTCGGGCCGAGACCGCCTGAGTATATTTAATGAGAAATCGGCTCTGTGTCTGTGTTTTCTTTCCTTTTTTCGGCTTCGCAAGTGTCTAGTAGTATGCCAACTAAATCCTTGATATGCCATTGACCTTATTCATAAAGACTCAAAGCGAGGCTAGTCGTCCCAATTTGTTACAGAAAGAGACGAGTCTACGGTCGCTGGCGGAAAATAACATTAATTTCCGTATAACACAAAAGGACGTCACAAGAGTGAGGTTAACGTCAGAAACAAAGACATTTCTGACCAGCTCCAATTTTGCAATCTTTGGGACAACTGGCCTCGCTCTGATACCATTGTTACCTTCTTCCTGCGCGGGCATGAGATATGATAAGGTACATGTGGGGTAGAGTTTTCTATATGACATCAGACCATTTTGTATATATTATATGTACTGCAAACTTCACCCTAACCGAAC
This sequence comes from Actinernus sp. WN-2022, assembly GCA_030867875.1. NCBI lineage: Eukaryota > Metazoa > Cnidaria > Anthozoa > Actiniaria > Actinernidae > Actinernus > Actinernus sp. WN-2022. The sequence goes on from JAOWCC010000577.1 coordinate 35,718,583, forward strand.
AATTCTAACGTATAGCAAGTAATTTATGTGGATGAAATGCCGTGGTGGAATAATGTATTTCAATTTTTCACCATGAAAAACTCCGAATAACTGAAAAAAGCGATGCACAATTGGTAGCTTCCAGAATCTGGTTAAACCATTAGGTTCGAATTTAGTATGTTGGTTATCATCGTGACATCGTCAGTGCCGCGATCGCACGGAATGCAAATCGGCGATGACCTGGATAAAAAACTCCGGAGCAAGGGCGAGTTAGCTCGTCAGTGAGAGGCGAAACGCATAAAACATGCACCAACCCACCCTACCTCCTTCCTTTTGCAATTTGGAGCATGTTAGTGACTTTTGGTCACTGCGCAATATTATAAGTTAAGTGTGAATTCACCCCTCGAAATCACCATAAAAGACCCACTCTCTGCAACCCCAACCCTCGACTAGTGTGGATAATCTCACACGAAGAGGCCAAAGAGAGAATACTGCTACATACCTGCCAACATTTCAGAATTCCAATGCGGGACAAGGCACAATTTCGACGTCAAAGAAAGTGCTCTCTCACCGGCTTATCTCGATCTGCACCCAAGTAAAAGGCCTGCGACAAGGGAAATGCGGAACGTAAACAAAAATGTTAATACAAAATAACTCAATAATAAGTAAAACTGTGGGATGGAAATGTGGAAACGAAACTCATCAAATGCCCAAAATCCGGGACTGTGCCACAGAACCGGGAACGATTTACAAGTACATGTGATTATATGACATAAATTCCGCACGAATCACATTTATAGATTTAACGAAAGGAGTGTTAAAAGACAAGAGACTAGAATTACAGGCAGGATGAGTTCTAGGCCTATCCCATAACAGTATATCGAGGGTGGCATAGCCGAGTATTTTGATGAGCCGTGATTCGTATTTTTTTGCTCGGCAACCGAGAAACTGATCTGACCCGTGAGCCGTGATTTTTTTGGGCGGAAACGAGAAACGACTTCTTCTCCACGTGAGAATTAAACTCTCAAGCAGCTTCTGGTGGCTTCGGCAGAAGAAAGCTCAGTTCTCAACTTCTTGACATTAAAGTAAAACCAAAAGTAGGGACGGCGTAGTCACTTTTTTGCCCAAAAAAATAGTTTGCCTAGTTAGGGACCGGTCATTAATTACAGGGGGAGGGGGCTGGTGGAAAAAGGGGTTGAGTCCCCAATTTTCATGCAGCAAATTAGGGGGGTCATAGTAAGCTAGAGGGGGGATTGGGGGAGGGGTCATCAAAATTGAGCATGGCGTTTTTCATTTGTACTACCCCCTCTAATTAATGACCAGTCCCTTACTTCTCAGTCAGTTTAAGACTATAGTTTGGTCGGACAGACAGACAGACATTTTTATTTGCAGTCGTACACAAATGTAGTACATTGACAGTAAACAACCAAAAAATTAATTACATGATAATAGTGTCACACTAGAGAACTACGCTTACAATCTTTCAGGTTTCATATGATCATATGATACTAATAAAAAGTATCTATGATGATTTTTCAAGTCTGAGTAGCATACATTCAAATATGTATTTAGCTATTAATTTACGAGTCAATCGGTGACCCGGGGATTAGCTAGAAAGAGATCATCAGATGACATTCTATTAATTTTGGTTGTGGTCATACCGGCTCAATGACAATCCCCCCCCCCCCCCCCAACTTTGTTTAGTCCCAGACCCCATTTCTCGAGCATGCGCAGTAAGAAACAAATGGGGTCTGGGTCACACCGCTGCAAAACGTCACGCCCATGCGTATTTGCTATTTCTTGTCCACGCGCGGCCGCCCTCAGTTTCCCGCGAAAACTGAAATGAAACAACAGGCACATGCCGTGATTTTAACGTTTCTGCTTAAAAGTATTAATTTGTGAACTGTTTTGTCAAAAAATAACAAAACTACTTAAAAGCTAAGCCTAAGACTTTAACAGGTTGAAATTTTCTTAATTTGTAATTCATTGTGAGTTTACTAAGTTATAAAATTATTTACTAAAAAAGTTGAAACCCTCGGTAATTTGTATTTGATAGCAGAGCCTTCGTTCTGTTGGCCAGCGGAGCATACCGTTTTGCCGCGGTGCACACAGCGGTCAAACGTCTGCGCGTGCGTATTACGGTCAGTCTGGTGGGCGGCCGCGCGAATTTCCCGCGCAAATTTACCTTAAAACCTATTACAGTGAACTTCTACCCCCAAAAGTTAAGAAAAATACGTGAAAGTTAAGCTTTTTATTTTCACAGTCGACGAGAAATTGAACAAACTTCAAACTGTGAGTTTACCCAAAATTTTCGTAATTTACCAAAGAAGTTCTCAAGGTTTGAAAGCGGGTTTGTGAACAGTGACGGCCGCCGGCTCGCTTTGAATTTGTTTTGGAATAAGTTGTTGTTTATTTTATTTTTATTTATTTACTTACTTCGGCCATAATAGAAGATACAAAATAGAATAAAGTAAAATATACAACAAACAAAACATAGAGGCCAGGAGAACCAACACAGCGTTAGCCAATTACGTTGGTTTCCTATGAAAAATAAAATTACAATAAATGATCTAATTATAATACCTATTTCAACCTAAAAGCAGCATTTGAGAGGTGCGGTTAACTGTCTTGCCTGGTGACATTTCAGACATACAGACTTCCAAGACCTAGGGTTCTCGATGTCAAATACAGAAGTGATGGCAGACACGTAATATTTAAATAGTAATGATCTAAACTTAGGTAAAGAGATATCTGATTTACGCAGTTCGTGTGGAAGTGTATTCCAAGTTCGGGAAGCTCTTATAAAATAACTATTTTGGTAACACAGGGTCTTGACATTAGGAATCTGATAAGTAATAAGATTAAGTGAGTTATCCATCGAACGTAGAGAGATGCTTAAATTCACCCTGTTTACAAGCTTTGGCAAAACATCTGGAGCTAAGGTTACTAAACCGTGTTTTGCCTTATACAAGAAGATGAGGTCAAGGTATTCATACCAGTAACATAAAGGTAAAAGCTTTAGAGTTAAGAGTCTAGATTTGTAGGAGATGTCTGTTTGGAAGGGCAATAGGAGAATAAACTTAGTAGCCCTCGGCCTTTGTGTTCTTTCTATATCCTGCATCAGATCGACAGTTTGTGGGCTCCATACTTGTGAGGCATAGGCAAGGTTCGACCTAACCAGGGACAAGTACAGACATCGACGGGCGCTAGTACTTCGGACTTTGACGGCAGAGCGTCTGAGTAGGCCAAGCAACTGGTTCGCCTTGGTGATCTGCTGACGAATGTGAATGGACCATGTAAGGTCGGTACCAACGGTCACGCCTAGGTCTTTTTCGCTAGGAACGTGGTCCAAAACTTGACCATCAATGGTATAGTTAGCCAATAGGGGACTGCGTTTTCTGGTAATGGTTAAAACTTTACATTTCTTCGCATTGAACTTCAGCCGCCAAGAGCTTGCCCAGGTCGCCAAATTAAATACCTCACCCTGAAGAATGGAGATGTCTGCTGCAGATTCCACAACCGAGAAGCATTTGGTGTCGTCAGCAAACATTGTCACCTCGACGGAGGACGAGATGATCGATAATGGGAGGTCGTTGACATAGATCAAGAACAGAAGGGGTCCCAGAATAGACCCTTGGGGAACACCGGAAGTGACTGGAAGCGTGTTCGACATGGCGCCATGAACTGTTACACGCTGCTGGCGACCAGAGAGGTAGTTCTTGAACCAGTCTAGCACTCCACCTGTGATACCAAATCGGCTAAGTTTGCGCAAGAGTAGTTTGTGGTCAACTGTGTCAAAGGCTTTAGAGATGTCGAAGTAAAGGACGTCGGTTTGTTTGCCCAAGTCCAGGTTTTGACCAATGCGATGGAGGACTGTCAGTAGCTGAGCGGTACAGGATTTGCCTTTAAGGAAGCCGTACTGAGCTTCAGAGATCATATTTTGAAGGTGGTCTATCAGACGATTGTAAATACAACGCTCCAGTACTTTAGCGACTATGCACATCAAGGAAATGGGTCTGTAGTTTTCTCCATAACTCTTATTTCCTTTCTTGTGGAGAGGGGTGATGTTGGCAAGTTTCCATTCAGTAGGGAGAGTTCCAAGCTTGAGTGACTTGTTAAACAGGTGAGTGAGGGAGTATGAAATACTTGACGCGCATTCCTTTAGTAGGCGGGCAGGTATGTTATCAGGTCCCATAGCTTTGTTTGGATTTAAAGACTTTAACACTTTAGATACTTCACTGGGTAGTAAGATTATCTCCGAGACAGTCACATTAGTTATAGGTGAGTCAGGCGTCCATTCGTCATCGGTAGTTTTGGAATACACGGAGTTGAAATAGCGATTGAAAAGACAGGCTACATTTTTGGGAGTACTGGCACCGACACGAGCTGAATCTGCGTTGGTGGAAGCTATCGTGACTTCTTGAGGGACGCTACTAGACTTCGTTGATGTCTTAAAGAACGACCAGAATCGCTTAGGATTAGATTGCAGGGTAGAGCTCAACGAACCAAAAAATTGGTCCCTGCTGGCTTTTATTAGTTTCTTTGTACATGAACGCAGATGTCTGTACTTTTCGCGTAAAGCATCAGAATTGATATCCTGAAGCTTCCGACGCAGGGTTTCTTTCTGCTTAAGTAGATGTAAAATACTGCTATTTAACCAGGGTAAGGTATGACGCCCCTTTATGGTATTGATAGGGATAAAATCATTGGCTGCGGCAAGGAAGCTATCTCTCCATGAATTCCAATCATCGTTGATATCAGATGGAGAATCTGAAATCATCCAGTCAAGATCAAGCGACTCGATAGCACGATTCATTCCCTCAAAGTCTCCTCGCCTATAGTCGAAGACAGTTCTCCTAATTTTATGACTTTCTTTGAGCCGTGTTGTAAAGTCAAACAGAATGCCTCTGTGGTCAGAGAACAAGTTTAGTTCTTGAAGGTCGACTACCTCAATATTGTTAACCTGGTCCGGCAGGTTGGTGATGACAAGGTCGAGAATGTTGTTTCCTCTTGTGGGTGAAAAGATAGTCTGATATAGGAAATGGTCATACAAGCTGTTATAGAAGAAACTATCAGATTCACCCGAAGGGGTTACCGCACTCTCAGACCATGTGATTTTAGGGAAGTTGAAGTCGCCAGTGATGATGATTTTGTCGTATTGTCTACAGCAGTTATCCAAAAAGCTATTGAATGAAGACAGCCATTCATAAGTGGAATTGGGAGGCCTATAGCAGCTGACGAAGAGGATTTTATAATCTTGACTTGTAGTGCATTCAACGGAAACGATTTCGAGTCCCGCTTGAACAATAGACACTTCTTTAGTACTAATGAATGAAGTATTTTTTGTAGCAATCAATACTCCGCCGCCGGTTTTAAATGTTCTTTCAGTTCTAAATAAAGTATAGTCTTGTGGGAAAATTTCTTTATCATAGTATTTATCTGATAACCACGTCTCTGTAAGGAGAACTATGTCAAAGGACTCCGTGTATGCAAAGTCTTGAAGACTTAAGAGGTTTGATAACCAGTCTCCTCCAGGTAATTTATGTAAACTGACTTTTGACGCATGCGGAGACGTTTGACCGCTGTGTGGCCGCGGTGCCGGTCTGGGTACGCGCAACCTCGTTCCCAGGGGTCTTTACGCGCCTAATCAAAGATGGCGTCGAAAGTACCCTTGGTACAGGCTGGTGGGATTCGGCCACTGATTGGCTAGACATTTTGCGCGCGCTGATTGGAGAATTTCGAATAGCGCGTGCATTTTTGATTTGAAAAATGAACTGGTGATGTCGTCTTTCGCATTGCGCGTTCAAAATTCGTTGAAAACAGATAGAAATTCATCAGAACTTAGCGTTTTTTCCTTTTTTAATACTCACTTCGCAACTGGGTACAAATAGAATAATGTACGTTTGGAATTCATTGGGATCACACTTCAACTGCTAACCGTTCTTCAGCGATGATGAATCCAAGATGGCGGATGTGCTTCAAAATATCTTATCTTATATAATAATACGCTAAGTGTGTGTGTGTGTGTCAGTCCACACCGCGGCAAAACGTTACGCGCATGCGTATTTGCTATTTCTTGTCGGCGCGCGGCCGCCCCCAGTTTCCCGCGAAAACTGAAATGAAACAACAGGCACATACCCGTGATTTTAAAATTTCTCCTTGAAAGCATCCATTTGTGAACTGTTTTGTCAAAAAATCAGAAAACTAGCTACGTCATAGCGTGTGTTGTGTAGTGCCATGCAACGAGTTTGGTATTATAATTTCGGATTTGGCCGTTCCATTTCCATTTTGCACTACTAGATCCTCTTCGGAGAGATCCACATTGCTATTGCGCTTGTTCACATCTCTAGCTCCCACACGTGTAGCGTGGTGGCTGGGGTTTAAAGCAGCTTTCGAGCTCGCCGCTAGAGTAACCAGATTCTGAGGCCTATGATCTAAAGTGAGGCTGACGGTCTTGGGGGCTATGCCATGCTGATGAGTCCTAACAAGGACGAAACAGCTGTACATGGTTGCCACTCTACCGGTAATAAGATGTGAGCATGCGTATTAGACGCTAGCTACGTCATAGCGTGTGTTGTGTAGTGCCATGCAACGAGTTTGGTATTAAAAGCTAAGCCTAAGACTTTAACAGGTTGAAGTTTTCTTAATTTGTAATTCACTGTGAGTTTACTAAGTTATAAAATTATTTACTAAAAAAGTTGAAACCCTCGGTAATTTGTATTTGATAGCAGAGCCTTCGTTCTTTTGGCCAGCGGAGCATACCGTTTTGCCGCGGTGTGGTGTCAGTCACACAGCGGTCAAACGTCTGCGCATGCGTCAAAAGTCTTCAACAACAACGTTTCCAAAACAAATTCAAAGCGAGCCGGCGGCCGTCACTGCTCACACACTCGTTTTAAAACCTTGAGAACTTTTTTGGTAAATTACGAAAAAGTTGGGTAAACTCACAGTTTAAAGTTTGTTCAATTTCCCGTCGACTGTGAAAATAAAAAGCTTAACTTTCACGTATTTTTCTTAACTTTTGGGGGTAGAAGTTCACTGTAATACGTTTTAAGGTAAATTTTGCGCGGGAAAGCCCACAAGACTGACCGTAATACGCACGCGCAGACGTTTGACCGCTGTGTGGGTGTCAGTCCAACACGGTATCTCCCTTAGATTGACTATTATCATCAATTGTCAAAATCGCTAGAATTGATTATAATCGTCAATTTAACCTCGAGGTTAAAACCAGTCAAGGATAAAGATAAACAATTGTCCAATTCCGAACGGCGGTAGACGCGCTTAGTGCAGTGGTCATGACCAAGCCCTAACACTACACCGCAAACGGCTACGAGTTCGAGCCCGAGTAGGAGCGCTCAAAAAAATGTTTTTCTCTCGTGACCTTCCTTTCTTGTTTACCTGTGAACCCTAGCTCTAGGTGAGTGAGAACCCGTCGTTTACCCGTGAACTCGTCCGATGGTTAGGGTTTGGTTTGTAGTTCGGGTTAGGGTTTGTCTTAGAATGATGATTATAATCAATTCTAGCGATTTTGACAATTGATGATAATAGTCAATCTAAGTGAGATGACGCGTTGGTCAGTCAGTGTGTGTGTGGTGTGTGTGTAACGCTCTTTCCCAGGGTCCCTCGATCGATTTCCTAATATGGAGGACGCGCGCTCGCGTCCGAATTTTGTCTTGGTCTTGGTTGCATTTGAGGAAAGAATGTTAAAAAGAAATGAGTTTTCTCAAGTTCTACACTTACTTGGGCGAGCGAGCCATCGAGCTTACGAGAATCTGTTTTAGGGAAAACCTGGGCGAGCAAGCCATCGAGTTTACGCGAATGTTTTAGTTAGAGTTTAGGGAAAACCTATCGCCAAGCGAAGCGGCCGAAGTCAAACGACCGAACGAGGTAAGACCAGGTATTCAAACACAGTTAGAAATGTTGTCCGTGGAAAAGGCTGTTATTTTTTTTATCTTACAACTCTAATAGTAATATATTTTGTCCATGTCTGTTTTCTGTATCCAGTTTCCTGTATTCTTAGAAATAAAACCAACTGTTTCGGCGGCCAGATTTGTTTTCGTCACACGAAATCATGTCTCGAGCTGCCTGTGACCGTCAGTTTTGGCACTTTTTGACAAGAATTGTGCTCATCGGTTTAAGAAATTAACTGAGATCCGTAAGATATTATTCCCTTTAAAAAAAATCACAATACAACCTTGAAAATATCAACACGCTAAAAACATTGTGCCAGGAGCCAGTCAGCTGGCTAGACTATGTTACTATAATTTATCATATTTGTTGATTTCCTGTGAGTTCCCACGGGTCCCTGCTAGTACCCATTTTTGGGTCACATGACCATCCTGTGCCTGCAACACGTTCTCCCCGTTAAATTCACAACTATCCTTAAATGGAAAACACGCTTGGGATAATGGTTATGGTTAATTCTTGGGCAATATTGATGATCGAGGTAGACTGGTGAGTGGTGCCAAAGGAATTTGATGCGCCATTGAAGCCATATCATCAAGGTCAAAATATTTGTGTACATTTATTTAAGCACATGTACTATCTATATAGATTCACCCTAGACTTGTCGTCAAGATGAATGACTCAGAAGGTGAGTTCGGAACAAATACAGAATGCAAACTGCAAGTAGAATAGCTAGCCTAACCTGATTTTCAGACGGTTCGAAGTCGACCTCGTGGTTCGTACTGTGTGAAAATCAGGCCACTGGCACTGCATGGTAGCCGAGAAGTGGCTTATTTTAAGACTATTTAATACCAACTAATCGAGCCACCTGGAGCAGCCGACTTGGAACTGGACAATGAACTGGAGGTGTGGTAATCCGAATAGAAGATTTCACGGCAGTGGCGGCCATCCAGTGATTCCCATTAATAAGCTAAACTATAAAGCCTAAACGAAAGACAGGAATTGCTCACTAAAGAATGTATGCATGGCCATCTAATAACCTAACCACTAAATGAAAAATATGACCTAACTTAAACCCCAAATGGCAAATCATTCATATGTGTCTAAATACACCTGAACTATAATGGAGAATTTAGCGATTTTTTCAAGTATATTTTACCATACAGATTCCTGCATGAATCCGAACATGGTGGAAGTACAAAGCGTTTGTGTGAAAACGTGATTGCCCAATATTTTGCAACAAATTGTGTTTCTGAAACATTTAGCATTGCAGAACTAAAGATAGTTGGTGAGGGAGTTAATTTGAGGGCATTACACATCCTGTGAAGTGTGCAGTCCATGTCGTAGGGATTCCCCCCCCCCCCCTGGCTTGATCACTACGGATTTTGTCCCCCCTTCAGTTGCCTCCTCAGGGATGTTGCCTCCCCTTTTCTGACCCAATGTTATTTGAAAAGTAACACCTAGTGATAATCTTAGAACTTTGTAAATACAACAATTAATTTGAATCTGTTCGATAATCTATCTTCTGAAATAAAAATTGAATGCATTTGGGCAAGACAATTACTTATTTCTGCTCTCGGTTGCACATTTGTTTTAATGTTTAAAATTGCTGCTTTTGCATAATTAGAGTTTTTTTGCACTAATTCAATACATTACATCTCTTAATTTGTTTTATAGGTTGCACTATAAAGTAGTGTTCCTGAACCAGGAACCTATTCTGGCAGTTCTAAATTTACAATTTGATATAAAATTCTAAATTTACCATTTAAACCACATGAGTGTATAGTGTTTTGTTCTTCTATCAAAATAATATGATGAGCTAAGAATACGAACAAGTTCACATATTTGCTCTACAGATTAGTTATAATTAAAATTGATAAAAATATGGCTTTACAGTCAGCATGAGAAATGGTGAGAGTCATTTCACATCGATCTCATCCCACAGTTCATTGAACAAGTAGTGAGACAACCCTATGACCTGCTCTATTATTGTTTTGGGTGGGCTTTGTGCAAGCCAAAAGTTTATCAATAGCTTGTAAACAGATATTACCATTTTGGGTAAACAGACTCACAGAAACTGTATATAGATAGTAGCACTGACTTATAAAATTATTTTATTTAGCCAAGTTCACTTTAGCCTGGTTCCAAAGTAACGCAAGAAATACTACCAACTGCATGTGTTCAATTGGAAGGTCATTTTATTCCTTTAGATGGTTTTATTGAGTCAGTGATTTCAACGTTTATTGAAGCAGCATTATGATTATTACGTCTAATATAATCAAATACATTACAATAAAAGACCTAATTCAAAAGCTAATGACCAATTATGTTTCCAACCATTTTGGGCTTCATCAGTTTAGTTTGTTCAATGAGAAAATTGTTTCAAGGAGGGGGGGGGACCCCTGAAGGGGAGCCAAAGAGGGGGGCAAACACACTAGGGATCTTGCCTTGGGAGGGCAAAATCACCAGGGATTGTATCCCCCTGGAGGAGGGGGGTGCAAGATTACCGGGGGGGGGGGGGGGTGCAAACTCCCTAGAACACCGCCGGGTTGATCTTTTTCCATACATTAGCTTGTAATTTGATTGCAGAATTAACAACAACTGGTACCAGACAGAATCGTTCATAGGATACTTGCAGCCATTTAATTTTATTAACAGAATTCTTTACCAAAAGGAAAAAGGAAAGTCACTGTTATTTATAGAGGGTTTAAACACGTTTGCCGGCTAACATGTAGTTGAGTAATCTAACATGTGGCTTTCTACTTAGTCCTAAGGTTTTACGTCCTTATCCGAGAAGATGAGAAGGTCTAACCATTTACTGTTGGATTATGTAAAGGCAGCACCTTCTACTCAGTTATTTTAAGACCCTGAGTGTTGGTCCGGCCGGGGTTTGAACCCACAGCCTCCCGCTCAACAGACCAAAGCTTTAAACCACTGAGCTAACTGGGAGGGATTTCTGGGATGCTAAATCTTTCAGAAATACAATTTTGGGCAACATATTTGACATTCGGTTTTCATACAAATGCTGTATTTCTGCCACCACTGCCATGAAGGAGAGGGAGACAGAAGAAATTAAAGATACCTCTGCTGGTGAAGTTGCCTTTATTTGATAATCAGCTGCCATCCACAACTGTGGATGAACCAAATGCTGGTTTATAACTCTACCAGAAATGCATGCAGGTGTACATGATCAATCCTTACATGTTGCTTAATGACAAGGTTGCTAGGTAACCCAAATGCATGCATGATAAAGAAAATGGCCTACACTGGCAGAGTTCTAGCTCTTCTCTCTCTGATCCCTCATACAGTTTTAGGAAGAAAGGTAACTGCTAGCAGGGAAATGTTGCATTCAATGGTAGTTGGGACAAAATTAATTTCAAATTTTGAGAACTTTTTATATAATTTATATACCGGTATGTATTTTTTAGATCAATTATTTGTATTTTTTTCTTTCTTTAATTTCATTGAGGGCCACAAATTTATCAGTGTAAACTGTTAGGTGTAACCCTCGTTAAATAAAGTTGTTCTTTTATATTCTATTCTAATTATATTCTGATGTAGAGTTCCCAAATTAATTACCCTCTGAAAGTAGAGAAGTCCCCCCAAAAGTAGAGATAAAATTTGATGGTTCTTAATAAATCTTAAATCAAAGTGAAGACCCTCTGAAAGTAGCAACTCCAATTTTGACAGTTATATCTTTGTGCAAAACAAAGACATTCTTTGCAGCAATTACTGCTTGGCGTTTACTGTCTATCATCATTTGCATCGATCAAATCACTCAGTTTTGAGTTGAATGCTTTTCAACTAGTTTCATCATTATGGCCGGTTATACAATTACAGGAGACCCAAGTTCTGTTTTCTTTTATTTAATACTGACTTCATAAGCATGATCAAAATATTGAAATGTAATGTTAACAAACAAAATTAGACATAACTGACGACTCTAGTGGTACAAAGGAAACATACAAGTGATTGCAAACTAGCCAGGACTGCAAACTTGCCAGTCAGGACCAGTAACACTGTGTAGCTCACTATGTGATTTATATATATATATAGCCACTGAAAAGCTGTAATTTTTAGTGGCTCACCAAAAAGAAAATGTGCCATCACCTCTAGTGGGAATCAATATAATATTTATTGTTATCAACATGTAAAAAATAATTGTAGGTAGGTTTTGTATTGCTGCTAAAGCCATACAGCTCATTCCTGTTTTCATTGATATCTACTCGCTGTGAACACATCTGCTGCACTCTTTTTTGTTTTGATCATGAGTTATCAAGCTAATGACCTGAAGATAAATGACGTACCTATCTTCATGCAGGATAATGAAGGCTCTTAAAATCCAGCTGTTAGTCATAAATTGTATATTATGTATGGTGTGTAACTTCAAAAACTTCCCATACATGGGTGTGTTCTACCCATGACTACTATTCAGGCTGTGTAGTACTATTTGCATCTTCTTTCAGTACATAATTTATAAGCAATGTATACTTTTATATACATGATTGTACATAATTTTTTATACAATCATTTAGAATTAGCCAGATCTATGGCTTTAAATTAAAGTACATTGGGATTATACAGCTTCTGTGAGCTTGGAAATAAGAATACATGGAATAATCACTGTAAATCACTTTTATTACATCCACTAGAATATTAATTGTATTACATTTAAAGAATGCCAATCAGCATTAATGCTTTTTTTTTCGAAAATGGTGATTGTAACAGTTTTCTATTGTTCAAGCTCGCAAAGCATTTAAATCCTGATTTGCATTCTTTAAAGTTTGTATTTTAAAATTCCACAATATTTTAACTAATGTTTTAAAATGTGGATTTAAGGTGGATTTCAACAATCCCATTTTTCTCTACATATATAAAATGTGTGTAACATAATCAATTGAAGCAAAAAAATAATGATTTCTTTTGTGAGTATAAATGCTTCCCTTTTACTGCAGGCCCCATGGTAATGCATTTTGTTTTATGTATGCATGTAGCCATTTTTAGCTTGAGAGCAAATTTTGTTTTTCTTGGTTATTATTAAGACTGCATGAGTGTTGGTTAATTCAGCCAGGGTTCTTCTAGAAAATTCATTTAAATCCTTGATGTGTTTTCCCTTAATATACATCAATGATTTTAGATGACTAATTTAGCTTTTTTTATGGCTATAAAAATTATATCATGCTGACTTAATTTATAGGATAAAAAGGAAACCTTTTCAATTTTGCTATAGTAAGCATTGTATAGGTGTTTGACCAAGTCTTATTATTATTATTTTTTGTTGAAATTCATGCAGGTTCCCATGCAGCTGCACAAGGACAAGGTGTCAATAGAAAAATGAAGGTACGTACATGACTATATGTTGTAATTTTCCATTCATTTATATTACATGTAGATAATTATTGTCACCAGGCCAGGTATACAATAAAGTTGATTAAATTTTAATTCATATCTACTGTAATGTTAAAGATTTTAAAATTGGAGAAATGTTGTAACACCACAGTCTGCATATATATGTATATGGATGTAGTTGTTCAAACATGATACTCTGCTACATACTCTGCTACATATATTGTACATGTATGTACATTGTATATTTTTTACAAGTCTGTGCTAGAAATAATATAGAGTATAAGTACAGATTTAAATCAAACATGTAGCTATATTTATAAAGATTGATCAATTAGTGCATTCTGTCAAGACCACATATATTTGAATACATTGCATGCTTCTGTCTGTTAATTGTAATCAGTATAATCACTATGATACTTAACATTAATGGATCATTTTGCAGTTGATACTATCATGGCAGTCACCCTGTGATAAACATGAAAGCAAGGCAATTTCTGGCAATGTGCATGTTTTTTTTTTTGTTCTGTTGTGTAAAGAAACCCATGAATTGCCTGAAATCATCTTGTATCCATGTTTTTATCCACAGGGTGACCACGTAGTGATAATATTTATAACCATTTAATATATTTTATTCCTCTCATTAGAAATGTATGGCCTGTGGGGAATTAAGTCCCACAGGATGCAAGAGGTGTAAGGACAAAACATGTGGTACATCGTTTGAAAAAAGAACTAAGTATACTTCCATCAAAGAGAAAGGGCAGACCAACCCAAGCAACCAGCGTGAAATGCTGGAATATCGGGTAAGTAAAATAATATGCCTTATTACATATTTAGTTTCGATATCAGAGGGTCGATATCATTACATATTAAATCCATGAATATAAAATCCATATCAACTGTGAATTTATATAACTTCAAATATTTATCAAATATGTAATAAACTCATTCAGCTCATTCAAGAACCAATGAGAATTACTGAAAACTTATCAATATTGATGGACTTAATGTTTTCCAATTTGAGTCATCGCGTTGTTGATCATGGTGTTTATTCATTTAAGCCTTAATTAGTGATCATTCATTAACTTTCTGTGTTGCCAATGCAGGAAATACCGCTCAATTATTAACACTACTCCAAGTCAAACTTTGTAAAAGATCTGAAGGATATCGACTGGAGCACGATTGTCAAGGAGGAAGACATTGATTCAGATATCTCTACTTGGAATAAACTATTGGCATATAAAGCTAGCTAATATTAGTTGAAATCTTACATGTGCACCCCTATGCCAATGTTGGCTGAAATTCCTTCAAGTACCAGCTCTAATAAATTTGCCTTCGAACCCATAATCAAGCAGTTTGTTCTCTGAGTAAGCTGAAACAAATGAAAACAAACAAAGCAATCGGACTGATGATCACATATTCAGTGCTTGATTGCTTAAAGACTCTGCTTAAATGTCATCTCCAACAGTCTTACCCGTTTGTTCAGCTCTTCCTTATAGTTACTCGTACATTCCCCTATTTATGGAATTTTGGAATGGACAGCCCTGTTGGACTGTGATATGCCAATTATAGACCTACATGTATAACAGTGCTATGGCACACGGTCTAAGCAAGATTATGGAATAAGCTGTCCATAATCAGTTATTAACAGCTATCTGAGCAATAACAAAATAATTACACTGAAGAAATTTGGGTTAATATTAAACCTAAATTATTAACTGGAATGTAGCTCTGACACACTTCACTGATAATATCCCTATAATATGGATAGTGAATATATAACTGATGCTGTCTTCCTAGATCTGCCAAAAGCTTTCAATACGGTGGACCACCCCATCCTACTTTGAAAGCTGATGTTAATTGGCCTTCAGATAATGACTCCATTGAATGGTTCATGTCCTTACCTTATGAATAGAAGTCAAGCTACATATTTTGGAGATGCCCTTTCACCAGCCACACCTATGACTGTTGGAGTACCACAGGGTAGTATATTTTGGGACTCATACTCTTTTTAGTTTAATAATGTGAAAGAGTTGTCTATGCAGATGACACAGTCTTGTGTACTGTTACTCATCTAAAAAATGCATGTGACCTCAAAGGAAACTCAATTCTGACTTAGTTACCATTTCAAAGTGGTTCACCATAAGTGACTCTTAACACATCAAAATGCAAATTTATTGTGTTTGGTAGCCCATGGAAACTAAAACATGTTGATGAACTTTCTATTCAAGTAAATGACAGTACAGTGGGATAGAGAGAACTGAATCATTCAAGTACCAGTTGCCTTGCGTTATTCACCAAACAATGACAATTGGGCTAAGCATGTTGATGTGATTAGCAAGAAAATAAATTAAAGAATCGGGTTCATTAAGAGAATAAAGTATCTGTTACCCCAATAGAAAAGCAAGACTTTCATTGTATAATAGTTTGGTTATCCCATTGTTTGATTATGGAGATACATGTACCTAATATTATATACTCTGATGTCAGTCACTTACAGATCTTACAAAACAGAATGGCTAATATTTTGTTGGACCTGCCTCCTCGAAACTTGGCCACTGAGGCCCTCAAAAGCTTAGACTTGAAACCTCTAATGAGTAGAAGACTTAATTTCATCATTGTGTGACTATGCAAAATTTTATATGTTTAAATGGTGAAGTGAACTTTAATTTTAATTTCAGACAAAACAATACAAAAATTTCACTCATATAATACCTGCTGTAATAATGACTTACATATACCCCATGCTCATACTAATTTGGTAAAACGGAAATTCATTTATCATGCATGCTACCATTGACTTGAACAATTTAGATAATACATGTACATGTAGTATCAGAGAAACATCAAGTGACTTATTACATGTAAGTATCCAGAATACAGCTGCTTGAATTGTATATCAGACTGGAAGACGTTTTGTGTGCAAAAAAAACACCATCTACCACCTGCAAGCAGGCTATTCAACATATCACTCCTGTGTTAATAGACTGTCATTGGCTTCCATTTCACTATCATATAATTTTCAAGATTTTGTTACTAGTATATACATTGTATGTCACTTAATGATACATATATGTACATTGTAGTTGTCTTCAGTATCTTGCTGATCTATTACATATTACCATATTGGTCTTCTAGATCATTGCGATCTGCATCTAGTAATGAACTTTTAATTCAGTCAAGAACACTCACTTAAACATATAGGGACAGGGCATTTTCGGCCTGCGCCCCAAGGCTTTGGAATATTCGCAAGTCCCCTAGCATTGTAAAGTGGCTGATGGGCAGTTTTTGATTTGTGTGCTATATAAATACCATTATTATTATTGAGTTTAAGAAATGTGGTAAGTCATTCATGGCTCAAGATTAATGTACATGTAGCTGAAATTGGAATATCAACTGCACAATATACATGTATAATATAATATTATAAAAATAATATTTGCTTTCAGAATGAATACTATTCCAATCAGGGCATAATCATTTTGTAGTAGTTTAATAAAGAACTAAAACCTACATTATTTTAATAGTATACAATGTACATGTACATGTATATAATAGTACGATTAAAGGAAAATGTCTTATTATTTTACAAACAAAATTCAGGTAAACTATAATAGTTAATTGATATTGCAGTATGGCTGCATGCATGGTTACCACATAATTATGGCACACTCATTTCAGTCTTGTCTCATTATTGACCAAAATTGACATTGTAAACACAGGCATGCAGGTTGTAATACCTGAAACTACTGGGAATTATAGTCAGTTATTCATGAAAGATGAATACAATGTCTGATGTTTAAAACTGTGATTGCAGCATGTGTAGTAATATCAATTGAAAATAGGCCAGGAGTTTTACATGTATGTTGGGATTAATTTTGGACATGATGTGATGAGTCTATCAGTACATGTAATTTATATTTACTTTTAAATTTCATTGTCAATAATATGGTTTTTTTTCAAATGTGTTTTTTAGGCAAATGTGCTTCATTTACATCACGAATGGGATATTGTTGTCATGTATCACCGGAAGCATGCAAGGGGCCACACATTCCAATGTTTTGGAACGCCTGGTTTAGGTGCCAGCTTTATTGGAACAAAAAAGGGAGAGGCTTCCCGATCTGGAGAAGCTGTAGTAAACCTCTTCAGATATTTCACTGAATGTAAGTTCATTGCCTACATTTTTTTCTCTTTAGATTTTTGGGGGATTTTTTGTGTATGATCATGCCTGAGAAAATTGCAAATCGTTGTACATTGTAGACATTCAGGTGTTCAAATAATAATATTTTAAATACACACAAACTTTTAACTTTAAAGACCCTTAGTCCAAGCCCATATATGGTGCTTTAAATGTGCCAATGTTTTGATTAGTTCGTTTATCAACGGCTGCATTAATAAAAGGCTGGCTTTTAGTCAAATTAAAATGCCCTCGATTATTTATCAGTTTCATAAAAGAAGTACACAGTCATATGCTTTGGGTAACAAATTCCAGTTCTTGTCCATGATATAATTTTTTGTAGTACATGTAGTTATAAAATTAAATAAAAATATGAACAACAGCACTACTCAGGACTGTTGTTAAAAAAATACTAAAACGTTTCGGCCTTAAAATGGGCTTCATCAGTTAAAAACAATACAAAACTTACAGCAACAATTGCACATTAGTCTCTTCATAACCAAGCTGGTCTGAGCCATGTAAGAATATATGATTTTTTAGCTATCTTGTATGGAGTATCTGTACAGATAAGGAAACTAATTGCTGATGCTGAGTGGCATATCAAGTGCAATATAGAAAATATAAGTGTTGGGTTAACTCTCAATTGTTTCCCATGTGTATAATCACAGAGACGAGAGGGTTTACAATTAATTTTAAATGGAGTGATATCTTACTGTTTTGACCTGTATTAAATGGTCAGCTTGAATTTTATATGGCACTTTAATTTCCTTAATCCACTGTAACTGATAAAAGGAAATAATCCGATATCTGAGCTAAAATGAAGACTGCATGAAAACACATATAGGTACTATATTTATTGCAATAATAATACAAGGCATTGTTTGCATTAAACACATGCCACTTGAGACCTCATTGAACAATCCAGGCAATCGATCCAACTGATTAAGTTTTTTCAGGTGAAAAACGGTACTGTAGTTTTTATACCCATGCATGATGTTATGCAAGGGAAACATGCATCTTTACTTGACGTCAAAATCCTCTTTGGTTACCCAAAGTTCATGTTTAGTGGTCCTAATAACTTCTAATTCCCAATGGGTGGCTGCTCAATACAGGTTTGACTGTATACAATAATTCAAGAGCTGTTTGCAGCATTTAGAGCATAAAGTAAGTCGTTTGGTTTGGCTGAATTGACATTCGTTTCTCTTACGTTTGCTTATAGTTTTTTTGTTATATTTTGTGTAGATAGGTGAGTTGGATTAATCTGGCTATGTGCAAATTCTGAGCACATAGCCGCTTTAATAACTCATTAATATTTATATCATTACAGATCTTAATTTTAGAAAAATATAATTTGCCCAGCAAAGGTGGGGACTTAAAAGCGACTTAGCACCCTTAGCACAAGTAAGAAGGTGGCACGGACCATGGGGAGGAGGAGGGTTGAAAAATGACAAAGCTGTTAGGTCGAGTGTAAGCAGCAGACTAATCTCACAAGAGTTGGACCTCATGCTGTATTGTAAGCCCCTGTAGGGGGTGTGAATAATAGACTCCCACTCCGCATGCATTGTGCACGTGCTTACCATGTGCTTTGTATAGTATTACAGTCATATAGGAACATGGCAAACAAACAGGAAGTCTCACAAGCATGTTCAACAAAATATGTCAAACAGGCTGACGTTGTTCATAGGTACTAACTCTTGAGTATCGTTTGCACAGACTGCCAACCATTCCAATAATCTTCCTGCGGTTCCACGCGAAAGCATGCTCAGTTAGAAGCTCGTCACGACCTGTACTCAAAATGAAGAAATCAATTAACTAAGATATATACATTGTTATATTAGGTATTTACGGGAGAAGAGCCACCCGGTGGATCCGTAATAAGTTATTATTATTATGTATAAGCTACACCCTACTGTTGTAAATAACCTTGGATCCGTCAGAAGTTGCCTGCTATTTCTTTCTTTCCTAATACTTTAACTACGGAAATATTCGGACTCTTAACTTTCGGACGTTAAGTTTCGGACAAAAAGTTCCAGACGTTTTTTTGGCATATTTCGGACACTTTTCGTCTACAATTTCGAACAAAAACGACAATCTGTAAATAACTTAAAAATTATTATTATATATCCGTCAAACTCAACAGGATCATTTACGACAAACGCTATCAAAAACAAGTAATTATACGTCTTTAGTTCTTCTTTGGTTCTTGTACTGCACTGGCTTTCCAACTCGTCGTTTCAAGGCTTGGAGTGGAACCTGTGACTTCAGTGTTCATTTACTGTGAAAATCGCGTCTCGAGGCTAGCATGTGTTTTCAAAAACAGTGCTTACAGAAACACATGTCTTTTGTTTCCCCTATTGTTTCCGTCTCTAAAACAAAAGATATATATATGTTTCTGCAAGCAATGTTTATAAAAACAAGTGTATATATATAAAATTGAATAAAAATGTGAACAAGAGCAACTCAGTACTGTTATTTACAAATTACTAAAACATTGCTATTAGAATTATATTCATATATGTATATACAGCGAATTGCAAAAACTTTGACCCCCTTCACCAACTATATAACTATATTGGGTGCATTATGGGTAAATCGTTAAACTGCTGTATTATAGATGATTTCTTGAACTTTGAATATACAACGCAAATATTCTCCATGTATTTTCAAATCGCACGATCACAGCTAACGCTTCTAACTTCTAGTTACTCATAATGATATAGCTATATAGTTGGTGAGAGGAGTCAATGTTTTTTCACTTTGCTGTATACTCAATGTATCACACTCAAACAAAAAAAAATTTGATTGTACAAACCTATATATATCCATAATGAAAGGCTGTGTGCCACAAGGGCCTAAGTGACTCCTGATCACGTTCTAAATTCTCTCTTAGGAAACAAAGAATTTGAAGGAGAATTTGGAATATGTGATCAGGATTGGAGTCACTTATGCCTTTGTGGCACACAGCCCTTCTGTTGTTTCAGGCTCTAAAACAATGGATGTATACATGTTTCTACAATAACAGTTTATTAGTTTGAGTGTATAAAATTATATCTATATCCATATACAGTCAATTGCAGAAACGTCCTACAATATACACATACCATCTGTATTAAAGTACAAATCATATTTAATGGCATTAGGTATTTAATCTACAAATATATATTATAGATATATTTCCCATTGTGCAATCACATCTTTAATACGTTCTTCAGATACCTCTTAGGCCTATTGAAACATATATTTTTGAACACATCTCATAATGTCATGTATATTTTATTGGCATTAAATATGATTTGTACTTACAGATGGTTTGTGTATATTGTAGGACAACATTTCTGCAATTGACTGTATATATATATATGCAGTTGATCCCAAGAGCATAGTCCCTTTTCATTTATACAACATATACTGTAAGTACGTTTTAGTGCCTACACTTACAGAATGTTGTTGAGGAAATATTGTAGATTGCCTTGACCCCCAAGATATCTGAAAAACGTATTTTAGTTGCATAGTATATATTAATTAGCAAATATATCTTAGATATCTATTTGTTCATTAGAGCCCTAAAATAGACAGATACATGTATACTAAGATACATTTCTTTTTGTGTTGTTGCAGTTGAAATACCTTTTTGAGATGCATTTTGGGTCAGGACAATCAAAAACATGTTTTGGATAACAACCCATGTATAATTTTAAGTCTAGATTTTAGCATTATTCCACATAAAGGCACTTACAGTATACATGTATACTCTATTTGTATAAATGAAAAGGGACTACGTTCTTGGGATATGATTGTATTCAGTCAATTGCAATCTCAAAAACGTTGTTCAAAAAATAAACTTTTATACCCATGGTGCTCCTATTGTCTAGACACAGAAACAATAGGGAAACAATGGATATATAAGTACAATTAAGTCATGTATTGAACAAGGGTTTTGATATATACTCGGTATATGTATGACATGGCACACAATTGCATCAAAACCAGTCAAGTTACTAAATTGTTAACATACTTTCAGGAAGCATATACTTGGTGGTATTCCCACATCTTGAGAAATGGGAATTTATCTGTTCTACTTCCTCTCCTGTAGAGCAGGCACTTCCTTCTTGCCATCTTCCACCCCATATAACCTAAGAGAATTAATAACAACTATTATTAAATACTGTAAGTACATTGTAAAGTATATCACATATTGTCCATTAAACCCAGAACTCAGTACAGGCACATTAATTGAACAGTGTAGCTGTATAATAAATAATATTGTATATTCACACAAGATGATCATGGGTACATGCATGCCTGGCTCACTGCCATTAGGAGTGTCAGATTGAGCCAGAAGGGACAATTTGGCCCAATTTGGCCCTTTTCTCCATTTAATTTCCTAATTAAGGGACAATTTAGCAGGACAATTGTACCCTTATCATATTATTTCAAGAGATAAAATTAATGTATTTTTAAAGCGGGAATAGCACAATGGTGCAGCCTGGCTCATTCCCTGCTGTCATTAGTCTTATTAGGGGTGCATGCATGTCTTCTTTCACAGAGCTCTGGGAAATCTTAATTAAGGAGCAAATTAGTATTTCAAAAAAACATGGGAAGTACTGGCCAACTGCACCTAAATCCAGTGAAATTGGAACTTTCTAAGGGAGTAAATAACTATAATTTCAGATCCTCGGCCAGGGGAAAGGGAAGGGATTGGGGGGGGGGGGGGGGGGGGAGGGGAGGGGAGGGGGATGGAGGCAGGATATAGGCCCCTCTGTCGTATTTGGCCAATTCAACCTTTCCTAACAATAGCACATTATAACAAAATAATATCATGAGAATGGAATATAAATAACACACCAATTTACCTGACAATTCCAGCTATGAGCTTTAGCATGCATAACTGAGAGAGCAGGTTTCATGTCACCTGGTAGTCCCACTTTCTGTGCCCATTTCCAATATTTGCACACTACATCTTCCCAGAAATATTTCACTTGTGCAGGTGCCATGTGCTTCTTCTGTATGTAGTGTGCATACCCATACAACTCCCCATAGTACATGTTGACACCCCAAAGAGCTAAACCATGCCTGCATCCTGCAAGTTCTAGACCTAAAGATAAAGGTATTAATTTATATAGCACAGATTCTATATGAATGTATCCAAATGCGCTTCATAATGTTATTTATGTGATATGGACTGCTATTATAGTGCAATGTGCTACTAAAATCATTAGTGATTGTTAGTATCTCAGAATACCAGGCTGTTGTGTTGGGAGACAATCTCCTACTCTTTCTCGAAATAATACAACAGGTCCTATAGCTTTCACGTCCCCCTCATATAGATTAGAAGAGGAAGGAGACAAGACCAATGACTTATACATGTACGTCCCTGCCCAAGGACGCGACCAGGATTCAAACCCAAGACCTGACCCGCACTCTAAACCGTGCTCTACCATTACTGAGCTAACCTGTCTCATCTTGTCTGGGATTCTTTTTTGACTTGTTATTCGCTGCTCTCCAGTGAGAATCACCACATCTGTCATCTTTTTCCTGTTAAAAAAATAAAATAAATGTAGTTTTTAATGTAGTAATTAATACACAAATATATAGACGTGTGTAATTAATAACAAATATTATCCTATAAATATTATATTTCAGCCAATCAGAGCTCAGCTTTACTATGAAATACAGGGCGGTATTGCATGGTTTTCTATGAAATACAGAGCGGTATTTCATGGCTAGTTCAATAAGCCAATAAGAATTCACCATTTTGAATACATAATTAGTCTGCAGACGTGCGCTGCCGCCACTCGAAATTTGTGTTTTCCGGCAAGAATATTTGCAGTCTATCATCCGGTAAGTTACCTTGTTTTTGTGATAAATCTTTTTGTAAATTTGTTATTTATAGGATAATATGGTTATTTCATGATTTTCTATGGAATACTGGCAAAAATTTAACTCAAAATTCATATTATATAATACAAATTTCTCGTGAAATATTCGCCCGTATTCCATAGAAAACCATGAAATAACCAGTAAATATTGCATTCATTATGTTAAAGTAGGTTTTTCAATTAGAAAATGCTTACAAGTATGTTAACATGTACCGGTATGTTATTTACCAGCCTGGAGGTCCTTATGAAAAAAAAAATTCCCAGAGGTCTTGAAAACTGCCCAAGGCCACACACACTTATTAAAGGGATACCCGAGTGAAAAACACATTGGGGCTCAAAAGAATCTTCAACATGTTCTTTGTTCAGAAAATGTATTAAAATTTGGTCAAACGTTTTTAGTATTAAGAACGAGCACCTCAAAGTTGGCCCCGCGAAGACATGGGTGCCGCCATCTTTGTTTGCATTTACGGAAGTGACGTCACTTCGTCCCACCAGCGTATCGCGGCTACTTGTCTTTGTATGATTTTCACACGCTCGGAATTAAAGTGGATATATTTTCATCGAGATTGCAGAGGAATTCTTACAGAAACCGGAATTATGATGAAGACGACATTATGGGAAAAGTTCAGAAGACTGGGAGGAGGAAGAAAAGCATTGGGAAGGCGAGAAATTATCAGACGAACAACAAGGTCTCGTAACTGCCATTTAATAACAGCAAAACAACATGGCTTAAAAGACTCGAGTGACTTCTGAATAAGTATAAGAACTACAATATATGTGAGGTACAGTTAAGGCGTTTATCATCCTAAAAACACCTAATAAGTGAGAGAGTGAGAACGCTGGTGGGACGAAGTGACGTCACTTCCGTAAATGCAAACAAAGATGGCGGCGCCCATGTCTTCGTGGGGCCAACTTTGAGGTGCTCGTTCTTAATACTAAAAACCTTTGATCAAATTTTAATACATTTTCTGAACAAAGAACATGTTGAAGATTCTTTTTAGCCCCAATGTGTTTTTCACTCGGGTATCCCTTTAAGGTAAATAATGTTTCTATTTTTCCCTGTCAATTTATTTTACTTCATTTGCTTTTATAATTGGTTAAATTCAATTGGATTCACATACATGTACCAAAGTGATACCTTTATTAGAGTTGAGCATTTTTTTGTTGATTTCATTTATTTATTAACTTTTTTTTTAATGAAGATCCAGTAAAGTGGCTCAAGACTATAGCAGCTTGGATTGTTTTATTAATCTTACACATTTTGTCTGAGTCTTCAGACTTTGTCAGGGATATACTGACAATCTTAATACGGTTGGGTTTACTTAAAGCCTTTACAATGTGATCATAGACTAGATACATGATAAAAAAATACATGTAACTGCAATACAAGATTTTCAATGCCAGGGTATATTTTACATAAAATATGAATTTTACAAATTTTTTAAAACTTTGGCAACAGCTGGTCCGGATGAGAAAAACACCAGAATGGAGCACTTCTGGGCTGGAAAAAAGGACCTAGCTTACATATATTTATTTGCATTAATATCTAATTGCCTGCTGAATTCAATTCAATTTTTAAAAGGTTTCTGGGTCGTCAGGTAAATCAAATTATCATTTTCAACATCGATCACCCGAGATATAATTATATATAAAATAATATACTAATCTATATATTATTCCACAAAACGTTACAATATGGTAATTTTACATAAATTATCAGGAAGATCAATTTTTAACATATTTCAATTATATATTGTTAGCTTAACTTCTCACCTCACATAATTTTTTATGTTCATGTTTTTCATTGATTTTTACCTTGGACTTGGGCTGCTTTGAGTATATCTGTTGTAGATGTTGGTCAACATCGTTTTTATCTGCAATAAATAGATCTTCATAGTAGGCAGGTCTCTTCTGTCTATAAAATAAGTAAATACAAATGAAAAACAAAATTCAATATTGAATGCCACTAACATACATTATCATGTTATTTATGGTTACTTAATTCTCTATTTCCAGTTCAACACATCCTCCCTATTGAATTAACAACTACCCTTCAATGGCAAACACACTTGAAATGGTGATAATCGTTATTTCTAATTATGACATTCTTAAAACCAGTCAAGGAAAAGATAAACATTTGTCACATTCCTACGGCAGTAGATCAGCTAGTGTAGTGCATGGTCATGACGTCTGCAAAAAAATATACACTGCAGTACATGCAAAAGGTTACAAGTTCGAGCCCAAGTAGAAGCGCTAAAAAATGTTTCTCTCTGCATTTACCTTCCTTCCCTTAAGCTCTAGGTGAGTGAGAACCTGTCATTTACCTGTGAACTCTTCCAATGGTTAGGGTTAGGTTTGTGGTTTGGCCGTTACTTTTGTGGTTACTTTTGATCATGTGTAAATATATTTTCCTACATGCATATAATTATACATACACTCCTGATGACTTATAACGATACAGTTTCATGTTTCCATCAACATGGCAAGAGTGCTGATCCATTGCACATGGGGGACACCTCATCCAGTCCTGACATGAAAGCCGAGTCAACTCATGTTTGCAGAACTTCCACTCCTTAAAGGAACGGCTAAATGCAGTAGAATTGATAACTGGTGCCTGCATTATTAAACAAGAGCAAAGAGATAAAGCTTGAACAAGATTAACTTGAAGCTAATACACAGTTTAATTAAGCTGTAATCGAAGGGCTGTGTGCAAAAAGGGCATAATTAAGTGATTGTTGATCACATTATCAATTCTCCCTTAGAAAACAAAGAAATTGAAGGAGAATTTAGAATGTGATCAAGAATCACTTACACCCTTTTTGCACACAGCACTTCAATTATATTATATACCGGTATATGGTCATAGAAATATTGCTAGACACTACTTATGATTTGTTTCTTAGGATCTGCATGTTCATTGCTGCATGATCAGGTCATTCAGGTCATGTATTTGTCAACCAAAACATTGTTTGCCCCACATTCATCTGTAGCTTAGTAACCAGGCACTTGCATGGAAGATAAAACTGAACACAAGAAGCTCTTTTTCACTGAACAGTCAGCAATTAAGTAACATGGATAAGTTTACTTTTTCATCAGCTATTCAAGACCATCAATTGTGTCTACAAGGACATCTGAGAGGAACAACATTCAACAGCAAAAATGGCTATTTAGGAGCCACCAAGCTTGCACTGTCAGCATTAGGATCAGTGCACAATGTAGTATCTATTTAAATAGTAGATATCGCTTAATATATTCTTGACAAGCAGAAATCTATGGAACCCTTTTTTGATGTTCTCGCATAATTACATATAAAGCCCAATTTGAAACAATTTTGGATAAAAAGGTGCAATATACAATGTATATGTTGTACCACATCATGTACACTGTATACAGTTAACCTGCAGGCATAATATACTTCAATTATTATCCCACATCTACATGTACATTTATGAATTGTATTCTAGAAAACATAATTAACTACATTTAAATAAATTATACGTGCTACCTAGCTCGATTAACCTGCAGGTTATTCTAGGTTAGCTCATACTTAAAACTTATTTTAATTTGTCTCTTTTTTTCCCCTCACAATATTGTAAACCCTTTATGAGTATAAATAAATATATTGTTGTTGTTGTTGTTGTTGTAGAGTACGTTCTATAAGTAATACATGTATACAATATCACATGAGCAGATTTACTTACAGTATGGGATCAATTTAAAAAATATGGCTTGCCTATTGGCACATACACCATTATAAATCCCATACAGTTTTGATGTGCCCATAGCTGAGCACAGGGTCATGAGTGCTTCTGTCAGCTTGGTTGCCAGGATATATATAATATATATTATGAAAAGTTACTCACTCTGCCTTTCAACTGTGAAAAGTCCTCAAGGGCCCTGATAAAAGCATTCTCAGATGTTCCAGGCATACGCTTTTGAAGAGAGTCCCATAGCTCAAACAACTTCTGGTCAAAGAGATAACTTGTATCACTGGGACTTCCTGGCCAGAATCCAGCTTTCACTATATTTCCTAATGACCATGAAGGCACTACAGTTTTACAGTCTCTGCACTGTAAACTACAGTGATCCAAATCAAAGCGACCTACAAAAACATGACATTCATACATATATCATCATTACTAAATGTTAAGGAAATAAAAATGTTTGTATTGGATTTCGTTCAAAGAATAGAGTAAATGACTTTTGATCAAGTTTTAAATTCTCCTTTATAAAACATTATTAATTAAGGAGAATTTTGTACCTGATCATCAACAGTCACTTGCACTATTTATTTTTCAAGGCTTAGTATATATATGCGAATATATACAAATATTTAAAAAATTACCCATAGGGCTGACTGCAAAGTCATGACCTGGCTAAACCTTCTGAAATGTATTTTCATATATCTTTGGGAAAAGTCTATTGAAAAATATATTTTTAGCAAACATCCTATAATGCCATGTATCTTTGTTTGGAATTATTTAATATTTGTACTTACAGTATATATAATATATGAATATTTGTAGGACAACTTTAACAGCAACAACTGAATATATAGTTCTATACCGACAGAAACATGTAATAGGAATAGGAAAACAATTGAAGCAAGCAGTGTTTTTGAAAATCAGTGTTTATAAAAGTACAACTGAAGGGTTGAGTACAAAAACGACCTTGGCTAGCTATAATATGTGACTTTTTAGTGATTTTTTTCAAATCGTCAAATTTGCCTGAAAACTTCTATACTGTAACTACATGTAGTTTAACAAATGTTTTTTTACTGTTTTGGCATTTATATTGCGATTACACCTGTAAAAACCAAAAATTAGTCATATAGAAACAGTCAATGTTTGCTTGACAACAATGCTTTTGTCTCCCCATGGGACTCTAAAATTATGCATATCTAGTACTGGTTCGTATTTGGTTGAGCAGTTACACTGTTATTCTCCTGTTTATCGGGATTTTTAATTTCTCTTGATTGAAGACCTAACCCGATCTTGTTCCATAATGCGTCTGTGCTGTAGAGTTTTAGTTTATGGCTGGACTTCGTCACTTTGAAGTAGGCAAATTTCATGTTTAAAAGCTAGCTATTCCACAGAAAAGCAAAAGATTGTTCACAGCTGTGATAATCATATTAGTAGAAGCACTCAACCGCACACAAACTAGTACTAGATATGCATAATTTTATAGTCATTTCTATGTGAAGAATTTTAGGTTTTTAACTGGTGTAATTGTGATATAAATGCCAAAACAGTAATAAACAGTTGTTAAACTGGTTGTATATATATATAAGTTTTCAGGCCAATTTGACGATTTAAAAACATCACTAAAAAGTCACATACAGTAGGTCATTTTCATGCTCAACCCTTCAACTGTATGACAAGTATTTGTAACTGCAACCTTTTTGTGTGACTGCAATGAGTGACCCAGAGGCTGGAATGCAGCAAAGAGTCCCTGCATGAAAACAGGAAGGGCAGTGGTGGTTTGAATTCAATGGTAAATATCGTCCTAAGGAGAACAAACAATTAATTGCATTTAATCTTTACAATATAAATTATATTTAAATAATACTTCAAAAGTTTAATGATCCATATAAAACCTGAACTCTTCCACTAACTTATACATGTAATTTAATCTAAAGTAATTTATATTCTTTTAAGAATGAATAAGAGCACATAATTATAAGCTTTTAAATGGCCAGTAATTGCTCCATGCTATTTTTTCAACATAACTGCACAATCATTCCACTGCCATTATAGATCGATTGAGTTGAATGCAAAACTTCATATTTTATCTGGACATGCAGTTCTTTATATAAGTATATAGCCATGAAGCCACTCCATTAATTTGCTGACTAATAATATAAGCAGCCATGTAATGGGCTCTGGTAATCAAATTGTCCATTCATGCTTGATGCACACCCAGATCTCCATTCAGTTGGAACTTAACATCTTGCATGCTACTGTACTGCACTTTAATGACATTTTCAGTGCCATGCATTGCATACATGTAGGGGCAAATTAATTAAGGGACAATATGCCCATGCACTTGCAATATTGCAGTTTTAGAGACCTGACTGTTAAACTCTAAACTTTCTGGAGGGAGTTGAAATGACTACTGCTGTTTCCTCCCATAAAACACCTCCCCTACCATGAATTCCCATCAAAAACAAGTTAATTTAGGCAATGGGCCATTTCCCTGGTTAAATTACCTTGTTTTTAATAATGGCCCAGATTTGGAGCAAAAATTGGGAAGTACAAAAAAATAAGGCACTATTAAAATGGCCCCTCTATAACTATATGTTTGATCCTCAGCTATCTGTAAAATTATCTACATCTCTGAAGTTAATGATGCTG
Organism: Actinernus sp. WN-2022; assembly: GCA_030867875.1. Classification (NCBI taxonomy): domain Eukaryota; kingdom Metazoa; phylum Cnidaria; class Anthozoa; order Actiniaria; family Actinernidae; genus Actinernus; species Actinernus sp. WN-2022. The sequence continues at coordinate 35,748,219 of JAOWCC010000577.1, forward strand.
ATTTTGCTCAGCCTCACTATAAGTTTAAAGTTTGCATTCATTAAATAACACATCAGGCAGATATGGATCGGAGTCATTTCACGTTGGAAAATGTACAAGTTATAAATTCTTAGTTTATAAGCGTAGGGTTTAGGGTTAGTTAGTTAGAGTTACCAAATAATGAAAAATTCACTGCATGCTTTTGATAAAGAGAATTCTCCAAAATTGAATAACCTGTGTTCATGCAGTGGTGTTACCCACGTATAGCCCAATTAACCTACCTTTACATGTAGTTGTGAAGTACTGCATTTGAACTTTCTTCTGTTAGGTATCTTTATACATGTATCTTTTTTTAAACCCTCTGGGTTAAAATCAGAGTGTTGTGGGACTGAAGGTAATTTTTTGAGGAAATTAAAAATGGTGGCAAGCCAATTACTTACTAACTGTTGTTACAGAGCCACTGTCATCCACAACAGAAGTTGGAGGTATTGGTTGAAAAAAACCATCAAGAAACACATCACGATCATGGAATGGATTGTGCTCGTGTACCATTACATCACAAGAGCTGCATAAGGTTTTCCTGCATTCAATGCACCTTATGACAGCCTTGGTTTGCAATTGGCACACAGAGCAGGTATCAATGTACGAGATGCCTTCTGTTACGACCATAGCTTCCAGAAGCTCCTTCCTGCAATTGTCCCAGTTCTCTGTTAACAGGGTCATTCTAGACTCCCAGCTTCTTTTGGGAGGCACATATGAGTCTAGAATTTCATCACATTTCTTCAGAGCTTCTTCCAGAGAATATTCTATAAATTTAGACAGAGTTCAATTAACACATCAAACTTTTATATAATAGCAATTAAATATAATGTCCATGGAAGAAAAAGGAACAGTCAGGCACACTACATAATTTGTTAATTCTTGCAATCATATGAATATTCAAATTTGGAATAGTGCTAAAATCTAGACTTACAATTATGAGATATGTTCTCCAAAACATTTTCTGATTGGCCAGACCCAAAATGCATCCCATAAAGGTATCTTAAACACAACATGCAACAAGCAGAAAGACATGCCTATATTTCTTTAGAATATATATACATGTAGTTCTCTATTTTATGGCTGTATAATGAACAAATAGACATTTAAGATATATTTGCAGAATAATATACTGTTGCAACTAAAATATGTTTCAGATGTCTTGGTGGTCATGCCAATTGAATGATATTATTTTAACACCATATACCATAATAATTATTATTGTAGGTAATAATATTAGCATTATTCTGCCAAAATGTACTTACAGAATGTGTATATTTGTAATGCAAAGGTACTTCCCTACAGAGGTCTCTCTGTCGCAGTAAAATGGAAATGAAAGGATCGAGAGAGACCTGCCAATATCTGATGCTTTCTTTGATCAACCTGACTGTCCACAATCATGGACGAGTCAAATCAGTTTCAAAAACAGGTTTTAATGGGCAAAATAGATGTACATGTATGCATGATAAAAGCTGCATCCTGCTGCGTAAAGCTGGTTTAATATTGAGTCCACTGTGTTATCAGTTTTAGCTCATTGTTTGCATACTAATGACTGTGGGACTGCTTTCCTCTCATTGATCAAACTCCTCAAGCGGACAAATTACTACAGGAGAAAAATTCATGGGGTTTGTGAATCACTTGAAAATCAAAAATGTTATAACAACAAAATACACAAATACTGACAGGAAATGCCAAGATCATGAGTCTGTAACAAATTTAATTGTATAATTTTATTAAGTGATGTTCTGAGAGTATACCAAATGCATAATTTTCAACGAAGTACAAAATACTTTCAAATAGCCTTTGCACATGCAAAAACTGATTGAAAGTGCAAGTACAGGCGATGTTAGTTCACATGGGATAATGTCACATGTTGCCAAGGAAACTTGAACCACACATACATGTATGCAACAGACTAGAAAGCGTCAGATGTCAGCAGAGGTCTCTACCTTATATTTTTCGAGTCAGCCAGCTGGTTCTTTCACATCCCCTTTAACTACTGATTAGAAGTTTAGAGAAGGAGACTAGGTCAATGGCTTATATAAAGATCCATGCCCAAGGATGTGGCTGGGATTCAAACCCCCAAACCTTAACTACACTCTAGACTGCATGCTCTACCATTACTGGGCTATAACCAGTCAGGCGGTATAATATATATATATATACACTCATTTTCAAAAACATTGCACTGCAAATATATATATTATAACCTCTTGTATTCTTGTAAAATTTGACAGCTAAAACAATGGAGAACAAAAGGTATATATATATATATATGCTTTTGATTTATATATATATATAAATCAAAAGCAATGTTTTTGAAAACGAGTATATATATATATATATATATGTATTATAGGAGTGAATAATATACATGTATGGTAGTTATATTAGTACCAACGATAGGCTTCCAGTAGGTGGGTCTGAAGTGGATTCACAGTCTGTTCTTCAATATCATAGGAAAATCACATGCCTGACGAGGTAATTCCACGTTAAATTGAACGAGAAAACCAATATCGGCAGAGTCGCTTCGACAAGGGCAATATCGGTTTTCTCGTGCAATTTAACGTGGAATTACCAAGTCAGGCATGTGATTTTCCATGAATCACATAGTCCAATGAATTACTTATAAAGATTTAGTACTTTTGTTTATATTTTGCCGGCTAATTTATAAATTGCGCGCATAGTCTACAGTGGTGATTCCACTCTGAATCACCACTCCGTCTCAGCCAATCGGCATCTGATTTTGCTAATGCAACATGCGATTCAGCTTTGGCTATGCAATTCTAATCAATATTATAACTGAAGAAGACCAAAGGTCGAAACATTTTTAACAAAAAATATTGGACCCGTCAGAAGTTGCCTGCTCTTTCTTTCTTCCTAATATACGTCTTATATTATATGTATATATAATAATAATAAATTATACTGTTGAAGTGATATATCATACCTTCATAACCTGTCTCTTGCAGTTCAAGAGCACATTCATTGTTGTTATCTACACTACCACTTTCATCTGTGATGTTACAGACATCTGTGGACATTTTAATGTTAATTGTCAAATAGTTCACGTAGGGGAATTTCAACTTTAACACAATATGGATATAACTTACACTGAGTTAAATATATTATAATAATATCCTTAAATAGTCAAATATTATTAAGTACGTATTATGCGGGTATCAGCGGCCATCCCGAGGGGGCGGCCCCTGGGCAACCCACGGGCAACCCAGGGGCTTAGCAGGGGATTTGTAGCAAAAACATGCTCCACACGCGGGGCATTAGAGCGCTTTTGCGTTTTCGTCAAAATACCCTGGGGACATACCCATGGGGTTTGCACGTAATCTGCTGTCTCAACGTTCACCGGTTTTCGCCACAGAACTCGCTCGATCGATCGACGTTCTTCGATTTCTTTGTCCTTGAGGTAAGTCATATCATTATCATTCAAATTAAGAGATTAAATTAAGCCATCCACTGTCCGAAGCATAACAAAGAAATAAAGGATAATATTTGTATAAAACTATTAAGATTTTTGACACTTTTAAAAAGTTTAGCTTCTAATACTTATAATATATTGCCCCAGGGGTGGGGTTTTTTGTCAAAATTTTCTGCCCCACCCAAGGGGTTTTAGCATGTATTTGTCATGGCTGCTGTGACAAATGCCCCTGGGTGCCCGGGGGCCGCCCCCTCGAGATGGCCGCTGATACCCGCATTAAAGTCATATATTTATGCACCTATCAAGGGGTGGGGATTTGACAGCATGCACGAGCCTGTAAGTCGGAAATTAGACCGTGAACTGCGTGAAGTGTGTTCCGGTACGCGGTGTCGGGGACAGACTGCTTCAAAATGTGCGCTTTTCCAGTCTGATCGGTAAAAAATATCGCGGGAGCAGTCCTAAATGGTTTCTGTTCAGAAAATCAACACATCGCAGAAAACACCGGGGGCGGGGGTTAGGAGAAAATCGTAAGAGTTAATAGTTTAGTCATAAAGCCAATTAACTGAACCTAACCTTCTAATCTAGGACAATCATATTAGAATAGACAGCTGGAATTATATATTTGAAACAAATATAAGAGTTTTATAAATCGGCGGGCTTACCATGCGAAGTCACTTGGTTCGCACTGCAGCTCGCTGCGCTACGGGGAGTCGGTCTGTACGGGCAATGGTATTCACGAACTCCAGTTATGGGATCTCTATAAAACTCATAAGAGACCAACTTTCTCTCTTTGGGCGGCTTTTCGCATAACACTTCGCAATATCTTAGAGCTTCTTCGAAGTTATCTTCCGCAGTTTTCCGTACACGCTTCTGAGCGGCCATTGCCATGTACTTCCAGTAATATTAACTTTGTTTTCTCTGTTTTAATTGGCTGATTCGATGGCTTTATTAGCCAATCGCTAAGCTCGTGAAGCATGAAAATCGAAGCCTAAATTAACCATAACCATTATCCCAAGCGTGTTTTCCATTTAAGGATAGTTGTGAATTTAACGGGGAGAACGTGTTGACCAGGCGATGAAGCAAGCACATGTTGATCAGTTGAGCAAAACAATATCAAACGCAGGGGGGGGGGGTGGGGTACTTTCGACGCCATCTTTGATTAGGCGCGTAAAGACCCATGGGAACGAGGTTGGGGTACGCGTTGAGTGCGAACCAGCGGTTACACTTTATAAACACGTGCTAGACTCTTCCACAGACCCCGCTCGGCCGTTGCACTTTACCCGGCCGAGCGGGGGTCTGTGGAGGAGTCTAAACACGTGCAAGACTCGAAATCCAAGATGGCGAAGTCAAAAGATACAAGGAACAAGGAAGAAGAGGAGGAAAAGAAGGAAGAAGCTCGACCTGATTACGATGAGCTGATCTCTAGAATTAGTGTTATTGCAAAGCCACTTGCCAGTCGTAAATTGACTAAGAAAATTTACAAAACTGTGAAGAAAGGTAAAGGATTGTAAAACGCATACTGCAAGTCACTGTTAGTGTTAACTTAAACCTTAATTTAATAACTTTTACATTTGTAGATGCAAAGTTTTGGATTTCTCTTTGTGATCAAACCACTTAACTTTCTCGGCTAAACTGCAGAATACAACGCCACTTTTGAAAGCGTTACAGAGCGACCGGCTCCGTGGTGATTGCTCGGTATTTTAATGACTTTAAATTTAATATACCCGGTAATATACCATGGATGAAACTCCAATCGAAAATATCCTATTGAGAATCACTAGAAAAGCAAACATTTTAGAACGACAAAATCCCCAAATATTGACAGAGGATGGCAAGATCATGTGGAGTTTTGTCGTTCTAAAATGTTTGATTTTCTAGTGATGCTCGATAAAAAAGTTTGGATTGGAGTCGTAAACCAACTGTGCACTTGATCCCTCTTTACCTAAAGGTATTTTTTCCATCGCTCCGCAGCTCCTTGAAACTAATAATTATTCTGTGCAATGCTTACGTATAACATGAAGTGGCTCCGTGGAACTAATAGGAGATATTGTAGTTGAGTCTACGAATAGCAGTTTCAGCGGTATTGACCCAAACGTCTCACTTCAATGTAATGAAGCGCCATTGAAACTGTGTATCTAAATTAGTCGTGCTTGTTTAGGAGGGTGTTGGTGTCGTGTAAGAATGATGGTTTCAATGGCGCTTCATTACATTGAAGTGAGGCGTTCGGGTCAATACCGCTGAAACTGCTATTCGTAGACTCAACTACAATATCTCCTATTAATTATTCTTCACAATGCTTATGCAGACAGACAGAAGTATTTTATTGACACTTTGTAAAGTATGCTTTACATGTACATCAGTGCGAATCCAATAATCATTATAGATGGGTTGGTGGGAATACAATGTAGGTATTTACACTGTAGGTGTCAAAGCTTGTGATATAATGCAAAGACAATCAAATATATTTTGCTACTATCTTCGCTATTTTGGGATCTGGGTTAAGAACTATAGATAGATTATTATTGGATAGATTTGTTACACGTACATGTATATATGTCAAATATTCACTAGGGAAGTATAGAATTCTTTCCTTACAACCTGATACTTCCTACATGTACATTTCAGAGCAAAATGGATTTCATCCTTAGTTTTGCACAAAGGGGACAATCTTTCAATAACAGGTTTACAATGTATATGGCTGTGAATACCTTCCTTTTTCAATTACACCACATTGTGGGTTTAATTATTTGTTTGGACTCGACTAGCTTAGGGCATCATATGCTAGCTTGGTTATATCCCCATTTTGTAATTTTAACCAGTACTTGATGCTTCGTAGGGTCGAATCAACTTGAAGAGGGAATTTTCCCAGCTCAGCATGGCATGCATTATTTGTAGCTGTTCTATTTATCCCAAATGGCCATTTACAAAATTTCACCTGAACTACATGTATATAGCTCTAACAGATCTCAGTTATTGTAGGATGTGTTGTCGACTCCCCAAATTTCACTTCCGTATAGGAGAATTGGCTTTATAAGGGAGTGTTTATGCACTTACATGTATATTAAAACTATTTAAACCCAGAAACCCCTAAACTCCCCCCCTCCTACCCCTGGGACTAGGTGGGGATTAGATTTGAAAAAAGTTCCCAATGTAAGAAAACCCTCACCCCCTTTGGGCATTTTATGCAGTCAAATGGAGCCAAATCCCCACTCTACAACAATTTTCTTTCTTGCCTGATGTATTTTCATAGCACTAAAACTAAAGGGAATATGCTATCTGCAACTTTATTGGCGAAAGTTCTCTTGTTTAATGAAGCACAACAAAGTACTGGTGTAGATGTACCCATAGCCTCCAAACAGGCTAGTGTGGATGGGTATTTGAAAGACTGTTTGACTAGTTTGCAATTTATAAATGCATTTAATACTTAATACTGCAGTTGTTCTGCTTTCTCTTGCTGAAGTGTTGTATAACAGCCCAGTTAACACACTATTTTTGGGCGGTCTTTTTGACAATATTGAAGTTACAATGTATACTGGGGGTCATATTTCATTTATTTCCTTTGTCTTCCATTCTTAAGTTACCCTATACATTCTGGTCTATTTTAACGTGTCTCAAGTAAACAAATCTTCAAATTATGCATTTTAAAAATTACTACGAAATCCACCAAACTGTGATAACCAGAAAAAAAATGTGACATGTCTTCACCTACATGTACGAACGTCTTATAGTATGACCCCATGCCCGAACATAAAGCAATGTGTCCCATTCCTTGCCAAACCAAATTTAGATCAAAAGAGGCCACCTGATTGACCATGACCATCTTAATTAAAACCTTGTCAATTTTCCACCCAGCTGTCAAAAGACCGAATTTCATTGGTTAAGCCATCTGGAGTGACCAAAAACCCCTAATTTCATCTAGGGGACCTGACATGAGGGGTGGGGGTCATTTTCACATGTTGCATATTGGAGTGAGAGGTCAAATTCACAAGTGTTGGTTTACAATATACATGGGGGGTCAGACCCAAAACATTTTCAATTGAGCCAAAACTGCCACCCCCTCGCAGATAATAAATGACCAGCGTCCTAAACAAGTGTGAAGGTAGCTTATTATAAATACATGCACATGAATTTATTATTGTACACAAGCTGTTAATAAATACATGTATGATGAAAAGTTATGAAAATTAATTACTCGGGCTGCCTGTGGCAGGCACAAGTCTTAATCTGCAGGCTGTTATTTTTTTGTTCCATGCAGCAATATTTCTGCACATGCGTTAAATTATGATTACGAATGAATAGTCTGAAGACTATACAACAAAGCTGATATGCAACGTAAAATTCTAACACAAAGCACTACGGTTAGCTAGGCCTGACACGAAAAGTGCTCGGACTTGAGATTGCAGCCATAGTCAGCTGTTTCGTTCTTATTAGAACTCATCAGTATGGCATATCAAGCGCTAATAGATTTATCTCCAGTCCAGTCGCGATCTTCTGCAGATGCTATCAGCTTGTTTGAGGTACGTTTCGTAGGTTTTATGCCACATTTCATTTTACTCTCGGTCATAATACATACCAGCACAAACACCATGATTGGTAGGCCAACACTAAAATAATTTTGACGCCGTTTTTGGCTGGTTTACCGATCTCGTACGATCTCTCTGTGTACTGCGTTATACAGGTATACTGAATAGCTGATTTTTAGAGAAATATAGCGATTTACTAGTAAATATATATACTGTGGTTGAGCAGTTATGGGTTACTATCCTCTATCGAAGTCTGAAGACATCTGAACTCCTGAACTGTGAGAGCAACACTGTCGCTCGCCAGCACAGAATAATTTATGATACCCAAGCAATATTCAACTCTCAAGATAAACAAACAAGAAACCTCTCACAGCCGAGGTTTTGGTTCGAGAAATTAAAGGCTTCCAACAGTTCCCTTAATTATAGTTCTGTAATATAATGACTGCAGTTTTGGGAATGAGGGTAAAAGCTTTTAAATAGTAACCAACAGGCATTTCAGTTAATAATCTTTAATCCAACAAATACCAATATGGACGTGAGCTGCGATTAAGAGCCACAGGGTAGAAAGAACAGTAGAGAAATATAGTGATAGCTCCATCACAGGTGGACAGGATACAACTTATAATATGGGACAAATATATTAAACATACATTTGAGACACTCATCTATTAGTACTCGGAACCTGCAGAACAGCAGACTAAATTGTAAGCGTGCATTACATGAATAAGAAGTATTTACAGTAAAAGGTCAACTACGAGAAAAACAAAAATATTAAATTACATATATGTACTAGGGGAGCAGAGAATGAATGTCACCGCGCTACCAGCCACTCCTAAAGACTGCTAAATTCAGCTAATAATTCTTCCCCACTCCTAAAGACTGCTAAATTCAGCTAATAATTCTTCCCTTTGGTTATTACTAAGAGGATTTCAAATGAAAGTGTATTTCATCTTCAACCTCATGTGGTCCGAGTGAAAGCCCAGATGGGCTCTTGTTTGTAAGTAAGCTCTTTTCTACTGTATTTTAAGTCTATTTGCACATACAATGTACTACCCTGGTCCCAGAGGCTTTCTTCCATCGGAGAGAAGAGAACGGAACCGCGAAGCAGCAATCAACGAGCCGCAAAGCGGTGAGAAGGGAAGAGAGAAGAAAGCCTCTGGTAGCCCGTGGCTGTTGAGTTATTGTACCACGTCAATAGATTTTAACTAGGGACAAGATCTGTCCCTTCCTCCTGATTGGAGGAATCTTTAATTACCTTCTAGTGTTCTCTGATTGTCTAGTGTGTTGTGATTGGTTCCTCATTAATTGATCTAGTGATGTTGATTGGCACCTATCATTAGCATGATAGTGAGAAATGGTTGCGGGCTACATGTACATGTACCAGAGGCTTTCTTCTCTCTTCCCTTCTCACCGCTTCGCGGCTCCGTTCTCGAAAGCCTCTGGGACCAGGGTAACAATATACCTACATTGTGGGTCAATATTTTTAAACCTTGCTACTATTTTTCTACAGCATCTAAGGCAAAGTCATTAAGAAGAGGAGTAAAAGAAGTTGTGAAAGCCTTAAGAAAGGGAGAGAAAGGGTAAGAAATCTGTAGATCTATACATCTTGATGTCAGTTTAAGAGGTACAAGTGTTTCCTAAATAAATACAACTGTAGACCATCATAGGACATGTTATTGCTGCTACATGTACAACAAACTCGATTGTGGATCCACTCGATTGTGGATCCACTTGATTGTGGATCTTTCTAAAACTGCATATTTGAAGATACATGTATAGCTTGCTCTCCAGCATCCATGGCAACACCTTTCACATGGGGATCACAAGCTCAATTCATTTGTTAATGAAGTAGTATATATTAACACTTAGGCATTTAAAAATGTACTTCGGCATTTAAAAATGTACCTGAGTTATCCAGAAGAGTATGTGCTGTATAAACCAATCACAAAGCTCTATTGTCTAATGGGATTTTATCCAGAAGATAATGTTCTGTCCAAGCCAATCGGATTTCGTCATTGTAACACGATGCATTGCCAACAGAAAATATAGTCTCATCCAGCCAATGAAAGGGCGTTTACAAGATAAGGCAATTAAGATTAGAACATAATATACTCGTTTATCCAATAATATCGGTCTGTTCTTATCTGTGGTTATCAATGTCGTTGACAGCAACATTTACCAGATGCAAGTTTTGTATATGATGAAAATATATATATCAAACATAACTTGAACACATTTGCGAACAATCTACACATTACTTAGGGTAAATCTCTTATAAATCATTGCTTTCATGTAACAGAACATTTATATTTCATAGACAGCTGAGTTATAAATTCTGTCCTCCGAAACAGGACACCAAACGGAAGTGTCATCTGACGTAAGCACGGGTAAGGCTACTTGACCTTTTTGAAGTCAGTCCATTTACCTCTGCATCGCCTACAATATTTATACATTACATCGGGAATGGCCTGCTTACTCTCAAAATGCGGGCTTTTGCACCGTGAAATCTCGTTTCGAAACGATTACCGAGCGCGTTGGATGCGAAAATAATTAAATGTCGTACCCGACGGTATCGGAGTCGGAAAGCGTTAACAATCAATCAATAGTTTAACGGATTGCAGACGAATAATGGCTGTTATCAGCATCGAGCCAGTTTGTAATGAGCTACAGTAGATTATTTTTACACAAATAAATGTAAATCTGATTCACTCGCTGGACATTAAAGCAGCTAAAGAATTACGTATAGTTTGTTGTTTTCGGGATATAATGTCAAAATTGTTGTTGGACTCATGGCTCAGTTTATTAGCGTGACCGAGAGAAATTAACAGATTTCTTACCTCTCAGGATTACCTCCACTGCTTTACCGGGATGTCTCTCGACAGGCAACAGAGTGTTCACGATGCATGTGCAAATTGTACTGTTATCTTTAGTTTCTACGTTTGTTTTCGATGGTCTCTTTCATTCCTGTCCCTTCTTTCCGGTTTCCATACATTTCAGGCACATAACGTGCTGTTGGTTGACTAATCGGATCCGGGCTGCGGGCTGTGAACCACGTTTACAGTCACTTTAAAATGCTGATATTCTTCTGGGGGTATATTGTCGTCGTAAATATCGTTGAACATTTAACGACTGTTGTACTCGACCTCGTGGAAATACGGAGGCTATAAGGAGCGCCAAACTAAACCGAGCGCGAGATCCCCACCGGCATACTGCTGAACTCCTTTTCGCTTTACGCGGGAACGATCTGCGTCGGGGGCGCCAAACAGTCACAGCCATGAAACATGAACCGTTTCCATTTCTTGATACGAAGGACTATATATTCCTTAATATCCAATCAAACTCAAGACTGGTACATGGCAGTTATCTCGAAGTTCAGTAAAAACCTCTTGTACACTATTGGTTATTGAAGAATACAGTTTTCTGCTACAACAAATATATGGCCAGTTTGGAACACGAGTCACCCCCAGTTTATCTTCGCGGCATGTCGTCAGCTAAAGAGTGTCATGCGTCACAAGAGAGGTTTTACTGATCTTCAAGATAACAGAGGTGCAGTTTTTCTCGATATGGACCTACCCTAAGCCGGTAAATAACCTTTTTTTCTCTCGATTCTTTTTCGATTGAAGAAACTCCAATGAATAGACCAGTTCGCGGTTAATATTTTGAAAGGGGTGCAAACATGGCGCAAAATAAAATGTTTGTATGGGAATCCGATGCCAAATAATTTCCGTAAAAATCGTTGTTTTTTTTTTTTTTTTGGGGGGGGGGGGATAGTCACTGTCTGCAAACTTAAGATACCAGGTAAAAGATTAACTGATCAAAATTGAGGGATGTACATGTAGCTGTGCTGGGAAGCGTGCAATCGTGTTTTCAGTTTTCCATACATTTGTCTGTAAGTTTTCCCGCGGAGTTTGACTCGTTATTACATACAATGTAGGTGTTCTCGGGTTTTCTTCCCTCCACAAAACAAACAAGTGTTTTTCAATACGATTTTATAATGGGATAGAAGGCGACCCTCTCTAAAATACGGTGTTTTACTGTATTTCGATTTTAATTCTTTTTTCTTCTTTTCTCTTTTTCCTTTCTTTTCCCCCTTTTCTTTGATACTACAGCCCTCTTCAAGTTCAATTTACGCTCTTTATGCTACCATATTCAATTTACACAAATCACCAAGCTCAATTATTGACTTTAGTTCTTCACTTATATATTTAAATGCAGCGGTGGCCAACTCGCAAGCTTTATAATTTTGAACACCGCACACTGATCTCTAATCTCAATTTTGATTCTACTCTGTACATATGACGCCCTTATTTTAACTTATTTGTATATATTTATGTAACTAGTATAAAACAGTGTGAATAAATTGAACTTGAACTTGGAATTAACCATTTTATCACTGACACGACTGACGGACCTGATTTGGGAGTGTTTGCCCATGCAGCTAAAGTTTTCCGGCAAAAACAGAAATTAATTTTACAAGACGCTAGTATTAAATTAGTTGACATGGATATATAGTATATTGAAGTCAAGCTGTCAAATTATACAACAAAACCGAAGCTTTAAAGCTGGGAAACAATAAGACTAAAATAAAATAATATAGCCTGAATGCAAAGCTTTGCCACACTGTAATCATCAGTGCTGAACACGCAAAATGGAAGGGAATTAGGAAACGAATGGGCAATAACACGGCACTGAACACATTGCCAACTTCCAACAGAGCTCTTGAAATTAAAGACTGGTGTACATTTAAATGACAGACATGGTGCATCCTCAAGAAATATAGAGATTAATAATAATAATAATAATAATAATATTATTTTAACAGGGTGCCCATGTCACCAAGGTGTTTTTCAATGGGGCCCTGTATAAAATTTAAGAACAAATAACAAGATAAAAGATAAAAATGCAATGGAAACACTAAATTAAAAACGTAGTAAAAAGTCATGAAGCAAATCTAATTTAGCTAAGAACGATAATTATAAGTAATCTTTAAGCTTACTTTTAAAACATGATAAAGAGCTAATACTACGAATCTCTAAAGGTATACTGTTCCAATCCGTTATGGCGTGATAAGCGAACCGCTGCTTCCCCCAGTTTCTCTTGGGTTTGTGCAGATGTATGTCATCTGTTCTTCGGGTATTATAATTATGTACTTCTCTATTTGTTATAAATTAAAATCGTAGTCAATTTAGCCATTACGTAATTTATGTACCGTGGTACAGCGATGGAATTTACGACGTACCTTGAGCATTTTCCTAGCTGATCTAAAGCTTCTCTCGAAGAAGAGAAGACTGGTAAACCTAATATTACTTTGGCGGCCTTATTCTGAATAAACTGAAGGGAGTCCATAAGTGTAATGTTATTTTTATCTCCCCCAAACTATATCTGCATAATCTAAAATGGGTAAAATAAGTGCATTATGAAAAGTTAAACGAGCATGCAACGGTAAAAGATGCCTTATGCGCCTCAACAGGCCAATGCGATTATTTTAAACTACTATTTTCTGCATTGTTCAAGAATACTGCATGATTGCGATTTCATATCGCAAGCATTCGACATCGTCCTGTAAAATAAATAAAAGAGGAAAGTTAATACGGAATAAGTGTTTTAACAATTTTTCCTAATCAGTTCTATATCACGGATAAGATAAAAACAAGATTAGATTCTGGTCAACATTCGTTGTTCTCTAAATAGTTGTTATATTTTTTTAGAGATGACCAGTGGTACGGATGAGAGTTCTTAAAGTTGATGTCAAATTTCCCCCTTTGCCGTTTAAAGATGTATTCATGTTTTTATTACAGCAAGGAAACAACGTTCTTTTCACCTGGGTAAATAGGGGTGGCGAATGGTGTCAAGAAAAACGGAGTCTCGCAAAAAATCGGTATAAAGTCTCGAAATCTTGTATCAATGCTATAGGTCGGGTCTCGGAGTCTCGATTTTTCTTTACTTTGCCCGTCTTGGAGTCTCGGATTTGTTTTAGAGAGGGTCTCGGAGTCTCGGATTTGTTTTAGAGAGGGTCTCGGAGATACGGATTTTTTTAGAGAGGGTCTCGAGTCTCGGATTTTTTTGGAGAGGGTCTCGGATTTGTTTTGGAGAGTCGCGCCTTTTTACTCTTTTCATTAGTTTTTATTGGAGTTACGGTTTTTTGGTGGCCGCTGCATGTGTTTTATAAGGTACTCTCGCGCTCGAATTTTGAAAACTGACCGGAAGTGAATATCGATATTTAGTATATACCACACCAGTGAATATCACTTTTCGCGCGCTCTGATTGGCTACTCAAACAGTGAATATGATTTCATATTTACCTCGCGCGAGTATTTGGCCATTTGACAGAAAATAAAATAACTATTTGATGCTGGCTATTCACCTGCAGTGTGGTATATACTAAAACAAGGTAAATATCCACCACTATTCACCAACACTGAGGTGAATAATTGTTAAATTACAATAGTCGCTCACCGGTCGGAGCAAACTTATTTTTTTACGTCAGTATTCAAACAAAACTACGATTTTTTGGGGTAAATAGCTAAAAATATCAAATATTACTACCGTTTAGTAGTTCCAGTGAGCAAAATCAGTGATTATAGGTACGTGGAAGAAATTTCGGTATAAAAACTTTAGGCATAAAATAACTTTCACAACCGCGTTCTTTGGCGAGGAATTTGAGTTTCACATACATCATTCATTAATTTTATCTCCCATTTTGAGCAGTTTGTTTTAGTGATTTTTTAATATAATGAATATTAGAGACAACATTGTTTGTTGACAGTTTTCAAGCGTTCCGATCACGTGCCTAAACCCCCTATATAGAGAATGAAACATAAAGTGCATCAACTACAATTGTAGCTTGGGGACTATTTCGTCTACCCTGCGATTACCTTCCACTGAGAGCGAAGAAAGAGGAAAGAGTGGAGATAACCAAAGAAAAGAAGGCTCGTCCCGCGGCTGAGTGACATCATCGCAACATTATCACATCATTTACTAGTACAATTTCTTAGAACGCGACCATTTGTAGCGGCAATTTTTTTCTGGCGGCTAATACTAACACGTCTCCATAATTTCATTATTAGTTTTGCCTTTCAACTTCTAACTGCGGTCAGGGTCATACTCTCAACCTTTAGCCGGTGCAATGCATGGCAAGAACGTTTTTTTCCACGCAAAAAAGTGACCGTGAGATAACATTGCAAATAACACTTACGGTTTACCATAAAAAAAGACATACCGTAAAAGCTCTATTTCAGCCCTCCCTCTCTATCCCCCCCCCCCCTAACACTGTAATTTTTAAATAAGCCCCCCCCCCCCTCAAAGTAGTTGAGGCTATAAACAAAATAGAACTTTAAAAATGTTTGTTTCAGTTTTGTCATGACGACGATGAAGTTGTTTGAGTACTGTCTAAGGGTGATCAACGTCACAGAACCGACTGTGATTTTACCGTTTTACTTGAAATTGAACATGTACCGGGTATGCGCGTACAGATCAAAAACAGAACTTTGTTTCAGTTTTTTTTTAAATAAGCATTTGTATAATTGTGTGTCAGTCTACGCCGTACACTTAATTAGGACAGAAAGGTTACATAACTACGGCTCCATAATTCAGTGATATTTATATTCAGTTGTGCTCATTTGCCCTTACTTTCGTAATGTTGCAACTCTTTCTCTTTAACTTTATTACCTATAACAAGTAACACTCAAAGTAACACTGATACTCGAATTCTGATATTTTCTTAGCAACAAAAACTTAGGGATCAGTGGTGTTATACGGTCTGCATATACGAGTAACAGCGCTGTAACTACTTACCAGTGTTATCAGGAGCTTTTATGATGTCACGTTACAATTGTTTTCGTAACTTCTTCAAGAACCCCTAACCCTAAATATTAAACTGTGCGCTCCTTAAGCTGGTACATTTTGTTTGATATATATTAGACCATGATTTGCTCAGGCCATGTGATTGTCGAGCTGACGGGGCATTCAGTTATTCTTGTGTGAATTTTATATTCATTTGTTATTAAATGGTCTCGTTTTCTTACCCCGTGTCCAGTGCGATGAGCTATTAACTGGCACTTGAATGGTGTCATACCACTGAATTTATATCAACCTTTAATTCAAATTGCACATAATTGACTGAGTTGAGATTCTGTATAGTTATTCATTTTTATTGTATATGGCAAACTTCTTGTCATACTTTTTTACATGTGATCAATATACAGTTGGAAAGCTACCATATGAAACTTGAATTCAAGGGGATAATTTTTTTTGCTTGTCTTTGTTTTCTCACCTTGCTTATTCCCTTAAACTTTCCACTCGCGATGTTGCAGTGTCATCTGATGCAACAGTATTGCTCATTTTCGGAGTTCACGGCTAAAGCTTTCTTTCTACTAAGAAACAGCACAGTATCTTCAATTCGTTTTGTTTTTTTTAACTTTGAAAACGCTTTTATGGTCCAAAAAAGGCCAAGTAAAACTTTTTTTTCCTGAATCGTCCGGATTTTGTTTAAAAAGGAGGATACGGCCATTTTTTAAAAAACTTTTTTATTTCTTGTTTTTACTTTTTTCTGACATCGAAAAAGACTTGGTTCATATGGTTACTAATCGCCTAAATAATATTAAACCCAAGCCGATTCGTGCAAGTAAAAACATAAACATGTTTATCGTCCCCGCGTTTCCTTTTTTTAAGCCACTTCCTTTTGTTCTTTTATTTGTTATTAAGCATCGAGTCTGGTCAAGAATAAACTGGTCAGGAAATATCATGGACTTACTACAACGCCACGCACGGTTTTGAAGGTGATCGCATGATAATTAACAATTATTCACCGAAGTGGAGGCGAATATAGTGGTGGATATGCCGTGTGGTATATACTAACAACATATATTTAACGAGGAGGCCCCAGTCACCGCACCAGTCACTCAAAGGTATTTTTCATGAAGGTCCTCAGTAAAAAAATGCGTGATAACAATAACATTATAAAATGAACAATTAACTGCTAACTACAGGTAAACTAATAAATACAACATGTAGGCTACAGTGTAAAACACTATAGAAATGTTATACAAATACGAAAACCAATACATTTTTTTACAAATTTCCTGAAATTTTCCTGAATTAGTTTTAAAATTAGAATATTGTTGCAAGATACGATGTCCGCTGCTGATCGTCGTGTCTTGAAGAAAAACTAACACATCAAACCGATTGCCGGAATAGGTATTTAAGTAATGGTCCGCGTAAGAACTAGGCAAAGAACAATAGGCTTGCGGCAATGAGCATATCCCACATACGATTTTGCTTGAATATGCCTTAAGTGCTGTATGAGATGTCCACAATAGAAATTACACCCAGAAAATAAACTATTTGTTATGCTCTTGGCCATTTTTTGCTGTGAAAACTCAAAGCAACTACCGTCCAGCCAATCCGAAAGGGAGAAAACAAAAGATATTTCAATCACAAATTGGAGATCTTTCCCCACGTGCAATATTTTTCGAAATTAAATGCTAGTTAATTTTATCAAATATAAATTAAAACTTCAAAAATTATCGAATGAAAATGTATTTTTTCGCTGGGTTTCTATTGAATTTATGAGTATCAACCAATGAAATTACGAGAAAGAAGAATAGGAAATTAGCACCTTTCTACATTTCTTGCCGTTGGACTGCCTAGTTCTTAGCTGGACTATTACTTAAAGTGTCCACTACGACGAAAATTTACCATTTCGATTTGCCACTTTTTCAGTGTCAATAGGTCAATCAGTATTAGAAATATCCGAAATAGTAAAGGAGGGAGGAAAACCCGGAGAAACATCAATCCGTTCTCACAAAGGAGATGTTCCACGGATGACATAGCGAAAAGCATCAGATGCAACACTGAGATCTCGCTATTATTGATATCTGGGACCTGAGAGCTTGAAAATAAAATGATCTACTTTCATAAAAAAATAAACAACTTTATTTAGTGTTTGTGTTAGTGCGGGTATTCGCACCCAGACATCAAACAGGAGTCTAATGCGCAGCGTGAGGGGGGACGGGCCAGGGAACGGGACGATGGAAAGCAAAGGGATTGAAACAAGCTGGGACAGGTGCTGGCAAAGATCATAGCTGAAATGGGGGAATGCGGCAATAGAGCAATAGCAAGGGGGGAATGAGGGGAACATTGAAAATATGCGAGAGATAGTGGTGAAAGGAATGCTCAGTAAAAATTGGCAACGACCAACAGACGAAGCAGAAGGACCGGACACAAACTAAAGCGAAATTGTGAAAGTATAAAAAGAACAATGCCATTCCGACTGGCGCAGCGTGGGGGCAAAGCCACAGCCCACCCCCCACTAGGGCAAACAAGTAGTGAAAATATAAAAATCCCATATCTAATATAGGGTGGGGAGGCGAGAATCAAATCATAATAGGGGACCCAAGCGCGAAGCACGGGCATCAAAACCCAATGTGTGAAATAGCTATAATGTAAGGTTGTGTGATGGGGGAGGGGTGGTAGCAACACACAAAGCAAAATCCAAGTGAATTAAAGGTGAACTGTACATAGTGCGGGGTGAATAAAGTGTAGAAATAACCGTAGAAAATGACAGAAACTGAAGAAATGAGGTACAAAAAAAAGAGGCTGAAAAGTCGACATAGGTGTTGTATTGGTAACGGCATAGGTAACGGCATGGGTGAATAAAGGGCGAGGAAAAAACTGAATAGAAAAGTGCAAGAGATGGAAATAATTGCAGAGCGCAAGAAAATAACATAAATATATATATATAAAAAGGAAAATAAATAGTAAATAAAATGTTAGTTTTTGTGTAAGTGCATGCATGCGGGCACCCGCGCCCAAACATAAAATAGGAGTATATTTTTTTGTATTTGTATTAGTGCGGGTATTCAACAGGTGCCGGTCTAATGCGCAGTCTAGTGTTCTAGCCGACCCTAGAAAGAATCTGCTAATTGGTGAGATGATTCCTCAGTCGGATTTGAATTTAGGTTGCATGGTTTCTGTAGCCTGCGTCGCATCCGAACTGAACCCCGGTTAAGTTAACCAGGGTTCAGTTCGGATGCCACGCAGGCTAGGTTTTCGAGAAGGGAGAAAAACCGGAGAAAAATCCTCAGATTCCTCACAGCAAGGGGGCTCAGAGCCATCCCAGTTCTCCGCTACTTCGTCCACACGAAATTCTTTATAAATAAATCTGTATGAGGTATCAGTGCTCATACATATACTTCGCGGAATTAAATAACAAAGCAGATCGATGCAAATTTGTTTCCATTATAGCTAGGATTATATGCAGTTTGTCGGTGAATGTTAAGCCGTCAGTGATTCTATACATATGACGTTTCAGGACCCAGAACTGAGATAGACTGTTTGCAGCCATTTTAGCAAAAGATCGGGTAGAGCTTAAATAGTACCGCTGCGTTGGGGTCGTTGACTGCGCCGCCGTCAGAAGATAAGATTGTTGAAGCGCCGGTTATTTTTGGCGGGTACGTAACAACTACGTAGCCTGCATTTGAATACTGGCTTTTAGTATATACCACACCAGTGAATATCACTTTTGGCTACTCAAACAGTGAATATGATTTCATATTCACCTCCGAGCAAAGCAGCGATCATCTCGCGCGAGTTTTTGTCCATTTGACAGAAAATAGAATAACTATTTGGTGCTGGCTATTCACCTGGAGTGTGGTATATACTAAAACAATTATTCACCTCAGTGTTGGTGAATAGTGGTGGATATTTACCTCACCGAAGCGGCCCGGTAAATATCCACCACTATTCACCTCCACTTCGGTGAATAATTGTTAAATATTCCGGTTTCAGCCCATAAGAAACGTTAGTTCTAGTAGCCTAACCAACATACTTCAATTTGAATGTAACTTTTCAGAAATGTGTGCGCCAGTGATCCCGGTGTACCAGCGCTTTCGCCCCCCCGTGAATTCGTCCCCCGGGAGGCGAAATCGCTAGTGAATCCCCCCCCCCCCCCCCCTTGCTCGCCCCCCTCTAGCGATTTCGCCCCCTCCCTCCCTTTTAAAAGGTTATGAATACATGTTTTCCTTGTTTTTATTACTGTAATGTATTGGACGTGGAGAATAGTAATACAAAAAACTATCAGTAATGTGTATAAAGGCATGCAATTCAATTTTATTTTAAAATCCACGCTTTCGGAATCAATTCGAAACTTCATTGTTCGTTTATCACGACCCGGTCTGTGACTTTCAATTTAGTCGCTGCATGAAAATCGGGATGTATATAATATACGTGTGGATCGCCTAATACACTAAACTGATTTACTGACAGATTTTCTTGAGTTATATTCCCGACACAGCCCAATATAAATCCGCAGTTATAGTAGGTTAGTGTATATACTTCCATTTAAATGTAACTTTTGAGAAATATGTGTACCAGTGAGATCGGAATCGATTCGAAACACTTTATCTCATCAGTCAAGAGACATAGTAAATTACAGCAACATTGTAATGGCACAGTCTTAAACATCTTATTATTTGTCTAATAAAAACACTACTTCCTTTTAATATGGTCTTATACGTACTGTTTAATAATCTGAAACATTCATCTATTAAAATTAGTATAGTCTAAAGTAAATGGCTTTATAAATTGACTGTATTTTGCAAAACGAAATGAAGTTCAGTGTAATTTGCGAATTATAAGTTGTATTTTGCAAAGCAGTACATACTGAAGGTCACGGAACGTATATTCCCTGCCCGTTTCTCGGTTTGATTTTCACCATGAATAAAAGCCACTTCTTGATCTATTTGTCCAAAAATATGTTCATGCATGCATGTAGATCGAGGTCAACCATGCAAGTATTGGTTTATACATTTGCGGGCGAAGCGCTTAACTTCGTCCACACTTACAAAAATCTCAAGTATGAACTATACTACCCTGCGAGCAGATCCTAATTTAAGTAGATCGATGTAATTTTTGTTTTCATTTACAGAGTACTGTAGTTCGTTAATCTGAAAACCCGGGTCTGAAAAATGCAGTTTGCCGGCGGTGAATGAGGCTGTCAGTGATTTCCGTGTTGAAATAAGACTACGTATGACGTGTCGGGACTCTGTTCAGAAGATAGACTGCTTACAGCCATTTTCGCAAAAGATCGGAGTAAAGCTGTAAAATTAGAGCGTAGTACAGTGTTAGTACATTGTATAATAGCTGCGTTGGGGTCGTTGCGTGGCTGCGCCGCCGTTAGAAGATTACCGGCTAAGCCTCGTTCAAGCGCCGGTTATTTTTGGCGGGTAGATATATAACAACTAGGTAGCCCGGCTGCATTTGAATATTGGCTTACATTCCGGTTTCAGCACATAAGATCAAGAAGCGTTAGTTCTAGTAGCCTAACCAACATACTTCAATTTGAATGTAACTTTTGAGAAATGTGTGCGCCAGTCATCCCGGAATCAATTCGAAACTTCATTGTTCGTTTATCACGACTCGATCGATCTGACTTTCAGTCGCTATATATACGTGTGGATCGATGGCCTTATACACTAAACTGATTTACTGACATATTTTCTTGGGTTATATTCCCGACACAGCCCAATATAAATCCGCAGTTATAGTAGGTTAGTGTATATACTTCCATTTAAATGTAACTTTTGGGAAATATGTGTACCAGTGAGCCCGGAATCGATTCGAAACACTTAAAAAACAGTTTATAATTCACACCAGACCCGACTGCTGTTTGCTGAGTCCGGTTCATTACTCGGCCGAGTAGCCGAGTGATCGACTGGAATGATTACTGATTCACTTTATCTCATCAGTCAGAGACATCAGTAAATTACAGCAACATTGTAATGGACAGTCTTAAACCTGATAATTGAAGAGAGAAATAATATAATCCCATTATTTGTCTAATAAAAACACTACTTCCTTTTAATATGGTCTTATACGTACTGTTTAATAATCTGAAACATTCATCTATTAAATTAGTATAGTCTAAAGTAAATGGCTTTAATTGACTGTATTTTGCAAAACGAAATGAAGTTCAGTGTAATTTGCGAATTATAAGTTGTATTTTGCAAAGCAGTACATACTGAAGGTCACGGAACGTATATTCCCTGCCCGTTTCTCGGCTTGATTGTCACCATGAATAAAAGCCACTTTTTGATTTATTTGTCCAAAAATCATGCATCGAGGTCAACCAAGTATTGGTTTATAAATTTGCGGGCCAAGCGCTTAACTTCGTCCAAACTTACAAAAATCTCAAGTATGAACTATACTACCCTGCGAGCAGATCCTAATTTAAGTAGATCGATGTAATTTTTGTTTTCATTTACAGAGTACTGTAGGTCGTTGATCTGAAAACCCGGGTCTGAAAAATGCAGTTTGCCGGCGGTGAATGAAGCTGTCAGTGATTTCCGGGTTGAAATAGGACTACATATGATGTTTCGGGACTCTGTTCAGAAGATAGACTGCTTGCAGCCATTTTGGCAAAAGATCGGAGTAAAGCTGTAAAATTAGAGCGTAGTACAATGTTAGTACATCGTATAATAGCTGCGTTGGGGTCGTTGCTTGGCTGCGCCGCCGTTAGAAGATACCTAAGCCTTGTTGAAGCGCCGGTTATTTTTGGCGGGTAGATAACAACTACGATATTGGCTTACATTCCGGTTTCAGCACATATCAAGAAGCGTTAGTTCTTGTAGCATAACCAACATACTTCAATTTGAATGTAACTTTTGAGAAATGTGTGCGCCAGTCATCCCGGAATCAATTCGAAACTTCATTGTTCGTTTATCACGACTTGATCAATCTGTGACTTCAGTTCAGTCGCTATACGTGTGGACCGATCGCCTATACTTAAAACTGATTTACTCGGGACATATTTTGTTGGGTTATATTCCCGACACAGCCCAATATAAATCCGTAGATAGTAGGTTAGTGTATATACTTCCATTTAAATGTAACTTTTGAGAAATATGTGTACCAGTGAGCCCGGAATCGATTCTAAACACTTAAAAAACAGTTTATAATTTCACAACAGACCCGACCGCGGGTTCGGCTGTCGTCGCGTCCGGTTCAATTCGGCCTAGTGATCGACTGGAATGATGAAAGAGATGCGTGCATGTCCAACTTTACTGATTCTCATCAGTCACAGACATCAGTAAATTACAGCAACATTTAATGGACAGTCTTAAATTGACTGTATTTTGCAAAACGAAACGAAGTTCAGTGTAATTTGCGAATTTGTATTTTGCAAAGCAGTACATACTGAAGGTCACGGAACGTAGATTCCTTGCCAGGACGATCGAGGTCAACCAAGTATTGGTTTACATTTGCGGGCGAAGCGTTACTTCATCCACACTTACAAAATTCGAATTTATAAATCTCAAGTATGAGCTATACTACCCTGCGAGCAGAGCCTAATTTAAGTTGTTTTCATTTTAATACAGAGAGTTTATCTGAAAACCCGGGTCTGAAAATGGCCGGCTTAAATAAAAGAGCACATGCAGTTTGCCGGCGGTGAATGGAGCTGTCAGTGATTTTCCGTGTTGAAATAAGACTACATATGACGTTTCGGGAGTCTGTTCAGAAGATAGACTGCTTGCAGCCATTTTGGCAAAAGATCGGAGTAAAGCTGTACAATTAGAGATTAGTACAATGTTAGTCACTAATCGTATAATAGCTGCGTTGGGGTCGTTGCGTGCTGCGCCGCCGTCGGAAGGCGCCGGTTATTTTTGGCGGGTACATAACAACTAACGTCGCCTGCATTTGAATATTGGCTTAAATTCCGGTTTCAGCACATTAGAACCGTTAGTTGTAGTAGCCTAACCAACATACTTCAATTTGAATGTAGCTTTTCAGAAATGTGTGCGCCAGTCATCCCGGAATCAATTCGAAACACTTCAGTCATTGTTTGTTTATCACGGTCCGGCCTGCGACTTTCAATTTAGTCGACGACTGTGCATGGTCAGTATATTGATGGACTCACGACAAACGCGTGGAGTTTCATAACTTGTCTGAAACAGTATTTGTATTAAATGAAGAGATTGCCGTATTGAAATACAGATTGGCATGTATTTCTTGCTGACGCTGTAAACAAGCAAAATTTTACTCAGGAAAATAACTATAGTAAAGCTAAGTATAAGCACACTGGCTTCGCTTTACATTAAACATTTATTGACAGATTTTCTTGGGTTATATTCCCGACACAGCCGTCCAATATAAATCTGCACTGAGTTATAGTAGGTTAATGTACTTCCAATTAAATGTAACTTTTGTGTACCAGTGCATGGAGCCCGGAATTGATTCGAAACACTTAAATAAAAACAAAAACAGTTTGTAATTTCAAATCAAACACAGTTATGTATATATAGTACTTAGGCCAGGAGAGAGGTCTGATACACTGCTTTAAAGAAAATCTGGTAGGAGCTCTCAGTGCCGTTAATACTTTAAACACAGAACTGTTCCAAGTTCGGTTCCAGAACGGTTTTATAGAGTCGTGGTGGTGTACTGGTTAGCGTTGCCGCCTTTCACGTCGAAGACCCGGGTTCACACCCCGGTCAAGGCAGTAATGCTTCTCAAGGTCTAAAAATCTGGCTCTCTACATTGGGGACCGTGAATCCCTCGTGGCTCGGATGACCACGTAAAATGGCGGTCCCATCTCCAGAAAGGGGACGTAAAACTTGACCACTGAGGACGCAAGCCACTCAAGTGCCTCAGTGTCGGCAAATGAGGTCGACTTGGCGTGATGTTATAGGGCTGACTAGCGAATGAGACATCGACTTACTAACTATAACCACATTACAAATCGCACAGCTAGCTAGTTGTAGAATGTGACCAAGTGCCGAAACAACTGGTAAAGATTTAAATAGCCGTATGAACTAAGAACAAGCGACATTTTGATCTTGTGTTAATTGGCTTCATTTGTCCCAAAAATATGTTCACGCCGCGCAAGCTATGACCGTGCACAATCTTTTGTCTTAAGTACTGGTTTACATTTGTTTTGGGAACATTTGACAAGACTTGTAGCGAAGCGCGGAAATTATGCTTTGTCTGAAATACCTTATTACACTTAACTTTTCGCTACACTTTAATTACGCGTTTTTCGCGAAAATTAGATGTCGCGAATAAAAGATGTCATGAACATTTCTACGCGCGAAAATTAAGTGACTACATATATATCACCTATGAGAAATAAAACAGTTTAATCGGTAAGATGCAGTTTACTCTATTTATTAACATCAGTCATCTACTTCTTCATCAGAGCTCTCTTCTACGGCAAGTGTTCTTGGAGTATTGTCTTCGTGCAGTCGCTAAATTTACCATTAACTGGCTCGTTGTAATTCACTTCAACAATATAATATGAACCCTCATATCGCTTATGGTATGTGTATAGTTCAGTTCAGCAGTTTTGTTACAGTTACCATAACTTTTACGGACACTTTTACCATAACTTTTACCAAAAATGAACAAACGTTCCTAAGAACGATCATACCTATAATATACCGTAGTACAAAATCGCTTTTTTTTATCAAATAAAGGTGTCTGGTTGTTTTTTTTCTTTTGTCTCCGAAAGTGAAAGGTAACTGTAGTGATAATAAATTGTCATCTCGTCGACGAAATTGCGAAATTAAAGTGATCTAGTTTGTAGTAAATCTACAAAATCGCGAAATTAACGTGTCGCGAAAATTACGTGTAATAAGGTATACTGTTATGTGTGTTTGGAATAAAAATTGAATAAAAAATGGTGGGAATCCTTCATGGAAAAGAACAAATGAAGGAAACGTGCCAAGGAATCAGCAGCGCTGAATTACGAGAGGCGGGACTGGCGTTCGATCTCCTCATCAGGAAATACTGAGAGCCGACACCAATTAGTGAGTTAGACAAAGATGAGGACTATCAAAAAAGAGAGAGCTGTTAACACTGCTGGAGAAGAAAAATAACATGCCTCGGGTACGCACAGAAAAGTAGGCTCAGGGCAAGCATTTTCATAAACGAGGGGAACGCCCGAGTTTCTGCTACCTGAAATTCCAGCTTAAACACATTTTTGCTGGTGTAAAACGAAACAGATTTTAATACTTTTATCAGTCAATTTGATTGACTTGAAGTGCGAGGGCCAGACGGGAAAGTATTTCGCTCGAGGTCACGACGGTACGGGCCGAGCAGAGTAAAAAAAGTATTCATTAATATAGTGCAAATTCTATATGAATATATTCAAATGCGCTTCACAAGGATAGTTTTATGATACGGACTGCTATTGTGGCGCAATGTGCTGCCGTCCAGTTTACAATCATGAGTGATTGTTAGTACCTCAGAATACCTGGCTGTTGTGTCGGGAGACAATCCCCTACTCTTTCTCGAAATAACAGGTTCTTTCACGTCCCCCGTTGTATACATTATAAGAGGAAGGAGGCCAACGGCTTATACCGTCCCTGCCAAAGGACGCGAATCCCTGACCACCCGCACTCTAGACCGTGCTCTACCAATTGAGCTAAGCAGTGATGCAGTACATACTGACCGAGAGCTACTGAATATTCTTCCATTCGGCCTGACCTAATTCAGCCAATAGTTTTTTTATTTATCATATGACCACTTTTAAATGGTAAAACAGGAAGCAAAACATCGAGCAGACAGCACGCCAAACAGGTACGACCCCCATCACGTGACTTTTATAAATGGTTGTAAAGCGCGCGTGAGGTTCGTATTGAAAACAACTATGCTCGAGGTCTTGAAATGTACTCCGGCATCACTTTAAAGACCGAGGGCGCACTTGATACGGACCGACCGCAAGCCGGTAAATAACGTTCTTTTCCCTATTCTCTTTCGCCTAAAAGATACGAATTATTGAACTAACTCCAATGTATTAAGACCCGGGATTAAGAGCACACTCACTGGTTTATACCGTAGTCTGAAATACTTTGACTGACGAAATGCCGCGAAGATAAATTGGGAGGTGACTCGCGTTCCAAACTGGCCATATATTTGTTGTAGCAGAAAACTGTATTCTTCAATAACCAATCGAGTACAAGAGGTTTTTACTGATCTTCGAGATAACTGTCATGCACCTGTCTTAAGTTTGATTGGATATTAAGGAATATATAGTCCTTCGTATCAACAAATGGAAACGGTTCATGTTTCATGGTCGTGATTACTTTGGCGCCGCCGGCACAGATCGTTCCCGCGTAAAGCGAAAACGAGTTCAGGTTTATGCCGGTACGTGCTGCGGGCCTTCGGCTGGCTGCAGGCTGTGAACCACGTTTACGGTCACTTTTAAATATCTGATATTCTTCTGGGTGTACTGGGTCGACGTAAGTATCGTTCAACATTTAACGCATTTGGTAATCGACCTCGTGGAAATACGGAGGCTACAAGGAGCGCCAAACTAAGCACCCAATTATGTCCCTTGCATGGAAACCAGAAAGAAGGGACAGGAATGAAAGGGACCGTCGAAAACGATCGTCAAAACAAAAGACGACACTACAATTGGCACATGCATCGTGAACACTCTGTTGACTGTCGAGAGACATCCCGGTAAAGCAGTGGAGGTAATCCCGAGGTAAGAAATCAGTTCTAAGTTAATTCTCCTTACGTACCACACCAATTTTAACATATTATATCCCGAAAACAACAAATTATACGCAGTTATTTAGCTGCTTAATTAGTGTCCAGCGAGTGAATCAGTTTTACGTTTGTTTGTGTAAATGATCTACTGTTGGTGCAGCTCATTGCAAACCGGCTCGATGCTGACAACAGCCATTCTTCGTCTTCAATCGTAACGCTTTCCGACACCGATCCATTTAATTCTTTTCGCAACCAACGCGCTCGGTGATCGTTTCGAAACAGGAATAAGTGGCTTGATTAACGGTGGAAAAGCCCACATTTTGAGAGTAAGCAGTCCATTCCCGATCTAATGTATAATATTGTAGGCAATGCAGAGGTAAATGACTGAATTCCGAAAGGTCAAGCAGCCTTTCCGGTGCTTACGTTAGATGATACTCCCGTTTCGTGTCCAGTTTCGAGGACATAATTGTTACTCCAGCTGTCTGTGAAATATAAATGTTCTGTTACATGAAAGCAATGATTTTTCAGAGATTTACCCTTAGTAATGTGTAAATGTTTCGCAACTGTGTTTTCTGTATGATTTTCATCATATACAAAACTTGCATCTGGTTAATGTTGCTGTCAACGACATTGATAACCACAGATAAGAACATACCGATATTATTGGATAAACGAGTATATTATGTTCTAATCTTAATTGCCTTATCTTGTAAACGCCCTTTCATTGGCCGGATGAGACTATATTTTCTGTGGTCAATGCATCGTGCTACAATGACTAAATCCGATTGGCTTGGACAGAACATCATCTTCTGGATAAAATCGTATTAGACAATAGAGCTTTGTGATTGGTTTACACAGCACATACTCTTCTGGATAACTCAGGTACATTTTTAAATGCCGAAGTACATTTTTAAATGCCTAAGTGTTAATATATAAGCATGTGACTGTTAGCTGCAAAATAAAGGGCCTATTCTGTATCTCGAAGCAGCTGCACTGTATGTAATTTACTTTTTATTAAATGAAAACCAGGCAATCCCTTTATGTAGGACGACACAAATTTTACTAAAAATACAATAGAATACAATACAATTCAATACAACAATAGAATGCAACACAATACAATACAATATAATACAATTTGGTCGCAATTCGTGTCGTCCTACATGAAGGGATGGCCGAAAACCAGTTGGTGACCATTTTCATTCCTAATTTTAAAGATCACTAAAATTCCTTGAAAAACGTGGCACACCAAGTCAAAATCAAACAAATTTGCTCACAATTACGTTGTCTCTATTTAAAACTGTTTTTCATATTTTAGAAACAGTAGGGTGTAAAAAAGTGCAAATCAAGTTTTGGTCTGAAGTGATATCCCACTCATGTTGATAACAATGATATCCCCCGCACTGGAGGCAGTGTAATATCATTTTTATGATTTTGCTATCAGCTGTTATACTTTTTGACTATCATGTAATATTTTTTGTACTAATTTACTGGTACATATATAAACCTTTAGTTATCATTAATACCAGTCATTAATCTCACAGTGTATGTTATTTTTCAAAAATGTCTCTTTCAGATTTGTTTTACTTGCTGGAGATGTTTCCCCCATTGATGTTATTTCCCACATTCCTATCATGTGTGAAGATAACCGTATACCATACGTCTATGTTCCATCAAAAGTGGTAAGTTATAAAGATGGTTTTATTAAGCTACATAATAATATCCATGTGTACATTGTATATGGACCTATTGGATTCATCCGAGTCCAGTATAGCAAATTGTAACCCATCAAATATTTTCTCGTGTGCGTCATTAGTTTAATACGTCACACGGCCCAATATTTGAAGGATGATAACAACAATAACCTGATGCCCTGATATTTCATCCACGGACATTATCTGATCCGAGAAGAGAACAGTTCCTGAGAGAGAAGCTTGAGGGAAACTGTGAGCTTCGAGAATCAGATAATGTCCGCAGATGAAATATCAGTGCATATTTTAATGCCACAAATAGGTTATTGTGTTTATATTTAAGTTGAGTCTAATATTAAAAGTTGAGACTTAAATATTTGCCATATTGGGCTAGGATGAATCCTATGTGTTGTATTATACTGAACAAATAATTATCTAATAAATAAACACAGTAGCATGAACAGCTTGACTGTGAACTGTCCAATGTGTAGCTGACAACCTACATGGCAAAATATTGGGCTGGCACGTGACTAATACACAGTCATTTGATTGGAGGGTTATTTGTAAGATACTGTCATGTACCTTGTATAATAAATATTGTAAGTTTATCTCTATTGAGTTTCTTCAAGATTTCAATGAATGGGAGAAAGCCTTCTAATTTTCATGATAACTTTCATGCAGGTCTATCTACATTTGAAGGGCTGTTTGCAAAAATGGCTTAAGTGACTCCTGATCATATTCTAAATTCTCCCTTAGAAAACAAAGAAATTGAAGGAGAATTTAGAATGTGATCAGGAGTTACTTAAGCGAGTGAATAAATAATATAACAGCAGCCAATCAAAACAGGTTAAGTGCACACCTGCCAATCATTTTGGTCTACATGTAGTAGTTGTACATTTATATTAAAACTGTCAACATGTGCCACTCTGTCTGGATCGGCCTACAAGAAATATGAGCTGTTATCTCTGCTTTTTTGCGCATGAAACACAAATCGAATCCCTGCAAAGTAAACAAGTGGACTACATGTATACTTATGGCTTTTCCCTACTTCACTCACCTGTTACCCAGAGGGGAAAAGTGGTCTAGTTAATCTGTCTGTTAATTCCTAATTATTCTTTGAGAACACTGCCATGTAAGAAAAATCTGGGATTTGATCTGTCAAGCCATCTGTCAGGCCATTTTCATATCTACAGTGCCCTTACATTTATATGTAATTATAAGCATACAGTCATGTACATTTTGTGACTCTTATTCAATCAAATTCCTTGCAGGATTTGGGTGCTTCTAGCCAGACAAAGAGGCCAACCAGCATTGTTCTAGTGAAACCTCACAATGACATCACAGAGGCATACAACGAATGCCATGATAGTATCAAGACATTACCACTTCCAATATAACATGCTTGTTCTTTTCTATTTTTTCTACAAGACTGGTATTTTTTGAAGCAATCAAAGTATTGTTTCCAAGCATTTGCACTGGAAAAGCAGATTGGCATGTCCCAGCTAGTGCATGTAAGCCTTATTCGATTTTCAAAATGGCTCTACATGTATGACTAATAATAATGTAAATATGTTTTATGAATAGGGCCTTGTTGTTCGAAGCCCAATTCAAGTGCATACATTGCATTAAGCCCAAATTAGTTATCTTTGATATCGATTGTACATGAAGTGGATAGTCCAATGGTAGAATATTTCTTGATTTGGGTGTTGCATCTACGAGATATAAAGGTTTATATTTCCAATATGCTAATGTTGTGATGTCATCACTGAATTTCTTTGTGCTTGTGAATTAAGCTATTTTCTAATTTAAAATTTGTATAATCACTTTGAGAAGCTTCAAATTTAACTTAGAATTTTAAAATAGGTAATTTGTCTCTTCCAGCATGCTTTTGTATAGTCAGTGATGTCTGACATCACATCATTAGCATATTGGAAATATAAACCTTTATATCTCGTAGATATAACACCCAAACAAAGAAATATTCTACCTTTGGACTATGCACTTCATGTACAATCAATATCCAGTATAACTAATTTGGGCTTATAGGGACTTTAAGACTTCTCCAAGATTAGCACTTCCAACAACCGGGCCCAGAAACGTAATTCTTGCAAAATCAACTGAGATTGGATACATGTACAGAGACTTCGCTGGCCTCTTCTATCAGCCGGTACTCGTACCGGTAAAAAACTTTTTTCGGTACAGAGCATACAATAAAAACAAACTGACCCAGTTTTTTCCAGGGACCGTTCAATTTATTTCGGTAAAACTTGACAAACTCAGGCAGATTCTAGTCGAATCTCTGATGGATAGGTTAGGTGTCGATATCAATTTTTTTCTTTTATTTCCTTTATTAATTGTTCCGTTCTCCAAAGTCGTCAGCTTCATTACATGTACCATGCACCATATTAAATAACTATAAGGTGTTGGATGCCTTTGGGAAACACCTTGGACATTGTAGGAAGCTATTAAATGAATAAATAAATGATACTGAACACCAGACCGAGATGTTTGAACTTAAAGTGCTAGTAGCATCAGAAGACAACTCTTTTTGCTCCAAATTCTATTTATAATTATTTCAGTTGTTTAATTTATGCATGTAATTAAACTAGATACTGTACAGCATACATTATACTGGCACTTTAAAGTGCACCTAACCCCTTTTGCAATTTTTATACATATGAATCTTTGAAAGGTTTTGAGAACTTCTGTGAAGAAATATTTGGCTTACAGAGAATACTCTATGTTCTAGGCTTGTTTGAAATGGTGAAAAAATGATCTTTCCTGACCCATGACCGCGTAAGAAAAAGACTGGGTCGATTCTTGATCTTACGTCATCTAATTCATTCCACTTTGCAATAATTTGAATAAATATTTAGCAGCTTGCCTAAAATAACTGTTTTCTTTACTAACAACTCACAGACTGTGTATATTATCTATATATCGATGTTGTTGCGATAGAAAGGCGGCATGGAGAATAATGCATTAATGAGGTGACGTAAGATCAAGAATCGACCCAGTCTTTTTCTTACGCGGTCATGGGTCAGGAAAGGTCAAATTTTCACCATTTCAAACTAGCATAGAACATAGAGTATCCTATGTAAGCCAAAAATTTCTTCGCAGAAATACCCAAAACCTTTCAAAGATTCATATGTATAAAAATTGCAAAAGGATTTAGTTGCACTTTAAAGGAGCTGTGTCACGGTAATAGACTATACGTTCGTGTTCCGGGCCGGAAACAGTTATTTTCACCGATGTTGATATGAACTAACGAACCTCTTGGCCATGTGGGATGCTTAATATCAAAGCAAATATGCAAAAATGACTAACAAATAGTGAATATAAATAGTCTCCAGGGAAAATATTGAAAATCCTTTCAATCAAGCATGGAGGGAGGGAAGTTTAACTGTTTGTATCCAATTAACAGCCACCAACCGAGTGATTACTCGATACATGCGCAGTACCATGACATAGCCCCTTTAAGTAATGGTTCGCGTAAGAACAGGAGCACTCAACGGCCAGGAATGCACAAAGGTCTTAATTTTTCTATTGTTGAAACTTGATATATCATTGGTTAAACAGAAATAAACCTCCTAAAAATAGGAAAGAACTCTGATTTCACAATATTTCTTTAAAAGAAAATGATTGAAGCGGACAATATGTAACTATGTAAAAAGAGAGAAAGAAATCCTATGGGTTAACATTGAAATCTTTTATAATATCTCTGCTTTTGTTTTAGTGTCTTTCTATTGGCTGAATTTGTTTTGGAATCAAAAACATACACAACGAGCGATTTCATGCATTTTAATTTGAGAACATTAATACCACTAGTCAAGAGATATCTTTAGAAAAAAATGAACCACTTTCTATGTGGGATTAATAAAATCACATTCATTGCGAAAAATCACATTCCGCGAAACAATAGATCTTTTGCTCCAGTTCTTTTACGAACCATTACTTAAAGTGCCTATGAACAATATTTTATTTTAAATATCAATACTAAATAAAGTGAATAGTAGAGTGGTAAAATATATTTTGCTTTGAATGCTTTGCCGCTGAGTTAAGGAGGTTTTAATGTCCAAAATGCTAATTACATGATGTCGGGGGAGGTATCTGCAATCACTTAGTGGTTGTGAATGGGCGTTTCTACTGATATAGGAAAAAAAATTCTAACATTTTATTTCAACCATGGGTATAACACTGATAATTTGAAAAATTTGTATAATAATTGATGCCTCCCATGACGTCATGTAATTAATAGCATTTTGGATATTAAAACCTCCTTAATCAGCGGCACAGCATTCACTGGGTGCCTGTACTTGTAGAGTGTGTACGTAAACATTATATACTGGCCCCTACTAGTTTCTCTCTCTCAGCCACTGCCAGTCATTATATTGTATACTGTCCCTGTACCAGTGTCTCTCTCTTGGCTAGTACCAAACACTACACTTGTAAACACACATTATTTAGCACATTGTATGACTGGACCAAGCACTAAAATTGTAAACATGCATTATAAACACACATTGTATACTGGCCCCAATACCAGTTTCTATCTATCTTGGCTACTTCCAAGTAAATACTCGTAAACCGGCACACCTTGTGTACTGGTCCTGACCAGGTTCATTCCCTCTTGGCCACTACCAAGCATTATAGTTAATTTTAAGCATACATTGCATACCGGCCACAACAGGAGAACGCGTTCTTATGCATGCCTATCTGTTTGAAGCCAAAAGCGTATTCACAGCATTCTTGTGATGGCTCTGTACCACACTCGGCATGCTCGTGCAGTCACGTGCTGATATAGTATTTCGTTAACGAATTAATTGAGCTCGTGATCCCCAAGGGAAAGGCGTTTTCATGGATGCTATAGAGCGGAGGCTATCTTTAAAGTGCAACTAACCCTTTTTGCAATTTTTATACATATGAATCTTTGAAAGGTTTTGAGTACTTTTGCGAAGAAATGTTTGGCTTCCAGAGAATACTCTATGTTCTAGGCTTGTTTGAAATGGTGAAAATTTGACCTTTCCTGACCCATGACCGCGTAAGAAAAAGCCTGGGTCGATTCTGGATCTTACGTCGCCTCATTAATGCATTATTCTCCATGGCGCCTTTCTGTCACAACACCATCGATATATAGAGAATATACACAGTCTGAGTTGTTAGTAAAAAAAACCGGTTATTTTAGACAAAATGCTAAATATTTATCCAAATTATTGCAAAGTCGAATGAACTGGATGACGTAAGATCAAGAATCGACCCAGTCTTTTTCTTACGCGGTCATGGGTCAGGAAAGGTCAAATTTTCACCATTTCAAACAAGCCTAGAACAGAGTATTCTCTGGAAGCCAAAAATTTATTCGCAGAAGTACTCAAAACCTTTCAAAGATTCATATGTATTAAAATTGCAAAAGGGGTTAGTTGCACTTCAAAAACGCTGTTTTAGAAAGATCGACAATCGATTGGAGGTGGAAAATAGCATTTACAAATAGGTTTTGCTAATAACTCTACCGATCTCGTACAAGTGCCTTTAAATCATATCAAAATCATTGCACACAGAAGAGGACATTTGCTATTGGTCATCGCTTTGAAGTAAATACGATTTTATTTGAGAGAGAACAACTTCAGTCGCATTACAAGTATATAATATGGTAATACAAGAGGCTGGGAACAGCCTTAACTCGGGCTGTATACACATAAGCGTCAAAATTGTTTTTATTTTCTACATTCTTTGCATTCCAGACATTCCATTCTAAGGCGTGGTCACAGAGGAGGGGTGGTACTCCACTCCTATTATTTATTAGGAGTCGGGGTAGGGGAGTTATCAGTCGTGGTGACTTTCTGCTCTCTGCTCCCCAATATATTTATGTGATTTAATATTTTTGTTTTTCATCATGAACATTAGATATGTTTTTCTCGTATGTAAATTAAAGACATTGACCTTTTACTGTAAACACTACTTATTCATGTAACACACGTCTACAATTTACAGTCTGCTGTTCTGTTGTACTGGAGGTTCCGAATACTAAAATATGATTGTCTCAATGTTTATATTTATCCCATATCATAAGTTGTATCCTGTCCATCCTTCCGATAGAGCTGCCACTATATTTCACTACTGTTCTTTCTACAGTCATGTTTATTGTATTCGTGGTCAATTCGTGTGCCTCTGTGTAACTTTATCTTCTGTATTCATAACTGAAATGCAAGTTGGTTATCTCTAATTAAAAGCTGAATTACCTTCATTCACAAAACTTCAGTCTGCTCACTAGTGTATATTACAGAGCCACAAAGAGAACTGTTCGAAGTCTTTCTCGAACCAAAACCTCGCTCGTGAGAGGATTCTCGTTTAACAGCTCTAACGAAAGTTAAGCATGCGCCAATAATCTCGTCACTCGTGGTCTAGCGGTTACTGTTTGGGTAGGATTGTGTCAGTCGTTCTATAAATCTTAGCTTCCTGGATTCCATTCCTACGCTGAGCGCAGTGATTTTTTTTTTCAAGTAGAGGCTCACCAATTCCTTGTAAAATTTATAAGTGCCGCTTCGGGTGCTCGGGAAATATTCTAAGTCACAAATTATTCATAGTTTATAACAAAGGGAGTTTTGTGACGCAGTCTGTGAGGTTGTTACACCGAGGTCAGTAAAGCCCCTATTTTAGAACTCTCCACTTACAACATCTACTGAGGCACCTGAAGAAGGCTATTTTGGCTAGCCGAAATATAGTACTTTTAAAACTATATACACGTCGTTTCAGCTTTGCTATAGTGAGTCCTCAGGATAGAGTAAAACTCTATCCGCAGTCTGTGGCTTCCGGTTGATCTTTTCGACATTATGCGGCGCCAGAGCGGCGCGGTGTTCAAGTGTGTGCACTTGAACTACTTGAACAGTGTGAGCTGATTGGTTGGGGGCGAAATACCTCGACTTGGAAAATAATAATAAACTCTTGCGATTTAAGACTCGGGCCTGCCCACAGGCAGCCCGAGTAATAATAAGGTCACACAAGAAAAATAGTACGAAATCATGACGAAATGGAACTTTAACAGTGATTTGTACCACTCTAAACTTGAGAAACCTCAATGTTCTATACACTAGAATACTGCAAATTTATTCTTCTATCTGAATTCAGCGGTAGGTAGTCAGTTTACACATGCGTATTCAAGCAAACCCAGTTTTCCTGTGCTTGGTAGTTCCTAAACCAGTAACGCCTTGTAAAAATTCACTTTACTCGCGAAAGCAAATTCAAATTTGTACGGTCGAAATCTTAATATAATCACTCCAAACAGTCACCAGTTGCAGATTAGATGTTTATTAACTTTGATTTGAAGGTATGTGGAAGTCATATATAATTTTATTTGTTTTATAAGGCAAAATAGCTTCCAAATCCATGTATTTTTGAGTGAAATGACTGGGCCGATACCGGAAGTGAGTCGCCAGTTATCGATATGTAGGCTTTTGTACGCAATGACTTTGATATGTATAAATTAAGATTTTTTTGCAACCCAGTACTACCACGTGATTGCATTTTGACAGGATATGTAATAGTAAGACCTGACCTCCCTTTCGGCCGCTCCGTAAACTGGAAGTTCGACGGAAAGAAAGTCCAGTAAACTGCACATGTATACATGTCAGAAATGTAATCAGACCACCACCGTAAAAATATGCTTTAGTTACTTTGGCTAAGACCTGACCTTCCAGATATAAAAGTTCATGCATAACCGCCTCCCGGTTAGCTCCCGAGTCTGTCGTGGGGGAGGTCGCGATGGGGTTCAAACCCTGGCCGGACCAACACTCGGGATCACCTCAGTAAAATAACTGAGTAGAAGTTGCTGCCTTTGTGATCGAACTGCAAATGGTTAAACCTTTACGTCTTCTCGGATGAGGATGACAAATCGTAGGCCCTCCGAAACCTCCATAGAAGGGGCTTTAAGCCCTTTGAGGTTCTCCGTCCACCTTCGAGTGGTAAACAGAACAAATCAAATCAAGTTTTTTCAGTTATTTGTGATATTTTTCCTGAGTCAAAGGAAGTGCCTCGTCTCGACGTCAGCGGCTTAAAGACGCGCTGGACACTGGGAACTACCGGAAAACCTTAAACCGGAAGTCCCAATTGAGAAAACCTGCACTCTTACCAAATCTGTTGGCATAATACCATGATTTGAAACCCCCTCCTTCCCTACTGCAACATCACTACCACCAAAATATCCGCTTAAATTAACTGCTATTTATTCTATAGACTACAGTGTGTTTTACATGGCCTAAGTGATTTCCACCACTGAGAAATATCATATCTGACACACGTAAAATACGATAATCAACCATTCAATCACTGGAAAATCTGGACCTCTTCCATGGGTTGGAAATATATTGAAAATTAGAATGTACAACAAAATGTTTCCAAAGGATGGAAATTCTAAATGTTGGAAATGTATTGGAAGTTTCAATCTCCAGGGATTGGAAATTCTGTCTTCCAAAAACAAAACAAAAACACGCGAAGTTGTCGCACATCTAATTGCAAAATTTTATGAGAGTTTATTGCAAACAAAGTAAAACTTATGCTTTTTACCGTTTTCAATTCTCAAATTAGTGCAAGTAATACTCGTTATTTCCAAGTGAACTTATTTCCACCTTATTTCCAACATACTTCCAAGTGAACGTATTTCCAACATATTTCCAACCCGTAGAAATGAAAGTTCTGGAAGTGAGCAAAACCTTGGAAATTCCAACATGGAAGAGGTCCAGATTTTCCAGTGAATCTCGCGCGCGCCTTCGCGGGCAATAATGTCATGCAGTAGGGCCATTTATATATATGAGAGAAAATAAGTTCCGAACTGATCTAAGACGCGTCTTATTTAGGAAAAAGGGTTTTAGCAGTTCTTAGTTGGTCGCGTCTAACTAAAGATGATACGCGTAAACTACGGGGCACTTCGCTTCTATATCTGGACGATAGGCAGATATATTTTCCTTATATATATTGTCTAACGGGCCGTCCCTTCATGTAGGACGACACGAATTGCTACCAAATTGTATTCTATTGTATTGTATTGTGTTGCGTTCTATTGTTGTATTGAATTGTATTGTGTTGTATTCTATTGTATTTTTGGTAAAAATTTGTGTCGTTCTACATAAAGGGATTGCCGTCTAACGTAACCAAGTCCTGTTGCTTGCGCAGGGCTATCCTTTTCAGCTACAAATTTAAAAGCAACGAATAGCTTATACATCACTAAATTAAGTTTCAAACTAAAACTTACTCGTTTACAGGAGTAGCCATTGCGCCTTAACACTAAAGACGCGAACGCTATGTGCGCATGCGTGATCCCACACAGGGAACTCGACAACCGCCTTAATTGCTTAGGTAACTAACTTCCACTCGTATAAATGGCCCTTGTGCCTATCAGTATTGTTTCTAAAATAAACAATAATACACGGAGTGACGCTTGTAAATATTTAATGTATCTTCTCTAACTCATGAATAATTAATGAGATCACTAGCCAATCGGAACATCCCATTTTGGTCAGGCGGATGAATAGTACTCTTGTCAAGTTTGTTGAAATGAACCAGAGAAAATTGCAATGACAAGCCTTGTGATCAATAACTGTATGCAGCATAATACCAGTCAAACAATACTTCCTAATGATTTATGAATGCATGTATTGAAGTCATCAAAAACTCGTTCAGCGTGTTTGCCCGTGGCATCAAAACACCTCGAAAGCAATAAATCCCGGCTCTGGCTGTGCCCCTCGAGATTCTTTTGCTTTCTTGATGTTTTGATACCACGGTCAACCACTTGATCGACCCCGTTTTTGTGCTCAACTCGACCATCTCACGGCTCGTTCGCTGCGTTGAACACTCGAATATAAATTCCATATCTCCGCGCACCCATGTATTAGCATCTATATAGAACATGCTGAAAACAACTTAAATCCGTTTCCACAATCTGGATATAAAAACGGCGTTATCATCGAACGTTCTGGCGTTATTACAGTCATATTGATGTCTTCATCAATGATTCGG
Organism: Actinernus sp. WN-2022; assembly: GCA_030867875.1. Lineage (NCBI taxonomy): Eukaryota > Metazoa > Cnidaria > Anthozoa > Actiniaria > Actinernidae > Actinernus > Actinernus sp. WN-2022. The sequence continues at coordinate 35,787,377 of JAOWCC010000577.1, forward strand.
TCTGATTCACAACTACATCGTGACGTCACGATATCATAACATCATCAAATCCGTTATCAATTCCCAACCTCGGCAGCGAGCCTTGTACATTGTACGTAGGTTCTAATCAAAAAAAGGAGATATAAACACCCCGCTGCCCTTAACATAGTTTTGAAATAACTCAGTACAAGTAAGGCCTTGTTCGCATTAGTATGAATTAATCAAGGGAGGGAAGGTAAGTCATTGTTCACATAAAGGGAGGGGATGGTAAAGCTACTGTAATCAATACTGAGAAGACACGATCACATTGCTAGCACAACTAGATTATGTACACGTTTTGCAGTATTGCACTAGTGTGTTAAACTTGGTACGTGCACGAGTAAGAGTACACATAGAATGAGCCGGGCAACAAGCCCTATTTCAAGTCTGTAAAATTTCATTTTTTACGTTTTATGGTTTGTGCCACGGCGGTCACTTTAGTGATAATCTAAGGTTAGCCTCCCTTCTTGTAAACATAAGTTTATTGGTTGGTTTCATTGCCAGCAGGTACAGACCGAGTTTCCATCAACTGAACTCGATTAAGGTGGGCGTGAGTGAAAATTGAACCTGCCTAGCTCGACTGGATCTCTTTATGAACAAAGATTCTTACGGGAACGCTGAAATAAATAGCAGTAGAATGTTCCGTTTTGTGCGATAAAATACTTCTTTGTAGCACAAGGCCAGGATTGTTTCAATCCGTTGAAAACTTTTGATAGTCAACAATATATAACAGGTTCTACTTCATCGGTTTACCTTTCTCAAGAAATCGTTAATTATGAACGAAATTATTTAGCTTAAACCACTGGCGATGGAGATTAGTACTCGGCATGGTACATCGACCAATAAATGATTTCAAACTATGAAAATAATTACAGAGTGTAATTCAGTATTATTTTTATCTACCATGCAAATACGTCTGTGGCCAACTCCTCCGAAACTTAAATAACATAGTGTGACACTCCTTAGCCAGTCATTTTCGCTTCGAAGCCGTCATATTGACTTAATTGACATTCTCATTCTTGAATAGTTTTCTATCTTAATGGTAACTTTTAAAATATGTTCCTTTCAGTTTTGTGCTCTTGGAGAACTATATATGAGGTATTAATAGTTTTCTGTTCCAAGGCCCTGCAGGAATGAGTTTCTTCAATACTGTATGAGCAAATAAGAGTATCATTCATCACCATTGATGTATCCGAAACTGAATATTTATATAACATTAACATCAAGGTTGAATGTTTACTCCGTTGTTTGACAATACCTAGCCTTCCCATCGCGCGTTCACCTGCGAACTACAATATCAAAAAGCGCCAAACATTTCTTCAAACAATAGGCCACATGATCTACGAACCAAGCTCCTCTGCGATCCTATTCTCTAGGGTGTTCCTTTTATTCTAAGTTATTAGCATAATCGCTTGTTTTGACGCCAATACGACTCAATACACTTTGCATTTTAGACCTCTCTTTGTGGCATTCACTTAAGAACAAGTGGAAGTGGGACAAGGTGTCCAACTGTCTTTAAATTACTCTACTCGGGGCATGAGAATGGCAGTTTCGTATCGTTGTTTTCTTGCATTCTTGACACTCGCCGCATTCCTCGCCTTCTCGGCTGCAACAGTGTTTTTCTACCTGGGTAAATACTACGACAAAAGCCCTTTAGATTTCTACAACTATTCCATACCGTTAGATGGATATGAGAAATTCAGAATAGAAATAACACCCATCGCTTGGACTTGGTGGATATGGGCCGCAGTGTTTGGCTGGCAGCTTCCTTGGCTACTCTACGCCTTTATAATCCCCTGCCGAAAGTACGCGCCAAAGGTAATGACCGTAGCGTTCTTCTTGGTTGTGTTCATTGGCTTCGCGTTCACGCTTGGATGGGTCCTCCTTTGGGCGAAAGAGTTCATCAATGCAGCATTAGGATTCATGGGAGGGGTTTGCCTCTGCATGTATATCGCTGTAGCAATGGTATACTATCGCCTAGATGAATTACTCTTCAAAAGGAAGCATTTCCCGACTGGAGATCACTTCATGGTAGAGCTGTTTGTTACAAACGGCCTGGCTCTGTACGCTTCTTGGGCCACGTTCTCAACCTTCCTGCACCTCGGAATCGTTCTACGCTATACGGCAGAGATTGAAGACCACATCAATTGTACCATGATTCTGGCGGGCCTAGCAGCCGTCATGATTTTCTGGTTTCTCCTTGATATCTGTGTCTTCCAGAAATTCACCCTTTACACGTTCACAGTCTACCCGGCATTCGTTGTGGGTTTCGTTGGAATTTTTCAAAGGTACTGGAAAGACACCGAGCGGAATTCCATATTCAATGCTGTACTTCTGGGAGTTGCTGGCTTGATGAGTTTAGTAAAGATCTTATTGCTGATTTGGTGGTCCTGCAGGCAAAAACGGAGGACAAAATCGCGTGTTGTTACCGATCCGAATGATCACTACGACATGGACCCGATGTACTGAGTTCGAAGACTGAACTTTAAAAATGTCCCAGAACTTACTAAATAAATTTTATTAGCTCACAAAACAGGGCTAATGACTGTTCCACTTTGAGTGCCGGACTAACTGTTTTGTTGTACGCGGCGAAGAATGGCAGACATGCTGAGAAAATAAAGAGAAAATAAAGTTTCAATCACATTCTTTGCTAGAACATCGGCCGAAACTGCGAATGAACTGCTTGAAACGATTGTAAACAAGATGTACATGGATTTAAGCTTCTGATAAAAGCTAGAAATTACTTTGTATTTATACAGTTTCGTAAACAATCACATATTCTTTAATTTGCATCGAGTGTAGGACCTCTAATGTAATGGACATAGCTGAACAATTCTATTTCAGCAAATCAACTGTAAATTGTGACTTTTTCTTAAAATTTTATAGCACAAAAGGGTTATGGCGAAAACAGTGTCTTCTCAAATATGCAAATCTAACAATATCTTGCGTTAATAAAACTTGTCTACGTGTCAAAACACTCTGACACTTCGCTGTTGTTTCTATGACTTTCATAACCCGAAATATCTGTTAGTGAACAACAAGAATTGTACGCGATATGTTTGCAGAGACAGCTCTTTGGTAAATATTTGATTTGCATCAATGAATCCTGTAACTGTGTTGATCCGATTTTATCGCAATAAGAAAAACATGCTTAAAATTCTAGAAGATTTATAAAGCTCTCTTGTGGTTTCATAGTCAGTGGAAAATGTAAATATTCAGCGGGTCTGTAGACAGTATAACGAGTACATCACAAACATTAAACTGCATCCTCTTCATAAAATCTACGAGTTTGTTTTGTTTTTCAATGAAATTTTGGCGGTCACCGGTTAATGACACCGGCCAGTTCTAATAAAAAGCAGCCTCTTCTCAACAATATAATGTCCTTCTTTTCAAAAATGTCTCGGGTGCAATATTTAGGTAGAACAACGTATAAACGAAATTTGAATCAGTTCCTTGAGGAATTCGGTTCTTCCGAGCTTTCCGGCCCCACGGAAATCGAAAGACGCAATATCGAACTCACATTTTAAACTACCCCAATTGGAATATTTTAACATTTGAAATGCTTTCTGCACAAAGAGTTTTATAAGTATAGTAAAAAATACGCAAATATCAAAACATGGGCAAGCAAAGTAAATTGTGTCGCCCTACTAAACTATTGATGTCCCCATATTCATCGCTACTCAACTGCAAAATATTATTGATATGCACGTTGAATACATCGATGACTGAATGCTAGACTCATCTCAACCTCTAGGATATATTTAGAGGCAATTAAAACTGCGCGAGACGATAAAAACACTAAGTTATATACTGGACTGCAATCATATACATGAGGAACGTAAACACGAAAAGGGCTTTAGATAGGAAGACCCCTTTCTTGTTAACAATTAAGCCTCATCTTGTGTGCTGTTCGCTATGACTGATGCATGAGAGGTAATAACGCACTTTCCATGCAGTGTTTATTTAAAGAGCAAATGACAGTCTCTGGACAGTTAGGTTAGAAATAAAGGCATTTTCGGCTATTTCTGTTCAAAATAAGTAGCCCTTATCGATGTTCATATGGATTTAAATGAAGAGAACGCTGTTTTTAACGTGTAGCGCATTGAAAGCCATTAAATCGGCGACCTTACACAAGTAAAGACACGCACGCCGAAAAGGGCTTTATATCGGAAGACCACTTTCGTGTTAACATGCGCTTCATATACATATATGTATAATATCGCCGTCGGGTAACTTTGAAAACAAACACCAGTAACGTAACCTATATAAGATGATTTAGCTTACAATGCAAGCAATAGTATATGAAAATTGGACTATATTAGACATGACTACACTAATTTAACGAGTCCTCTGGATATAAAAAAAAAGTCATTGAAAAGTATCAACACGACAAGCACGAAATCAGTCGAATGAGACATGTTGACCTGAAATATTTTTTAACAACATCCGTTAACTGCATGAGGTCAGTAGTTATTTGTAGTCGCAGAACCAACTAAATCAATACACGTTTTTCATCTATCACCGTGGGAATTTTTTAAGCTTAAACAGCTAGTACTCAAAGAAGAGTGGCTTGATAAGTCTACGCACGGTGAAATGAGTTCATTGTCGAAAGGTTGCCGCTGACATATGGCGTGAATAACTAACGTGAATAGCTAACGATCCCCAAATACAAACATTTCAATATCTGGACTTATTGTGCGGCATTTCTAAAGCAAATTTGCCGCCAGCATCAAGGGTGGTCTGCACTTGTCTAAGCCGGGAACCTCGCTGTTAGCTCGTAATTTCGGTTCCCATATTAACAAAGATTGTTAGGAATTTGCGGCCTGGGAGTCCGATTGTTTAGATCGTTCCGCAGACCCCGCTATAGCTGCAAAGGTTTTACTCCTGAATGGTAATCTATAAAACCGCTAAACTTTGGACGTGGTTTGGTTATGACCTGTCTGAATGTAAATAGTTTACTTGCTCATATTGACGAAATTAGAATCTTCATGAGTGTAAATCAAAAAATTGATATTTTAGCTTTAAATGAAACTAAAATTGACCAAACCATTCGTGACGAGGAAATTCATGTACCGGGCTTTGAAGTCATAAGAAAAGACCGCATTGTTAATGGCAGAAACGGCGGTGGTGTCTGCATGTACTGATCCGGAGCAATATAAATTTCCAAATCCGTGAAGACCTAAATTCGGATAAACTCGAATGCCTTACTGTTGAAATCGCCAAGCCTCGATCTAAGTCTTTTTTTGTGAGTACTTGGTATAGGCTTCCACACTGCTCCCACATAATTGTTTTCGACTTTCGAGGAGTTAATTGACAAATTCATTGCTCTAAATTTTATTTACTAGGTGATCTGAACTGTAATTTGGCATTAGATCCACCTGACTATAATTCTTCAAATCTACTTTAAAGTGCCCCTCAACCCTTTTGCAATTTTTATTTATATGAAACTTTGAAAGGTTTTGAGTACTTCTGCGAAGAAATTTTTGGCTTACAGAGGATACTCTATGTTCTAGGCTTGTTTGAAATGGTGAAAATGTGACCTCATTACCGTGTAAGAAAAAGCCTGGGTCGATTCCCTATCTTACGTCATCCAATTAATTAGACTTTGCAATAACTTGAATAAATATTTAGCATTTTGTCTAAAATAGCTGTTTTCTTTACTAAAATCTCACAGACTGTGTATATTCTCTATATATCGATGGTGTTGTGATAGAAAGGCGTCATGGACAATAATGCATTAATGAGGTGACGTAGATAGGGAATCGACCCAGGCTTTTTCTTACACGGTAATGGGTCAGGAGAGGTCACATTTTCACCATTTCAAACAAGCCTAGAACATAGAGTATCCTCTGTAAGCCAAAAATTTCTTCGCAGAAGTACTCAAAACTTTTCAAAGTTTCATATATATAAAAATTGCAAAAGGGTTGAGGGGCACTTTAACATTATGGACATCTATGGACTGACTCAGATGGTCACTGAACCAATGAGGATAACGCCTATATCGAAAACTTTAATTGATTTGTGTCTCACAAACTGTTCGGAGAAAGTATCAAATTCTGGCGTCGTCCACCTTGGTATCAGTGACCACTCATTAATTTTTATTACGCGCAAAATTGGCTATCCACGATCCAATGTCCACAAAACTATTGAAGTGAGACGGCATAAAAATTTTAATAAGGAGTCTTTTCTCAAGGACCTACAACAAAAGAGCTGGTGTAAAATCTCAGAGCATACAAACCCTAATGATATGTGGGATTCCTGGAAAGAACTCTTAATGAGTACTATTGATAAACATGTTCCCATAAGAAACAAAAGAACTTCCAAAAAAAGGTCCCCGTGGATTACTCAGGATTTAACTCGCAAAATACACAAAAGGGACTTTTTAAAAAGAAAAGCGGTGTCGTCAAATGACCAAAATGAATGGGAACAATTCATAAAAGCTAGAAATGTTGTTAATAGTACTATTAAGGAAGCTAAACGTAATTACTTTATAAGTAATCTCGAATGTACCAAAAACGAGTGTAATGTCATGTGTAATTGTTAAGGTCATAACAACATCATGTTTGTCGAAGTTTTAAGCGAAACGATTACAACGAGAAAGAGATAGACTACCCCCTCTCGATTTGCCGGCGGCCATTTTGAGACCCAGGCCTTAATACACCTGAGTTAATTCTTCTATTATTATCTAGGGATTGAAAAAAAAATTATAGCCAGTAGTTCAGAAAACAATTTTCTAGGGACAATTTTTTCAAATCCGAAAGTTTTAGGCTAACTTACTCTCCCCAACAGCTTTATAACCGAAAACTTCGTTGGGTGCCCTTGATAAGACTAACTACCAATTACGGGACTCCGAAAATAAGCTATCTCTTCCAAAACCACGCACGAACTACATGAAACGTTCCTTCAGCTATAGTGGTGCAATCGTTTGGAACAATCTGCCATCTAATCTACGCATGGCTAACTCGCTTTCTACCTTTAAAAAAGGCATAGGAAATCATTTTACCAAATCGGACTCCCACACGGCAAATATGTTACAGTTATAGTGTTGTAAATACTATTTATCTTAAATTTGTAACGACTGATATTTTTACCGTGTGTATAAATAAAAGTATATGTATGTACGTCAATTTACAACGAAAAGGGAACAAGAGCCCATCCGGGCTTTCACTCGGGCTACTATATATACATCATTGAAGTCAGACACTCTTTTAAGGTGAGCACACAGCAGGATACATTTTGCATGTCCCTTAGTATGTCCTACCTTTATGGATGAAGGGATACACGGGTGTTACTGCAATATGTCCCCTAATGTGTGTCCCACCTTTATGGAGGAAAGGGTATACTCTCATAAAGAAATTGTTTTTAGTGGTCAATGGAAGCACCATTAGAAATGTGAAGGGGGCGATAGGACTTCCTCGAGATACACGTTTTTCTTTGGCCCCTTGGTTGTGCAAGGCATTTTTTTTATAGTTTGTATTGCAGAAATCTTTTTTTAATACCCTTCAGATTTTTATAATATATAAAATGTATATAGTGGCACCAAGGGAACTAGTACTACTACTACTAACAGAGGAGAGAGTCAATGTATTTAGCATGGTATTGCTATAATTGGGAACAGATTCATTTACTCTATATCTGATGTATACGACTATATAATTCCACTACACTTGAGGTTGGTCACTACCAGAGATTTGGCTGCATTCTCAGTGTTGGCCTACAATTTAACATTGTGATCCAAGAAGACACAAAGCTTTTAGAACCATTGGCAGATGTCAGAGCAAAGGCATGCAGTACCAGTTCTCCCAGTTATTTTAAGGTCCTACCTGGATTTGAACTCACTACCTCCTGCACAACAGACTGACACTTAACCACTGAGCTTACTGGTTCTGTGATGGGCCAAATTTTGTTCAGATAAAATTAATCCAATTCTATTAAAATAAAATTATAAATACATCTGAGACATTGAATAAATGTAGTCCATGGAGTTTTAGCATAGTTTTTGTCATAAATAAATATTATTATTATAGCCAGAGAATAATATACTGGTTCACTACTCATGCTCTTGCGATAAGTGATAATGGATATATAATGAACAATCAATCAATCTTTATTATTTATCCACGGAATATTAACAGTAACATTAATAAAACTGATTTCAATAAGAGCCGTGCCTAATTAAAATATGCTAATCTAATCTAATACTAATCTAAATATAAATACAATTGTGTGATACTAAATGCTAAAATTTATAATAAAATCCAATTAAAACATTTTGATTATCATTAATTCAGCGGTCACCAAGCATGGTGGTTTGTGCAATTTGTTTCTTAAATGAAACAAGTCTTCATTCCGCGAAGCTGTGGTGGTAATTCGTTCCACAGCTTCGTGCCGTCGTATGAAATGCTTTTCTTTAAATATTCGGTTTGGGGTTGTGGGAGACGAAGTTGAAACTGTTGTATACTGCTAGATTATTTATTATTTTATGCATAATTATCGCTTTCCTTTTTGCTCTTCGCTCATCGAGTTTATCCCAGCCTAGAATTGGTAACACTTTACTAGAACTGGTATTATAATCTGCGCCGAGTATTATTTGGCAGAACTACAACTGCCAAATGCCCCACGTTTGCCCGGGGGAGAGGGGGGGGGGGGGGTTTGTTAATATATTGTAACCAGGACTGATCAGTATTACTTTCATTCTGGATGATATAACGTATTTCTAAGCAAATATTAGCTTTTATATGCATTGTTTAAAATAAAAAAGAGTTTGTACTCTTTCTCTTCATATTTATTTATTTATTAACACTGCATTAATTGTATTACTATATATATGCCACCGTATATATTGTAAATAACTTGACCAAATGGAATAGTTTGTGTATGTATTTGTTCATGTCCTGCGACCTACTAATTTCATTTCATTTCCATGTAAACTTGCTCTTGGCATTTTTAACTTCTCAGTTATTTCAGGAAGCCAGTACCCTCAGTAAATATGTATTTTTTTCTTACCATTAATTTGTCACACTTGTAAACTTTGTAAGGGTATAATAAATTGTTATTGTTGTTGTAATCTCTCCACCACCACCAACATCTAACGGTTTTAATCCCAAGCAAGAGACTCTGGCTGTTAACCTAAACATATCAGCACTTATTATTGAATCAAAAAGACCTGTTCAATGTCATTAGAGAGCATGATTTCGCAGTGATACGTTTTATGATTCACATTTTTGCAGAGAACTGCTCGGGTATGTGAAATGATTGGAGATACTGTAGTATAAAAGTTAGATTTTCCTCTGGTTCGCTTTGGCTTTCAGTTATCCTACAGACTTTTAATTCGACGTGATTTTACAAACAAATTATTTATCCATTTAAAAAAAAGATATCTCTGATTTCTCTCTTCTCCGTCCTTGCGGCTTTGTTTTCTAACTCGCCTCACTTTTCTGCTTTTTCCTAAAATTCGTTTAAGTAATTAAGATGTGCTTGCGACTCGTTTTATGACAATGAGTGTTTGCAGCACGTCTCTGTGTACATGTGATTATGTACGCGTACATAGTCTGGTTCTTCGACTTAATAAAATTTGCAATTATCTTCTACTGGCATGTCTGCATTCTTCCAGAGATTGACGTATATAATCATGATCAGAAGGATAACACTGGATATAAATAGACTTGGTAAAAAAGTACACTGACTATCGCAAAAAATCGACAAAGAAATGCAGATATAAACACGCAATGATTTCAACCTCACCGTACCTTCATGACCTGACAAGATACTGTTCAGTTTCACTTTCCCTCTCAGCTTTGCTCTTGAGTTGAAGTTGAGTTTGGCTTTGTTAAAGACTTCTTATTCAGTTGTATGGTATTGTTCAGTATACTGATTTGAGTATACCAATCCACAGAGATTCAAATAACAAAGCCGTGGCGGAAGAGAAGCTTAAACGAGAAATATTAGCTTTGATCATGCAGCCCCTTCAGGTCGTCGTCTCGTATATAAATTCACTCGCCATCTAGGTAAAAAACGCGATCCTTCGGCTCCGACAAGAGCGCCAGTTGAAATATCCTGAGCCTGTTGGAAGGCTTTCGCACGAGTGAAGTTAAATAAAACATTAAACTGCTTACATTTGAGAGATGGGACTCCAAATTAGAGAGAAATTTCCTCGCGGCTCCACCATCTTGATTTACTGTATTAAATTATGTAAATAAATTAACCTGGAGGTGTTACGTGACCAGCACAGTGCAATCTGATTGGTAGTGAACTTGAAATTTAATACATGGGAAAAAAATTTGCTGCATGAAACAAAACAAAAATAACCGCTTGCAGATTAAGACTCGGTGCTGCCACAGGCAGCCCGAGTAATAAACTATATACGTATTGTCAATTGTATTGTGGTGTTTATACATCCGGGAGTTTCCCAGTACGGGAAACCATGTATCACGTGATGAACCAGTTTTAGTGAGTGATGTGTAGTCCTGGTTTATAGAGTACTTCAAGCCTTAGTGACTTTCTAGATACGAGGATTCAAGAAAATAATAATAACTTTATTTCTATGTCAAAAACGAAAACCCTCTACTAACAGGGGACACCTACGCCAAAATATCATTCTAAAATATTGTACCTTATGAATGTCATTCAATAGTTAATTAATTAAAATATGAAATACATTATGAACCAATAAATTAAGTATCGGTGCAGAGGAAATAACCATTACATCCGTTATCTAGCTAATAGGGACTATAAGCAAGCAGGACGGCGACGGCAATGACGACGGGACATAGAAGTGTTTTATGCCGAAATTTGGTGTCTACTGTTTCTCTTGTTCGCCTTGAATTGTTTTTCACAACCAGATTTTCGAAAAATATGACGAGTATAGAGTTCCGTTCACGCCGAACAAAAAACGGATTTATTCATTTTCTTTCGTTCGCGTTCTCTTTAAAACGTACAATTTGGGGTTTCACCGGTTGTGTTTTTACAGAGAACGGTGGAAATGTAGGCGACTGCGTGCATTTTCACGTTTAGCTCTTGTATTTTGTAATTAAGGCTATTGTTTTATGCCGTCGTCGTAGCCGTTGTGGTTGCTTAAGTAATGGTCCGCGCAAGAGCTAGGCAAATGTTATGCATGGAATGTAAAAAGGTGCTAATTGTGGTATTGTTTCAATCTTCCACCTCATTGGCTTAGACATTAAAATCTATCTAAAATTGAAGAAGAAGAATATTTTTTCTCATTTTGTAAACAGATTTGAATTGCATCTAGTGAAAATTCTCATAACTTTCAATATGACGAACTTTCAATATGGGGAACATTTTTAAATTGAACGTTTTCTTGGTTATTGTTTTGCACTCTCCTGATTGGACAAAATGTTTTCACACAAAAGAACTCTACCTTTAAAATGCATTTTTAGTGGATATAATTTCAAAAAATTATGATTTAAGGGTTGATGAGTTGTCAGTATGAAAAACAGAAAATACTAAAGTGGGGAAAGCAAATTGCATCTGAACAATAGAATTGTGCCTACCTCTTGCGCGGACTGTACTTAAAGTCCCTAATAAAACACTGAGGTCACGTTTACGAATACATCAGGTCTTGAAGCATTTGAGAGAATAAGAGGATCTCTCTTTAGCTGCAGAGAGCTTGTTCCATAGCTTAGGACCTACAATCGTGGTCAAAAGGAGAGGAGACGGCTGAAATTCAGGCTACTTATAAGAGGGTCTGAATGGGGTTAACTGACTACTGACAAACGGCCTTAAAAATAACTGACAACTGACAAATGACAATTTTTTTACTGACAACTGACAACCGAAAAATAACTGACAACTGACAAATTTGGTTTTTGTGGGTCAAACATTGTAAATTTTCTCTAGTAATGATTAATTAAGGCTAACTGACAACTGACAAATGGCCAAAATTTTAACTGACAACTGACATGTAGACCCCCCCATTGAGACCCTCTTATAACACTGCTGAAAATGATTTTCAAATTCTTAGTAATTTTTTGTAGAATTTGCGACATTTCAGATTTTGTATCCCCCTCCCCCAATTCAACGTTGATCTATGAAAAGTAAAGTCGCATGTTCAATGACCCAATATCCCAACATTGTCTGGAGAAGGGCATATTGTGACAACGTACTACTCGAATATTGTAGGCAATTGGTCATCACTACGTTAGAAGTAGTGTCTCCCAAAGACATTTGACCACACTAGGATTCAATCGAAGACCAGTCCAGCGAACGGGAGTTAAACCGCTGACCAGTTGACGGTTACAAGCTTGGAGGAAGTTTGGAAGACAATTTCAGAAATCAACTGATCGAGAAGTTAAAGAACTTTGAGTTGAAAAGAAAGCTGTTGGAAACGAGAAACAAATCTCGTGCTACTACTTGTAATATAATTATTACAAGCAGGTATGTGGGGAAAGTTATCAAATTTGAGATTGAAAGATGTTTTGTTTTCTCCCTTTCCCGATTGGCTGGATGGTGGTTTCTTTGAGTTTTCACAGTAAAACGAACCCATAGCAATTTTCTGGGTGTAATTTGGATTGTAGACATCTCATATAGCACTTCAGGCATACCGTGTAGGACGAAATTTTTGCGGGAGGAAACTTTTGCGGATTGCCGACTCAATTTGTTTTGCGGGAGGAAATTTTTGCGGATCGAGACAGATAAAATTTCTGCTGGGAGGATTTTTTTGCGGATTTCTGGTCAAGTATAAATAAAATTCAAGGCAGTATCGGTATTAAATTGAAATTTTACTTCCTGACTTACAATTTCGACGGGAAGTTTCTATAGTTGTTGTTCTAGCGCCAACATGAACATAAACAACGACAAAACCTGAGGGAATTATTGTACGTTCTTGTAAAAACGTATTAGTCGATTATGATAACAGTCTCCGTTTCTTTTGAGGACGTGTCTGGAGTTGTATCGGGAATACAGATGCCTGGTGTGCCGGTCGCCTCGGAGTTATGAGAGCACGCTTTATTTGCTGCAGGAATTAAGTCTGTAGATTAATCCATTGCGTACATGTACTTTGGAATTGACTGTATGTTGTCAGTCTATATTTACGACAACTGACGTTGAACGTGACACAGAAGCGGGAAAGTACGGTTTTCCGTGAGAAGCCGGCTATGCGAGAAGAAAAATGTATTTTATTAACTTTGGCTGGCGTTTCCTATTATGTTCAATGTTAAAAAGTTGCTGTTAACCCGATATAACCATTAAAACAAGATTTACAATTTTTTTCTCTGGGAGTATATTTTTGCGGCGGAAAATTTTGAGGGAGTTGTTTTCTGCGGGAGTTTTTTTTGCGGATCGAAGGAAATCCGCAAAAATCCGCAAAAATTAACTCCCGCAAAATTAAACTCCTACACGGTATATTCAAGCAAAATCATATGTGGGGATATGCTCGTTGCCGCAGCTTATTGTTTTTTTGCTACAGTTCTTTAGCTGAATCATTACTTAAAACTTTTATCTTGCCTCATTTGCATACTCACACAATACACAGTATTGTTTCATTACTATATGTTGTGTTCTTATAACATAGCCTGAATTTCAGCCGTCTCCTCAACCCTGCAGAGGAGACGGCTGAAATTCAGGCTACTTATAACACTGCTGAAAATGATTTTCAAATTCAAAAATTCGGGCTCTACCTTGGTGTAACAACTTCACAGACTGCGTCACAAAACTCCCTTTGTTAACTATGAATAATTTGGGACTTAGAACATTTCCCGAGCACCCAAAGCGGCACTTATAAATTGTACAAGGAATTGGGGAGCCTCTACTTGAAAAAAATGTTTCACTGCGCTCAGAGTAGGAATCGAACCTTTACCCCAACCATAAACCAAATCCTAACCCTAACCGCGAGACTACGTGTGAATTCGCTTGGTGGCAATCGGTTTTTTTTCTTCACGTAGTTATATATACTAATGATGAGTAGCTGCATAAATTATAGTATTATAGTATTCAATACAAAAAGTGAAATACGACTACTCACCAAGCGCGCGAGTGCATGGTCTCTAGGGAATGGTTTTTACACCGAGGTTAACCCAAAATTCGGGTTTCTTAAACTGAGAAAGAACCTCCGACTTCATTTTCTCAAACAATAAATTGTTCAAAACAGTAGCAAACTAGATAAAATAGCCAGCCCAAATCGACCGTCCACACTTTTACGATAACACCCAAACAACCCTGGCTGGTTATCGGTTATCCTAAAAGCTTCTTAATTCATCTAGGCAATGTCTTGCTTTCAAATGTTCCTTATGGATGCCTCAATCTATTGCTGTGTTTGTCTGCACCACTTTTCCTGTCTGTAAAACGCATTTGACTTTCCCGCGTGCCGCCATCTTGGAGCTTACGTAATAATAATAATAACCGTTCTTAGAACGCATTATGCAAGCCTCAATGCGTTTACAATATGAATATAAATTTAACAGTACTTAGTTTAAAAAGATTCGAGATTTACATTTTTCTTAAAATATATAATAATGAATAAATTGTTCCACGAAGCAATAAATAAACACACTATTCTAAATTATAATTGAAAAGGTGTGTCTTAAGACACGACTTAAAATTAGTTATTGAATTTGCACTTCGTATCCTAGCTGGTAGTGCATTCCAGAGCCTGGGTCCTGCGATCGAAAAGGCGCGGTCCCCATGCGTGGCAGAGAAAGATTTGGGGACGGTTAAAAGACCCAGGTTGGAGGAGCGCAAGCTACGGCCAGGAACATAAGGCTTAATTAGATCATTAATATAAGATGGCGCGCACAAATGGATAGACTTAAAAATTATTAAACAAATTTTAAAAATAATTCGCTCTCTAATAGGTAACCAATGTAACTGGCGCAAAATCGGTGTAATGTGCTCCCTCTGTCTAGTGCGTGTAACGAGCCTTGCTGCCGCATTTTGCACGCGTTGTAATTTAGACAATTCTGTGGCAGGTAGCCCATACAAAAGAGAGTTACAATAATCCATCTTTGATGAAATAAAAGCGTGAACTAACCGTTCCGTACTCGACTTACTGAGGTATTTTCGTATTCTTCCTATGTTCCTAAGGGCGTGTAACGCGGACCGGCATATTTTATTAACCTGAGTGGCCATAGTCAAATGACGGTCAAAAATGACACCTAGGTTACGGGCCTCATTTACAGGTACTATACTATGCTTGCCAAATATTATGTTAGAGATAGGCTCCAACTTACTAAACCTAGAAGAAAAATGGATTATTTCCGTCTTTTTTGAATTGCATGCGAGTTTGTTCGCGAGAAAGAACGTTTGAATGTCAGTAATACAATGATCTAAATCAACTAAGGCTGACTGCCGAGACGCAGGATTCATCGTGATATACAGTTGTGAGTCATCAGCATAGAGCATACAGTCCAGACCATGTAACTTGATTATGTCTTGTAGAGGGGCAAAGTACAATATAAACAACAAAGGTCCCAACACCGAGCCTTGTGGAACACCAGAAGTAATGGGTTGGCTCTTAGACTCTGTACCATTTATCACAACCTTCTGAGAGCGACTGCAGAGGTAGGACATGAACCAACTTAGGACTGTTCCAGTAAATCCAAACTGAGATTTTAGTCTATTTATGAGAATATTATGATCAATAGTATCGAACGCAGAAGAAAGATCCAATAGCACCAGGACAACTTCTTTCTTTTGGTCCAAAGCACGGAGGATATCGTCTTGAACCCGTATTAGCGCAGTCTCAGTGCTGTTGTTTTGCTGATACGCCGCTTGCAGACTAGGATAAAGGTGGTTCATCACTAAATAATTACGAGATTGACCAGCAGCAATTCTCTCAAGCACTTTTGATAAAAATGCCAGGTTCGTAATCGGTCTGAAATTACCAAATTCATCAGGATCTAAGGTCAACTTCTTAATCAAGGGAAGAATACGACCTTCCTTGAGTGCCGTAGGGAACACTCCAGTCTGTAGGGACGAGTTTACAATAGCAGTGATGGCAGGAAGCACAACATCAAGACAATCCTTCAGAGTACGAGTCGGTACGGGATCAAGGGCACAAGACTTAGAAGGCGCATCCTGGATAAATTCACGTACGGTTTCCATGGATACAACATTCAATTCTGAGAGGGAACTAGAGCACACAGCACTGACATTGACAGACATTTCAGGCACTTGTACAAGGGACAGACCATGACGCAGAGTTTGTATTTTTTCTGTGAAATAGCTACTGAAACGCTCCGTAAGTTGTTCAAGCGAGTCGTGAGAAGGGAGTGGAGACACAGGCTTTACGTGGAACGTCCCGTCAATCAACCGGAACGGTCTCTTTTGATCAGTGTTTTCTATTTTCGCCGTATATGACGTAGTGTTGTCTCCATTGTTATAGTACAACATCTCTTTTATGTGTAACAATGGGAACGTCCTAAAATCCAATATGGCGGCGCGCGGTAAATTCAAATGAGTTTTATGGACAGGAAAATCGATCCATAAAGGACATCTAGTATACAAATTACCAAGGACAAACACACTAGCAGATTTATTGGCATCCATAAGGAACATTTGTAGGAAACATATTTTTCAGCCGAGGTTCCCTTTCACTCCGAAGTAAGTTATATAGCTTCGCATACTTCTAGCTTCGGATTTTATCCACATTTCCTTCTGCAGTCGTCGCTAATCCATATTCACCTAACGCACTGACCCCTACCTTTCTTTTTCTTGACTTGTGAAGTTGATATTTCTGGTTTCAAGTGGTGCCAAGGCTTTGTTCCTTTGACAAATTCCATCTCTAGAACTAAACCTCCGTTTCCAGAATCAAACAGAAGTTTAACTCAACAACATATCCTCGCTCTAGAATTACATCAGTAAGTAGTTTTCGCTCTTCAATGATCAATAATTGCTAATTCTAGAACGCAAATTAAACAATAAAATTCTTAAAACCAGTCAAGGATAAAGATAAACATTTGTCAAATTCCGATCGGCGGAAGACCAGTCATGATGTCTGCACTTCTACACTGCAGTACACGCAAAGGGTTAGGAGAGCTAAAAAACTAAATTATGTTCTTGTTTACCTGTGAACCCAAGCTCTAGATGAGTGAGAACCCGTCGTTTACCCGTGAACTCGTCTGATGGTTAGGGTTAGGTTTGTGGTTGGGGTTAGGATTTGCGGCCTTAGAATTAACAATAATCCTTATTTCAGGCTCATGTCTTGATAAATTGTAGAAAATGCAGTAGAGTCAGGTATTGTTTATTCGAGACAGCATACAAGATGTTAGCTTGTGACAAGTGTCCCTAACATTTGATTTGATGCTGTTAAAAATGTTGGGCGTTACCGTTTTGAAAAATACCGGATATCTATAGTGAATGACGGAACCTTTAAATCAACTTACACACTAGAAAGTTACCTAAACGAAGTAGTAAATATAAAACATAGTAAGTAATCACTGCTTGGAAATATAGAAAAAGGAAGATATACAAGACCGTATCGAGGAAAGATTGTGCCCTATATCAGTGCAATGCAGGCATTGAGGACGAAGTCCATTTTCTATTCAAATATAGAAAATATCACCGAAAAACAAGCTAAATATAAGTTTAACCAATGTGCCACACCAAATTTTATCTGTGGTACTCAACCCAGCCCCTAACATATCTCGTTTAGCGGCAAAATTTATTCACGACTGTCTGGGCGTTTAATAGCCCGGCACAAGCTCTGAATAAGTGATGACCTTTCCCACTCAACAAATACGCTATTAGCACTGTCATTATTTTTTTTGCACCCTAACAATAATATTATTATTCGACAACTACGGATGAACAGTATTGTACAAAGTACCAATGAAAAAGTCTGTCTGTCTGACAGAGGGCGTCAGTTATCCCTGTAGCCTGTAACACGTTCCAGTTCATACAACACCTGAGAGTAATAGATACATCTCCTGTGATCACATAACATAAAAATAGGTAACCATGCAGTGGGTACGTGTGTCTACTGCTTTTGTAATACAAATGTAAAGCTGAGGACCCGTCTGAGATTTTGGGTGGGGGTGCGCCACCTGGGTCTCCAAGCAGTGACCCTATTTCAGACCATAATATAAGATTTTCCAAACCTTTTTTCAGAGCTGTACTGATCTCTGTCATTACAAGCTAAATAAATGGAAATGTACGCCTTCGTATTTCCCTGAAAAAATCGTAACGTATTCCAGACAAAAAAGGAACTCTGAATTTCTAACGAGACCTGAAACAACCATGGGGGCTGATCAAAGCCAGGTCCCAGCCAATCCACAGATCGAATTGGAATTTAGCGTGTTGGTTGAGCAATTTAGCGTGTTGGTTTGGTTGTATAGCCTATTTCAGACTAAAACAGCTTGAAAAGCATACTCTTTGGTGTGGCATATACCTGTATGGTAGGTGTACCCCCTGGGGGCAGGCTATATGTTTTGATAATGACTTTCACTTCATTCAAATAGTGTTATGGTCAATGAAAATTGTTGTCTAGTCATGCACTGAAAAGTTGGGGAAACGTCAGGATTTTTTTCCTTGAAGGGTGGCAATAATATTAACCTTGAAAACTCAGTGTAAACTGAGAATACTAGCCAGCTTATACATACGCTGAGTCATGAAGCAGGGATTATCAATTTTATTGAGTTGTACTGATAGTTTTATTTGTATAATTACATTAGAAATATTTATAACATAATTGACATTAGTAATCTGAATGTGAGTCATAATTACACGAGTCTAAGATTGTCATGGTGTGTATAAAGATGACGGGGCCGCAGCTAGTGGGGGACAAGGGGGGCATGCCGTTGCCCACCCCACACCTCCTTGAAATTATTTTTTCTAATTAAATGTATAACTAGATTGACATAAAAAAAAGTTGTATTTACTAAATAATGACACGATAGCTATATGGTTTTTATTAATAATAAAGCACACAAAGGCTTTACAGTGTTGATTGCAATGTCATATTGGTCATTTGGGAAACCGCAATATATTTGGACGAGGGAAGAATGGCGCGAGGTCAAAAAGGAAGTAGGGGGAGGGGAGAAGAAGGGAAGGGAACGCCTGCCCGCAACGCCTCCTAATTAGTTATGCATGTCTGATCTGTCAAAAATTACCAGTACAATTTTCCTCGCTGATTGTAGGCCTCAGAAAATTTACATTTCCTCCAAAATTAATGGGGTTATCAACCTCTAAATCATCAACGTAACTTCTCTGATATCAAGCGATTTTAATTAGTGTTTTTGTAGCAAGTTTTCTATAGCAATTTGGCCGCCATAGTTTTAATAGAAGTGCTTGAAATAATTTTATTTATGCGCTTGAATATGGTCGTTAACTTTTAGGCTTCCGCCACGTTTGCCCAGAAAATGTCCGGGGAAAATGAATGTTTTCTCAAAAATCAGTCGGGCTAATATAAAAATCAAAAACATAACTTCTGTATAATGTCAAGCAATTTGATTGCCTGTCTGTAATTTGTGTTGTAAATCTAGCCTTCAATTCCATTTTAGAGGTGAAACAACGGCTTTCGTCATCAGTTTCCTTCATACGAACAAGGAGTTGAAAATCAAACTTTTTTTCCCAAAACCCGCCATTCTTCCAACCTAAAAACAAGTTGTTGCAAACCTTTAATATTTTTGTTCCAGCCTTATTTAGAGATTTAGCTTTAGAGCAGGAAAATTAACACTTTGGTATTCAATTGGTGGGAAGTACATCGACCTAGACCTTAAAAGTACCTTTGGAAACCTTTCATTTGACCGGTTAGACACACTCTGCGAAAGCTGTAGCTAATCAAGTTTGTAAATCTTAGGGAATTCATGGTATATTAACAATATTACTCACCGCTCTAGCTCTAATTCCCGCAAATTCCAAATCGTCGTGCGAAATTGAAAAGACCAACTCGCGACCTCGTGAACATGTCACCATCGGCATATAGTCGTCATCTTCATTGTCATTTTGTGATTGGATATTGTCGCTAAATGAAGATTCCGAGTAATACACGAAAGCCAACGACACGTTCAATTGCTCCCGAATAAAACTTCACGACCACTTATCGACAATGTTAACAAACACACTATCTTACGCGCGTCATAGGACTCGATAACATAGTGTCTACAGCGTGGAAGAAAAGTACATTCCCGAAGTCAGCTTCTTACCTGTCGAGGCCGCCATCATGTTGCGAGTAACTCGCAGAGTCCGGTTCGGTTTTGGCTTCAGAAAGCTGGCTATTTCTGATCGTCTTACAGCTCTTAAAATCCTCTAACACTGAACTTTAAGATTTAAAGCTAAATAGTTCTGATAAATTTCGTCTGAAAACAAATAACAAAGGAACCGGCAGACCTTCAAGCCATTGAGGTTTCACACTCGCGTCTCTCACGCTCTCTCTGTTTTCAAGGAATGTTTGGATGGCTTGCCCTACACACAGGCGTTGCTATGGGCAAATCGTCACGTGATCAATTGATGCAAAAGGCCTAATATTAAACCAAACTCAAAGTCGTAAAATAATAAAAACATGCATGCATTAAACTTACAAACATCATCTTCATATTGTGTGCCGGAGTCAAAAATTTAGAGTCTGCGCCGTCATGTTAGTCACATCGCTTTCTAAGTCTTGAACTTTATCGATGTCAACCCCCACGACACCAAATCCTTCAAGTGCAGGTTCTTCTTGCCCTAGCTTGTTCTTTGCCACACAATGCTTTCAGCTTTGCGAAACGTCCGCTTGAAGCCAGCCAAGCAAACTACATAGCATGGTAATTTCTTCATGTCATTCCCTTGAGATGTTCGTAATCGCAGGCGGTGATTACTCGAAGTTTTGCATGGCGTTGTGAATACAAAGGTTCAATGGTTCATTAAGTACTATTATAAGTTTTTGAAGCCGTTTAATAAACTCGCTACGCCCTCGCGATTTTATATCTGATAAAACACTGCTGCTCGTTTATTAAACAGTACTTATAGTCATGTTTATTGTATATTATTCTACAATTCATATCAGTTATAATTGATAATTTCTTACACAATTTAACTTAACTTATTTTTATCTTAATATCAAAATTGTAAACCGGTCAGTCCCCGGTGGTCCCTTATAAATCTAAGTTTCTAGATTTGTATTAGCTTGTTATCGCCTATTTATTCCGTTAAATATTGTTAATATAAAGTATTTCACCTAATGGTTGTTCAGCGGCGACGAAGCGACGCAGTGGCCGACGAAGCAGGCAATCATTGGTCAAATGTAGTTTACGCCGGAATCACTCGAAAATCAAACATATTAGAACGACAAAATTTTCAAAACATTGACAGAGGATAGCAAGATCATGTGGAATTTTGTCGTTCTAAATTGTTTGATAGTTTGATTTTCGAGTAAAATGTTCGATTGGAGAAGTGAACTATACGGCGCCCCAAGAATTCTGGGAAACCATTATATACACGAATATATCCCTGGGTGCAATAGTTGATTTCGTCCTCATGTCTTGCTAACGTGGATGTGTTTCTTCGTTTTTTGGCGAGAAAGTAGTTTTACCCCTCAACATGTTCAGAAAATTCGTAGACATCATTCATCAAAAGTCTGAGAGAATGCTGTACTTCAATCAGTACTACTATATTGTGTTTGAAACTATAGAATTAAATTGAGTAAAACTTTGCCGGCGCCTACTTTCTTAATTATGGCAAAGTACTTAAAGAAACTGGTTTTCACTCTTACCTTGGTGTCACTCCATCTTCAGATCTTCGCTTTAACAAACACTGCGACTGTGTCTCAAACAAGGGCAGCAAGACGCTCAACGTTATCTCGAGTAACTTCTATCACTGTAATCGCGAGGTCAAAGCTAAAGCTTTATTTTTTCTCCAACATGTTCTTTCTGTTTAAACTTTTATCTAATCCATAGAACACTTATTTCTTAGCAGCGTTGAGATAAAGAATGCGTATTTAGAAGTTAAAAACTGGCTGCTGGCATATGAAATAAGATTGCCTTTACCAAATTCTCGATATATAATTATAGGAAAAGACAGCAGTAACGACAACAGAATAATCAATTTTATTTTGCTCCTTTTCAAACATATGATTTACAACACAGGACAATGTGGACATGTCCCTACTCTAAGTCAATTCATTGGCAGTTAAAATACTATTAAAATAATGAGTATAACATCGCTATGAAAAATAGCAAAATGAAGTCCCACTTATGAAAATTCGAAAATTCAATTCCAGCTCTTCTGTAAATCAAAAATACTGAAACTATTTTCCTAGCTACAAATATTTGTATGCCATAGTTAGCTATTGTAGACTGTAAAGTACCACTGTTGTAATGTGTCACGTTTTTATGGTATAGTGTATTAATATATTTGTTGTAAATTGTTAAAAAATGTAAAAACATTGCAAACAAATCATATCACGATAACATCACACAACATGAAAAGAAACTGGTTATACAGACACCAAAATGGCTACAGGAGGTAACTATTTTCGGCGTTATCTCGGTTACATTGAGAGCAAAACAAGAACAAATTCGTGTAACAATACATTTCTTGTAGTTAAACAGGAAACACAACAGTTAAGTCAAAACCTAAACCAGATAAAATATTGTTATATTTTATTTTCTGAACTTGAGGAGTTCTACCCGTTTTACGAATTGATCTCCTCTGTACTTCTAACATTGGTACATTATAAAGGACAGAGGAATTTCTAACTCGTTATCGTCACACGTTTTGTCAATTATATGCAGTGGCTGTGGGAAAATTAAATAATAATAAAAGAATTCGTAATATTAATATAATTTTCCTTACTTTAAATCATCTAAGTGCCGTAGTTAATGTATTGTATTTATGACGATTATTGATTCCAAATACCTTCCACATAGATCTTTAAACAATAGCAGCCCATGAAAACGTATTTACTGGGATACCACAAATCATTTACCATTAAATCATTTTTTGGCGTAGCAAATACTATATTTGGTGGCGTAGAAATGTACTGTCCTCTGATTGGTTAAAATGTGTACCCAAGTAAAGCTATGTCCTCCGTTTGATTGACATTTGTACCTCAAGGAAAGGAAAGTTAGTTATTCTCGGATTTGAGGACTATTAGTCCTGCAGCATTAAATTAGTTAATTGACCGAGATTAATTCTACGGCCCAAGGACGTGTGGTACTTGAAAGGAGGGCAGGCTGTAACAATCTCCTTCTCTTCACGAATATCACAACAGGTTCTTTAACGTCCCCTATTTACGGAGAAAACGTCTTGGAAGACAAGGCAAATTTTTGAGTTGCACATTTAATTCATTATATTCTGATATCTATGTAACTGAGAATTATCCATGTATAAATAAAGCCCAAGGACGCGGTCTCCTCCCGAATTCATATCGCATGAGCTAAGGTTATGCCTTATAAGGTTATGCCTACCCATTGGTCGACATTATTTTGTACAGCTGACGTGTATTTGGTCCCAGACTTCACACTATTATCCATTTTAATATACATTACACAAAATCCAGTTCAGAGGATCATTTAAAAAACCGCAATTGTTTTCGCAGAAAGAGAAATGGTAAAATACTAGCACAAATTTCGTGTCCTAAAAACATAGTTTCCTTTCTCAACTTAATGATATATCTTAGAACGTTTACGCGTTCAGCTTGTGGCTTATTCGTGCTAAGGTTCTTTTTACATCTTGGTAGAATCACGGTAGTTCTTTGGAGGGACTGCGGGAAAATCTGGATCTGGATCTGGAAGATCTGGTTCTGGAAGATCTGGTGACTAAAAAGTACCATAACAGTTCAGCACATTCGGTTGTAGCTATGCCTCAAATAGTGCGCAAATATGATTATGAGCGACGAGGCCTGGTAGCCATGACGACAAGTCTAACAGATATTGATTTGGGGTAACCTGTTGTGTGCAGGCCTCAGGTAAGTAAACCCAATACGTCCCAGTAACTTATTCACCGTAAAACCAGAACACGCTAGGAGAGCCAACTTTCCACGCAATCATGTTAAAGTGTCACGAAGGTTCTTACAATACTGTCTCTGGGGAGCCGGGGTGTCCTAACTATACTGTCCCTGGGGAGATGGGGTGGCGCAGTAGTTAAGTGCTTTGCCTCTCACCTCTGTGACTCGAGTTAGATTCCCCGGCGAACTCGGCGTCATATGCGAGTTTAGTTTGTTGGTATCTCTCCCTTGTTCCGAGGTTTTTTTCTCCGGGTTCTCCGGTTTTCCTCCCTCCTTAAAAACCAACCCAAATTCCAATTCCGAGGAATCCGTGTCACCGATTAGTAGACCCTTTCGAAGGTCAACTAGAAGACTAGACCCGCAAATAAAGTTTTTATTTTTTTGTACACTAGGCAGCGATTACTTGTACTTCAGACCTAAGCTAGATAGAGCTTCTGGAACGAGACACCTTACTTTCTTACCCAACCATAGACAACGAAAAACATAGAACGAGCAATACATGAACAACATCACTGCAAGATAATAGACGATAACAATACGAATGCTACTCTGGAAGAGATTACGAGAAGACTCTGAACATCGGCACCAATGGTGAACTCGTGGATAGATTATTGTAGAATCCCAATAGCCCTGCTGGGGACCATCCATATCCATCATTATGTTTGCTGTTCCTAAGAGTACAGCATTTTTTTTAAATAGCGGCAATTAAAACGTTAGTTTACAACAACAATTAGGCCATCCCCATAAAATATTTTGTTTACCATCGCCCGACCGACCCTTTTTCTTCTAGAAAAGGAAACAAAATTAAAGGCTTAAGACTGACCCACTTTTTTGGAAAAAGTATTAAAAAAACATTGAAGAATATTTTGTTAAAATTACACCTTTACGGAGCTCTCTACGTATTAGTTTCTTGCCTTTCTCATGCAAATTGTCAATCCACAACTAGTAGAGGAAAAAGTAGTCGAGGAATACATAACCCGAGTTTCAGGCGCTCCTTTCCTGACTTGGTTCCAGATCCCTTAACGCCTTTTTTTACTGACCAACCGACCCACCATCACTAGCCAGAGGGCGATAGTAAACGAAACATGTTATTGGGATGGCCTTACCTTGTACTCACAAAACAACGGCAGATTTATTTCTTGGAAGGTACAGAATTTGAGTTTCAAGTATACTCTAGCATGTATACAATATGTATTTTAAATAAACTGTTCATTTTTGAAGGGACACTTCTCTTACCCTGTTTTTGTCCTCTGGCTTGCAAAATAGTCAGAGTTTATATGATCACATTGTTCCACTGGGGTGGCCAAAACAAAGACCCCGAAAACGAAAACATCGTAAATTCTAGGCGGTATGCCTTTAAAAACTTTGTTTCAGACTAGACTCCACGTTTGATTGATTTTCAGTTTATGCTGCATCTGATGCAGAACTTACTACCATTCAGTGTTTTTTTTAGATCAGATCGTTGTTTCAAACGTAAATACATCTATACAGGATAAGCAGATATTCAACAAAGTTAGAAAACTCGAGCTACATCCCATGAACAATCTCCTTCCGAAAGCTAAAGTTACTCAATATAATCTTAGAGAGAAGCAGTCTACTCCCTAAAGTTAATACCTCATGTTTTAAGAGCGACTGTCCACTAATATCGAGCGAAATCAGAATATCGCGGCAAAAGATAAAAATAAAAAAATCTTAATATTTCGTTCAAAGATAGGCTTTGGTCAGTTAGTAAACGTGCTGGGATTTTTTTGTTCAAAAAATAATTTAACTTTGAGAAAAATTGAAAAAACGATTACGGCCGGCGTGAGTCCGAGACAGCCTGAAATAAGAGTGATTTTACCGGTCTCTCTAACCTTGCCCTGTACAAACGCTAAAGGAACTTCGCATTTTTCGAATTCGGATATTTGTTTAGAAAGTATTAATCAACTGTTTGAGTGCAATAATTAGATTATAGCTTTATTCTCAAGATCCTGAGAGCCCACTTAAATACGCTGTAGTTTGCTAATTTGAAAACCTTATTTCAGGGCACTTTTTGGAAAAATAAATTTTATATGTGGTATAATTCAGAATCCATTGAAGCTTCGTTTTTGATACAAGTTAGCATTGATCTAAAACATATATGAGAATTAGTTTGGGTTATCTTCTCAGTGCTTCACACGAGCGGTGTGAATTTCGACGAAATGACAACATGAATTTGTAAACAGTCAAGTCTTACTCTTCGACAAGAGTGCAAAATATCGAGCAGAAAACTATTGAAGCAGCAGTTTTTAACAATAAACATAACTTAAAAGAGTTGAATGAACTTACCTTTTAATCCCATTGCTAGAAAATCGATTCTTACTAAGTTTTCTTCCTTCTAAGTTGCCCTCTTCAATTGTTGTAATCCAAGGTCACAATTACCAATTAACCGTTCGGCGGGTCAGCTTCCAGACATGATGGAATAATAACGATTCTTGCATTAATCGAATGGCTTTTGACCGCTTAATACAGGAAATGCATTAAAAACATACCTAGCTGCAAAAAAAAATCCACTGTTTCGATTGCATTTCGTGTTTTTGTAGGCAATTAACAGTTACAAGAGCGGATCCAGCCTTATGCATGTCACGCGCTCTTGTGTTTGCGAGGTCATGTCACGCGCTCTCGTTGGAGAGGGTGGGAGGGAGGGAACAACATCACAGGGGAGCATTATCAAATTATTTATCCGGCTTATATCTCATTCGAACTTTCCCTAATGGTATTGTATACGCCTTCTATACAGTCAGTTGAGGCTGGCTGTACTTCTGATATGAATGGTAAACCATTCATTGAGATTTCATAACCAAATTTGGTACAGCGCAAAATAAATAAGAAACAAAACAAATGGGTTGTTTAATGTCCTCGTCCGGGTACCGTAGAGGCAAACTTTTCCCCGCTCCACGGGTTGGGTGTAGTCGACATGTAATGTGTGCATAACGTGAAAACTAGCAGTGCGAATGAAGAGCCGTTAAAACTAGGAAGCTAAGTTTTAGCGGCGAACGTACGGAAGTGAACTGCGCTTTTCAAAACATTGTAGGCGTACTTATAGGCATTGGCTGGCGCAGAGGCTCCTAGCCGTGTCGTGTTACTCAAGAAATATCCAAACACGAAAAGGCAAGAAAATAGCCAAAAGCAGAGCGCAGCACCAACAAAGAGAAGGGGACGGGGTCCCTCTTTTCTCCTCTTAGTCTTTACCAAACACCCCTCCCTTTACTCCTCTTTTAGGCTAGTTCCATGATTATGTTTGTCGTCAATGAAATCTGGAATCCTGCCAACGATACAAACTGCAACACTGAAGTGCTAGTAAATAAAGGCTTTTTGCCTAATTTGATGCCATTCGGCCAAGGCCCTAGCCTGCTTGCAGGCTCTGGTTGATTTGGGGCTATTGGTTGTTTGGAGTTCTTGTGGTGGGAGACAGGAGGGGTAAGGGGGAGAAAGAGGACGGGGAAAGTAGAGTCTGCGACAAGATCCTGTGTTTTTGAAATTCTCGTTCGTCCACAAGGTCTTATCGCAGGCTCTCCTTTCTCTTTCTCCCCCTTCTCCCTCCTTTCTCCCACCCCAGGGACTCCAAATCAACCAGAGCCTACAAGCAGGCTACCAAGGCCCCAACTGCGCGCTCGTGAGACAACTTGTCTAACGTTTAAAAAAAAAAGATTAACAATAGCAACAACAATAACGACAACGATGACAATAATATCAGTGCGATTGATCAGTGGCAATGTTATAAGGTGGCTCTTCATGAACATTCACGGATAGACCTACAATTTATCATCTTTATCCGAGAGGACAAAAAGGTCTAACCATTTGTGGTTTGAAATTTGATGTTTTGCGAAGACATTACCTTTTATCATGATCGAATCTGACTAATCATGCTCAACTATACAAAACACAATATGTACTCAATCGCGTTCGAAATTACAGACTCGTTCTTTGTCGCTGCTAAGTTGGCGGAGTGTGTTAGTACTAAAGTGCGCTGTGTGTCAGAGCAAGGATGGGAAGTCGAGTGTGTCACCGCCCTTGCCCTGATCATTTGCGCACACTTGCTAATACCGCTCAGCTGAAGTGTAGCTAACTGGCTAATGTGATATACTAAATTGTTATTTGTGTGGCAGTCAGACTCCCACCGGCTGTTGAAGCAAACTGAAGCAAATCATTATATAGCTAAGTCGCGAGCTATGATTGGTAAATCATAGCTTCCCGTACGGACCTTCCGCCCACTTCCGGTCTCAAAGAAAATGAAGAAACTATATAATAAAAATGTTATTAATCTCGTTTGCTCAGCGCGCTTCGCGCTTGAGCCATAAAAAGGGGAAAACCTCGGTCCATGACTTACGGTACGGACAGAGCAAACGAGGTTAATAAGAGGTAAATATAGTTGTCAGCATTGTGTTCAAATAAAGTGATGGGTCTCTATAAAGGGCATGCACAGCAACATTTACGTAACCCAGGTGCTTTCCTGAAGTTCGTGTATTTTATCTATCTTATTAATTCCAGCTTGGTCACTCTTTTTCTGGTCAGTATAAAGTGTACACGAAGACAGTTTGATTTAGATATTTCACAGTGCAACGACTTCCATCGGAGCCAATGAATTTGATTGGCTCGAATCTTTGAATTATTGCCTCGAATCTTTGAATTATTGCCTCGAGAGCTAACGAAGGCTGGATGTTTTGTTGTAAACTCGTACTGTACACAAGTAGCTGGTTAGTATCAGGTACCTGTAAAAAAAACAAATGTACAGGTTCCTCGGGAGAAGATGTCACAGTCAGATTAAAAAAATGGTATGCTCGTCTCAGATACTATCTAAAGTCAGTTGTAAAGTCGATAATCAGAAAAAAGAGAAATATTTCATAAGCAGTAGAACAATAAACATGTTACATCTCATCGAGTTTTAATATTTCTTATATTATCTGACAATGAGTAACAGGAACAATCCAAAATTGTCCAATCACCCCTCCTCCCCTCCCCCCCCCCCCCCCCCCCCCAAATATAAAAAAATTATATAAAAATAAAAAACCATGATGATGATCGATGACGGATAATGACAACAAAAGTCTAGGAACCTACCTAGGAACCAGAGGTTCTAACTTCTCGTACTCTCTCTAGTTTTAGGCGCGAAGCGAGCTTAGCAAGGTACCCCCTCCCCAAGTATATACAAAATAAATGAAAAATGCCAGAGTCAGATTTCAACTTTCCGACTCGTTTTCACTGGCTTTGCTTTGTGTTGAGATTCCACCAACTATATCCATATATTAATTTGCATATACCATATCATTTCCATATTTGGGGTACAGGAATTTGCACGAGAATTTTTGTGCCACCATACGCATGGTTTAAAGTCGGCATTGTGAAAATGTGGGTATTTGGTAATTTTGGATATTTGGTGAAATCAGAATATTTCAGTGCAATCGGCTGTATCTATCTATAATCTATCTAACAAAAGCTTGTGCTCTCGCGAATGAACTAGCAAGAGGCTCTTTTCACGGCTCTTCATTCACACTGCTAGTTTTCACGTTATGCACACATTACATGACTACACCCAACCCGTGGAGCGGAGAAAAAGCTGGCCTCTATGGTATCCCGAACGAGGACATTAAGCAACCCATTTGGACATGTTGGATGTTATTTGTTTTGTTTCTTATTTATTTTGCGCCGTACCAAATTTGGATATGAAACTGGCTAAATGAATGGTTTACCATTCATATCAGAAGTACAGCCAGCCTCAACTGTACAGAAGGCGTATACAATACTATTAGGGAAAGTTCGAATGAGATATAAGCCGGATAAATAATTTGATAATGCTCCCCTGTGATGTTGTTCCCACTAGGGTTTGTTAAAAATCTCCCCGCCCATTTATTTCAGCTCTCTCCTTTCTCTCCCTTCCCTCCCTCCCACACTCTCCAACGAGAGCGCGTGACATGACCACGCAAACACAAGAGCGCGTGACATGCATAAAGCTGGATCCGCTCTTGTAACTGTTGCCTACAAAAACACGAAATGCAATCGAAACAGTGGATTTTTTTTGCAGCTAGGTATGTTTTTAATGCATTTCCTGTATTAAGCGGTCAAAAGCCATTCGATTAATGCAAGAATCGTTATTATTCCATCATGTCTGGAAGCTGACCCGCCGAACGGTTAATTGGTAATTGTGACCTTGGATTACAACAATTGAAGAGGGCAACTTAGAAGGAAGAAAACTTAGTAAGAATCGATTTTCTAGCAATGGGATTAAAAGGTAAGTTCATTCAACTCTTTTAAGTTATGTTTATTGTTAAAAACTGCTGCTTCAATAGGTTTGTGCTCGATATTTTGCACTCTTGTCGAAGAGTAAGACTTGACTGTTTACAAATTCATGTTGTCATTTCGTCGAAATTCACACCGCTCGTGTGAAGCATTGAGAAGATAACCCAAACTAATTCTCATATATGTTTTAGATCAATGCTAACTTGTATCAAAAACGAAGCTTCAATGGATTCTGAATTATACCACATATAAAATTTATTTTTCCAAAAAGTGCCCTGAAATAAGGTTTTCAAATTAGCAAACTACAGCGTATTTAAGTGGGCTCTCAGGATCTTGAGAATAAAGCTATAATCTAATTATTGCACTCAAACAGTTGATCAATACTTTCTAAACAAATATCCGAATTCGAAAAAGGCGAAGCTCCTTTAGCGTTTGTACAGGGCAAGGTTAGAGAGACCGGTAAAATCACTCTTATTTCAGGCTGTCTCGGACTCACGCCGGCCGTAATCGTTTTTTTCAATTTTTCTCAAAGTTAAATAAAGTTTTGAACAAAAAAATCCCAGCACGTTTACTAACTGACCAAAGCCTATCTTTGAACGAAATATGAAGAATATTTTTTTTCATCTTTTGCCGCGGTTTGCTCGATATTAGTGGACAGTCGCTCTTAAGAACTGTTTCATTAATCTCATTTTCAAGTACAACTTGGCTGTCTAATCCTTTAATTGACACCTATTTTAACCTCGAATGCATAGCTCTAGCCTGAGGGGATGGCCGCTTCTTGTGTGCTCACCCAGCAGGCTTCCCTTGTTTGGGTGGGCCCATTGGGTGAGCGCGCAACAGGTGGTTGCTTTTGCAGGCTAGCATAGTTGTATATATTAATAAATAGATCAGATGTTAGGAATTATATTCTAGATTTTTACTTGCATTTTTAGATTTTTACTTGCGTTTTTATATTAGTCACTTAATTTAACATCTGATTACAACATTATTGTCAGTATCATTAACAGTATTTAATATCTATACACATTTGTATTTAGATTATAATTAGTATTCCGTAGTTTTTATTAGATAAATTGTAACATATGATATGTATTTTATCAATGAATTAAAGACCATTATTATTATATTATATAAACTCTCGAAAGACTGAACACACATCCCACAGATGTCCACATGACCTATATATATATTCACAGTACTAAGTATAGTAGCCAAGTTTTTACGCTTAGGAAATATCGATTGAATAATAAAGCATCAGATGAGGTAGTCGATAATATCGATTTGCTAACACCTTACGGAGTGAGCGAGTGACATGATTTGTCCCATACCAATAACTCGTGGATTGCTAACGCAAGATCCTGACGAATTAAAAAGGAACGAAGTAGGAGAAGGGGGGATCTGGAGAAGTGGGCCCCTCTCTTTTTCTTCTCTCTTTTTTATCTCTCTCCTCTTTCCCGTCCCTCTAAGTTCCTTCTCCTCTCCTTTTTACCTTCTTTGCCCCTCTCCCCCCCCCCCCCCCCCCCCCTCCCATTCGGAAGATTCTACCTTCTCAGTTATTGATGGATCACCGGTGCTGCTCGATTCGGTGGCGGAGGGCTGTTCGTATTTCTTCTTCATACTTTTTCGAGGGAGCTCAGGTGGCGTTCCCTCCCTTGGAAGAGGCTGCTGCTTTTCTGGAGATGGTCGCGTATATTTTAGTGCCATGTCGTTAATTGAGCCGTTTGTAGCTTGATCTTGTAGAACAAGACTCGAGAACTCGACCACAGACTGCAAGAAATCAGATGAGACGATATGACAAGTACATTCGAAACTAGATAAAATGATGATATAATTTACAGAGGCGGAAATGTCTGGGGGAGGTTGGGGTATATAGGCCAGGCTAGGCCATCAAACCCATCAATCGAAATTGATTCCAGTTCAACCACATTTCGAAGTCCAAGGACTTTGAAGCATTAAGGAACAATGCATGCACATACTAGAGGAAAAAAAACCCAGACAAACGTGTGTTGGTTTAAACGAAGTAGAAGTTAGTCTTGACATTTAAAAACCCTGTGTCCGAGCCCATGGTGCTTTGCGCCAATGTTACGATTAGTTTGTTTATCAACGGCCGCATAAATTAAAGGCTAGCTTTTAGTCGAACTAAAATGCTCTCGATACACGCCTTTCATAAGTTTTACTTCCGGTTACGAAAACGAGGCTCCAGGTGGTTTGAAATCCAAGATGGCGGACAACTGCACAGTCTTAGCTAGAAAGTACCTCCGAAAATACTCCCAAAAGTATGTTATTCAGTAAATCATACCTGTGTTTGGTTTTAGAATCACTGTATTTATGTCCATGTGTAGGCTGCATTATTTTAGTATATTGTTCAGCGCACAAAAAAGTACTTTTCTACTTGATCAAGTCATCAGTCATTTCCGAACAATGTACACCCGACAGGTTGCAAATCTAAAAAAACGGTTTGCAGCTTACTGAGGACGATATTAATTATTTCAGGGGCATCTTAACGTTGAAGATATCTAAGCTAATTTAAAGGAGTCGGAAATATCTTCTGGCTAAAGTAAATTAGTATCAGTGTGGTCTAAAATTGAGGCAAAGTGATTTATGAGGTGCAAAGTAAATTTTAGTTTATTTCTGGTAGGCTGTTTAATAAGCTCATGTCATGATATCTAATCTCGTTTGCTATTTAATACAGCAAGTGAAGTGCTATCGATGGGAAATGTAACTACTGTTCACCTAACAGAAAACAAACATTGGAAAAAGCTGGAGTCAACTGATAAGATGCAGGCAACGAGTATACCCAATGTATACCGAAACAGCAGCCATTATACTGGATAACCATCCAGACATAGTTCCAGTTAGAATATGGTTTATCCGTTCATAGTTTCCCAAAGCCGTTTTCGCTTAAATTTTGTACAGAACTTTTACATTAATAAAGAATGATAGCACGTTTTCCTTCCCCTATCTCTACCCTTTATATGGTAAATTCTATTCTTTTCATACCCTTTTTTCACATTGTATACAATTAATACCCTACCCTTCAATGTATATTCCTTGACTTTGTATCACTTACATTATTGTGTAACAGCATACAGTATTGATTTTATTATTCATATACCATTAAAATAAGTTTATTTGTAGTTAGAATATATCTAGCATTATTTAAGGCTTTTGGACACTGCTTGGGCTTTTTGAATGGAATTCAAATTTCTAACACTAATACGTTTTGTACAGAATATTCTTTTGTGCAATTATTGATAATTTGATAATTATATATAATAAAAAGCTTAGCACAAACGGACTGTAATTAGTAGTGGTTCCTATTCCCCTATCCCTGCATGCTCTGTGTGGTATATTAGTTCACCCTATCTAGGGTTTTAGCCAGTCAAATAAGGGGAGATGGGGCAGGGGTGCCAATGTCCTCCTTTTCCCAAGCAACTTCCCCCACTCCCTTCACTCTCATATCATCAGGCCACCACATTGTTATATCAGTTATTGTTTATTTAGCAGCTCTCACTCGAATATATATGCATTCACTACTCATAATTTTCCTTTTTTTAGTGTTTTTCTCATTTCTGATTTAGCTTCACCCGTACCCCAAACCTTCTGGGCTAAAACCCTGCTATCCATACACACAT
Organism: Actinernus sp. WN-2022; assembly: GCA_030867875.1. Lineage (NCBI taxonomy): Eukaryota > Metazoa > Cnidaria > Anthozoa > Actiniaria > Actinernidae > Actinernus > Actinernus sp. WN-2022. Next base: position 35,821,160 of record JAOWCC010000577.1, read on the forward strand.
TATCACTCATCTTATGATTCCCCCAATTTCATGTGGACTAATTTTAATATCACCTTCAACCACCACTTAGTTAACACCTATTTTACCAGTTAATAGTTTTAATATTTTTGTTACAATTTATTTAGTACTTATGTTTTCATATTTTTATTGACCTGAATTGCTTGTATAGCCACTGTTTATAAGTGGTATTCCCTTCCCATATTACTGTTAGCCTCAATTAAACATTTATTTCAGTAAATGATATTTCTCCCTTCTCTCAAACATTATAAAAAATCATACTAGACCTGAAATGTTTTAGAAGATGAGAATCCTGTGTAGAAACTAAAATATTTTTTTATTTCCTTAAAGAAGAAAAACGAGCAGGTTTTTCAATAGCGGTGGGTTGAATCTGTATTTTCATCGTTTGACTGATGCCCATTGATTGAATATCATCAACAGTCTTTTCTTCATTCTGGTAGCTGTAGCTATCATTGTTTCCAAGAGCCAGAATTATGCTTGAAGATTTCTCTTCTCTTGAGTACGTTGACACGAATGCCTGTGCCTAATACTAAGCCTGATGCCCGCATACTTCAAATATCACTTTTCTGGGTGCTTCTTGGTGAAGCAGATTCATTGTTTGATTCATTGTTTCTGGGAATATGGTTCTTTGTATTTCAGGGTATTGCCGTTTGCTTTTGAAGACAATAGTTTTCTTTGTGTTACATTTGTGGTGACTGTAACACCAAGAAACCCCCACTTTCCTCAAAAATTACGTTAACCGGCTGAACAAACACAAGTTAGTCATATTTCAAGCAACCGTAATACGGTTACCGTATCAACCATACTCTTTCTCAGTTTTGGGTCGGCTTACACTACAAGAGTTATTCTTGTAGTCTCAAGAGTTATTCCAGTACATATTGTCCACAGCAATGCAGTATTTCATACGGCGTGTGCTTTTTGTGGTACTGATCTGTGGAGATTTTCAACAAAAGTTAATAGTTTAAAAGTTTCATCCGCGCTCTTTCCGGTGTTTTGCCCAAAACATGGACGTTTTTCATGCAAATCATCAGTTAATATACGGTAGACTATACATGAACATAAATACAGCGATTCTAAAGCCAAATTCAGGTACGATCTACTAAATAACACACTTTTCGAGTCCTTTTCGGGGGTACTTTCTAGCTGAGACTGAGCAGTTGTCCGCCATCTTGGATTTCAAACCACCTGGAGCCTCGTTTTCGTGACCGGAAGTAAAACTTATGAAAGGCGTGTATTGTTTATAAGTTTCATAAAAGAAGTACACATACACTTTGGATAACGAATTTCATAATTTCTACCGGATTAAAAACCCAAATCGAGCCCACGAATTTTCTCCGGATGCTTCGAATATAATTTGAACAGTACTTAGCAGGACACTTAGCAGGAAGCCAGTTGTACTGCCTTCAGATTCTAATTCGGTTTACGAGTGCGACTTTTCACAACTTTACAAGCGAACATATACTCTTGCCACCTCGTTTTCATGACTCCAGTATCGTTTAGCTGTATTTGAAGATCTCTACTTTCCTTGTGAATGATATATTTTGAGTGCAAAATGAAATGTCGTACTCGCACTCGAGTCAAACTCACAGCGAAGTAACAGCTGACCTCGGGAGATTGGAGTTTGACCCGCGGTCGTAGTTTTGGCAGCAAGAATTGCTGGACGTACTGGATGATGAAAACAATGGTTAAGGGCATTGCTTTCTCTGCTAATAAAAATGTAAAACACATACAGATAAGTCGTAACACCTCAGTGGAGCTGAGCCGTACGAAATTATAATTACGAATGATCTTGATGCCAGAAGTGGTTGCTTTGTATTTCCAACGAAGCCCGCCGGTCCCTTCGTGCAGCAAATCCCCGGGAAACTCACGTAGTAGTCCTTTTGAACCACAAGTGTTCTCTTGTAGACCTAGAAAATGTAAAATGTGGACTGCTGAAGGATTATTTGTCGAGTCGCTTCGCCTCGCTATCTGTTCTTTCTTCGGCATTCTTCTACTCGCCACTCTAGACCGGGATTCGAAGAAATATTCGACTAAAGTTTCATTTTAACAGGTATATATACAAAAGTTAGGATAAAAGAAAGTCAGTTAAGCATATATATCTATAATTAATTACACGATGGCCCAAACTAGAGATGGATTTCGAAAGATTGGAGAGTCACATAATAACAACAACGATCTTTCTGATTTTCGGCGTAGCCTACGAAAATGATTTGCGTGCGCAAAGCACCATGGGCGCGGACACAGGGTCTTTAATATTTGCGTTTGACGAAGGAGAACGCATCCTAATCTTGCAGTGGACTCCCTGTGGTCATGTGTGGACTAGCTGTGCATCCCCAGGCTAAAGAAATGTTTGTACTTTTTAGAATAAATTATCTCGGCCGGGGAAATGGTAACCACACGTACACGATGCTGGCATAATTTACCAAAATGGCCGCTCGCATGGTTTCTGTTTTGCTCGCGATCGGTAAGTTACTTGCCTTATTTTCCGACAATCCAATGCAATGATGTTTCAAAGGTTCGCAAGTACAATTGAGCAAAGCCTGAGGAAAGTGTGTAGTACATCTGGAGGACTGACAAAGTCCAATATGGTCTGTTTTGCACCTTGAACATTCAACTCGGCCATAATTATTTAAAAACGAGTGAATCTGCGATCGAAAAATATGCTGTTGGCTTGCTCGCTGCATTGAATTGTGCTGTTCGCTTTGCCGATACCAAAACTGCAAATGATCAAGATTCGAGGCGCGCGCTCTACACCACTTTATCATAGAGCCGATTCACTTGTAGACCAGTTTCAAAATAAGGTATATATGTATAAGTTCTGAGCCCGTGAACTGTCGTCAAGCGTTGTCAACTTGTTTGAAATTGTAGCCACGCGATTGGCTACTCAGTACAATAGGCGGCACGTTAGACCCCGTGGGGAGAGAGTAAAGTATCTGTCAATTTATGGACTGTCCCTCTGCCGGAAAGAGGAATTTTGACAGCATGCCCGAATTGATGCTAACACGTAGTTTCTGACGAAGAATGAGAGGGCTTTTTGAAAGAAATGAATTCGTTTGGAAGAGTTAGGATAATGATTTCTCAAGTCTGAAAACTTCTGGGGTAAGAAAAACTATCTACCTTTCACCTGACGGAGGAAATTACGCCTATCGGATGGGTTTTCGTGAGAAAAATCTGCATCAAGTGCCTCGTGGTTTGAATTTGAGTGTGCAGCCTTTCCTTTCTTTTAGACAGAGGAGAGAGAAAAACCCAAAGTGAGAGAAATGCCCCATAACCGCCATTTCTAGACCCCAGAGAAACAACAGGACAACAACAAACTCTTAAGGTAAGTTTATTTTCTTTATCTGAGAATTTTGTGAAATAATAGTCACACAGTGCAAATACAGAGCTTGGGCTGCCTGTGGTTATTCCACTGTCTTTTGCTATATAATTATATGCTAGTTTGACTGCCACCCTGGTTTACCTTTTGAGTGTACTAATTAACTTTATGATTTTAGCTTTGTTTTTAATTATATTGTTGATTTACGTTTACTGATCTATCTTTAGTCATATAACTTCTCTTTTAGAATATCATATTATCACCAATTCTATTATTAAATTACACTAGTTTGTTACCCAACTAGATTAGCTCAATTATAGTTATTCTGGGTAACTATTACCTCATTTCTGTCAACATATACATGAATCTGCTCTTTTCTTTATTTTGTATGGTAATAAAGTTGTTGTTGTTGTTCGCTGTAAGCATTACAATGTCCTCGAGTTTACGAAGATAAAGTAAGAATCAAAAATGAAATAACTTACCTGTCTCGATTTTGGAGGCAGCATGGGAGGAGACGTAAAGTTTGATCTGTAGAAAGTAATGCACCGTTACATGTAGCTAGGGTTTGTACGTTTTATATGGCACCGTTTTTTTTAAATAGCTAGATGGATATTACTTTTCACATTCAGTTCAGTCCCAGTTCAGTCCCTTTGCTTAAACAATTAGGATGGGACAAGCTATCTGTACGAAGGCATAAGCAAATGGCAATTGAAATGTTTAAAGTTTACAACAACCTAGCGCCTGCTCATCTCCTTCAAACATTTTCAAAATACTGACAAATTATAATTTACGGGGCGGTTCCTCTAAACTTCAGTTGCCCCTTCCAAAAAAACAAATTATGGAAAGAAGTGGTTTAGTTACAAAGGAGCTTATGTTTGGAACTCACTGCCTAACAAATTACGAGACAGCAAATCGTTGGATTCGTTTAAGAATGGCCTAAACAAATTAACTCCCTGTTTCTTTGACGCACTGTAGATATCTCGAGACTAAACATTTTTATTCATTCACTATGTAAGTTATATTTTATGCACGGCTTTTATGTAAACCAGTCTCTGACTGAAAAACTACCGTGGCTAAATAAAGAATTTACTTACTTACTTACTTACTAGACCCGCTCTTTTTAAACATTCAAGTGTTCGATTTGAATTTTGCGCGAAAACAAATCTCACAGATCACATGTTGCATAGGTGTTCACGTCCCAAAGTCTGATTGACAACTGAAGGTGTCTTCAACCTGCTTGAGACCCTTTTATTGTGCGGGTCCTTGATTACATGTGGACTTACTCAATAGTAGATTGATGGTTGTCGTTGACAATGGACGGTCTGTCATAATCCGAGTACCGCCGGTACGTAATAGGGCGCGGTTGACGCGGCATAGAGTTCACGCTCACTTTGGATTTCTATATCAGACAGGGTTTGGAAAGGGAAGATTAGCATCACACCAAAATAACCTAACATGCACGTAAAGTAGTTATCTTAACGTGATTAATTAGTTGTGAGGCACGCCGTTTAACATCTTGCCCAAGAATGCTTCAAACGTATCAAATATCTGCTGCAAAACCACTCATATCCTTAAAGTTACGATATATATATATATATATATATCTTGATTGATTCCATTCTTTCAGTTGAAGCCCAGTGGAGATCGTACAACTTTTAAATTCTCGTGAGTGTGTGTTCTGAATCCTGGTTTGTAAATCAGCAGAATTGAATTAGATTTTAGATGATAACTCAAATCGCCTTATTCACCACGGAATATAAATAACTACAAATCAAACATTCAAGCGATATAACTTTTGGGCCATTCAGAAGACCTTTTCGTGGGGATAAAGTTTGTGTATTTCCTAAAACTTGGGTCAGTTGTTGCTTGATAACTGCTTTCCCGTGTCCCGTCAAACGCTGTATAGCGAGTAATGCAGAACAGTGCCTGCCTCTTTCAGGGCAATAATTCGTGAGGACGCTTTGAGATCAGTCACATTTCATCTTTCACTAAAATTCGTGAAATCGTTGTTTAAAAAAGACTTTTGCCACTTCTAACATTAATTAAGAGGGCATCCATGTGAAAACCATGCACCCTGAAAAAATGAGTCTACATGGTACATCTCAGATTTTGTTCATATTTTGCACATATATATTACTATTGGCCTGGCATTAGACTTGGTAGAATATTTTGGAAAAATTCCAAAAACTGTAAGAGATATGGGGGTCAGTACGAACTGCCTCGGTTTGAGGGGTATTTCCACTATGTTTTTTCAGTCATGTTTACATAATTTTTTTGAACGAACCATATAAGCTATATACACAAAACGTTTCTACAGCATAAACACAACCAATTGCAATTTAATTATGATTTAAGTGCCAAAAAATATTCAGTATTCAAGGAGTAAGGCTTTCATGTACAAGTGACTTCCGAAATTATTTTTCAAAAAGTCAAATTTTAGGGTAAAATGACATTCGAATACTATCGATGCGGCGAAATTGTAGAAGATGAGAGAGTTATTATTTTGTAGATCAGTCATTTGGAAATACAACTGGGGACTAAAAAGTTTGTAAAGTTTATTAAGCTTAGGAGCAGTGAGGCCAAAGTAATATACTCCCAACGCCCGGGTCCAACGTAAATAAACAATCAACGCCAGAGGTAAGCTGTATCGTGTGCAGAATAACGGGACAAATAACGGACAGGAATGAGAAACATAGCCCTAAAATAACTGGGTGATAAATTTATTTGTCACTTATGCCTATGGTTTTGCAATAAACAATCAACTAATTAACAATCAACTTCAAAAATTATAAGAGAAATTAGTAATCACGAAGGATGAATCAGCGATAAATGCATACCTGATTCTAGCCTTATTTGTGCTCTCCTCCCCAGCTCTGTCATGGTCTCGAAGCCACAACTTACGATAATTATCTTCTTGTTGATTTTACACCGAAAGAACATTTAACCATTATATTTATAGTTTATACAGATGGCTTTGTAGCATCCGCCATTTTATTTAGGACTAGAACCCAGTCTGCTGTTGTGCACCACAGGTAGCCCGAACACAGATGTGTACATTTCATGTAGAATATTGGAAGAAAAATTGAATCAGCCTTTCTTTTCTTGTCTATTTATATAGATATATTGCTGATCAAATCCCTACACGCTAGGAGATCCGGTGTTTTATCATTTCGTCTGTGGTGCCCAACATATATACCAGTGTGGGTAATTTATATTGAAACATTTATGAATCTCATGAAACAGAACTGAAAATAATCATAATGCACTACTTAATACATCTACATAATTTTGTTTGCAAAACTTTTATTTTTTTCAAGCTGATTATAGGTTAAAATTACCCATGATGCACCTGATATATGTAACTGTTATGGGGTCAAATGTTTGCATACATTCATACACAAGGTCACAACAATGAATTATAAATGATTTCTAACATCCCGTGCATATATCTTGTATATTCACACAACCCACATAAGGCCATCCCAATAAAATGTTCCGTTTCCAATCGCCAGACCGACCCAATTTTTTTTGGAAAAGTTAACAAAAATACAAAGCTTGACATCGACCCAATTTTTGGGAAAAGTTAAAAAAAAAATTGAAGAACATACTTTCAACTACACCTCTTTTCCTAGCTCTCTACGTATTTGCATTTTATTGGGATGGCCTAATCAGCTGTGTCGGTGCCGTACTGGAGCGCAGTGCCATCCCGGAAAGCGAAGTTCAAAAATGTCTGACGTATGTTGCTATTGCTACAAACTATCTTAGAAAAGGGTTCAGAAAACATCTGGGTGAACGATGAAACATATTGTGTGGATCGTGACAGACTTTATCCAGACCTGAATTACGCTGGATTTACATATACATGTATGTGCGGGGCGCTTGTTCAGACTGCTGTTTATAGGTACACACGGTAAGCCACGCAGTTTACAAGCATGAGTAGTTATATATGTTAGTTATCTTCCCATTAATGCGGCTGACCAACAAGCACTGCCAGATATTTGTTTAACGTCCAAAGTGGTTCCTTGGCGTCCTGTGATACACAGCTGCTGATGAATACGAACGTCGTGAGATGCAATCTCGTTCCCAGAGCCGGCGATCTTTTGACCAGCGCCAAGTTACTGGCCAAAAGATCGCGGGCTATGAGAACGAGATTGCGTGAGACGGGACCGCCAAACCTCGTTCCCAGGGGTCTTTACGCGCCTAATCAAAGATGGCGTCGAAAGTACCCCTGGTACAGGCTGGTCATGTGACCCAAAAATATGCCCAATATATGGGCATATTTTGAGGAGCATCCGCCATCTTGGATTCATCATCGCTGAAGAACGGTTAGAGGTTGAAGTGTGATCCCAATTAATTCCAACCGCACATTGTTCTACTTGTACCCAGTTGCAAAGTGAATATTAAAAAAGGCAAAAATGCTAAGTTCTGATGAATTTGTAGTTCTTTTCAACGAATTTTGAACGCGCAATGCGAAAGACGACATCACCAGTTTATTTTTCAATTCAAAAATGCACGCGCTATTCGAAATTCTCCAATCAGCGCGCGCGAAACATCTAGCCAATCAGTGGCCGAATCCCACCAGCCTGTACCAGGGGTACTTTCGACGCCATCTTTGATTAGGCGCGTAAAGACCCCTGGGAACGAGGTTGGGGACCGCCATTTTACGTGATAATCCGATCGAGGCACGAGGGATCGAAAAGGCGTAGGCGCGAACACTGCGCTTCTCTGTTTCTCTTAATGTTACCTGGGTGGCTAATTGAACGAGCAGGAAGCATACAAATGTTTTGCTGCACGGGTGGATAAACGAGGAAACGTTGTTGCAGAAAAAAACTAACGAATGCGCACTGTGCCAAATTGTCTTGCCGGTGTTGCTAAGAAACACATATACTGTGTGTCACTGGAGCCTAGTAAACATTGTTTTCCTCCATAGCCAACATGAAAACATTGTTGCGGAAGCAAATTTTGCCTCATCGAAACAAAAAAATGTCTTTGAAATGCTTCAGAAAAATGTTTCCTTCCTGGAAGATTTTTTTTTTTTGCGCAAATTTTCCCGCGGACTTAGACTCGTTTTTACAGACAAATGTATGGAAAACTAAAACCACGATTGCATGCTTCCCAGCACAGCTACATCCCTCAAATTTCGATCAGTTAATCGTTTACTTGGTATCTGAAGTTTGTATCTGAAGAATATTTCAGAAATTCGATTTTACGGATTTTATTTGTCATCGGATTCCCATACAAACACTGTATTTCGCGCCATGTTTACACCCCTTTCAAAATGTCGGAATTAACCGCGAACTGGTCTATTACTTTAAAACTGTAAAGAAATACGTTATTCTTTGTGTACTAGGTTTGTAGTTTCTCAGCTGTAGGATGTCCGGTGTCCGCGGGGAACAGGATATCAGGACACGTGACTTGTCCCTTCGTGTGTACCGACCTTTACGTCTGCGAGCGGGCGAGGCGCGCGGCGTGATATTTTTTTCCACTTGTGTGGGTTGTTCTTTTATCTTTCGTTTTCCATATTGATTTCCTTTGTTTTTTATGCAACGAGCTCCGCTATAAAGAGATACGAGGACGACAGTAATAAATCGCATACAAGTGTATCACAGGCAGCTTTAATCAGAGAGTGAGCCATTATGCACTAGTCTAAGTAAACCCCCACCCCCCTCCCCCCTCCCACCCTGTCCCGGGTTGGGGGAGGAGGGGGGGAGGGGGGTTTCTTTGACTAGTGCACAAAAATGAATAAAATACCCTGTCTAGACAGTACAGTACAGGTGAAAATATTTATAGATTTTATGATAATTTTACCTGACACGCGCCATCAACAACATCCCCGCCAAGTGCCAAGGCATTTCATACAATTCTTAGCATAGCAAAAACAAATCATTGATTTAGAAGAACGGGAAAAAAGTGAAGAAAGCCTTCAATGCCTTTCATGCCTTCAACGGTAATATAGTTGTTTTTCCCTGGTAACGCCGAGAAGATATGCCACATTCCCTCGTTGAATATACACAAAATGAGCACTTGATCAAGTCCAAATCCATCTCATGGATAGGACGGGAAATACACGTGCAAACGTTACACGCAGTTCTTGTCACGCAATTCTTGAGATATCATTATATCACTGCAGGTATTTCATCTATTTCGGTGATACCACATTTGATTTCATGGATTATACACACATTTTGGTATTTCAACGGAACGAACAGAATATTATGCACAAGATTGAAACAAATTGAGTCCGTAACCGGCAAGGTAGTAACGACATCAGAATGGCTTCCCGTTGCTGAATCTAAACGGTTCTAACTTGGACAACTATCCGATGAGCATATAATAAAGGGCTTCCAAGAAAACGAAACCATTAGGTTTTTTTTATTATGAAAAGAAAACATCGTTTCTTTACAGAATAAAAACTAAAAACTTGAATAGGGAATCGGCTAAAGAACCTAAATACGACTGTACGTGCATTTCTACTTGTCACTCATTCACCCCGCTACAGAGGCTCGCAAAATTCAGAGTGACTCGGATTAGAAGCTGTATTTAAAGCGTAGCGTAGTTTGAAATCCTCTATATATCATATTCAAAGAAAATTCATTGTCTTTCATCCAATCAAACAATTTTAAACGAAGATACTGCCATAAGCTATGAGTACCTATTTTTCAGCTTTGACTCCGTCAAACTCGACAATAATTCAGGTCACTTTAGCCATCTGCATATCGGGTCATGGACTTGGTCACCCTTCAAAACTAAAATAATATTGAAAATGAATGTGCATTCGAATTCTTAAAGCAATTATTGGCAGAAAATCTGTGAAGTTCACCGTATTTTCGATTTTAATCGGTAAAAAAATCGCCGTGTCACCATATCGTCGTTTGTTTAATAACTGAACATTGCGGATTTTGAGAGTGCGTACTCTCTAACCCAGCATTAACTTTACAGAGATTTTTTTTACCAGATGCAAAGATCTATTGTAAGTCAATCTAGAAATGTTTCTAAATTCAAAGAAAAGAAGGCCGCAACTCTGCAAACGGCCATTGCCAGACAGCATTTATCGGGTTTTAAAAATACCTATTAAAGTAGCGTTAAATAAAAATTCGACAGAAGCGACAAAATATAAATAAAATTTGTTGATTTTGGTTTTAATATGCTGACGGGACTTAGTACTAAAGCCAGTAAAAATATTATCTTTCTACTTAAAATCATTTGCGATTGCGACATGTTACAACATAAGGTATATTTTGCTCTGATTTTGAGCATTTCAGGGGGTCAAACAGTTTGATTGTCATATCTCAAAGGCCTTTTACATTTCAGCCAAACTATTTCACATGGGACATTAGCTAGTTAAGATATAAATGTGTGCCAAATTTAAAGGAAATCGGAGAGGTGCACTGTAGACTCGTCTGCATGGTTTTCACATGGATCCTCTCTTAAATGTCCAGATATGTTATTGTGGTAATAAGCAAGGCTTCCAAGGCCAATAGCAACTTATTCGGTGCGACCCATATACGTTTACAGTAAAATAATCTCACCTTGAATCATCAATCGCATTCAATTTGAGAATTTTGCTAATAAACGACTCTTCGTCGCTAGACCGCCAGGATCACTGTCCTCCGTGCTATTTTATGCATCTTAAATGTAAGCTAGCATGTCCTTTATTTGCCGGAGGGAGGGACTGAGGAAGGGAGCGAGTGAGTGAGCGACACGATTTTCCACCATCGTAATAACTCGTTTCTGTGCTTGCGTGCATCCACGAGTTAATAAAATAGGAATTTTATCAGCCTCGGACGTTACCTTTCTCGTGGGTTCTACGTGTGCCTTCATCTCTTCAAACCTCTCCTCGATCATGTCATGTAGGGGTCGAAGGTTGTCGGATACTCTTATGGAATGTAACTGCACACCCTCGTCCAGCACATCAACCTGTTAACACATAACATGTTGAACGAGTTGCAAGGGGCCAGAGGCACGGGAAATTAAAAGGACGTTGCGTATTTACGTATTCGCTATTACTCAGTATGATCTTGTGTCTACAGAGGCGAAAACGTCTTTCCTTGTCAGTTAAAGGAGCTGTGTCACGATGAGGTATGTCACCTTTATGTTCCAGGCCGGAACAACATTATTTGCAGTATAGTTTTCATATAAACTGACTATCCTACTATCCTAGCACACGTGTGGAATGGATGAAATCAAAGTAAATGTGAAAATGATTAACAAACTGTGCGTAGATCTAGTCTTCAAGGAAAATATTGCATATCCTTTCAATCAAGCATTAAGGGAGGGGACTTTAACTGTTTGAAGCCAATTATCAGCCACCAATCGAACATTGATTCCAGACATGCGCAAAACCATGACACAGCGCCTTTAATTTAAATAATAATTGACATCAAAATAGTACGGTTGAACCTCGCTTCAGTTTTTCGGGTACCGACTGACCGAAATCCTATACACTTTCACTTTAACTAACGCGGTTAATACGGACGCCTTTCGTGGTTCCTACTTTACGGTGTGTCTGGGTTCGACTTAACGGGGTTCGACTTACCTGTTCACAAATCAGCTCCTCGAGTTTCTCAACGTACGCTTGGTGATCTGGGTTCTCTTCAAGGTACTCGGGGATGAGGAAATACTGTAAAATTAAGAATGACTTATATAATACATAAACAATCAGAGTCCTTTGTTTTTTGTTTGTTTGTTTGCTCGTTAGTAGTAGGAGAGGGATGGAATTAACCCATATTTGGTGCGGTATCTCATTAAAGTGGTGCAGTAGGTCATTAATTCAATACGTCATCGACTTCGGAGCGGAGGATTCTCATTAAACCGCGGGTGAATAAATTAATTGCGGAAATATAAATCAAATGCGGAGTATTTCATTAATGACGTCATAGACTGCGGAGGATTTCATTAGATATTGTTTTCAAATGCGGAGGAATACATTAAATGCGGAGGATTTCATTAATGACGGCATAGACTGCGGAGGATTTCGTTATCTAAACGGTTCTCACAGGGATTAGTTGTATTCAAATTCATGTTGAATTTAGTCATGTATAACTTTCTTTTGTGTGAGAGATTTATTTCATTGAGTAAAACATGAGAACGTTTACTGGCGCACGTGTTCAGTTATAGAGCGGATTTCAATTGAGTGTCGGAAATGTTTTGGTTTTGCGTTTACTAAGCTCTCCTATTGGCTGAAAAAGTAAACCAACCAATCAGAATCCAAAGTAAAACCAAACGCAAATTGGTTTTTGTTTTGCTTTGGTTTGTCATTGGCTCACAGGGAAGCCATTTATGAGTTACTTGTGATTACTCGCTCCTATGATTGGCTGGCTGTGGGTAATTTGCGTTTGGTTTTACTACACTCAACTGAAAACCGCTCTAAGCCTACCTAACTAAGTGAAGTTTACAAAGAGTGAATAGTAAATAACCTCATATGGTGCCAAAATATCTATTATCTACAATCATTTTCTTAATAACTCTGCTATTGTTCTTAGGGATTAGTGATAAAAGAAGGGTCATCAGTACAGTTTGACAGAAACAATAGCCCCATTGTTTGGAGGAGAAAACAAACAAAACAAAATACTCGGAACAAGATTATATTGATAGGAGGAGCACTTTATTTGAATGATTCTACAACAAAGGTTTCCACGGTTCCTTCTGCATCCAGTAAAATCCATTTTGTCAAGCCACTGCGTCAATGTTTTAGTTTCACTGGCCAATAGGGACCGTTTTCCATAGCAAGCTGGCACTCCGGGTGCCTAAACGTTAAAGTGGTGTTAAAGACAAAGGAAAACAAAACATATTGTGTTTCTTTGTGTCTACCAAAGCAACGATTGTCAACAAAGTTTGATGGCAATATAAAGGATATACTTTACCTCCAAGCACATCCCGTCTCACTGGTCATCAAATATATCTAAAGAAAATTACCCTTTCATAGTTGGCAGTTCCACCTTGCACAGCCGCCTCCACAATTCCCTGTAGTTTCATACTCAGTGGATTGATACTAAGATTGACGTCAGCCTTCTGCCTGCCAATCACACTCCTGAGTTCCTTGTTGGCAGACACCATTGTCTCCAGGGCGTACTGAATGGGGCTCACCTCCTCCTACGGTGACAACATACATTATGGTACCAGCTTCAGAAGCATCCTGGAACAAGCGCTGAAAAAGGTCTGTGGTCGCGCGCTGAAAGCTGATTGGCTATTACTCGCGCGATTACAAAACCATTCGAGTGTTAAGGTGTCTCGATCGAAACTCCGAAGCCACTTTGCGAATTTAAACAAAATGTCATAACGTTTAGGATTTTGGCTTGATTCTGCTCACGTTTTCACCAACAGTACACAATGTATTGATACAACTGATAATATTAAAATATTGACCCGATCATACATACTAATGATGTAATAGTGACGTAAGTCAACCCCACTTTTTCGACATTTTGAGCCATTACTCGAAATCTAGTCGAACGATTTTGTTCAAACAACTGGAAACTATTCAAACTCAGAACACACGTGTACAGTACAAATTTTATCAAAATTCCTTGGGCGGAAGTTGGCGAAATATTTCTAATGGGCTCCTGAGGTTATAAATTTCTAATCTTACTGACGTTGTCAAAGTTGAAATGACCATAGCTTTCTGTCAATAGAAGTAATTCAAATCCTAACTGATTAAATGTATTCCTCAAAGCATACCAAATAAAATTGTGCTAGCAAAAACAAAAAAAAGTTGTGAATATTTATTTGGAGAGATTTTTAAAAATTTTTGAGCATTAAATTCAATATTTCATAAGAATAATGCACCAGATCCTATCGCTGAAAAAGATATACAATTGGATATATGATTTTTCAAAGAGAAGCACATTGGAGCCAAGGTTTTGGATAGTGCTTTGTTTACATCTAGAGCTGCCATGGCTGCCTAACGGAATAGGCACGTGCATTCAAAAGTCGAGAAATTATCATAATACTTAGTGTGTGAGTCAGCACGTTCCCAGATCAGGTTATTTTTAGAACACCCGAGGTAAATCCCATACTCCCGAGCGGAAGGCCGATAAAATGCTTATTTTTCACAATGGCGAGGTTTTCTCACTGTACGCAATAACAATATCTCTTTTCGTAAATCATTGAGAAGCATCGATTGCCCAAAACATTGTTGCATAAAATTAAAGGTTTTCGCGGTAACCTGATTCTAAGAATAGCCTGATGTAGGAACGCGCTGGCTCACGAATGCATATCAGATGCGCTCTTTACAAGTAAATTAAAGAGAATGTGTCAGAGCAGAAGACAAATAAAACACATACCACATCACTGCTGATCACTTCAAACCAGCACAGGATTCCAGGGAACTTGTACTTGGTGTAGAGACTCGTTCTCTCCAGCCACATCGTCTGCAACGAAAATTACAAACAAGGTCCGTTTCCTTCCTTTTACTGCCTAAATATTTGTTATAACGTTTTTCTTCAATTATTTATTTATTTATTTTTAAATTAAGTGATCTTGATAGTTTTGTTTTACATGAAAAACGATATATTTCGATTTGAATACATCGAGGGACAATTTGTTAAATAACAACCATTCTTGAATATCACTCAAATATTTGTTTAAGGTGACTTCAAGTTCATCTTTATTTTTTTGAACAGCATTGTTGGATTCACGCACAAGCCAAGTTTGTGCAAAATTTTGGCGCCTTTTTGTGCGAAGATAAAAACAGACCAAAGTGAGCGAATATTGGCGAAGGGTGGTAGTTGCAAAAATCCCTCAAATGCTCTTTTATTCGGATCCAAAATTCCTTTTAGTTCATTCATTAGACTATTTAGTTAAAGTAGCCAGTTATTTGGAATGTTACTGAAAATACACGCAAAAAAAAGAGCCCCTTGGCTGATTCGCAAGAAAATGGAACTGCTGGTACGTCATCTGGTACTTCTGACTGGAGCCGCTTTCAGTTGAAATTGACTCAGGCTTTCTACACGTGCAGCTGTACAGACTTGAGCAGGACTTGTTTAATTCGTAAACCATGAAAAAATATGCTGGAACTGTTAAAGCGATGGCCAAATAGAGTCAATAGGGCCATTTATACAACAGGATGTTAGCCGTGGCTTATCAGTCGGTCAAAAACTGAAGTTCGCGACTAATTGAAGCCACGGCTTATCTAAGACAAACAATTTGAGCTCGTCTAACTTAAGCCGCAGCTTGCGTTAGTCGAGAAGTTGCTCCTATAAATGAGCTGAAAAACAGTTCGCGGCTTAAAACGAGGTAATTTGCTAGCTGTTTCCTTCGTGTAATCTGAAATGAAGGAGTGTGTGTAAAAATGGCGTAAGGGAGCGGTCATTAATTACTTGGGGGGGGGGGGGGGGGGGATGAGGGCCGGTAAATTTAGGGGGAGGGCTAAGATTTTTAGGGCTTCGATTTGGGGAGGGCCAAATTGTTTTGGGCCCACGCTTTAGGGGAGGGTCACAAATTTCTGGGCGCCTGTTTTAACAATGAAACTTTTACAATATTTTTAGGCTACTTCAATCTTCCATTCAGCTCCACCTTGGAAATGTCCCTTAACCAGCAATCAGCGCGTGCTGGATACTGCTAATGGGCAACGTTTGAGACCTCAACCCTATTCCTATGATGGAACAAATTGACCGATTGGAAGGAAGCTATCTCAAGGGAGGGTCATATTTTTTTGAGCTGATGTTTTAGGGAGGGCCAATATTTTTTGGACTGATGTTTTGGGGAGGGCCAACATTTTTGGGTTCTCGTTTTAGATATTTTACCGGCCCTCCCCCCCCCCCCCCCCCCTTCCCCCCAGTAATTAATGACCGCTCCCTAAGTGTCTCCTGATCAAGTTTACTTATAAATTTTCCTTCAATTTCTTCGTTTTCTAAGAGAGAATTTAGAACGTGACCAAGAGTCACTTACGCCCTTTTGCACATAGCCCTTCAAATGTATTTGAGCAGAAGTATGAACCTCTGATTTGATTAAGTTTATTGAAAATCTTCAATCTTCAACTATACTTTGTCTTCTCCGTAAACAGCTCTATTGATAATTTAGTCGATTTGATTGTATTCTACATTATGTAAGCCCTCTGACATTTCGTAGAAAGAAAATGCAACCCCAACTTCGTTCGAATGATAGCTATCGAAGGATACCGGTCATGTTTAGGAAATTAAGAAATGCGATACACTTTCTTTGGAGCAACTTATTACAACAAAACAGTATATGACGGGTAGCTGGAAAGAAGCCAGACTTGCCTTAAACTCGTCGTCCTTGGTCTTTTCACCACGATGGAATTTTCGCGAGTACTGGAATTTGTTGATGATGTTTACATCATAAAACCTACAGCGCAAGAACAACGGAATAAAACCATAATAGCTTGAAGAAAGAAACAGGCACTAAAATATGTGGTCATGCCGAAATCATTTTATTTGCAGACCATCTTAAACTTTCGATCTTAAATCTGGCTGATGCAGATCAATAACGGAATGAAATCCGCCTTCTTTGGAGCACTTTTAAGGTCATTACAATTGAAATGCAGGACTTTAAGTTTTTTCTTCCCCAACAACATTTTCCAGGAACCTCGTTCATTTAATTCAAGAAATAGCGAGGTTTTCTTCACGGAATGATACGGGTACGCGTCCAGGTCCGACTGGTCCACCATCTTGGATTTTAAACTTAGGGGCCTTGGGCTTAGGGTTTATTTTTCGGTATCGTAGAACGAGAACTCGACAAGAATGATACCTTATCTGGAAATTAGAGGGCTTCCAAGACCAGTTATAGGATTTAACACTACTATAAAATACATGCAGAAAGCATACTAGAGAAGACAACAAGCAAATGAACAGCAGGTTGACACTTATATACTTCGTCAACGTGTCGTTATTTTCAATAAATTAACATTTTAGGCACTTATAATTTAAATTTAACCCTCTTCTGGAAAGTAAAAGGGCCATTTTGTCCCTTGTTGCTCAATTTCTGGCTGGATCTCTGAAATAGCATACACAAAATTTCAGCCAGCAGTAAAAATGAAACCACGACAAATGCTAGGCTCACTTTGTGATTTGTTCCATGACATTCTTGCCGCGGAATTTACGTTCCTCCCCGCCGGGTACTGGGTCGACCTTGTTGATCTGCAAGTCTTGGCTGGGTTAAGGGTCTACAGTAGATGTATCTCCCACAATGTTCCAATACAACGGAGACATTTCCAAATGTTATGGCTAAGGATATTAAGGCCCTGTGATTGTTTATATGGAATGATTTTAACTTGGAGCCCGAGACAACTTTCATGGCCCGTCCATCTACGCAAAGGACAGAGTTACAAGAAAGGACAAATCCTGAATACCTTTTATTCTCATTTTGTCAATATTTTCACTGTTTACTCTCAGCGACTAGTTGCTTTACATAATCATATATTAATATTTTTAACCAATAAGAAGCAAATTTGTCAATCAAAAGTATCTAGAGCTACTCTATAAAACTAGAGCTGTAAAATTGTAAGTTGGTGTTGGAGAGGAGTTTTCCGCGAGTACGAATAAGTTCAACTCAACTCAAGTCTCGCCTACTGTCTCAGAGTACGATTGTGGTACCCGGGGAAGCAAAAGAAGAACTTTTGCCCGGAAACAATATTTCAAGCACCTTTTACATTGTATTTTTGTCATGGCATCGTAATTTGTATGAATTTTGCCATCAATATTTAGTTCTTGATATTATGTAACTCTCCATCGATCATTTCTCATTAAGGCAATCATAGAGCGAAAAGGATACGCTGTCCATTGGAGTTCTTGATGTCATTTCCTGGCGGTGTTAGGTATGTCAGCATCTGGATATATATTAGATAAGAAAGAGTAAATCTGGCACAATTTAACATATTGTTATGTGGAAAAATACCAACACCACCACGCAGTAACACCTTCACGTCGTTGTTCATACCTTAGCGCTGGGATACTGGCTTTGAATTCTCACACTGAAGTCACTTAGTCTCTCATATTCTTTCCCGCGATACACGAACACTTTGTCCTGCAATAGCAATAAATAAGGAGTTGATGTCTGAACATCCTTCAGGAATTCAATAGGTAAGGCACATAGCCGGACCCATTCGAAAAATGGTGTCACCTAACTTAGGTTGTTCGGAAATGTTGGCACTAAAATAAGCACTGCCACTTCAGAGAGCATGCAAAAATGAGTGTGTTTATAAAATTTAAGGAGCATAGCACCAAGTGTTGCGAAGTTACCGAGGTTCAAAACAAAAGAGTTTTGTATGAGATTCAGGACGTCAGGACTGACTAGCCTGAGGTCCGCCCAGAGGACCTTTTATATACCATTTTTGACAGAAAAGGTATACCCCTTTCACATACCCACAGTAGAAACACTGCATCCCTTTTCTATACGCTTGGAATGAACTTAATGAACGATATCCCCGGAAAACATCAAGCGTTACCAGTAGAAATGTTAAACAAACAATAATATTATTTATTCAGTTCACGTTGAGTAACCCCTTAAAATACTTGGATGAGTCAGCCGTTAGGTGCGTCTGTTCGAGATATTTGGAAAGGCCCTTTTAAATACCTAAATGACAGTTTTCCATACCCTTTTCTATACTTCAACTCGTGAAATCCCTACCCCTTTCGGGCGAAGCCTTCCTGTATAGTACATTATAGGGAGTCCCCCACCCCCCCCCCCCCCCCCCCCCCCCCCGGAGTTACGGCAGGACAGCAGTCTGGTCTATCTTCAGTAGATACATGATGCCTACCAATGGGCCAGGTTACAGCAGGACAGCAGTCTAGTCTACCTTCAGTAGAGACATGCCTACCAGTGGGCCAGGTTACAGCAGGACAGCAGTCTAGTCTACCTTCAGTAGAGCCTACCAGTGGGCCAGGTTACAGCAGGACAGCAGTCTAGTCTACCTTCAGTAGAGAGATGACTACCAATGGGGCCAGGTTACAGCAGGACACCAGGGCGAAACATTTGAAATTCTCACGAGCATTTGAAACCCCCATAGAATCCCGTGACGAGATATGAAACGGCTTCTACTACTCATTAATTATTGCATGCAGGTATGTTTATGCAAGCCTCTCGGGTTTCAATTGTTTTCTCAATATTTGGATCTCCTGATGAAACACTACAATTCCTGTTTGAAATAGTACTCCAAAATCGGCGTGAAATTTCAATCACGAGGGCCCGCAGCCCGAGACATTTTTAATTCTCACGAGGATTTTGAAACCCCGTCGAATCCGTCGAGTTCACCAAGCGTTTCAGTAGTGTAGTTTGTAAGGGAGAGAACTAGGAGTCTATGGGTTCTGAGGAAATTAGTTCAAATCTCGCTGGAGGCAGGTTTTTTCTTTCGTTGTCACTTTAATGTTGAACTGTTAGTTTCCCAGTTATTATGGACATGATTTAGACATTTCAAAGTCCCTAGTACTTTCAAATTTCAAAGTTCTCGGACTTCGAAGTGTAGTTGAACTCTTCATGAGAGAAGTCGACGGGTTTCAAAGTACGGCACGCGGTACAAATGGAGGCCTCTGGTTGGAAGTTGTTGTTATGAATAATTATCGAGTAGTACGAATAACGTTCTTAAACTCATGAATAATTAATGAGGACAACAGCCAATACAGGCGACGCATTTCGTCACGTGCATGAGGTTTGACACCTGGTAAAGGCCATTTGACACTGACTGATATCCAATCAAATGAGAGCCGCCACTCTCAGTAACAGCAACGAGGTCGGCCTGACATGATCTTCTAAACGCTAACAAGTAAATCTCATAACCATGCACAACTAGATAAGCAACAGGAGGCGCCACAAGTGCTGGTATAACAGTAAACAGTACAGCTTACCCTTAAGAACATGGGGAATCCTTTGCCATAAAATCCAACCATGAAGTAATCGTGTTCACCACGGACCTGTGTGATGATGTTGTTGAAGAGCTTTGCTTGTTTGATCTGCAACGAAATCGACAGCTAGGAACGCTCTGAGGTACATCGTGTTCAAAAGTCCCTCATGCGTTTCCTTTACACTTTTTATGCCACTGTATAAACGTTCTCACAGACTGTATTACTGTACCATCATTAACTACTTCAAAGCTGGTACGTGAAACCTAACCAAACCACAAGGCCTGAACTATCTTCTTCCCTCATCAACCCCTCCTCTCACTCGCTCACCCGATGCTAACTACCCCAACCCCAATCCCGAGCTATTCTCCTGACGTGTGACAAGTCCAGCATCAATTGACCAACACTGCTACTAGTGTTGAGTACATACCAGTATCTGGCCCAGTTTGAGGTAATCAAAAGTCTGTTCCTCGTACTGCTTGGCCAGCTCCTTGCACTTGGAGATGGCTTGTTCCCAACACTACGAAAAACAACAAAACTACAATGCTACTTTTATTCATTTTTTTGTTTTGTTATTATCACCTGTACCATCACATACTGAAACATGATAAAGAGAAAATGCCTTTTTAGTGGCACACATTGTTTTATCAGGTTTTGTCACTGGTCTCAGTTCTAAGCAAAAGCAACCAATATATAGACCCATTCGAAAAATGGTGTAACCAAACTTGGGTTGTTGCTAAAATAAGCACTGCCACTTCAGAGAGCATGCAAAAATGAGTAGTTTGTAAAATTTAAGGAGCATAGCATCAAGTGTGGCGAAGTACCGAGGGTCAAAATAAGATAGGTTTGTATGTTTCAGTGGTATGTAATCAACTAAAGTCGACGAAGGGCTAGCGAAGGGCTAGCGCTCGAAACGTCAGCTGCTACTCACTTTCCACGGCGGTTAGCATACCTCAATCGACTTTAGTTGATTACATACCAGTGTTTATCTTCCCCGCCGACGCAGACCAAAACTAGTTTTTACAGGAACTAGTTGCCTATTGTATGTTTCAGGACTGACTAGCCTCGTTTTCATGTTTCTTGAGAGTTTCAAACGTTGATTGCTTTGTAAGGATATATTCTTCCATTATCAGAGTGCTACTGTACATGTCGCTAACGTGAACTTTCACTTAGGCTAGTTTATTCTTCAGAATTTTTTTTTTATCAAAATTATGCAAATTAGTGGCAGCCATTTTCGAATGGGTCTATAGAATGCTCGCACTTATTCTATCTTCGCGCCATTTTCAGCACATGCGATAATTCTAGATGTGTTCGCGCCACATGCGCACCACGTTTAAAGTGCTACTACGACGAAATTCAACCATTTACTTTTTTGTCTTCCAGAACGACACAGTGTCGAAAATATCCAAATCAGTGAAAAATATTACCAAAGGACCAAATGAAACTGTGAATATTGCAGAGAGTTTACCATCGAAATCACGTCCGCCATTACTGAAGTGTGTTCCAAATACTTCGCGATTTTCGACCAGCAGTTTGCTGTCGTGACGTCATTTTCTCAACGAGTCGCTCTTGTAATTGCATATTTCCATTCAAAAACTTCCTTCCTTTGGAAAAAAATAGTATAAGTATGTACTTTACTTATAGGTTCGTGCAAAAGTGTGTGTGAAACGTAGCCCGGCATGTTGTTGTGTTGAGAAAATGACGTCACGTCCGCTGGAAATTAGCTCTCTCATAGCTGTCACAGGAACGGATTCGAGTAATGACGGACATAAAAACTCAAGATTCGGACCCCCAAAAACACTTTTTGGAAAAAACGTGCTTTACTTATAAGTTCATGAAAATGACGTCACGGGTTCGAGTAATGGCGGACGTAAAAACTCAAGATTCGGACCCCCAAAAATAAGACTTCCGTCTTCATATCAAAAAACGGTGTGGATAGGGAGAATATAGCAACTTTACTTTACAAATGCCCAAAAATATATCAAAATGTGATCGTAGTGCATGGCACTTTTTGAAAAAAACGTGCTTTACTTATAAGTTCATGAAAAGGACGTCACGGGTTCGAGTAATGGCGGACGTAAAAACTCAAGATTCGGACCCCCAAAAATAAGACTTCCGTCTTCATATCAAAAAACGGTGTGGATAGGAAAAATATAGCAACTTTACTTTACAAATGCCCAAAAATATCTCAAAATGTGATCGTAGTGCATGGCACTTTTTGGAAAAAACGTGCTTTACTTATAAGTTCATGAAAATGACGTCACGGGTTCGAGTAATGGCGGACGTAAAAACTCAAGATTCGGACCCCCAAAAATAAGACTTCCGTCTTCATATCAAAAAACGGTGTGGATAGGAAAAATATAACTTTACTTTACAAATACCCAAAAATATCTCAAAATGTGATCGTAGTGCATGGCACTTTAAGATGGCCTCCTTTTCGATTGCACGCATGACAATGACATCAACTATTCCCTATACAACTTCTAAACCACTATTTTGATTTATGTTTACTTCATAACTTGTCCTAACGATGTTTCCTCACCTTTCCTTTGTCAAAATGGTCGATCATATCCTTGTAAAGCATTTCCTTCAATTGACGTTGGGTTGTATCATGCGGGTATCTGTGCTGACCCGTAGATACAGATTGATCTACCCACTAAGGAATACAAGGAAATACATGAGTAAGCTAAAACTAAATTAGGAACATTTCCTGCGATTTTGTTTTCGTATTCACACGAATCACTCGCTTTAAATAAACAAATAAACAAACAAACGGACAAACAAAAACACCAGAAAATCATTATTCTCTTCATTCATTGCGTTTTATTTCCCTTTGATTATCGCAAATCAGTTTTCCTTCAGCTAGACTTAAGCTTAAAAAATTATGAAAGCCGAGCTACAACAGCCAATAACTCCATCCCCCACCCCACACCCATCCCCTCCAAAAACCACCACTAATATATTCATTTTAGTATATGTTTTTAATCTCTTCTTATAAGAATGGTATGCAAACATGCGGGGCCGGTGGAAGTATGAAGAGTTTAAGAATATTACGATTTCGGTTACTCCTTAACTTGAATACTTACATCCAGGAGATCAGCGTGACGCAGCTGAGTGAATGCTGCCTCTGTGAAGTTATCGACAGCCAAGTGAAGGTCACACAACTTGTGGACATATCTGATTAAACAAGAAACACTATTAGCAAATTTAAAGACGACAAGAAACACTATAAGCAAAGACGACAAGAAAAAGTACAGAGCATTGTGTTTGGCTCTTTTTAAAATACGTTTGTGCGATGCAAGGAATGCTGTCAATACCTGATAACCATATCCTCCCTCCTGATGTCTTCGTAGAAGTTCTGTCAGAAAGAACATTAATCCATGTATTATCAACCAACTAACTCCTCGCATGCGTCATGCAGCTGGTCCGCGGTGTGCATGTTTGTTTATCTGAGAGTCTTTTCCAGCTTAGCTCGTTAATTCGATTAAGTTACAGACCTAAATTAGTTCAACAATGATGCCACCAAAAGGCATATAATTTTTTGGATCAATCACGGTTTCTGGGAAACCTCCATCCCTCCCCTACACCCTAACCTCCATCCCTCCCCTACACCCTAACCTCCATCCCTCCCCTACACCCTAACCTCCATCCCTCCCCTACACCCTAACCTCCATCCCTCCCCTACACCCTAACCTCCATCCCTCCCCTACACCCTAACCTCCATCCCTCCCCTACACCCTAACCTCCATCCCTCCCCTACACCCTAACCTCCATCCCTCCCCTACACCCTAACCTCCATCCCTCCCCTACACCCTAACCTCCATCCCTCCCCTACACCCTAACCTCCATCCCTCCCCTACACCCTAACCTCCATCCCTCCCCTACACCCTAACCTCCATCCCTCCCCTACACCCTAACCTCCATCCCTCCCCTACACCCTAACCTCCATCCCTCCCCTACACCCTAACCTTGAATGGTTAATCATAACGATGCATATCCAAGGGGGTAGGTAAGTTTCCCAGAAACCGGGATGGAGCCAATTTTTGTAGGCTCGTATATTTTAGTTCCCAAGAAGTACACGTTACGCCATACTTAACCAAAATGCTAAAGAACATTGACATTGATGTCATCAGATGCAGTCCCATATACTCAGGTTTTTGAGTGTGAAGGATCTATCATTATTCGTGTAGAGCTTTTATGCTACGTAACGAGCGGCCGGCACAGGCGGGGGGGGGGGGGGGGAGGAAGGGGGGGGTTGTTCAGAACACCCCTCACTACCTACCAAGACGTTGACAGTACATCTCATTCGATTGTCAATGTTCTCGTCTTCTTGAACCACGGTACGATAGTCCAGCAGTCGCTCCATCAGATTGGTAACCAGCTCCACGAAACTGAAGCCTTGTTCTTGCAGTTGAGGGTGCCGGTTAAACAGGTCATACAGGCTGAAAAACAGATAGGCAGAGTGGAAAGACACTCGCAAGCATAGCATAATACCTTTCCAAACAAACGCCTTGCAAATTAGTCCGGATCTAGTACACGCTATACTTGCAGAATTGGATACTCTACTCAAATATGCCAGCGCTGAATGTTTCTAACACATGTGGTAGGTATTTATGTTTAGGAAATAAGTCTTATTTGCAGTCTAACGAGAGAGAACTTTCCCCAAGACATAACTGACTTACATCTGATGGAACAGCTCCTTGTATGAATCGTCTCCCTTTCCATCTTCAACCAGCACGTCAAGTTTACTGATTATTTCAGTTTCAACCTACGCAAAAAGAGCGTTAAATAAATTTGGTAGTTCTAAGATGTTCACAAAGCCATATTTAAATAGAGCCACAATTCCTAAACAATTGTCTTTTAATAACGAGAAAAAAAGCATTAAAACAATTTAACAATAGGACAACCTGGAAACTCTTCTGTCGACTCTATGGATATCAGTCCAATCCAATCAGTCCCCCCCCCCCCCGCCCCCAAATGTGTACACGACGGAATAGGATGCACGGGTCCGGATTTGATTCCAATTTGGCTAACCAGGCCTAGGTGTAACCAAAATACAACTGTCAATCCGGGATGATTTTCGAAACTTTTATGAAATTTCTGGTAAAGTTTAAAGAAACTTAACGGCTTTTTCTCAGAGCTTTTTCTTTTTCAAACCGGGTCCAGCTCGATCTGGGGTCAACGCCTCACAGTGGATGTTACAAAGCAATCTGACTTTTGATGGCTGTAAATATTGAAGAGTTTAGAATTCAAATGAAAGGAATATACGGACTGATCGCATCTTCTGCTAGCGCAATCTGGAGTTTCTTTGAAACTCAGCAAGAAGTTTGAATAAATACTTCGGAACCGAAAATGCACCTAGCTTCATCTCGCTCAAACGGCAGCTTCCTAGGAACAGCTAAAAATAACTCATATAATTATATTATCCTATAAATATTATATTTCAGAAATCAGAGCTCAGCATTTCTATGAAATACCTAAAGGCTCGGATTGTGGCCGGTGAGTAGGGTGGATGACATGCAAATTTGTTCAGTGTATTAATGCATCTAGTACTAACCGATACGAACCTTCCTGTCGTCTAATACTAACCGATATGAACCTTCCTGTCGTCTTGCACTCAACGTCAATCATGTCGTAAAAGATTGGAATCGTTGCCTTTCGCAGATCTGTAAAACAAAATCAGCAGTTAAAGCTCGACACGAAAAAGCAGCTGAAGAAACAACACAAGTAGGAATGACAAAATACGATGTCCAGATACAAGATTACACACCGTTCTGTGGTATAAGGGTCATTTCCAGGACGGGCCCAACAAGTCCAGGAATGAACTTCGTCTTCAGTGTTCCTATAAGTTGGAAACAAAAAGAACCCATGCAAATAAAACAAACACACCTCGCACGCCCACTCGCTGCCCGTACCTCACTCTCTGCGGTACGTAAAGTATAATTCATTACTTGGGTAATGACATAAAATGTGTGCGCATGCGCTGAGACTCGATGGATATGGGTTTGACTCTCAATGGGGACCTGTTGTTTTTCTTTTCTCGTGTTTTGCTACTGGTTGTTGCATTACTTTCTTTTCCCTATTCTTTTTCGATAACAGTCAATCATTTCAACATAAGATAGAAGAGTATATATTGAAGGTCGTGCAGACTGAAATATTTTTAATTTTCCCGTCGAGTTTTCTTTTTTGATAATGTTCAATTAATAGTTACTTAGGCTGTGCCACATATCGTTGATCTTGAGTCCGATGATCATTCTCATGTCAGAGTACCTGCAGGTGAACATAAACTCACAGTTACCATTGAGGATAAAAGGAGCACGAGTTTGGAAAAAAAAAATTATACTCGATATAATGTTTTATTTGTACTTAGCCTTTTATTGTTATTGTTGCTGTTGTGCGACTACTGTAACACTTAGACAGTGACAACCAAATAACATTGTAGAATGAAAACATTCCATCTTATGGTTGCTTGAGCCAATTAGTATCGAGTACAAGTTAACAGCACTTCAACTTGCTCGAGCTTCGACCCGGTACAAGGCCAGTTTGGCGGACTAGTCTTTCGAATGGACAAAATCGCATGGATATGCTAAGGGCCGACCATTTGACTTTTGACGGGGGGGGATGGGTGTTCTTGTCTGTGCTCGATTTTTTTTTAGCAGTGTTGTTGCACGAATTTTTTTGCGAAAAAAGCGGAGCCAGAACAAAGCTTTTCCGCTTGCAGGATATATTTTTCAACACCGTTGGCTTGCAGGATATTTTTTTCAAAAACACCCACCCCGAACCACCCCCCCCCCCCCCTCAAAAGTTAAAGGGTCGGCCCCTAAGATTCGTATGCTGGAATGCTCTATGTTCGTTTTGCAGTGTGTGTAGTTCTCGTTGTCTAAGTGGCCGGTTACAGTAGTCGCACTGAAAGTGGTTGTTATCAGTGTGTCTATTTGTATTTCTACTGCATGGAAATCCTTTTAAGCGGTTGATTTTCTTTGTTGCTGTTGTTTACTGTCGCTGTTGATTTTGTTGACACGTCAGCAGTTGCTTTATTTTTCTTCCCAATCAAAGCCATTGTTAGAATTTTTTGAATTGGCGCGCCAAGCAACCGTCATGAACTCTCAGCTGGTTGGCGCCATGGTGCAAATATATCAAAACAATCAACTTATCCATTTAGCTTTCGATTGCTAAACATACGAGACACATGAAATGAAAAACAATGAAAGGTGAAATGTACAAATTAGTCTCGTCTCAAGCGTGGGATCACTATCCTATGATTGGTCAATGACAAATGTATTGTCTGAATTCCTTTTCAATGTAACATTACGTTACTTTTCCAAGGTAAAGTCTGATTAGTCCATAACACAATGAGGTGTGCATATTGGAAACTAATTAAGCGCTCGTTTGCATAGCAGTCTATAGCGCACGTGGTCAGGCGTTAAAATGTACGGAACCCCCACCGGGCCACGCGATTTTTTTTTTCCAGCCTAGTTCATTGCGCATCTCTTTCTGCGCATAATTTTGTTTAGCAATTGGTGAAGCATAACACAATTGTCTACTTTATATATATTGTAAAATCCAATATGGCGACTATCCCAATCGCGATGTAACGAACAGCTTCATTTATCAGCAAATTGAATAAGATTTATTCATTTCATACCAAATATGAATATTATCCGACAATGAGAATTATGATACTGGACATATGTAATAATCCTATCGGCGTTTCGATCCCAACAGCAATATTGCCGTCAAGAGTTTGAATAGTCCGAAGTCGAAGACCAAACCATGTCGAGTGCTCAACTAGCAATACGAATTTCGGCTAAATTGCAGAATACAGTGGCACTCTTGAAGCTCTTTAGAAATATCTGGCTCCGTGGCTCCGTAGTTGCCCGCGCAGTCGTTTTAAGGAACTGAAATAGTACTTCACTGTATTAGTCATTTTGTAGCTAATCTTAGGCAAAGGGGTTAGGATTAGCTAAGTCTTACAACCTCCATTTTGAATTTATTATCATCACAAAGTAGAAAGCAAAGGTCATGGCTCCGTGGCTCCGCGGCTCCGTGGATGAACAAATCACACAGGAATCCCATAATATAGTGTTTATTCTCCATAATTTAATTTAATCATCTTAAAATAAGCCATCGCACCTCATTGCACCTCTTTCTTTTTTCCCGTTTTTCTTGATGACTTAAAAATATATACCCATGTGTTTAGAAAATAAAACCTTAATTCATCCCAGTTTGTATAGCAGTTATATAACCATTTATACTAACTTGTATACGTTTATTTGACGCGTTGACATAATACATGTTGCTTCGTTCTACTACTGTGAACAGAGAGACTCGTTCACACACAGACATATCTCTCTAGCGCGTTGACGCGTTGACATCATACACGTTGCTTCGTTCTACTACTGTGAACAGAGATACTCGTTCACACACAGACATATCTCTCTAGCGCGTTGACATCATACACGTTGCTTCGTTCTACTACTGTGAACAGAGAGAGACTCGTTCACACCCAAACATATATGGACTAACGCGTTGACATGTTGGCGTTACTGTATAAAATGTCAATTTACTTATTTACTTAAAAATAATTATTCCCATTTAAGAAGCATTATGTTTCTATGTAGTTTAGTGACTTAGCCCTAAAGAACCCTAATTTAGTGAGCACCCATTGTTGACGGTTAGGGTGTTTTTAAATGATGGATTAGTGTTTGGATTAATTGATAGGAACATTTAAGAAGCATTATGTTTCTGTGTTGTTTGGTGACTTAGCCCGCCTAAAGAACCCTAAATTAGTGATCACCCAATGTTGATGGTTAGGGTGTTTTTAAATGATGGATTAGGGATTGGATTAATTGATAGGAACATTTAAGAAGCATTATGTTCCTGTGTTGTTTAGTGACTTAGCCCTAAAGAACCCTAAATTAGTGATTACCCATTGTTGATGGTTAGGGTGTTTGTAAATGATGGATTAGGGTTTGGATTAATCTCATTAATCTATAATGAGATTCACTGCGGAGCCACTCCATAACCTTGCATTGGTAGGGTATAGACAGGTATCGCGTTTCGGAATCTATAATGAGTTTCACTGCGGAGCCACGGAGCCGCGGAGCCACTTCAAATATAACCTTGCATTGGTAGCATATAGACAGGTATCGTGTTTGGAATCTATAATGTATCACTACGGAGCCACGGAGCCGCGGAGCCACTTCAAATATAACCTTGCATTGGTAGCATATAGGCAGGTACCGTGTTTGGAATCTATAATGTATCACTACGGAGCCACGGAGCCGCGGAGCCACTTCAAATATAACCTTGCATTGGTAGGGTATAGACAGGTATCGTGTTTGGAATCTATAATTTTATCACTACGGAGCCACGGAGCCACTTCAAATATAACCTTGCATTGGTAGGGTATAGACAGGTATCGTTTTGGAATCTATAATGAGTTTCACTACGGAGCCACGGAGCCGCGGAGCCACTTCAAATATAACCTTGCATTGGTAGCATATAGGCGGGTATCGTGTTTGGAATCTATAATGTATCACTACGGAGCCACGGAGCCGCGGAGCCACTTCAAATATAACCTTGCATTGGTAGGGTATAGACAGGTATCGTGTTTGGAATCTATAATTTTATCACTACGGAGCCACTTCAAATATAACCTTGCATTGGTAGGGTATAGACAGGTATCGTTTTGGAATCTATAATGAGTTTCACTACGGAGCCACGGAGCCGCGGAGCCACTTCAAATATAACCTTGCATTGGTAGCATATAGGCAGGTATCGTGTTTGGAATCTATAATGTATCACTACGGAGCCACGGAGCCGCGGAGCCACTTCAAATATAACCTTGCATTGGTATAGACAGGCATCGTTTTTGGAATCTATAACGACTCAGTTTAATAATAATATAATAGGCTAAGTCTCATGTTAGTGTTAAGGCTGGTTTAACTTAAGTTTAAGTGTTACTCAGTGTTGTCTTAGCTTCCTATACCTATGGTCTGCGGAACCGCGGAGCTGGGCTTTTTTGCGAGACGTTGAAAATTGACGTTGTATTCTGCAATCGCTCCCGAATTTCAGCTTCCAAACAACGAATTTCACCTTCAGAACTATTCTGTTGCGAGTACCAAATGACCTAGAAATACAAAGATGCGGCTCGATCGATGAACGGATTACCCTGTTCGTCGAACAAACTAGGCTGTGAATCGATTATACAGCCCACTTCATTGCGCAGGAAACACGCACGTTCGAGGAAACACGCACGTTTTAAATCCGGTTTTAAATATAAATGTATAGCTCTACTTTATACTTTTGTATAAAGCAGCTAGTAGGGATACCAAATCAGCTTTGGACATTGGAATTTACACCTTCAGAAGTCTTATGTTGCGAGTATCAAATGGTCCCTAGACTCAGATGTGACTCCAACGAACTGGGCTGTAAATCAAACGTACAGCCTAGTTTATTGCGCATGCGCATGCTCTTCTGCGCATTAGAAGATTTGAAAGACCTGTGCAGGACAACAACTTCAAAGGTGAGACATTTTATTGTAGTTTACAGCATTATTGAAAACAATTGATACATCCACAAGTCCTGATTTAATTTTTAAGACATGATGAAAATGTCCTCATTTATGTGTCGCCTTTCAGCCAATTAGCGATTTCCACGTCACATGCTTACCCTTGCTTTGAACAACAGGGCCCAGGTCCAAGTATTGTTTATAAAATAAATCAAACAATACATGGATGTGTATATTATGGAATTGATCTTCTCTTGTTCAACTCGATATCTCACTCTTGATATCTCACAACTTGATATCTCACTCATTCGCTGCGCTCACTCATGAGATATCATCAAGTTAAACACTCTAAGATAAATTCCATATCTCCACGTGCCCAACTAGCTGACCCATAATTATGTTACACGCAAATTGATGCTATCTTGAAATCATGCAGCATGCTAGTTGAAGGGCTGTGTGACACTAGGGCATAAGGACTGCCAATCAAATTCTAAATTCTCCTTCAAGATCTTTGTTTTTTTAAGTGAGAATTTAGAATGTGATCAGGAGTCACTTATGCTCTTGTTGCACAAAGCTCTTCAATTAGCAATCAGCAATATCTGTTGCAATCTTGAGATCACTGTATAATGAGCCATAATTATTTTCTTTTTCTGGAAATGGAAAGAAGATGTTAAATGCTCAAAATAGGTTCTCAATCGTCCTCAGTCCATAGTCGATTAAATGCAAGATGTAATCCAGCAGCAAAATTGGGAAACAAAATATTTTCTGGGATGGCCAACATTGTACATGTACATGTAAGCAGCTTAATATGTATAGTAAATACATGTACTATAATATCCCATGATTACTATAGCTATTACAAGTACTTCTTTACAAAGTTCTAGGTTTCAACATTAGCAGCAGCACCAAATACATGCACTCACTGTCACTGAATACCTATTTCACACTGAATACTTATAGGTAAATTAATATTTATACAACAATTGCTCAGTTTCTCATTTTCTGTTTGGCTTATTGCCATGGGAGATAAGGACATACCATGGATTGTGTCATTGCTCCTGTCACGGATTACATAATAGCGCATACTAAAATTTTGCTGAGGCTCGGGGCAACTGGCCAGCCATGTAAACATCAGGCTGCTGTTGTCATCAAATACAGGGTACCATGCTTGAATTTTATTCCATCGCTAAATGCATTTGGTAGGCAGCAGTATGCAAAACTTGCACTTGGAGAGAAAGCAAATGACTTAGCATTCTATGCTTGTCTTTTTCAAAAAGACCAAAGCTCTCCCCAGTCTAGCCAGCATGTACTTGAAAATACATGTGACACATATGTAATGACAGATTGTCCTACTACAGAGTTTGTTGCTGATAAAAGTCTGAACAGACATTAACAATAGTACTGCTGTACTAGAAGAGAACCAAACCGATGATCCAAACACTATTGTTTCAGTTAAGGAAAGACTTAAATGTATTTTAAAATATCTCAAAAAAACTTGAAACAAATGATATTAACTTAGTTTCAGGGGTAAATACATTGTAAGTTCTGTGAATGCTATCAGAAAATGGCTAATGAGAAAAATAACATCTCAAATAGCATCAGCTTTTCATCAGTTTGCCAGTGTTAGAGCACACTCAGTAAGTAAAAAAGAAAACACACCTCTGAGAAGGTATGGGAAAAGAATTGCAATCTGTGGGAACAACAAAGGGAATGAAAAAGGCTGCCCAGGGTCGTCCTGCAATAGGCACTAAGAAGTGCAGCCAAGAGCTGCCTGGATATCTTATGCCAAAAAGGAAAAAAATTAAGCATCCCAAACTGCAGCATTCATTGTCAAAAAATGCAGCCAGTAACCAGCAAAATGCAGGAAAATTTTAGCTCCCATACTGTATAAATTGCAGCTACAATTTGTTTTCTATCAATTGTTACAAATCGTACTTGTAACATGTTTCCTTCATTCAGAATTTTGACTTTAGTGTTAATAATAATAATTATTAGTACTGTCAGCAGTTTTAAATTATACATCCACCACATCACTGTTTTTGTGGACAACAAAATAATGGAGCAGGACTGCAATACATGCATGTATGTACACCTTGCACAATTGAAGGGCTGTGTGCAAAAAGGGCATACAAGTGTCTCCTGATTAGATTTTCAATTCTCCTTCAATTTCTTTGTTTTCTAAGGGAGAATTTAGAATGTGATCAAGGGTCAAGTACTTACACCCTTTTTCACACAGCCCTTCAATTTATGGTACATGATAATATTCCCACAATTTTTTTATTTATTTAGGATAGTTTATCAGTATGTCCTCTTATTTACCAGCATAAATCCACAATAATGTGACCATCCAATGATGCAAACCATGGTAAATAAGAGGATATACATGTATCAAGTAAACTACCCTAAATTTGTTTTTACAGCCACCACCAGAAATAGTGAAGCGGAAAACCTTTGAAAACAATGGAAATTGTGGGAGAAAGTATTTTAGTATGCGCTATTATGTAATCCGTGACAGGAGCAATGACACAATCCATGGTATGTCCTTATCTCCCATGGCAATAAGCCAAACAGAAAATGAGAAACTGAGCAATTGTTGTAAAAATATTAATTTACCTATAAGTATTCAGTGTGAAATAGGTATTCAGTGACAGTGAGTGCATGTATTTGGTGCTGCTGCTAATGTTGAAACCTAGAACTTTGTAAAGAAGTACTTGTAATAGCTATAGTAATCATGGGATATTATAGTACATGTATTTACTATACATATTAAGCTGCTTACATGTACATGTACAATGTTGGCCATCCCAGAAAATATTTTGTTTCCCAATTTTGCTGCTGGATTACATCTTGCATTTAATCGACTATGGACTGAGGACGATTGAGAACCTATTTTGAGCATTTAACATCTTCTTTCCATTTCCAGAAAAAGAAAATAATTATTGGCTCATTATACAGTGATCTCAAGATTGCAACAGATATTGCTGATTGCTAATTGAAGGGCTTTGTGCAACAAGAGCATAAGTGACTCCTGATCACATTCTAAATTCTCACTTAAAAAAACAAAGATCTTGAAGGAGAATTTAGAATTTGATTGGCAGTCCTTATGCTCTAGTGTCACACAGCCCTTCAACTAGCATGCTACATGATTTCAAGATAGCATCAATTTGCGTGTAACATAATTATGGGTCAGCTAGTTGGGCACGTGGAGATATGGAATTTATCTTCGAGTGTTTAACTTGATGATATCTCATGAGTGAGCGCAGCGAATGAGTGAGATATCAAGTTGTGAGATATCAAGAGTGAGATATCGAGTTGAACAAGAGAAGATCAATTCCATAATATACACATCCATGTATTGTTTGATTTATTTTATAAACAATACTTGGACCTGGGCCCTGTTGTTCAAAGCAAGGGTAAGCATGTGACGTGGAAATCGCTAATTGGCTGAAAGGAGACACATAAATGAGGACATTTTCATCATGTCTTAAAAATTAAATCAGGACTTGTGGATGTATCAATTGTTTTCAATAATGCTGTAAACTACAATAAAATGTCTCACCTTTGAAGTTGTTGTTCTGCACAGGTCTTTCAAATCTTCTAATGCGCAGAAGAGCATGCGCATGCGCAATAAACTAGGCTGTACGTTTGATTTACAGCCCAGTTCGTTGGAGTCACATCTGAGTCTAGGGACCATTTGATACTCGCAACATAAGACTTCTGAAGGTGTAAATTCCAATGTCCAAAGCTGATTTGGTATCCCTACTAGCTGCTTTATACAAAAGTATAAAGGAGAGCTATACATTTATATTTAAAACCGGATTTAAAACGTGCGTGTTTCCTCGATCGAGTCTCCCAGGAGTTTGTAATAATTATTGTTTCAGGCTTGATATTTAGCTGATAATTGATATTGTTATTCCAGCCAGTACTTCTTAGCTCCTCTGTCAGCGCATTGTTAAACACGTTCAGACACTCTCACGGCTCGAGTACGTACATGTAAACAAAACTGCCGCCATCTTGGATAATAGAATGCCACGTATTTTGCCACGGTCACCAATTGCTAAAACTTCGATGCGCAGTAGGGTATGCGCAATGAAGTGGGCTGTATGATCGATTCACAGCCTAGTTTGTTCGACGAACAGGGTAATCCGTTCATCGATCGAGCCGCATCTTTGTATTTCTAGGTCATTTGGTACTCGCAACAGAATAGTTCTGAAGGTGAAATTCGTTGTTTGGAAGCTGAAATTCGTATTGCTAGTTGAGCACTCGACATGGTTTGGTCTTCGACTTCGGACTATTCAAACTCTTGACGGCAATATTGCTGTTGGGATCGAAACGCCGATAGGATTATTACATATGTCCAGTATCATAATTCTCATTGTCGGATAATATTCATATTTGGTATGAAATGAATAAATCTTATTCAATTTGCTGATAAATGAAGCTGTTCGTTACATCGCGATTGGGATAGTCGCCATATTGGATTTTACAATATATATAAAGTAGACAATTGTGTTATGCTTCACCAATTGCTAAACAAAATTATGCGCAGAAAGAGATGCGCAATGAACTAGGCTGGAAAAAAAAAATCGCCCGGGCCACCCCTCCCTCTGTTTCACTCTAAATAGGCCCTTTGCAGCTAACAGTCACGTGCTGATATAATACTTCATTAACGAATGAATTGAGCTCGTGATCCCCATGGGAAAGACGTTGCCATGGATGCTGGAGAGCAAGCTATCTTTAAAATCGCTGTTTTTGAAAGATCGACAATCGATTGGAGGTGGAAAATAGCATTTACGAATAGGTTTTGCTAATAGCAATACCGATCTTGTACAATGCATTTAAATAAATGAAGTCAGATTTTTTTTGCTCTCCAGTACAACCACGTGCTGTGTTAGCTGCAAAGGGCCTATTTAATGGTTAATCGTTAATTACACATGTGTACACAAGGGAGGGGTGGGTGGATAGTTATCCAGAAACTCCCACCCCTCCCCCCTGTTTCCCTATAAATTTAATGGTTAATCGTTAATTACACATGTGTACACAAGGGAGGGGTGGGTGGATAGTTTCCCAGAAACCGTGATTGATCCAAATGGGATGTACCACCTTACTTTTGAAGGATCTTGTCCTGCTTGGCCTGGCTGAAATTCTCGAGTTGTAATGATTCTTGGGTGATGAATGCCACAGAGAGGTGGAAAAAGTTATTCCAAAGCTGAAACGACAACGTAAGTCACGCATTATGATTGGCGCTGAATCTGAGCAGGTTCAAAATTTCATGTGAGCTGGAAAGAGTCCATGCAATGAAAACTGCAAACTCTCATCTGGTTCCAATTTTCACGAGAGCTGAGGTGAGTCGAACGAAAGACTCTCAGTCAAACGAACCTGTTCACGTTGGACATTAGGGTTTACGGCGGTGCCACAGCCGAGTCGCCAAATGGTTTAATAATTGTATGTGTTGCCGCAACAGAGTAGCCGACTGGTATCCGAGTTACATGTCTAGCCACTCCAGTCTGGGATCCTGAAGTCGTCGATTGCGAGACGGTGATAAATAAGTTCTATATGTCGCTGCACGGTTAGCCGACTCTCGACGGTTTGGATGTATGTGTAGCCCTGGCTTAACTAACTCCAGTAAGCTAACTCCAGTATTCTGTAAATCTGGTAAAGAATACTAATTATAAGCTAGTTAGAATTCTTTATCAGGTACAAGAATACTAACTAGACTAGAGTAACTATGAGGGAGGACTCACAACCGATCCCTGACCTCTATACACCTAGACGTTTGATAATCCAGATACAGAATTCGTGTCAGTGCTTTATCGGATTTACAAACTTTCGCTTTCAGCTCGATAAAGCACGGCTACTCATTATATTAGCATAAACCAACTTGTGGACTATTACAAATCCTGCATTCTGATTGGCTACCCTACTATAGGCCTATTTGTGATAGCCCATGGTAGTTAAAAACCGCACGCAACTTCAATTTGTTTTTTTCTATTATTTTACACTGTCCGACTAGTTAGTTATATAATTTATATTTAAAACAATTAGACCTCGCGCCCTCATGGGCTACGAGTTAAATAGCCCATTCGGCGACAACTCATGGGTAATTGACTCGTAGCCCATTCTCAGTAATTGTTAATAGGCAATATTCGTATTCTCACGGACGAGCTGGAACGAGCACTCAATGGAGGCTCATGCGGGGGAATCTTTTCTAATGCTAAATAGTTTTTAGCGAATTCCCCCGCACGAGCCTCCATTGAGTGTTCGTTCCAGCTCGTCCGTGAGAATACGAATATTGCCTATTGACTCGTAGCCCATTCTCGGTAATTGTTCATTATATGGCTAGGTAACTTCGTAGGCTATGATTGGTCCGTTTGCGGTCCATAACGTACAGACCACAAATTTGCAGTAATTTAGAATACTTTTGAGGCCCACGCGCGAACTCAGAGGAAAACAATGTCGGTCCATAATTTACAGTAAGGACCTCACGCTCCTTTAATAAGAGGTATATAAGAGAGCGCTTGTATGCATGAGCTGTTTAAACACACTTACCTGGTACTCAAAATCATCTCCATTGAAAAACATCTCGTGTAAAGCTTCAGAGAAGTATTGAATGGTGTTGAGAATGACACTGAAACAGAAAAAAACGTCAAACCATAAGTAACACTTTGTTACAGGAGCTATGCTATCACTTTATAGCATCATGTTAAAAAAATATTATCAAAATCAACAGAAACTGTTATCATGAAGAAGTGTCTTAAAATACCAATGGAAAGGATGCACATGGATTACAAGTTCGTAACAAATAATACCGAGCACCAAGATCCCTACTTACCCGTTTTGTACCATATTCATAACCACCCAGTCCTTGGGGTACACATTGTTACTAACGAACTCACGGAACAGCAAAAACAGCTCCATCAGAAAATCCTGAGAACAAAAAAATGCAATATTTCAATACTTATTTAGTGTCTGATCATATGGTTCCAAACACCGAGAAAACTGTTTTCGAGGTTTTGAACCCCTGATAAAACGCGCAAATGAGATTTTAGCCCAGTATTTAAACGGATGCCACATAGATGCAACATTTCATGCAACATTGTTGCACGCAACACGTTGTATCCGTTTGCCCACCCTGTTTGAGAATGTTTAATCGTAATCGAAACGTGACATATTGTATATAATGTTGGAAAAATCATTAATAATTCATAAGGGTGCTAACCTATCCAAATGCAGCATTCAAGTCACATGACTACCCCTGTAAACCCACATACAAAACTGATTAGATATTCGGTCCATACTGGTAGTTCTTTGATACATAACTGATTAATAAAACATCAACGTCTGTATCACTGATACAGACACTGATGTTTTCATAATCAGTTCTGTATCCAACAAACACTATGCCAGGGTCTGTTTAGTGTTGGTCTCTCAACCGATCACTGACTTCCCCTATCCCGGTTGAGTCGAACTCCTGTATTGATACATACAGACCGTCTAACCAATATGGGACCTGTTTTTTTCATTTATTTTTCATATTATATAGTTTCATTTCACAAGTAGTTTACAACATTCGCGTGACTGCTGTTAGCCTCCGCCTCGAAATTGTATAGGCCGACACAACACTCATGTTGTAAACACCACTTACGTTCGTAACCAATCAATCAATTTATTACACGGAGTTTCTAACAGTGTCATACTGATTTGCATAGAGTCCGTGACTATAATAAATCAATACAAAATTACAAATAAAGATATAATATATTTAAAACGGTATGAATATTAAGATATATCTAGTGTACAATTTTTTTTTTAAATATTTAATTCTTTAATTCAATCAACTCTTGTATTACCTAAAATTCTATGAACTTTGTAACAGCTCAAGAGAACTACGGTATTTATAATAAATCTAATAACGCTTAAGAAATCTAAACATCTTTAAGGAGAGAGGCAGTCTCAATTTTATTCTTAAACGAAACTAAAGACCTCACCTCACGTAATTCAGCTGGAAGATCGTCCCAGAGCTTTGCTCTTTTGTAGGAGAGGCTCTTTTTCGTGAATTCAGTTTTAGGGAAGGGCAAGCAAAGTTTGGTATCCGCTTCCCCCCCCTCCCCCCCCCCCCCCCTCCCCCTCGGGTCGTAATCTGTCGTGCTTGTAACTGTTTTAAATAGTTCGGTGAGACTGACCGGCGCACAATTGTTTTGAAGTTTGTGCATCAAGACCACCTTACGCTTAACCAAAGCCACCACCGTGATTTTTTAGAGTCTGAAAAATAAATTACTATAAGGACTAACCCGAAGTTCAAGCTTGGACTCGAACTGATCCATGTAGTTTCGGTAATGATCTTCATCCATCAGCTGCAACATGGCAATCAGACAGGCAACGTAATTCCCCTGAGAAGGACAGGCGGCAAAAAATAGTTATAGTCAATCTGGATCAGTTCATGTGCAAATAGGTTTACTTAACTGTATAGCCTTTCACAGTCAATATTATATCTAGCTTACGACAGACTTTTACAAACGTTAATTTTGATTTCCGAAATGCGCCAGCATGGCCTGCAGCCAACACTGCACAAACATGACCTGTGCGGTGGTGTTCATCAAAGATTTGTATTATGACCCATCATTATTTTAATATATAATTATGCGTCATTTGTCACATAAAAGGATTCCATATGAGGCTTTGGGAATAATGCTCAGTGATGCATGAAATATAAAATATATTTAATTGAAACCTTTCAAACGTTTACAAGTGGAGACCAGATCTAAACTATATCCGAACTACATCGAAAATATTACAGGAGGCAATTTGAATGCTTACCACGATGGGCTGTGACCTGTCCATCATGATCACAACCTTGACCACAATACGCAGCAAAGATGACACTAGGAACAGCACATCCTCGTGTGTTAGACCCTGAAGAACAAGACCATCGGTAGAGATAGGAGATTATCATGGCGAAGCTCGAACTGTTAGAGTGGATTTAGTTTGAGTTAAAAGTAATACGGCAAGACAGTAGCTGTACCGTAACCGTACAGTAACCGTACAGTAACCGTACAGTAAACGCACCGTAACCGGACAAAAACAATGGAGACGTCATTTTAATATCACGGCATGCCGTACACGGTAACCATGCCGTTAGTGTTTCCCGTAACTTTCCCACTCATACGAAACTGATTCACTTTAGTCACAACAAGATGTATTTTTTTCTACGCACCACGTCTTTTCTCATCAGTGTGATAACAATAGCATTTAAGATGTCGATACAGATCTTCATCTCTTCACACCTCTCCAGTTCTTTCCCCAGTTGAGTCACCACCATTGGCAGCAACACGCACCTAGATTCTGTACATAACAAAAAGCAAACATCATCAAGTACCTAACCCGCGATCAGGCTCTCTTTCTCCGCTGAATAAAGAAGTATGTCGCACACCATTTTGATTATCTACTTAATCATATTAGGGGAGAGAGACGAGCGCCTTGAAGTCAGCAGTTAATACACAACATTCATAAGGGCGTGTTATCTGTATTTTAACGGTTTAGCCACATGTACAATGTATGAAAAACAACATCCTTGTTATGCGAAAGAGCATACCAACATTGGTGATTCTGTAGAATTTGAGTGTTGTAGCATAAAAGGCTGTAAATTACGTAGATTCGCGAGTCAAAAACTTTGTCTGGCCAAGACCGGAACGTATTTCGGTACTTTGTGCTCGTAATTAATTTATTCAGATGTATATGTGGTAGTGAAGTGTAATAAAACCGAGTGAAACGAAAAAAGAAACCAATATACTACTGCTCGATGGCAGCCATGCGACTCAACTCAAACATTTAATCTCATAATAATCTACATCTGCCATAATACGCATACATTACATATCCCTTCTTAGCAAATGACTAACATCTGACTTAAAAGTAGTCAAAACTCAACCTGACTGATCAGTAACACCTGAATGCTCACATGCATCTTAAAATAATCAAAGGACTAAAATGTTCAATGTTCAGGTTGTTACATAATGTTTCAAGTACTCCAGAACTCTCCGATTGCATTGGGGTCTGACTGACGCCATCAGTGGGGGCACCTAGGGTACTGCTGTGCTGTCTGATCTTCCGGAGACTGTGTAACTCCTTCAACTGGATCGAACACTCTTTAGTTGTTGCTCTGCCAAAGGAACAAGATTCTGTGCTGGGTTCACGGTCCAATCAGGAGGCTGATCTTCACCCTCAACTGCTGGTATATAGTGACGTTTAAGGAGATGTTCCACATGCCGATGAATCGAGAGTGGGCAGGTTTTACGCTCTTAATGTTTTCGGCGATTGAGGAGTAACTCTGCCGGTGTCAACCCAGTCGTCGTTTGGGGCGTTGATCGATAAGCTAACAAGAATATGCTCAGGTTGGCAAGTACTATTCCTCCAGATCTATCCATCTTCTTCATTCCCTCTTTAAAGATACGAACAGAACGCTCCGCTAGCCCGTTAGAAGAAGGATGTCTCGGTGTCGTCTTTACATGTACAATGGCAATTTTTGGCATAAATTCAACAGACTCCTCACTGGTAAACCCTGTGCCGTTATCACACATTGGTATATACCGCACGAGTGAATAGTGCTTTTCGCGCGCTCTGATTGGCTACTCTGGAGGTGAATGTCCTTTGCTATTAATCTCCGAGCGAAGCAGCGATCACCTCGCGCGAGTTTTTGTTCATTTAGACAGAAAATTAAATCACTACTTGGTGGTATATAGTAAATTATTGTTCGCTAACATCTCTGGTAGTCTATGCGTGACAAAAGCTTGCCGAAGCTTGTCCATGGTTGCAACATAACTGGTACTAGATGTTGGATAAACGTCCATCCATTTACTGTAGGCATCCACCACGATCAAAAATAACGTACTGTCCCATGAATGGTCCTGTACGGTTTATATGAATGCGGGACCATGGTCTCTCGGGCCATTTCCATGGGTGGAGTGGGGCAGCCGCTGGTAATGTGCTGTGAAGTTTGCCAACTTCAAAAGTCTCGACCTTTTTCTCAATGTCTGCATCTAACCCAGACCAGCAGAAGTAGCTGCGGGCTAAGTTTATCATCCTCACAATGTCTGGATGACTTGCATTTAGGTCCTCGAGGTTCTACTGGCCTTGCATGGGTATGACCACCCGGTTACCTCCATTGTGGGTACTTAATTCATCTCTTCTGACATAGAAGGGCTGCAGGCTTCTATCAGGACCGGCATTTATTACAGTTCCCGGCGTCCATCCTCTTTAGACAGTTTGTTAAATGTGATCTCATTCATAACTGTTGTGGTTGCACCGGTATCAATCTCCATAGATAGATCTACTCCATTATTTAACCAACACTGAAACATGGTAGGGGTTACGACCCTTGAACTCACACAGAACAAGTGATTATAGATACCTTTATCATCACTGTTATCATCATCATTTTCTTTAACATTGTGTAAGTTACTTGACTTCTCCTGGCTAGCCTGTCTTTCCTGTTCCCTCACATTAGGTTGTGGCCCTTGTCTTTCAAAATTAGGCTGGACTCCGCTACGATTTGAACATTTTCGACTCCTGTAGATCTACATGTACCAAGTTCATCGCCGCCATTTCCATTGACTTAACGATTTGATATGTCTTCTGAAATGTTAAGTTATTTTCACCAATAAGTCGCCACTGCAATCTATCCCCGAATCTATCATCTCTTATCCCGCACACAATCCTGCAGTCCCTTATCATGTTTTCCATGCAGGGTCTCATTGTACTCACAATGTTCTGCTAGGTTCCTGAGAACCGCCACGAAATCCGCCACTAACTCACCTTAGTGACGAAAACGGTTGTTAAATTTAAATATTTGTACAATTATTTCGGACGGTTTCGGAGCACAATGATCTTGAATTAGCTGAACTAGCTCTTGATAAGACTTTACTGATCTTGAATTAGCTGAACTAGCTCTTGATAAGACTTTACTTCTGGTTTCACTGGTGCTAGGAGGTCGCACATATTAGTTTTATATGCCTTGCTTCCACATACACTCGAAAGAATGGCCCGCAGTTTGATGTTGTCGCCCTCGGTATCCTCGTCTCCTATTCCTATACCGTTTGCTTCGAAATAATGTCCTAATTGTATAATGCTCCCAGGTTTCATTTTTCTCATCAGAAGCATCTATACTCTACCAAATAAAGTCGCCGTTATACCCTCATCCCAAGTGCACTAAAACCGAGTAAAACGAAGTAAAAACAAACTTAGTCTACGGCTCAACTCAAACATTTAATCCCATAATAATCTACATCTGCCATAATACGTAACATTAGCATACATTACAGGTAGGTGCACGCATTTTACCAAAATGGAAGACTACGGAGCGAAGTTCAATAATGAGAGCGTACCTGGGTTTTCAAAGAGCGCGCTCTTCACCATGTTGTGAATGCAGTCCATCTTCTGCGATGTCAAACGCTTCTCGGGGATCTTCTCGATAAATTCTCGTGCGAAGCATCTAAACGAAAATCAAGTCCGTATTACATTATTAATACAGTGGAACCTCTCCGTACGGACACCTCTATAATACGGACACCTCCATATTGCGGCATCTCTAGGTCCCGGCAAAATTCCCATATATTCTTTGTTTAACAAACCTCTATATTACGGACCCTCCCTATTACGGACACCTAATCTCGGCCCCAGGTAGAAACATTCATGCAAATTCTACCTCTTTATTACGGACACTGTGTAATTTACAGAGCTCCTATAAGCTGTTAGCCTCCTTTGTAGGCGTCCTTAGTGTCGTAGTGGGGAGGGAGTTTAGGACCGACACTAAGGACGCCTGCAAAGGAGGCTAATAAGCTGTTGATGATTAGAAAAACAGAAATACAAAATGTACACAGTGCCGTAAACGTACATACGTGGAAACAGATGATTTTGGATGATATTTTACGCCTTTTCGATCATAAAAAAGACACTAAATACTGTATTGTCACTAGAGACTTTAAAATGAGGTCATAATCCCGGCCTCTATAATACGGACACCTCTATAATACGGACACTATTCTCCGGCCCTTCGGTGTCCGTATTAGAGAGGTTCCACAGTACCAAAGAGGACACATTACTCCCTAATTTCAGTCGTTCCCATTTGATTACTTATACAAAGTCGTCGAAAAGATCGCGATCCTTTACTGTTCGCCATTACTGACATTACTACTTACCCTAACTCTTTGGCATCGACAACTTTAAGTAAGTCAGCAAATGTCGCTGGAAAGAACTTTAGAGCAGCTCCCTATAAGACAGATGACGACAGATACCCAATCGTATACTGACTGAGGAAAGCCAAGTAGCTCGTTGTTTTTTTATTTAAACTCGTTTTATACGAGCACTTTCTTTCCTATATCGAATTGAATTAGGTTGGTTTGTGTGGAATATTATACGTACACGTGTTACTGATCGAGCGAGTAGGTTACCGTATTTCCTCAGGGCGCTTAATTCAAATTTCATGTTCAAGGGGGCGCTTAATCGAGGAAATACGGTAATTATACTCTTCGTTTCAGTTAGATAATACGTTCTATAAGTTGTTCATGATTCTTGTTTTTGTTCAATTTTCTGAGCTGTCTGTTTCATTTCACGATGTTTTTTAATTAGACTTAAATTGCTACTTTCCTACCGACAATCTTGAACTGT
Organism: Actinernus sp. WN-2022; assembly: GCA_030867875.1. Taxonomy (NCBI): domain Eukaryota; kingdom Metazoa; phylum Cnidaria; class Anthozoa; order Actiniaria; family Actinernidae; genus Actinernus; species Actinernus sp. WN-2022. Next base: position 35,865,462 of record JAOWCC010000577.1, read on the forward strand.
TTTTAACCGACTGGTAACCGAGAGCCAATAAAACATGAACAAAACTACACAGACAGAAAGGATGAATGCTAAAACATGCGAAACCTACACTCACACATGACCTAATCACCTATTTTTTTTATCGATCTAGTTCATGTCGTCAATAATGATTATTCCTGTTATTCATATTCCAGGTTCTGTTTATATTTTACCACAAGGTGTACCTGAGTTAGTAAAGTCTCGTTTTTCATGTCCTCCATCAAAGAAACCAAGGCTTGGAACAAGCTCCTCATGTCCTCTTGAAATTTAGACTTTCCTTTATCTCCGTTAGCCCTGCAATTCTCAGAAAAGCATATCATTCCCTTTAGATTTCGTTAACTGCAGTGGTACTACCTTTCCACATCGTAACTCTGCAGTTTGATTGGACCAATTGAACAAAGGGAACCCACTTCACTGTTCCAGCCTGCCGCGCCATAATGATAGTGAAATACGATAGAAAAGGAATGGGAAACTTACAGCACGATTACCGTGACAAGCTAAAATGGCTTGCCCGTTATTTTCTGTCTGGTCCAATCACAATGCGTAGTCTGTACTCTTCACTTGACGTACAGCGGTAGTTTTAGACAAAGTTAGATTATTATAATTGTCGATTGTACCACTCCTTACCTTTCAAATAATATCCTGGATTGCACGATGAACCTGAATATGTACTCCATAGCCTAAAAATCCAAACACCAGATGATTCACATTTATCATGACAATTCCGTGTAATACAAAAAAAAACAGCTACTATATAATCAGCTTCTTTTTCCTCCAGTTGCAAGATTTTACAACACGTTTCGGCAGCGTGGCGTCCGTAACCCAACGCACTATAGCAGTTTCGGTTTGAGTATCGGTTTTGGCTTAGGAAATCAGGTCCTCAGTTCACATCGCCAGAAATTCGAGACATTGAGTCCTGGTACATTTATTTGGGCATATATAAAGTAGAATTATATCGCAGACTCATCTCTTCTGGTCCGTTTAAGACCTACTTTCCAAAAGGACAAATTAGTTTGAATGACTGATGGCCTTAAACAAACACACTGCAGTTTCTAGAGGATAGAACAAGCTTTCCAAAGCATCCATGTTTGTTGGATTCGGTCGCTTGTGGCCAGAGTTATGACAGTCTCAAGACGAGCACTATTACTGTTTTTAGCGTGCAAACCTCAAAAAGGACTAAGGCACATCAAACCTGAAGAATACGGTCGGTTATGTTTCTGTTTTGAATGCTTCAGTTGTCAATTTTTTTTCTAAGGTTGTAGATTTGTGGGAAATACATTTTTAAAACTCCCATCTCTATGTTTTAGCGGTAATGCCCTCTATAAAAAGTAAGGCTTTTCATGCTTTACCGAAGATTGAAAAAAGGAAACCTACGAGTTAGCTTAGAGAGTATCAAAACTGAATTGCTATTACATGTAGGAATTACGTCCCGGCGGACCATTTTTAAGATTGTACCGTATTTCGTGAGAAATAAGGAAAATGTTTGTATCTCTATACATTTCTCTGTAAATATTCACGACCCATTTCATACACAGGGAGCCCAAGCGTAGTTTCTGTGTTATCAGTGTAATATATGAAATTGTAAAAATAAAGTTTGAATATCGTCTTCAAACTGTGTCTGGTTGTTATGTTTGTTTTGAACTTTTACTAAAACCAATTCTCCCCTTCATAATTAATGGTAAAGGTGGAGAGTTCATCTCGAAAATCGATTCCAGCAATCACAACAAGCTCCACAAAATGACAAATTTTACCAAGAAATTCGCGTCGAATCCAGCTCAGACTCAGTATGCAGCACACAGTACGATATAATTATCTTACCTTTGTATGCATATAAAATGGTAACATCACAGCTACTCGCGAAGAGAGTACATGAATTTGTCCATGAATTTGTCAGTACTAGTGTGTGGTCGGGATATAATCTCTCTAAGACCTGGGAGATGGTTGTACGAGGAAAGTCTGCCAAACCTCTTCCGGCACCCGTAACAGGGATTGAAAGGAAAAGTTGGTTGAAATTACTTGGAGTACCATACATCAACTTTATTAACGTGTCATAAATTCTAGCGCCAAGGCACTAATAGTGGACACAACTTAAAATTAAAAGAAATATAAATGTTAAAAGTTAAAAATGTGGCATATATAAAAACTATAAGATATATATATACATACATATTCGAAAATTCCCACCCATTGAAAGTACTTAAGGTCATGGTACTAGAGTTAATAAAAAGATTTATAAAATAACTAATTATTAACTGTTGCATAAATAACAATTCCTACAACTACCATTCACAACACTTTCAAAATCCTTTCTCCTTATGACTTTTTTAAAATTAATGATATTAGTTAAACTTCTTTCTTCTTTAGTAAGCTTAGACCATAGAAATGGCCCTAGGTACCTCACTTCAAGACAACCCCTATAACTGGGACCTCCATATAGATAACCTACTATGTAAAGCTGACAGCCGACTGTACATTCTTAGAGTTTGTAAATATTATGGATACTTTGTGGACCAACTGACCAAACTATTTGACTCTCTTATAATGTCCTTATTTGTATATGGTATTGAAGTATGGGGCTCTGCTTATCAGAGCAAATACCTTGAACTTATTGATAGGTTTTGTAAACGGACTTTTCGGTTTGGCTATACTACTAAAAGCATAATTATATCTGATGTAATTAGAGACAGAGACACTAAGATGTGGAAAATAATCATTAATGATCCTAAGCATGCCCTATATGAGTTCTACCACCTAAGAGAGGGAGAATCCTTCGCGAGCGCGGGCACCAGTTTATTCTTCCCAAAGTCAGGACTGAAAGATTTAAAATATCGTTTTTTAACAGATGTATTTTTCAATTAATATAACAACAATTATTAGCAGAATATTTGTGGCAATTATTATTATATTTTACATTACAATACATTTATTTATCGAGTTATTATTTACATAGTTCTATTCTACATTATTATGTATAAAATATCATTATTACATGTAAACTCACACGTCTGATGTGTAGTATTAATAAAGACTATTATTATTATTATTATTATTATCATTTTATATGCATACAACGGTAAGATAATTATCGTACTGTACAATTTCATTTTTTACACTGATAACACAGAAACTATGCTTGGGTCAAATATGTGTTGCGCAAAACCACGGTATTATGAAAATCTGAATGACAAAAAAGAATAATGCAAATGTCCTATTCACACCCTTTACCGGTAAATTATTGATCAAGACTGAATTTTCTAAATAGGTTGCATAATCCAAAAGCGTGTTGGTTAATCCAAACCTTGGTCTTATATTAGCGTCAAATGCCTTTTAAGAGTTAAAGTACGATACACATCATCTACTCGAAAGTCAACATAACGAAATAGTTGTGTTTTTGGTACCTTCATTGCCTTCAGCAGTAAGTCCATCCTCGTCCGATCCACCTCTGTTCGTTCAGCGTACTTTATGTACTCTTTCAGAACGGAAATCAGGGTCCTGGAAAATATTAGCAATATGTTCGTAATCAACTGAGTTTCCTGAAAGTACCGTGAAAAGCTTTAAAATAGTAATTTTATAATTAGAAATAAGAGGCACGCACTCTTAAAAGTCAGCTTCAGACTAATTTTTCAAGTCTAAGTTTGATCAAATTTGCAGTTGCCTGTCTTGAGCAAATACACTCGTCTTTATTCTACGACCTACAAACTAGACGCAAAAAAACATATCGCCACCATGATGTACATGGTCCATCACTGGCTGTGTCCGGATTACCTCACCGAAATGTTTACTAAACGTTCTGAAATCACTAATTACGGTCTAATATCTAATATCATGTATTTAGTTTTTAGGCTAGTCACGGCTATTTGAAAAGCAGCCCAGCTGAATGTTCTATCGTAATAAAATAAAGGAGGTGGAGGTGGTGATGATGGTGGTGGAGGTGTAGGTGGTAGTGGTGAAGGTGGTAGTGGTGGAGGTGATGGTGTTGATGGTGGTGGTGGAGGTGATGGAGGCGGCAGTGGAGGTGATGGTGGAGGTGGTGGTGGTGAAGGTGGAGGTGGTGGTGGTGGAGGTGAAGGTGGTGGTGGTAGTGGTGAAGGTGGAGGTGGTGATGGTGGTGGTGGTGAAGATGGAGGTGGTAGTGGAGGTGGAGGTGGTGGTGGAGGTGTTGTTGTTGCTGTTGATGTTGTTATTCACCAACTAAACATGAACAGAAAAGTATAGAAATCTGTAACACAATAAATATGATCAAATTATACAACATTTTTGGAAAACCCGGCCGTTGACTAGAATCTAACGCTCCCTTTCGGAGAATAACATTGCCTTGAGTTTCCGAGAATGCTAATTACCCACCGCAGCGGCCAAACATAATTTAAACTTAAAAAATGCCAGGTGAAAATCAATTCAGATGCTTTATCGGAACAGAAAAGACCTTATTCGCACGTTTTTGAGATCAGCAAACTGGGATATCTAACATGGAAATAACCACGTGCACTGTCATCTCAAAGAGTACCTATAAATCAACATTTTTGAAAGTTTTAATAGTATAGAAAGAAATCCCGAAAAGATATTAAGGATAGGATTTTACAGTCATCCGTACACCTAATTTGTATAATAATTTCAAAGTTAAAGGTTAAATGACTCTTTCCTCTAAAAGTGGACTTTTATGTCGGTACATCTGTAAACTGAAGAAGTTTTAAAACACCAAAACGAGGCAAATAGCATACAAAAGTATATACATGCAATCCTTAAGGGCCCACTGACATATTCCGTTGCTATGCTCGCAGGAGCAGATGCGGTTTTGACTTCCGGTTTATGCTAGCCTGAGAAAACAGCCGACTCGGACGATAAGAGTCGGCTGTTTTCTCAGGCTAGTTTTATGCGTGTCCACCGGCCGCCCGATAGTTTTAATACTTACACATGTTTGTAAGTTATATTCGTGGTTTACCTGAAAGGTTTTCATGAATGAAAAGAAAAGAAAAAGCTTGGTTTATCGTGTGAAAGAAAATAATACTTGACACGAAAGGGAAATAATTAATAATTTGTACCGAGTAAAAAAGTAACGGCAAGCGTACGGCGCCGCCAACACAGTGATGAGTGAAATCAGTCAGGAAATCGCCGATGAATGGGAAAGCAAACTTGTATTGGACTCTCAGATGTAGCCGAGCTCTTCCCGCTGTTGATAGATTGAAAGAATATCTAGTAAATAGTATCTATAGTTTTCAAATACATAGAAGCTGAAATGCTGCTTCCAGCGAGAACATGGCTTCTAAAAACACGGAGAAACGTACGGCCACTCAAGAAGTCAAGTGATTTTAGACCGGAAGGTTTTCAACTCAAATCTTCCACAAACATACGTGCACACTTTTGTCTCCAGATAATGCTTTCGGGTTCCTGGTAAAGTTGTGTTTGAACCTCAGTGCAACAAATTAAAATACAGGTTAGTTTTCATCCTCAAAATAGTATTTTTGATGTCGGAAAACTCGGTCTAATTTTAGCGGAGCTCCCGCGCGGGCACCATGCATGAGAGTGACATTTTAGCGACATGTTTTGCACGCCCGACCACCCACCCGCCCGCCCGACCGACCACCCGCCCGCCCGTGCACAAGCGCGCTGAACACGTGAGGTTTTCGAGCTCGATTTTGTATGACTTTTAATGCCGTCCTGTCCTTTACATTTAATCCTCCGTTTATGGGATTCTGTGATTTTCGATAAGTCACCTCAATGATCAGTGTATTTGTTTTGCCGTAATACGTAAAACATTCAATTTCCAACTTTAATTTCCGTTATATCTTCGCGTGCACTCATACGCGTCATGTTCTTTCTGTTGTATGCCGTCACATTTTCCGTTACATATTTAAAAGTACATGCCCATATCTCTCTCATTTCTAATGCCAGCCAGTTCAAACTTGGACAGGCACGGTATTGGGCCCCCACAAATCGCTTAGTGGCGATGACGTAACTATGACGTCATCGGTCACGTGATTTTAAGTATATGCCAAAATATCTCACTGACCATCCGCGAGTTGCCCTTAGGGGCCTATGTTTTGACATAGGTGTACTGGTACAGCTACTTTTAAAGTGCCAATAAGCCCAAATTTGTTATCATTAAAAACGATTCTACATCAAGTAAATTGCTGAATAGTAAAATATTTCTTGATTGAGTCTATGAGTTATAGTGATTTCTATATCCAATGTGCTAATTATGTGATGTCACAGGAGGCCTCATTTATCAGTATACAAAAACGTGCTGGCAGAGATTAATATGTTTTTCTACACCATGTTATATTTGGGCCTTAGTATCAGTGATTTTATCCAATATTTTGTATAGAAATAGAAATAGTTTCATTCGCAAGGAGAAATAAATGACCCTTTGTTGGCATCCTGTGACATCACATAATTAGCACAATGGAAATAGAAACCTCTATAACTCATGGACGCAACACCCACATCAAGAAATACTTTACTGTTCGCCTATTTACTTGATCTAGAATCGATTTTAATGATGAAAAAATGTGATTTTAGGCATTTTAACGGCCTTTACTTTCAAAATTAATTAAAACCCTGCCAAAGAAGTCAGCTCACCCGTAGGCCTTGATGGCTCCGAAATACTCGTCGATATATTTATCCAGTTTGATGCTGAAGTGCTGGTACTTCTTGTCGGCCAAGAGACTAATGGTGAACACCTAACGGAACAGCAATGTACTATGTTTGCATGTCATCGCAGCATCACGTTCCTTAAAGTGTATATATATCGTCAAAAATGCTTATCATTAATATCGATTCTACACTTTTGCCGTGGGTGTCAACACACTTTTGCCGTGGGTGTTAACACACTTTTGCCGTGGATGTTCACACACTAAGTAATGCTCCACGCAAAAGGACTAGGCATTTAATAGACCCTTCGTTCCATGAACTTCCATGAACTTTTGATATATACGTATAACAGTAAAACCGTCGATACTGCTGAAAAGAGAACCTCACTTTTGCCGTGGGTGTTCACACACTTTTGCCGTGGGTGTCAACACACTTTTGCCGTGGGTGTTCACACACTTTTGCCGTGGGTGTCAACACACTTTTGCCGTGGGTGTTAACACACTTTTGCCGTGGATGTTCACACACTTTTGCCGTGGGTGTCAACACACTTTTGCCGTGGATGTTCACCACACTTTTGCCGTGGGTGTCAACACACTTTTGCCGTGGATGTTCACACACTTTTGCCGTGGATGTTCACCACACTTTTGCCGTGGGTGTCAACACACTTTTGCCGTGGGTGTTAACACACTTTTGCCGTGGATGTTCACCACACTTTTGCCGTGGGTGTCAACACACTTTTGCCGTGGGTGTTCACACACTTTTGCCGTGGGTGTTAACACACTTTTGCCGTGGGTGTTCACACACTTTTGCCGTGGGTGTTAACACACTTTTTCCGTGGGTGTCAACACACTTTTGCCGTGGATGTTCACACACTTTTGCCGTGGGTGTCAACACACTTTTGCCGTGGATGTTCACCACACTTTTGCCGTGGGTGTCAACACACTTTTGCCGTGGATGTTCACACACTTTTGCCGTGGGTGTCAACACACTTTTGCCGTGGGTGTCAACACACTTTTGCCGTGGGTGTTAACACACTTTTGCCGTGGATGTTCACCACACTTTTGCCGTGGGTGTCAACACACTTTTGCCGTGGATGTTCACACACTTTTGCCGTGGGTGTCAACACACTTTTGCCGTGGGTGTCAACACACTTTTGCCGTGGGTGTTAACACACTTTTTCCGTAGGTGTTAACACACTTTTGCCGTGGGTGTCAACACACTTTTGCCGTGGATGTTCACCACACTTTTGCCGTGGATGTTCACACACTTTTGCCGTGGCTGTCAACACACTTTTGCCGTGGGTGTTAACACACTTTTTCCGTGGGTGTCAACACACTTTTTCCGTGGATGTTCACACACTTTTGCCGTGGGTGTCGACACACTTTTGCCGTGGATGTTCACCACACTTTTGCCGTGGATGTTCAACACAATTTTGCCGTGGATGCATGCATGTTCACACACTTTTGCCGTGGATGTTCACGCACTTTTGCCGTGGGTATTCACATGCACACATTTTCCGTGTGTGTTCAACTCTTTTGCAGTGGATGTTCAAACACTTTTGTGTATATTGTGTATATTTTAAAATGATCCCGCATGCAAGCTTCACTCACCAAAGCATCAAACACAAGTTTGTCATACTTCTTGGCATTCTCTGTTAGTATTGCAAACATCGCATCAAACGTGTCCGTTAGGAACTAAAAAGTAACAAAACCAGAGTAGAATTATATTTAGTGATTTGGAATATCTTTAGTACTACCACGTTTTTCTTTACCTATCGGAGAGTGCTACTGGAAGTACCTTAACGATTTCTTCTCCGCTGACTTTCATCAAAGTAACGAGGATGTCATGTACTTTGTCCGACATGTCTTTCCACCTGAGCAACCCAACCAAATACACTAAAGAAGAGAAAATAGTCGTTAAGTACAGTTAACAGTGACGAGAATAAAAATGAAAGAGTACAGATTTCTAGAGATATTGAAAAAGGCCAATGTCAAGAACATGTAGAAAAAGATGCAAACTTTGTAATAATAATAATAACAAAGTTATTTAGGTGTCTGTATGGAAAATATTAGTCGACTAATTGGGGACACTATTCTATCTAAAACAATTTTAATGTTTGTCTACCATTAAAATCTATAGAAGTATCTAAAAATTGTTATAAATGTTTATCTACAATAAAAATCTATAGCTGCAACATGAACAATAGCCTGATTTTCAGACGGTACGAGGTCGTCCGCTCACTTCCTCCCCCTCCCCGTCTGATTGACTTCATAGACTTTCATGTTCCTGACGTCATCAACCTTTGTTTTTACAATAAGCCAATACGAACACGCGTAAGAATTGAAGCGTGAAGTGTAGAACAGTCGAACAGTGGCAGCTTTTACTAGTTGGATCTATCAGCTTTCATGCACTGGTAAAAAACATTCTACAGCTTCAAACTTCTGTCGATTTCTCAGAATGGTTATCCTGTTTGAGCTGCTGTGGTTCTTTGGTAAATTGAAGTCTGCGTGCAGTATTTGCAGGACAGTGTATGAGAATGTATACAAGAAATATCAGCCTCGATTCCTGTGAGTGATGCCGTAAAGTTTATGACTGTGATCTTAGAACTTTTACTCTTTTACTTTTATTGTTAAAACGTTTTGAAGCTTGATATGTATGTCGATTAGTCACCCGATACCCTAAAGTAGTCCTAGTGTAGGTTTTTGGTATCAGAGATTGTTTTAATCTGACTTTTTGTGCAAAGTTTAGATGCCATTGCCGTACATGAGCTTACGGAGTGTGTTCATAATTCTGAAAACAAAAATATTCACCCAAGTGCCATGAAACGTTTTCCATAACATACTTAGTATGTGTGTTCACTCCTGCAGAAAAACATAGTATTCTATGAAAGATTTAGTCTTTTAAAAGCCAAAACCCTAGGAGAATGTTTCAGATCGAATGCATGAGATTTGTAAGCGGAGGAAGATTAGTGATTTACCAAAGCCCGTACGTAGATTCACAAACACTTCGTTTCGATGAATGAACGATTCCAATGGTTCCTTCTGCTCTGAATATAGCTTCGAAATCCTGAAAACTTTACAACTTCGGTTGACACACTGTTCAAGTCCTTCCCCAACGCCATTTAGAAAAATATTCGAGCACATTCCTTAAATTCCAGACTTTGCCAAATTTGTAAAGTTCGCTCTGATTGGTTCAAATTTTGACGTCAGGAACATGAAAGTCTATGAAGTCCATCTGACGGGGAGGGGGAGGAAGTGAGCGGACGACCTCGTACCGTCTGAAAATCAGGCTACATAAACAACAGTTATTGCAATTTGCCATTAAAAGGTCAGCACTGTCTAGTTTCCTTATACATTTACGGAAATAATAATAATGGTTTATTACAGTAGACTTCCACTGGGTAGCTCTTCGCCTGTTAAACTAAATAATGTAAAATATAAAATGTCGATATACAACATATGACTTTAAGATATTACTGAGATGTATAATGATAACAGTACTAAGGATTAAAATATGGCTATATGTATCTATTGATATAAATTATTAATGAATACTATTAAATATTAACTAACAATAACATTGACAAATATAAATATAATTGCACTACAAGGAATACATATATGCTAGTAATATGTGCCGTGTAACTGTTGGATATGCAAATAATCTAATGAAAAGTGGTATTGATAAACTATGAGAAATTTTACTGGTTAAAAACGACTGTAAAATTAATCAATGGAGTCTGTCAGCAGCGCAATTCTTTAGATATCCTTTTGATAACCGACAAAATTCCTAATATTTACAGGTAAATTATTGAACACGGGTGAACTGGTATTCTGGAAGGTGCCATTTTCAGGTGGGACCTTTAACTCTTTAGTGCTGGCTGACCGTAGGATTCTAGCACTCAGTTGGTCCAACGTAACTTATACTATGTTTCCCATAAGTAGAGCGGTTTTCGATTGAGTGTCGAAAGTAATGAGTGATTGCTTTGGTTTTGCGTCTGCTTAGCTTTTCTATTGGCTGTGAAAAATGTTTTGTAATTATCAGCCAATCAAGCTCTAAACTAAAACGAAATAAGGTTTTGTTTTAGCGACGGTATTGACGATTGCGTGTACTTTGCCTCGTGATTGGTTCAAGTAAAACCAATCGTGAATTACTGCAGTTCGTGATTGGCTCACTGCGTTTCCACTGCTCCCGTGATTGGCTATGTAATTACTTTGGTTTTGGTTTTACTACACTCAACTGAATACCGCTCTATATAGGTATACTACATTTTATTGTAACTGTTTCTGGCAACTGATTCTTGTTATTGGTTGTTTACTTCAGAAATGTTAATAGTTCCTCTCTTTCACGACATGGCACAAACAATTCCATTCTCTGAGAGCTTGTCAAGACCATGAGACTTCATCTAACATGCTAACTGCCCGGGCATGAAAACCTTTCTTAGGAAAATGCAAAGGTTTTGAGCTTTAAAGCAAGATCTCCATAATCCTATTCCCTGCATTCGCCAAATTACCAATAACGAGGGGTATAATAAATCACATGACTACATTGACCCAAGTTGATGTGTAAGATCATGTTTTTTTGGTTTATAAAAATTACTCGAGTCTTTACATATAGTTACTTCCAGAGTTTTAATTAGTTTCCTCAAATATAACTAATTAAAATCTACTTAATGTTATGAACCAACGTTTGTTTTTATGATTTAAGTACATGTTTTATCAGGTCTAAAACATTCCGCTTGTGTTTCCTGAAGATTTAAAGGATCTTAAATTGAGAAACGACTTATGTTTGGAGCAGGCATGACGGCAATTTTGATTACACTTTGCGCACAGCTGTATATAACACTCGTACAAACATATATGCGCCTTTTCTGCTCAATGTGCACAGAAATTGTCCTTAACGCAACCTCTGTCTACTCACAGTTCTGCGTCAGTTTGGTGGAGCACAGAAGAGTCTTGATGGTAAACTTATCATTGCAGTACGCCGCAGAGCCAGTACCACCTTGCCTTGGTAGACTTCTCAATGTCTGCGCCCTCTTAAGGGAGGCCAGTTTGAGGTACCTTGGTAGCTCAACTGCATGTGTCCTCGAGTCATACTGTTAGAGAAACAACTATTAGTACGAAGAAAGTTTAGTTCTAGCAGGTCTGAAAATAACAAACACAAAATCAACATTTCACAATCAACGGCGGCGTATCGGCCATCAAAGAAATCCAAGTCTAAAACTATTGCATCGTCTTTTTTTCTAACCTTGTAGACCATCAGTTCGTGTGTACCGTCCATTAGAGTAGTCTCATCTGGATTCATCAGAGGGACAAAGGCAAATGCGAAGACTTTCTGTGCTCTGTCTTTGTCTGGGTAGAAAGCAATTAACAATTATGAAGGTTCATGAACAAGGGGTCTCATTTGGTCTTACATTACTTTCTCTGTAATCATTAAAAGAAATTCCCATGCAGTCATTTAACCCCCCTCCCCCCCCCCCCCCTAAAAAAATGCCTTGCATGAAGGATATGGCCGGTCCACAACCGTTATTTTTCAAAACGTTTTTCCAGAAAGTAGGAGAAGGATTTGAGTGGAATTCAGTTCCAAAACAATAACAATATAAAGTGACGAACACACTGAATGCAATGCTGCGCGATAACATTGTAGAACAGAGCTCTACTTCCTCGATATTGACTTTAGTAATTTTAAGTTCAGTTGCAAATGCAATCACTGCCTCGTGTAAATTTATTATAATAGAATAGTTTTGGGGTTGTGTTAGGGCTAGGTCGAGTGCTGGTTAGCCTCGAGTGGGTCGGGCAACTATGTCTATATATATATGTTATATTATTAATATTATATTATTTGTAAATAGTCATATTATAATTTAGATATTATTAGTCTTCATACGTATCTTATATGTTTATTATTATTTGCCTTTTTGTTGTCGGACGTTTTAAATCGGATGTAATGGTAACCTATCCCACGCTTCGACATGAATAAATGGTATTGTATAGAGTACTGAAGTGTGACGTCACAAATTTGCAAAATTTAGATGTAGAATTTTCGGACCACCGATTCGGAAAGAGCAATATTAAAGAACATTACATACCAAAAATGAGGTGTATACGAAGAAAAGCGGCCGAGACATGGGCATTGGAATTGGGCCAGATTCACGAAACTTTTCCTAAGCCATGTCATAAGATATAAAATTTGTGACTGTCCTAAGAAATGTCGTAAATGCGATTCAGCAACTATGTCCTAGAGTACTCCTAAGATATTCTCAGCTAAGACATCTCTTACGTTTCCAGCCTCCGTGAAATTATAGATTACAATGAAAACGCCAATCAGCGCTGGCCTTATATATGGCCTAATTAATATCTATGTGTTTAAATTAGTCATTCGCGAAATCAGTCGTTATGGCTGCGGACGAAAAGAGGCGAAGGCCCAATTTTACCAAACAAGAAATAGCGGTCTTGGTAAAAGCCGTACAAAGTAAGAAATAAATTTTATTTAACTCCTTAAATAACATGGACACAAATGTTCAGAGGAAACGCGCATGGGAAAGGGTATGCGAAGAGGTGAGGGCTGTGTCTGGCAACAATCGGTCGGTGGATGAAGTACGAAAGATATGGAGGACCTTGAAGAGCAAAACAAAAAAGAAAGCGCCTTCAAACCGCAAATAAGCAAGGAAGACTAGGGGATAGGAGGTCCTCCACCGCCACAACTTAGGAAATAGGGGAGAAAATCTTAAACGTTATGTATGGGTGAAGCGATACTGCCTCAACAGAATTTCCTCTTCCAAAACCAAGGGATTGGCGCGATCTCGAAAGACTCATTCCCGTCTTAACGCTCGCCGACGTTGAAGCGTCAATAACTTGGCCGCCATTTGTGTTTTTAGGACATATGCTAAAAGTTAAGACATCGATTTTGACCTCTTAAATTTAGGAAGTCTTTGTGAATAACACTTTTGTCCTAAAGTCTATCTTAGGAGGCTCTTGTGTCCTAAGACACCTTCATGAATCTGACCCCAGGACAAAAATACAGTGATTTGTTAAAAAAAATTATATATTCCAATGCCCATATCTCGACCGCTTTTCATGGTATTCATCTCATTTTTGGTATGTAATGTTCTTTTATCGTGTTCTTTCTGAAGCCGTAGTCAAATATTCTTAAAGTGAAAATTTATTATTTATGACGTCATCACTTCGGTACTCTATTGCGCGGCACGTTGCACCACGTGTTCACTCCTGCAACATTACATGCAATGGCGCGATATGCTCTCAATCAATCAAATGTTACTTTGTTTTGCTCATCGCTGACCAAATTACTAACTGTCCCACGCATTGTTGCAGTGTCGTCGGTACTTTAAGTCGAAATAGTTTGTAGGATCAACACTGGCTATGACGACGGCTTCATATATCAATTTAACCAACATTACGAACCTCTGAAGCTTGATCTGTGCTTGAAAGTAAATCGCAGATGTGAGGTTTTGAATGGCTCGATAGGAACAAGAAGCTGTAGAAAACAAATATACTCTTTGTAATTTGTCTGAAAATGCGTGCGCAATGACGTTAGGCTCTCTCTCCCCTAGACAGCCATGCACACCAAATAATACCTATATACTACCAGGTCATCCATCATTCATTATACAATAAAGAGTGCGAAAAGTACAATCTGATTGGTCAATAGTTATGTGTTTTTAGAGTGGCATATTTCTTTGTTCTCGTCACGTTATGACGTCATCTGTACACTGATAAGAGAACAGACAACGGCAAAATGACACTATATATTAAATATCTCACATTAAAATCACATCATAGTTACGCCTACCTTGATTGTTTCACTCCATTCAGGTTTAGCACTATGACGATAAATAACAGAACGGTATTCACTGACTGGCTGCTCTCCAGATCCATAACTGATAACATTCTAAGGAAGAGAAGCGAATATTTACCTGTTTACGAGTACTCCAAGTTAACATGTGTTACCCATCTTACAAGGGTGTCCAGTGATATCCAATCACTTGAAGAAAAAAAAATCAAATCCCACTTTCTTACCTGTAAAATGTCACCATCCTCTGACAATACATGCATAGTGACTTCGATATTGTTGTTAGCAGTCTTGAGTCCTACAAAAGAAAATTAGTCTGGCGATATATACTTTATGTAAAATACTTTCCTGTTTTCACACACGTACTTACCTCTTTCAAACTCTCCAGACAAAATTGTCACGTACAAGTCATTCCTCACATCACCTTAAGGAATACAAAATATATAAAGACATGTACAACTGTAGCCAACAACTGGATACGGAAATACAGTGCACTTAGAATTTCTCTTCCCCCAAACCTGGCATAATAACTTCTGGGAATCCTTGTTTGCGAGCGACTGCAGTGTGGTCGGTCATGAGAAGTGGATGTTCCTCACTGATCTGAAAGGCCGTGAATTGTATCATGTAAACCAATAAACTGTCGCAATTGTATAGTTCTGTACCAATTATATTCAAGTAATATGAATGGCAAACATGGAAGAAATTATACAGTTTCACAGCTGACATAATATACCTCAGTTAACAAAATTGCTTGCATATATATATGCAAGTAGAACAATTTGTACCTGCTCAGCATCTCCATCTAGTATTTTAACAGAAACCCATATTCCTGAAAATAAGGATGAAACTATCTTTTGAGTAACTGGTAGAATAATAAATCTCACAAAATCCATCTTGTTGAATGACAAAAGAGGTTTGAGCATAAACAATAAGGTACATACAACTTAAGCATGAAGTTGACTATCATGATTTCAACTATGAATTCGGCAAAAATAGAAGACATCATCAAGTGAGTGTGAGTTTTTGACAAAAGAAAGGGAATGTTCATGTAGAGTATAAAAGTGGTTTCTGTTCACTGATTTGCTGATTTGTAATTATCTTAGAATATATACGGGCTTTACAATTTTAAAGATTGCATATCTGATAGAAAATTGCCAACACAGGGATAACCATTCCAGGTTGTTTATGCCACATAATAGTTAATCTTGCATTGGTGAAATTTGTGTTTATTCCTTGATAAAACTTATCATTGCTTTGCATATGTGTCCTTCTCGCATTGTGTACCTTTCATAATTTTTAACTTTAACAATTTAAAATACCTTCTCCAGTTGCTTTAACATCCTGTGACTGCAGGGTATTTATTATCCTCTTGGTCCAAGAGTCGAATGACTGGTTTTCAGGTATTCTGTAAAATTTATTACATGTATGAAAACCGTAAACTATATTGACTTGCGATGGACTTGCGATAACCATAGATGCTTTGCACACCCAGTCGGTTGCCATAATCTCGCACATGCGACTTCATAACCAATCAATCAGAGCATATAAACAATAGCTCAATTTTCAAAACGGCAACAAATCGTCATGGTTACATTCTGGTGTCCATCGACAAAGTGGGTTTTTGAACCGCCCGGCATAATTTGACAACTTATTCTAGTTACTAAAATAGTTTGATACCAAAATAACAAATCAAACATATTACTGCTACTCATAACGAGCCAGAAGGGTTTTCCCCAATTGATGTTGTTGGCGGTTTCTATGCATGATTTCGTAATAATGTTTTCAGAGAGCGATTGAAGGAATATTTTTACCCTCCCTCCCCTCCCCCCTACTTTTAAGATTGCTCAATTCACATTCAAACATACAATTTTCAATGCCACACAAAGATAAACCAATGGCCAAACTACCTTCCTAGTTGTTTCACCAAACAATAAATAGACCCAACATTTCATTTCCCCAGTAGGGTAGCGACAGTATCTGGCCTCGTGCCCCGGACTCGCAGTAACTGCGCTGGTCCGGCGAACGTTAACTCAAGTCACATCCGCGAAACGTTATATACTTGAAAACTTCGTCCAAAACAATCGCTTCAACTCATAGTTTTCCTCACCTCCATACAAATCGACAAGTGAGTTGTTGAGTGCAGAGAATGTGTGAATATAGTAAGGAGTGTGTGTGGAATGAGTCTTGGATACATTAGCATATCTTGCTAGAGGCCCAATCAGTCTCATTCATCTGAGGATAAGCAAAAATATATATTTTAACATCACTTACAGGTGCAGCTTCAAGAAGTGTTCCTTATCATCGTCATATTGAACTTTCCCAGACAACATGTCGGAAATAAACAGGACTGAAACGAAACAGTACAAAAATTTGAGATAGAGATTAAATTTTACCTGACACTATAACGCCATCTGCATAATTAAGGCAGTGCCAGTGGTACAGGAAGTTCAGAGTTCCTAAGGAGAGAAATCGCTCACTCATTCTGTTTGGCTTAAAATTCATAGATTAGCAGTGGTTTAAAAATTTAAAAATTTGACAGCAATTGAGTGCCGATGGTTGTTTAATGGCGTCATTTCTATGATCAATACGAGTACAGACAATGGCAAAATGTGTGCGATTTGTTTTTTTACAACGACGAAGCACTTATATCTTCAAATGGGTGCGTAATAAACTGCTTTCGAGTCGAAAAAGGCCATTGAAAGTCAAAACGTAAACACTTCTAATTACCTTTGCCGAGAGAAAGCTTTCTTAGACAAATGGCAATTTGGTAGCTCCAGGTGGGTAAGATCTTGTTTACTGACCGGTTAGGGTTAGCTCTAGGTGGGTAAGATCTTGTTTACAGACCGGTTAGGGTTTTTTATGGTTCAGAGTAGGGTTTTAGTTAGTTTCTATTGTCATTTCATGAAGTGAGCGATTCCTCTCCTTAGGAGCTCGTCAGGACGTTAAGGGTTTAAGTCCCCTCGGCATTATGAAACTTTCCAAATTTAAGCTGAGTTCAAATGGTATTAAAGGCCATCCAGTCTTCATGCATAACGTACCCAAAGAGGATTTGAGAATAAAACTTCTCATACTACATTAGATATTCATGTCACATCGGCCAATGGGGATGCTTGCTCGAGGTCACGTGGAGATACTTTTAAACCCAGGATAGAACGACAAACTAAATTATGCAAGTGGGCGGGCTTTGAAGCTGAGGGAAATTTAGGGGTGAAAAAATGATTCATTTCCATATTTACCGTATCTAAAAATGATTTCTCAATACGAAAAATATGCAAATGACCCGCAACTGTATCGAGAAACGATTTCTAGATACGGTAAATATGGAAATGAGTCATTGTTTCACCCCTAAATTTCCCTCAGCTTCAAAACTAATTCAACGAAAAAAATAAGCCTCTTTGCATTAATTCAGTTTGCTGTACTAACCTTTTTCCGGGGCACAGCTCTTCTTACATTCTCTAGCGTTCTCAACGCTTAAAGGTGACCGAAATCTTTTTTGTAAAGGTCCACCTTCAGGATGCCGATCCATGCTGCTCGGCGCTGCTGAAGAAATAGCGCCTAGCATGTGTTTCTCCAAGGTTTTCTATTAAAGGAATGTTGAACTTGAAACCCTAGGACTGCAAAAAAGCAGGCATTCTCAACTAGCACAAATTAAAATTATGATAGGTCTCTTGTCATTGGCCTCTGGTCCATGAATATCTAAAGTACAATGAGAAGTAATTTATAATCCTCGCCAGTATGTTGGACACGGTTTCTAGATCCTCGGCTCCGCCTCGGCATTGTTTCTTGGCACGCGGATCTAGAAACCGTGTCCAACACACTGGCTCGGATTAGACCTATTACTTATATACATGTATGCCGACATATCACTTCGATCAGTAACAAATAAATTGAGCTCGTGATCCCATGGGAATTAGGCTTAACTGTTTGTGTCCAATTAACAGCCACTAAACGAGCGATTACTCGATACATGCGCAGTACCATGACATAGCCCCTTTAATGGATGGCAAACAATCTTCAAAAATGTAGCTTTAGAAAGTTGGACAATCGATTGGAGTTAAAAAAAATTGCATTTACAAACAGCTTTTGCTAATAACACTACCGATCTCGTGCAAGTGCCTTTAAATAAATGAAGTCAGATTTTTTCCAGCCACGTGATTGTATCGTGCTAAAGGCTGCATTATACAGTCGCGTACATTGTAGCTTGGAAGGAGTTCAACCTTTGTATGGGACACGTGTATCCATAAGAATCTTTTTTTTCTCATTTTCTCAATTTATAATGAACATTCTTACCCATTCAAAAGGCTTTTTCGGCAATCTACTCACCTGCGATTCCAAATGTTCTCCTCAAGTTATGTGTCAATTTCTTATTGTCCGGCTTTTTGAAATCCATGCAACCTGAAATTTTGAAGTTTTGATCATACAGTGGGACAGGGCATTTTATATGACAATTTCTGCCTGAAGAAACATGTACTACACAATTAAAATCCGCCTCCCGGTTAGCTCAGTGGTTAAGCGCTGGTCTGTTGTGCGAGAGGTCGCGGGTTCAAACCGCGGCCGGACCAACACTCAGGGTCATACAATAACTGAATAGAAGGTGCTGCCTTAGTGAAACAATTTCGTTCACGAGCTGCAAATGATTAGACCTTCACGTCTTCTCGGATAAGGACGTTAAATCGTAGGTGGATGAAGAGCAACCTCGTGGATATGCCACTGATTAATCTCATCATTATCATTAAGCATTGCTTGAGCTGTGCACTTACCAACCCGGACAATCTGACAGACCAGATACATATTCTCTCTGTTGAGATCTTTACTTCCTAAATCCTAGAGAGAAGATAAAATGTGAAATTAACATTATGAAATAGAAAATAATGCTGCACTCAGTTACATAGCTAATTTGTGACTGTTCTAATTAAACAACATTAAATCTATTTATAATATAGATACGATAGTACGCGCGCTCTGATTGGCTAAAAAGCCATGTTTTATTATCAAAGTATATAACATGGTTTGCCGTGTTTTATTGTTTTCAACTGGCGGTTTCCTTTCATCGCGCGTTTAAATCTATATTATAAAACAGATAAAGAAGCCTTAAATCCATGTTTTATGCTGTCATAAAACTCTGGTCATTTTAGAACACTCGAGAAATGTTGAAAACACGCGCCTTCGGCTTGTGCTTTAACATTTTTCTCATGTTCTAAAATGCCCATTGTGTTTTATGATAGTATAAAACATGGCTAAGGCCTACGGCAAACGTCTAACTTAAGTCGCGCCGATCCTATTAAAAATTAAGTTCGGTAGAAGATCGACTTAGGGCCAAGGTGGCAGCAAACGTCGAACCGTTATGTCGATCTTAATTCACTTGCGCCTAATTAAATCACGGGAACTAACACGTGTCCTGGCGCATTTCACTTTTCACCCGCGGTTAGTTATATGGCGAAATACAGCGCTGGGTCGAATATATTAAAGAAAGGCCTTTGTGTGGAAAATGATTGTCCAAAACAGAAACAGAAGAATAGCGTTCTACACAGCACTGGGTGCCGTGTATAGGAGACGATGGTTGTCACTGCAAGTGGCGTTATTGGCCATGTTTCTAGAGGTTGCGATTCACACATTGAAACCTCTGTTAATAGTCGATCATGCCGCAGTTTTCAACGACATTCTGGATGGTTTGACTTCATATGGTAGAAGCGTTTCAAAGCTAGCTATATCGCAACATTCGCAATAGCCAATGCTTCTGCCGGCATTCCAGACAGACACGTCTTCATTACTTTCGAATACTGAGCATTTATTACAAAAGGGCATTTCGCATTTAAGGCAAATGTATTTTGTGACGTTAAAGCACGAACTACACATTTCCGGCAGACTGTCATGCGGCAATCACTTCCGATAGTCCGCCATTTCGCCTTCGAAATCGCCTTTGTACCGCGCATGCTCACCAGGGGGGGATCAGTGTTTGGGAGATGGGGGAGATGTTGTTTTCACGGTTTTGGCACAATCCATACTATTTACATGATTTATTTATTATTTTACATAATTTATGAATTTAGTTCGGCGCGTGTTAAGAACGACGTTTGCCGTAAAGTCGCACCAGAGTCGTAATTCCCGACCTGGCTACTCGAACCTCATGCTGGACTTGAATAGGTCGATCTCTATTGCGGCAAATGTCGTACTATCCATGAGCCTATTTCAAAATTAATAGATTCGACTGAATTAAGTTCATGGCTAGTTAGACGTTTGCCGTAGGCCTAAGGCTACTTTATTTGTTAAGTATCCGTCGATTTTATTAGGCAGACATCAATGACTTTAATTTAAACTGCGAAAGTTTCACAGACTTACAGTGAATAACACAGACATATTGAACAGCTTTTCTACGCCCTTTGGTTTGCCTTCTTTTCCCCACTCTACCAGATACTGTTCACTAAAAATTCATAAAATGTATGTACAATAATTAATTAATGGAAGGGAAATGTTCTGTAGAATGTCTCGTTAAGTATTCTCGATACAGGTTAAACAGGGTTTCAATGGAGAACTCGTGGATGACTAACATATTATAGGTAGAAATATGTTCTTCGTTAAATGGTTGAAATTTAGATTGAATCGTACGTATTTATTAAAATCGTATCATATTAATCCACCAACAGTGAACAGAAGAATTCTGGAGCGATATAAGGATAGCAAGTTCAATTATCAAATTTAAGGAAGGTTGTGACCATATTCGAAGTTCGGAGAGCCGGAGTGGCACAGTGATAAGTGCTCGGCCTCTCACCTCTGGGGTCTGGGTTCGATTCCTCATCGCGGCGCCATATTTGAGTTGAGTTTGTTGGTATCTCGACCTTGCTCTGGGGGTTTTCTGTTTTCCTCCCACCTCAAAAACCAACCTAAATTCCAATTCGACCCTGAAATTCGTCGAACACCACTGGCATTGGAGACCCGGTAATAGCTCCTTGTATCTCCTTGTAACTACTTTTCCTTTTTTGATAAAGTTGCGATAGCATTTGGTATGACATGAAATTATAATTATAATATATTCCTAAGACAGTTTTCTTTTTCTAGTACGAGCACAAGAAATCACCAAAACTTTGTGCATAATATCCCACAGTTCTCTGAAAATGTGGATATATAACGTCTTTCTTAACTTTAGTGCATATATGACCCGGTACCACTCTTGTCGTATTCCTGATGTATGTGTGGCGCTACCGGGTCAGGGTTTGAACCTGATTCCGATATCCGGGTCCGAGTTTTTCGTAAAAATATGTCGAATTCCGGATTATAGACGATTTGGGTTTTGGAGCAATATTTTCTCTGAAAACCGGGTCGCGTTTTGGTGGCGGCACATTCCTACCCATTTATCATAACAAGTAACCGACTCCAGATCTATGATGCACATCTGCAACAGTAACAATAACAATAACAATAACAATAACAATAACAACAACAATAACAATAACAATAACAATAACAATAACAACAACAATATTCAGAAAATAAAATACAATGGTCTCACAGGTGCAAGAATATTTAAAAAACAATAATTGAAATCTCTACATACAAATCACTTTAACATAAGCCTGATGGCGCGAGGGATAAACGACTGCTTGTGTCTCGGTTCGAGAAAGGGGCACGCTACACACAGCGGTCAAACGTCTGCGCATGCGTCGAAAGTCTTGCAACAACAACATATTCCAAAACAAATTCAAAGCGAGCCGGCGGCCGTCACTGTTCACACCCGTTTTCAAACCTTGAGAACTTTTTTGGTAAATTACGAAAAAATTTGGTAAACTCACAGTTTGAAGTTTGTTCAATTTCCCGTCGACTGTGGAAATAAAATGCTTAACTTTCACGTATTTTTCTTAACTTTTGGGGGTAGAAGTTCACTGTAATATGTTTTAAGGTAAATTTTGCGCGGGAAATTCGCGCGACCACCCACCAGACTGACCGTAATACGCACGCGCAGACGTTTGACCGCTGTGTGGGCACGCTAGGCCTATTTGCGCGCGCTGACCTGAGGCTGTATAGAGGCTCAACACTACTCATAGGGATGAAATTATAACAAGGATGATGTTTGTCAGCTAGGATACGCTCTAGTTCACGCTTTGTGGCCCTATCACGCCTAATACTAAGCATCTCAAGGGTGTCTCTGGGAACACCTACAATTGCTGTACTTCTATTCTGAACTCTTTCAATTTCCGCATCAAGGTAAACAGGCAATCCGCCCCATATTGGGGCTGCGTATTCTAACATCTTATTTTAGAACAGTACATTAGTGAGACCAACTTCAGTGGGCAGCCTAGCCTTTCTGCACTCGCGCAGGTACAATAGTCTCTTGTTCGCTTTAGCTGTAATTTCCTCTACGTGGGTGTTCCACTTTAGATTGTCCTGACAGGGCACACCCCGAAGTTTTAAACTTATAGACCCTCTCCAGGTGTTTATCGTCAAGAGTAATGTACCGATCAATTCGAAACATCAACATCCCCTCCCGGGCAATCCCCGGGCATTTGACTCATTTTCGTGCCCGGGGAGTAGGGAATTTGACATCGGTGGTTTCCTCGATCGAAATCATAGCGGAATTGGAGCGGGGAGGTCACTACGGAGCCCTGTAAGGGCCATCAACAAACACATTTTATGAAAGACTATCGCGTGATACTGCTTTATTATCGCGCCAAACCGTTTTACTATCGCGCGATGCTGTTTTATTATCGCGCGATAGTGTTTTAATATCGTGCGATGTGTTATTTTAAAATACGTACATTACTTAGCAAGACACCATGGCGGCGAACACGCTACGTGGTGATGCTCTTCTCCTTTATATGTTTCACTTACGTCCGACAACGAATTTGGCTGTACCTGAATACCTACCGGCGATTCAAAATGCTATTGAAAATAACAGGGATGCATTAGTCGACTAAGTACTTTAATCTAGGCTTGAATTATATGGAAATCCTCGCTTTTCTTTTAATTTATAACGCCAACAAGATGAGTCTTCGCCAGCTTAAACGTGTTCTGAGAAGCAAGAATTTACGAAGGAGAAAGGACTACAGTAGTCCAGATGAAATAATTGACGCCATAGAAATGGAACTCCAGGGAAGTGCACAATGCACCACTTGTTAAGGAACAAATGTTCGCTGGTATTAAATTAGCAAGGAAACTGTTAGATACGCTTTGATGAAGGAGTTGAAAGACGGTAGCGAGACACAGATTAAAGCGCGGGCATTATTTTGCACCAGGGCCTAACTTCATATGGCATTTAGATGACTAGTACTTTTCGACTAATGCATCCCTATTATTTTCAATATCATTTTGAATCGCCGGTAAGTGTTCGGGTAAAGCCAAATTCGTTGTGGAAGTAAAAGAAACACATAAAGGAGAAAAGCATTATCATGATCACGTAGCGTGTTCGCCACCATGCTAAGTAATGTACGTATTTTAAAATAACATATTATCGCGCGATATTAAACACTATCGCGTGATAATAAAACAGTATCGCGCGATAAATCGATAGTAACACTTTATCACGGGATAGTAAAGCAGTATCGCGCGATATTCTTAATTTCATAACATTTGTGTTTGTGGATGGCCCTTACAGGGCTCCGTAGGTCACTTTAGACGACTTCAAAAAAGGACAACATTCTGATTTTGTAAGCGACTGGCTTAAAAACAAAGGGACTCTAAAAGCTGTATTTGAAGTCCCGGGGGTAGGGGCATTTGATCGCCTAATACGACGATGGGGTAGGGCATTTGAACAACATTTTTGGCCCTGGGGACGGGAATTTAAACAATCCAAACTCCAAAAATTCAAATGCCCGAGGGTTGCCCGGGGGGGGGGGGGGTGATGCCGGGTTGATGTTTCGAATTGATCGGTACATAAGGCTGCTGGACTGAGGCATGCCCCTGAAAGAGATCCACATCTCTTTAGTTTTGGTGCTGTTAAGCGCCATTTTGTTGCTAGCAGACCATTGCTGCATGTTATCAAGTGCTGCATTTTACATGTTGATTGATTTCGTTGACGCACAGCTTCGTACAGGGTGCAGTCATCGGCATATCTACTAACACCAATAGATCCCTTGATGTCACGAGGGATAAGTCCTCAAGATAGTTGAACAGAGATGGTGAGATCACCGAACCTTGTGGAAGAATAATGGAAATGTTAATGGCACCCTGCAATCATATGGCATACAACACTATCTCACCTAATAAATGTTCCCTCTTTTGCATCATAGGGTGAAATAAATACTTGTGCATCATCATTGATGTTACATACGACATTCTTGATACTGACATACACGCTGTGTGTGGAAGAGATAGTGCTCTCGCGTTTGTTTTTCTTAGTTTCATCTCTGCTCTGTAATGATTAAGATAAAAGAAGAACCATGGTTAAAATCACATAAGCATTGAATCCTTAGTTGGCAGCAAAAGCTTGGTGGATACCTACCTAAATTGAATATATAGGCAAGCCTATATGCGGAGTATAGGATCCTGAGAGTGAAAGTATCATGTCAAAAAAATAAATTTAAAAAGTATTATACTATTGTGTTTGTTTCTCACAAATTAATCTTGCAGATTTTGATAAATTTGTGACATTTAATCCCTAATTTTGGTTACTTGTCGTGGATCCTGTGACGTCATAAGATGAATCAATTACCTCCCAAGAGAAAACAACTACAATAAAATCCCGTAGCTTTCAATTGTGACATCACAAGATGAATCAATCCCGCAATGCACGTAACGTAACTAAATGAACACCTCAAGTGGTCAGACCAAGTGAAGGAACTAGTCTCGTCGTGTTATGGCGTCCTATCAACTCTCCGCAGAATAAAGAACATGACTCCGCAACACACAAAGAAGCAGTTGGTAGAATCTCTTGTGTTATCTAAACTAGGTTTCAATGATATTGTCTGCTATCCTCTGCCTGTCTACCTACAGAAAAAAGTTCAACGCGTGCAAAATTCCGCTGCAAGCTTTGTAACAAATCGATATTCCACTGAGGTGGACGTGTTAAAGTTAGGTTGGCTCCCTACTTTAGAGAGATCCCAATTCAACCTACTTAAAAGCGTTTTTCAAGCCATGCATAATCCTTCGTGGCCTGAATATTTACCTTTAAAAAGGCATGAACCAGCAAGGCGTTTACGTTCTAGTATCGCTCCTCTAATAACTATTCTCCTGATTAAGGGAACTTTCCAGGATTCTGCAGCGAGTTTGTTTAATGAAATGCCCGCAAATATAAGGTCCTCTAGAGATAGACATCATTTTCATCGGCAGGTCAAACTCTTTTTAATGAACAGGGCAAAAGAGAGAATTTCTCTGCGCCAATAGTTAATGGGCGATAGTTTAATGTATTAATTACATTAACTGTCAACCATTATATAGTTAACATAGTTTATATTATTGTTTTTTTATGTCCATATAGTTGATGTAAATAGTGTAGCAACTTACTTAATTTCTATCTTTACCATTAGTTTTCCTTTCACGGATGTATAGCTACTCTGTAGATAGGCTGTGAATAAACCATTATTATTATTATTATTATTATTATTATTATTATTATTATTACGTTTATGCTACGATGGGTGACTAGTTCCTACGTGACTAGTTTCTAGTTCCTGATGTTCAGTTCCTGATCTGCGTCGGCGGAGAGGATAAACAATGTACTGGTATGATCAACTAGAAGTCGAGTAAGGTATGCTAACCGCCGTGTAGAGCAAGTAGCAGCTGACGTTTCGAGCGCCAGCCCTTCGTCAGAGCTAGTTTAATTGCTGCTCCAGTCTCTCGAAGGAAACTATAACTGAAGTATATTAGAAATACAATTTGGGGCAAAAGGGTTCATGTTGTTTCATGACACTACTTCGACTTTAAGTACGATTCATGGTCTCAATTATAGCTGTTTACACAGTACATTCCTCGCTTGTTATAAGCATTAGCAATTCAAATTCAGTTTATTAGTTTAATGAGTTGTACTCAGCGGCGTACTCATAGATAGCAACTCAACGGGACGTTCACATTCCTCGCTTGTTATAAGCATTAGCAATTCAAATTCAGTTTATTAGTTTAATGAATTGTACTCAGCGGCGTACTCAACGGGACGTTCTAGATTCATCAACTCTCCACTTTACGTTTTATTTCTCCACGGTTCTCCTACACAGGCGTTTTTCTTCCCACTACTATTACGTTCAACGTTTGTACTTATTAAGATTTGTTATTTCAAAGCAAATCGTTACTTTAGTTACTCGATCAAGAATAAAGAGATGACGAATCAAAAGTATCGTGTTTAATATAAAGTGGAATCGACCACACGGAGCTCCCAATAGAGTACCGAAGTGTGACGTCACAAATGTTCAAAATTTAGATGTAGAATTTTCGGACCATCGATTCGGAAAGAGCAATATAAAAGAACATACATACCAAAAATGAGGTGTATACGTTGAAAAGCGGATGAGATATGGGCATTGGAATATATAATTTTCTTTAACAAATCACTGTATTTTTGTCCTGGGCCGAGTTGTTCGAAGCAAGGTTAACTTTAACCCTAGGTTAGCACAGGAGCGTTCCTCCCGCATACTAGGCCTATGTCACAGCGTTTTCACAAGTTAGGTTATTTTTAGAACGGTTTCCCGCTATTCTTGGGTTGCAATCATTCCTAAGGGAATAAAATCACAAAAGCGTAGCAGCCATGTTGTTGGTATAACAAAAGTAGCTAATGAGGCAGTTTGTTCCGCCATTGGTGCAACCCACTTAATTGGCGGCAAAAATGATCTAAAAATAGCCCAACTTGTGAAAACGCTGTGACAGCTATAAAGGAGATATGGACGCTCCTGGTTAGTACTAAATCTCGAATTGTAATCTGTACAGTTTAACCCCAGGTTAGCGCTTAACCTTGCTTCGAAAAACCGGGCGAAGGACCCTAAATTTAGGGCCCAGGACAAAAATACAGTTAAGAAAAAATAATAAATAATTATCGATGAAATACCAGTGTATAATTCTTTCTAAAAAGTGATATCTTCACACGTGAAGATATAAATGATATGATATCTTCACACGTGCAGATATCACTTTTGAAAATATGACTGGCTGCGCTCACTCGTAAGATAAAACACTCGAAGATAAAACACGTATCTCCACGCGGCATGTCATATCCTCTATTTATATATTCCATATTTATATATTCCAATGACCATATCTCGGCTGCATTTCATCGTATTCACCTCATTTTTACTCGGTCTGCCTGTGGCAGCACCGAGTCTTAATCTGCAGGCCGTTGTTCTGTGCAGCAAAATGTTTACCCATGTATTAAATTTCAAGTTCACCACCAATCAGATTGCACTGTGCTGGTCACGTAACACTCTCCAGGTTAATTTATTTACATAATTTAATACAGTAAATCAAGATGGTGGCCCCGCGAGGAAAGTTCTCTCTAATTTGGAGTCCCATCTCTCAAATGTAAGCAGTTTAATGTTTTATTTAACTTCACTCGTGCGAAAGCCTTCCAACAGGCTCAGGATATTTCAACTGCCGCTCTTGTCGGAGCCGAAGGATCGCATTTTTTACCCAGATGGCCAGTGAATTTATATACGAGACGACGACGTGAAAGGGCTGCATGATGAAAGCTAATATTTCTCGTTTAAGCTTCTCTTCCGCCACGGCTTTGTTATTTGAATCTCTGTGGATTGGTATACTCAAATATACTGCACAATACCATACAACTGAATAAGAAGTCTTTAACAAAGCCAAACTCAACTTCAACTCAAGAGCAAAGCTGAGAGGGAAAGTGAAACTGAACAGTGTCTTACTAGGTCATGAAGGTACGGTGAGGTTGAAATCATTGCGTGTTTATATCTGCATTTCTTTGTCGATTTTTTGTGATAGTTAGGGTACTTTTTTACCAAGTCTATTTACGAAGCAATATTCAACTCTCAAGGTAAACAAGAATCCTCTCACGGCCGAGGTTTTGGTTCGAGAAATTCGAGAAAGGCTTCCAACAGTTCCCTTTATAGTTCTGTAATATAATGAGCAGACTGCAGTTTTGGGAAGGAGGGTAAAAGCTTTTAAATAGAGAATGACAACCAACAGGCATTTCAGCTAATAATCTTTAATCCAACAATACCAAATATGGACGCGATCAGCGAGCTGTGATAAAGAGCCGCAGGGTAGAAAGAATAGAAGAGAAATATAGTGATAGCTCCATCATAGGTGGACAGGATACAACTTATAATATGGGACAAATATAAACATACATTTGAGACACTCATCTATTAGTACTCTGAACCTGTAGAACAGCAGACTAAATTGTAAGCGTGCGTTACATGAATAAGTAAAGGTCAACTTCTTTAATTTACATACACGAGAAAAACAAAAATATTAAATTACATATATATACTAGGGGAGCAGAGAATGAATGTCACCGCGCTACCGGCCACTCCTAAAGACTGCTAAATTCAGCTAATAATTCTTCCCTTCGGTTATTACTAAGAGGATTTCAAATGAAAGTGTATTTCATCTTCAATCTCATGTGGCCCGAGTGAAAGCCCAGATGGGCTCTTGTTTGGTATGTAGTGTTCTTTTTTCGTGTTCTTTCTGAAACTGCATGTGATCAAATGTTCTTAAAGCGAAAAATTATTTTTATGCCGTCATCACTTTGGTACTCTTATTATTAACCAGATGGCCGATGTCTAGATGGTATTTGATGGGGACTAGGGGAATTGGAAGGTAGCCTGAATTCCAGCCGGAGGAACGAACCGGAGGAGACGGCTGAAATTCAGGCTAATTGGAAGGCCATTTTTTTATAAAGACAACCACATGTAATTTGACAAGAAACAGAGTTTATAGCAAAGTTCGGCCCGCGCGAGCCATACATATAGGATGAGATAAAAAAGTGGACGACGTCCGGTTTCCATCGCGTCCGAACTCCGACGCGCAGCAAGTGACGCGCAGCAAGTGACGCGCCTGAAAACGTCCTACACATGCGCGCGCACTGTTGAAACCAGGCGCTTGTACTGATTTCCCCTGATTCTGCCAGCTATTTTTGTGTTTTTATCTTTGTTTTCTTTTTATAAATCTATATCCAATTCCCCTAGTCCCTATCCAATTCCATCTAATTCCGGAAGTCGTCCAATTTGTGCTCTCAACCTATATGTATGGCACTCCGCTCGCCGGCCCGCGCGGGACCTCCGCTACTATTTCCTTGATATATTTATTCGCACATAACTGAAGACAATTTTGATTTGTTTAATAAGCAAGGAATGCAAATACAGTGGATCCACTCTGAGCGACCACAATCCACATCTATATACATGTACTTATACTTACCGCCTGGATCCTATTTGATGTTCTCAAATGCTGAAGAAAAGATAGCATAATAATTAGGGAACGTCAACTATGGATGATCTGTACATGTAGCTGCAACAGTATTAGCAGAGCTCTATACACATAGAAAATCATAAGGAAAAAGGAGGGAAAGCATAATCTGTGTAAGAGGGAAAATGTAATTTCTGATGTTTGAGCGACGCAGGAGCGATATAGTTAGAAATTGATATTCTGCCGGCACGATAAAGAGGTTTGGGGAGGAGACAATAGCATTATGGGTAATGCTTCTAGAAAATATAATGCTTCGAGCGGGAAAAGTAGTCATTCTAGGCCAATCAGCTCCAAGTTTGTTTCGAATTTATTTTATATATCGTATTGATTATAGCCACGGTTACTTTGTATTAACGTAGTAAGTCAATAGTTAGTTCTCTAGGCCTCGGAGAATTCGGGTTGCTGCATTAGATCGAGGTATACGTTTCCGCACATTTCCACGTTTTTTGGCCACAACCCCAGGGTAGTTCTTTCGTGGTTTTAGCGGTTTTTCGTATCTGGCAGTTTCCCATTAGTTAATATAATTGATACTAGTTAATTGTATTAGAGTACGGAGTTGTCTGGCGACTATCCCACAATAAAGTATACTTACGAAGTCTCTTGTCATGGTAGTCAAAATGTGTACTTTATGCTCCTCCAACAGACACATGCTGGGCGCCACTTTATCTACAACCAACCGACACAATTCACTAAGACTTGCAACCAATTTCTTGCCGTTTCTCGTACCCAATTTCAGTTTCAATGTTTATAGCATTTTGATGTTTGTAGTCCAGGCCCGGGGGGGGGGTCTCTCTTACTGACCTGAAAGGGATGCTAGCCCGTTCCTTTTAGGGTGTAAAATTTCAGTGATGGACCCATTTAGGTGTCTTTTGACAAAAGCCAATTACATAACAAAACGCGGTACCTTTTAGGCTGAACAAAGTATTTGATGTAGTTAATATGTTATTTTTACTGTACTTGTGATTAAAGCGTTAAATATTTCTTGTTTATAAGTGGCCCCTTTTAGGGTTCAAAATAAAAAATCTTTCATTTATTCTTTAAATTTTTGAGTCCGTTTTAGGGTTCATTTCAGTAGGGGAGTCGTGGGTTCGCCTCTCAGATGGGACCTGTTTGTTTCTTGTCTTTTTCTCATCTTTTGCCACTGTTTATTGCATTTCTTTCTCTTCCGTATTCTTTTTCGATAACCTTTACAACCAGGTGCTCCTGTTGAATCTGTAAAAAGGGATTATTTATATATAGTTATCAAACTCATTAATAATTCATGAAGCAAAAACAAAGGAAATCACCGACCGATAAGTGATCTTTAAATCTGATACAGATTTCGTCCTGATTTACATAAACTTTGGCTTCGATTTTCTCGGGCAAAATAAGGCGTATCGCCAAAATAACTGAAAACATGACTCTCTACATCTAGACGTTTGATAAGTAAGATAAAGAATTCGTGTCCGATCTTTATCCGATTTACAAACTCTCGCTTTCAGCTCGAGTTTGTAAATCGGATAAAGATCGGCCACTCATTCTTTATCTATTACAGTGGAACCTCGATTTAACGAAGTGCCAAGGGACTGGGGTAATTGGTTCGTTATACCGAGGGTTCGTTAAATCGAAAACCTCGTTATAACGAATTTTCGGAAAAACAACCAAAATGTTCGTTATATCGAGGTATAGTTAATAATTGTTTTGTAACGAAGTAACGAAGTTAATGAGAACTAATAAGAGACAAAGCCGTGAGGATAAAGCGGATCTGTAGATGTCTCGATAGTGCCAGTATCTGCCGGTACTGTATATACACATCTAATGAGCTGTTGACTGAGAGGTTGTTCTCTTGTTATAGGATTAAAGGATTTTCATCGCTGTTGGTCTGTTCCGCATTCATCTTTTGTCGCATGTTGACGTTTATTCGTTATATCGGGGTAGATTTTACGTTTGGGCTGCCGAATTGTGTTCGTTATAACGAAGATTTCGTTATATCGAGGTTCGTTATATCGAGGTTCTGTTACATACATTTTACTTGTAATTTTGCCGGGCTGAAGAATATCGTTCGTTATACCGAGGACTTCGTTATATAGAGGTTCGTTAAATCGAGGTTCCACTGTACTTACAAGTGAGCCATGTATTTGAGTCTCATAGGCATCTTTTATTAATATCTTGTCTTCCCTTCTGTACAGTAAAGTGTCTGTAGCTATGAACCTCCGAAACGTTTTGAGTACTTCTGTGAAGAAACGTTTGGTTTACAGTGAATACTTTATGTTCTATACGCTTGTTTGAAATCGTGTAAATGTGACCTTTCCTGACCCATGACCGCGTAAGTAACAGCCTGGCTCGATTCCTGTATCAGTTAGTTACAGGGTAACAGTTAGTTACAGGGAAGAGCAAATACGCATATGACATCAACGTATTTTCGTATGACCACGAAAAAACCAGGCCTGGGATTTGGTCTAAAAATCGTGGAAAATTAAGTGGAAATGTATTCCTCGACGTGATACAGCAACACGATTCTCCTAGGGTTAGAGAGTTCCTAACTTAAAGCATATTAGACGATCTAAGAGAAATATAGATAGATACATATAATATATATACTTATATATAAAACTGAAAACGTGAAACTGACTGGCCTAGAATGACTACTTTCCCGCTAGAAAGCATTTATTTACGCGTTACTTCATTACCCATAATGCAGTGTGTCGAACACAACCTCTTTACTGTAAAAAAACAAAGGTACAGGTATTCATTTATATAGCGCAAATTCTATATGAATATATTCAAATGCGCTTCACAGGGTTATTTTTGTAATAAGGGACTGCCGTGCAGTTTACAATCATTAGTGATTGTTAGTACCTTATCAGGCTGTTGTGTCGGGAGACAATCCCCTACTCTTTCTCGAAATAAAACAACAGGTTCTTTCACGTCCCCCTCGTATAGATTAGAAGAGGAAGGAGACAAGGCCAACGGCTTATACGTCCCTGCCCAAAGACACGGCCGGGATTCGAACCCCTGACCTCCCCCACCCTAGACCGGCGTGCTCTACCAACTGAGCTAACCAGTGTGCCGGCAGAACATCATTCTGACGTCAGAAATTACATTTACAAAATATGCCACTTATAATAATTACATTGTACATGTACTTGTGACAGCCAGTGAAGCAACTAAATTAATTTCAAAAGAAAAAAGGATTGTGTTCTGCCTTCTTAAAATGTTAAGTAGTAGAACTCACCCTTCTATACAACTCAATAACACCAGTAGAGTCAGGGTCAATGATATTTCCATCGTCATCTCTCACCACCAGATCCAAACCAATTATCCTAGTATAAAACACATGACAAATTTAAAAGACCACAACTTAATCAGTGCCGATCACTCAATGTCAGCATTTTATTCCTGCTTACCTGTTTCCATAGTCAATAGTAGAGGTGACTTTCTGTTTTAGCTCTTTCAGTTGATCCTGCATAAAATTTGAATAAGTATTATAACAAATTACAGTGTTATAAAATTGCAACCCCGGGTTTAGTAGCTCGAATTTTGGAAAACAATTTTTGTAGAAAACTACAAATTGATAAAGTCGCATGACCTTACTTGCTTCATTGAACGTTACTCGATCTGATCTCAGAGGTTCTTTTTTTTAAATCTGTTTCGCGCCGCGAAACAGCTTCAAAGCAGCGACGAAGAGAAAACATTTACCCTTCCATCCGTAGTGACAATAAAGCTGACCAACCGCATCTCTTTTAGGGACAGCTAATTTAAAAAAAATCCTCCAATCAGGGACGAGAATCAGATCTTGAACCCAATTCCTGAAAACATGCAAGTGAGATTCGATATATACCACTGAGAGCAGAGGTTTTCTCTTCCTTGCTTCCTTTGCAGCTTGCGGAACAAAACCAGAGAGAAAAATATTAGAAAATCTCCAGAACCAGGGTAATTGAACGTAAGTTCTTACCCATAATGCCAGCTCTAAAATAGCATAACCATCATGTCTATCTACTTAGATTTATAATCGTTCAGGCAATGTTTGATGTCAAATCTAACATGTCAACAAAAACGATCGAGACGATAAATAATAATAATAAAAAACTTTATTTAAGTGTCTAAGTTATTTAGCTTTGACAAGCTAATTGAGGACACTATGCTATCTAATATAATCTAACATATCTAATGTACTAACCCGGCCAATTAGCTAAAAATATCAAAGTGTATAGTACAAATATTAAAAATAGATATGAATAAAATAGAATCTATATACTAAATTATAAATGCAGACTAAATATATATATATATATATATATAGGTAATAGGTATAATTTCATCAGTCTCCGAAAGTGCTCAATAGCGAACTAGAGCGAAATAAAATAAAATGATGGTGAAGGTTACTTTTCACAGAACATTTATTGCAATAAATGTTCTGTGAAAAGTAACCTTCACCATCATTTTATTTTATATATATATATATATATATATTGTGTAACATACATAGGTATTCCTAAAACAGTCCAGGTATTGATTCATGCTCTGCAAGGTCACAGCAGTTACAGTTATTGTCCAACATGGTTTTGATGTCTAGCTTACGTATGTTAGCCTTAAACTATTAAGGCTCGGTGAGTTCCTGATGTCATTGCTCAACCTTGACCATAACACTGGTCCAAAATGCTTGCCGTAATTAAAGAGAGGAAGTTAGCAGCGGCGTACCTTAAGGCCATTTGCATGAAAGGAGTTTTCTAAGCCACGAACGTTCGAAAAATGGTTCGCGACTAACTCTAGCCGTGCCTTAATATCTAAGCCTATGGATTTGAACTCGTCTAACTTAAGCCGCGGCTTACGTTAGTCGAGAAGTTGCTCGAAAATAGTTTGCGGATTACCTCAGTTAAAATCCGTACTGCGCATGCGTAATCGTGGGGCTCTGAATATGAAAACCAGTTCCATGTTAGACGCGAACGGACTGGGTACGCCGCTGCTAACTTCGTATAAATGGCCCTAATGTACTTTGTATGGTTGTCCATAACTAGGTTCAATCAGGCACGCGAGTGCAAAGAGAGAAAACTGGACATTTATAGAAGCTCTCTGCTAGATGTTCTCCTAGGTAAGCCACACACTGGACTTTTAACGACGATTTTGGGTACGAAGGTATGGCTGTAATCATGGGTCGTAAAAAGACTGGATACGAAGGTGTGGCTTTCATCTACAAGTTTTTACGGTATATTATCTCCCAGGAAGACCTATTAACATCTGATGTCGGTATTTCAGGCTATCCTAATAGAGATGTCACGTGATCACCACCAAGCCTCACTTTGGCACAACATTTTCTCTCAACACCAAAGTGAGGCTTGGTGATGGTCACAAAAACATGACATCATCACACATAAAGCCTATTATTTAGCTCCAATCCCTTACCTCTGGTAGATTTTGCAACAGAACTTGTCCTCTCCAGTACAGCAAGTCCAGCATTTGTTTTCTCACCAAACGAAACAAGTGATCTTCTCTTCTCTAGAAAATAAAGTTTAAAAACGTTTAATCTACTTCAACATCTACCATACAATACATGTGTGTGTGTGTGTGTGTGTGTGTAATTACCAGGTACAAGCTTTGCCACATTATTCCCCATTCTCGTAACACAGCTGTTACTTCTTCAACGAGGAAATTCTCCTGCAATACTGTCCCCTTGTCTCTGTAACAAAACAATGTTGCTTGGGTTAGTTCAACACTTGTAAGCTCAGTTCAAGCTCTTAAGATGACTTTCAGTTTAAACTCTGCATGCTATATTTTTACTGCTACAAATGTACAAATGGAAAGTAAATTGGTACACGTATATGTAGGAAAAATAATTTTGGAGGATCAAGAAGAGAATGGCCTGCAATAGCACACTAGAGGAACATGGACGGCAGGAAAATAATACTAAGGCAAGGGAAAATAGTAAGAAAGAGAAGAACAAGAGTGGAGGGAAGGGTAAGGGAAAATAGTAAGAAAGAGAAGAACAAAAGTGGAGGGAAGGGTAAAGGAAAATAGTAAGAAAGAGAAGAACAAGAGTGGAGGGAAGGGTAAGGGAAAATAGTAAGAAAGGGAAGAACAAGAGTGGAGAGAAGGGTAAGGGAAA
Source organism: Actinernus sp. WN-2022 (assembly GCA_030867875.1). Lineage (NCBI taxonomy): Eukaryota > Metazoa > Cnidaria > Anthozoa > Actiniaria > Actinernidae > Actinernus > Actinernus sp. WN-2022. Next base: position 35,901,307 of record JAOWCC010000577.1, read on the forward strand.
ATAGTAAGAAAGGGAAGAACAAGAGTGGAGAGAAGGGTAAGGGAAAATACTAAGAAAGAGAAGATAAAGAGTGGAAGGAAGGGTAATTAAGGGAAGCGAAGGGACTCAAACTGGCATAAATGACAAATAATTTCTCTATTCTAACAACTCAGTGTAAATATAGAGGACAGTTGTACAAATGTAAGTACCTTCCAGTCACAGCTTCTTTGATTTCAATATAAGATACTGGAAAAATTCCCTGAAATGTTACCCCAAAAATACATTATAGTCATTAACATTCACAAGTGCTAAATAATAAAATATTCATTTTGGATATATACTGAATATCTCAGTAGAAGTAATAATAATAATAATAATAATAATAGTAGAAGTAGAAATGTAACACTGAATAATCTGTCTAATAATTATTATTATTCTGCAATACCTAATTAATTAATAGTAATACAAAACAATATTCATCCATGTAATGAAACACTAATTATAGACTAACATTACCCTAACATTTGTGTTTCTTGTGGAAAATCCTCTGTACCACCCTAAAGGAATAACAGTAGGAGATTTAAAGGATAAAAAACATTTAATTTAGATGAACTGTCCGGCAGACACTTCTCATTTTCTTTAATCAAGAATAATATACAGCTATTAAAAAAATGTTGTCCTGGTCAAACGACAAACGACATTCACAGCCCGAAATGGATTGTGGTTATAACTGTCCATTCGATTCGTAGGATACCATAAATATTCGTCTTAAAATTTTGACCCAAAAAAATAGGTGTATATATATGCCCCGACTAAAGTATATACATAAGAGAAAAAGAAATAATACGTGTGCCTTTCAAACTCTGGTGTCATATTTAACACCTACCATTCCACTAAGGGTGGGCTAAACCCGAAATTAATTAAGTAATACAGACTGACTTGAATAAACCAAGGCTGTTCATGACTTGAGTAATCCTGGCTCACTTGAGTAATCCAGTCTGATTTGAGTAATCCAGATTGACTTGAGTAATCCAGGCTCACTTGAGTAATCCAGGTTGACTTGAGTAATCCTGGCTCACTTGAGTAATCCAGGCTCACTTGAGTAATCCAGGCTGGCTTGAGTAATCCAGGCTGACTTGAGTAATCCAGGCTGACTTGAGTGATCCAGGCTGACTTGAGTGATCCAGGCTGGCTTGAGTAATCCAGGCTCACTTGAGTAATCCAGGCTGACTTGAGTGACCAGGCTGGCTTGAGTAATCCAGGCTGATTTGAGTGATCCAGGCTGGCTTGAGTAATCCAGGCTGACTTGAGTGATCCAGGCTGGCTTGAGTAATCCAGGCTGACTTGAGTGATCCAGGCTGGCTTGAGTAATCCAGATTGACTTGAGTAATCCAGGCTGACTTGAGTAATCCATGCTGGCTTGAGTAATCCAGGCTGGCTTGAGTGACCCAGGCTGACTTGAGTGATCCAGGTTGACTTGAGTGATCCAGGCTGACTTGAGTAATCTAGGCTGACTTGAGTAATCCAGGCTGACTTGAGTGATCCAGGTTGGCTTGAGTAATCCAGGTTGGCTTGAGTAATCCAGGTTGACTTGAGTAATCCAGGTTGACTTGAGTAATCCAGGCTGACTTGAGTGATCCAGGCTGGCTTGAGTAATCCAGGCTGGCTTGAGTGATCCAGGCTGACTTGAGTAATCCAGGCTGGCTTGAGTAATCCAGGCTGACTTGAGTGATCCAGGTTGGCTTGAGTAATCCAGGTTGACTTGAGTAATCCAGGCTGACTTGAGTGATCCAGGCTGGCTTGAGTGATCCAGGCTGACTTGAGTAATCCAGGCTGACTTGAGTAATCCAGGCTGACTTGAGTGATCCAGGTTGACTTGAGTAATCCAGGCTGGCTGAAGTAACCAATCTGACCACAGGAAGCCCAGGGTTGTTTTGTGTGGTCAAAATTATAAGGCTTTGTCTGGGAATTTGCGCGTGTGAAATATCTCGGTAAATATTTAAATAAAGTAAATGTAACTTGTCTGAAGAGTAGTTGATCTCCTTCTTGCTCTGTGGTGGGAATTTCAAGCGATTTCGACAAGCTTTAACCCCCTCATTTCCCCGCTCTCCCCCATACCAGGAAAAAAGGAAGTCGCCTGAAAAAGTAGGTTGGTATGAAGTCCTTCGTCGATACATACAAGGTGTTAGCTCGTGTCATTCCTAGCACCATGGGTAACTAGTTCCTGTAAAAACTAGTGTTGGTCTGCGTCGGTGGGGAAGATAAACACTGGTATAATCAACTAAAGTCGATTGAGGTACGCTAACCGCCGCGGGAAGCGAGTAGCAGCTGACGTTTTGAGCACTAGCCCCTTCGTCAGTGCAAACGAGCAATGACGAAGGCTAGCGCTCGAAACGTCAGCTGCTACTCGCTTTCCACAGCGGTTAGCATATACCTCACTCGACTTCAGTTAATTATAAGTAGCTAGACGCCAGTCCCAAGAGATGATTTTGTAGACCAATGAGCTACGCAATGCTATCACGTTACCTAAACTTGCCATGAAAAAGCCTGGGATTAGTGCCACCTTATACATGCACCTAACCCGCGCAGGCAAACTACTTCTCGCTGGATTCTGCATCGCAAAGTTTCGAGGCCGTCAAGTGTCGTGGTTATCTTGTGAGGTCGATGCTCTAGCAATCGCTGTCGCTATCAAATACTCACAGCCCGTACATTATCCAATCCAATAGCAAAGCGTGCGTTCTCACCGGCCGGTAGCAAACCTGCATGTGTGCAGGCATTTGAGAAGCTGTGTTGGAGAGAGTTATTTGCTAGTTCTCGTGTTTCAACGTTCTTATCGACTGTCAGTCGCTACCAGTCATATGTTCGACATGTAGCAGGATCCGCCATATTGCTATCTGACTTTGCAAGCCGCAACGCCCCAGCCGACTGTGCAGGCATAGCTCATGTCAAGTATGCAGTTTTGTCAAACGCAGTCGTTCATCGACGCAAGAAATACTGACCGGTGTTGCAAAACTTCCTTTCACAAGCAGAACTGCCTGGTTGGCAATCCAGTCTGAGTGTGCTGATCTACGCCGTATCCATGCCCATCTGGCACAAGGTACACGCCCGTCCAGGAGAGGTTAAGCAACCACGACGGCAACGTTTAGGACGACGGCATAAAACAATAGCCTTAATTGCAAAATACAATAACTGCACTTCTCAAACTCATTAATAATTCATGAGATAGTCATCCAATGGAGGAACTGCATTTGGTCACATACATGGGTCTTGATACCCGGTGAAACCTTCTTCGAAGCTTCGTCAGGTGGATGCATCTTGACATCCAATGAAACACCAGTTCCAAATGCACTAGTGTTTGATCAGATTTCCAACCCTAGTGATCAATATTTCTTAATCATCATATTCATGAACCACTAACTAATTGCATACTGATAAACTACAAGTAAGGAGCGAAGAAGTAAAGAAATAAAGAATGACATAGAAAGAAAAAGTCTGCCTCCACTGGAGTTCGAACCTCGACTCTTCAAACTGCTTGTACTAACTCTTGTCCACTATACTACTAGTACGCTAGTTGAAATCACTGCCATCAAAAAAGAATAAGCCATCTATTGAATAATTAGATACAACAGTCAAACGGTAAACAATTCTTTCTAATGAACTTTGAAAAGAAGCGTATGTAAATTGTCGGTTTTGCATTCGCATGAGAAGTAATTTCAAACACTCATTGTTCGTGTTTCATGAGGGCATTCCAAATATTTCGAAAACAATAAAACCCTCGAGGCTACGCCTCTCGGGTTTCAATTGTTTTCTCAATATTTGGAATCTCTGATGAAACACTACAATTCGTGTTTGATATAGTACGTGAAAATGCACGCAGTCGCCTATATTTCAACCGTTGTCTGGAAAAACACAACGTGAAAACCCACATTTTACGTTTACAAGAGGCGCCAACGTATAAAAGTAAATCATTCCGTTTTTCGTTCGGCGTGAAGGAAACTCTATGGATGTGAAAAGTAATTAAAGGCGAACGAAGGAAACAGTTAACATCATATTTCGGACATTATTCTAGGTCCGTCCTCGCTGCCGTCTCCGTCGTTGATGCTTAAGCTCTCTATTCAGAGACGTCAAAAGATACTCGACAAGGATGGTCTGTTGGTCGTCAAACGAAACGAGCTATTAACCTGCACGCGTAGATGCATCGTCGTTCCCCGTCAAGTCTTGGACTCTTGCAGACCGCATTACACATACAGCTTAGTCACCCATCGTCAGCCATCAGCTAAAGATGGTAGTACATCGCTACCTCTTCGCTCTCGACATGGACAAAGCTATGGATCGAGTCTACAACCGCATCTGGTGAAGCAGTTGTGGATTACTCAGTGAGCGTGTGTGGTGTCTGCCATAATGCGGCGCAACAATGCCAATGGCACCTGTTAGAGGTGCAACCCCACAGACTCAGTATGGCACAACCTTCCCAATGACAGTCGTATCCCTACCCACTCAACCAGAGACCCTTCTTTGTGTGACATGTACATCTCACCCCCACAAGTCGTTCAGTTATTGTTCAGTTAATTTTAGTTTACATTTTGCCTCATTGGCATAAATCAGACTTCAAGCAACAAGCAAACAGTCACTTATAAATTGAAAGTGTGTGTCAAACTTGGCAACCCCGAAGACTTGAGAGTAATCTTTTGAATAGGTAGTTGAGAAAATGGCCTTTCAAAACTGCAAAAAAATACAAAGAATACATGGCTGGTGGACGGCAAGAGCTGCAATTAAAATTCAAACTGTATCACGACTATACATTTAAAAAGAAGCAGCCAAGCAACTATAAAGCAAAGTAGCCAGATGAGATAATATACAATAAAAATTAATGAAAAATACACCTATTAACAAGTTGTTGATTAACACAAACGATATCAAAATTATTGGAGAAAAAATGCAAGGGCGAATTAAGGTTTATTAAATTAACCTGAATAGAAAGGCATTCACATACATAGTAGTATTTTAATATATTATCGTGTACTACAGCACCGAGAGAGTTCATTGCCACCGGGTCATTTTATACCCAAGCCGCTCTATTAATCAAATATTCTCGTACACAGTCATGATCATTCATTTTTAAATTAACATTTATTTTAAGGGTCAGACTTTGTTGACAACACCACTTGAATTGTTTCCCGCAAGCAGTCGAGTATCATACGTCGACTCCGCAATTCAGATCCTCTTATATGTTGTACGGTCTTTTGTTGATCTTGAGTTCTCAACGTTTCTTGAGTATTTAAACTTTCGCAATGATCGGTCTCGGCTTCGAAGACCTTCCCCCATGCGATGTAATGGCTAATATAATGTAATCGCTTAGTTTACGAAGGCGTCTGTACCTTCAGCAGCTTCAGTAGCTTTTTCTGTGATTCCAAAAATCCTAATGTTCTGCAAATGTATAGCTCAAGTTCATCAAACTGTGTTTCAAATTGTTCTCAGTGCATCTCCATGAAGCCGGCCAACTTTTGATTCGTATCGTCGAATTCGAGGCTTTCACTATATTAATATAAAAGCGATTCCTTGAATGCACGAGAGGAGACGTAATTATCGACCTCAGACCTCGCTCGTAAGGGCAGACAGTTGTTTTTCTTTGCTGGCGAAGAAGCATTTACCACGTAAAACCATCCTGGGAAACCTCTTTCCTCGTCGAGATAATGTACACGCCCTTGTTGTCTAAGATTGTGACTATATAGAAGTCATTTTAGTATGGCTAAGAGAAACAATTACCGGCTCTATAGGTACAACCGTGAACTAGCCTGCTCTATCGGCTCTATTTTTATAAATCCCGGTTTCCTGATATCGAAAACAATAAATATATTATGAATGCAATAATTCACTGCACCAGAAACTGCCCCAGCCCAGTCCCCTACATTTTAAATGTTCTCTCCAGAAACATTACATTTTCCGTTTAAAAGTCGCACAGATTGTCGAATTAAAAGCCTTAAAATTGTTCACTCTCAATTCACATGGTCTATATATTACACGTGACAAACAAATATTCATGCAGTAGTGATTATTTACACGCGAATTATCGCCAACGCCAACGGACTGTCCGAAAGAAACTTGAATGATTGAAATAAGTCACGTAAGATAACTCATTTAATAAATTAAGTTAAATAAAAGTTAAATACCTTCTTCTTCGACGATCGCTAGAGATCGCATGGTTCATAATTCTCGATCTTTACGATCGCTATATAGAGTTGGCTACCGGATCGTTGGAGAGTGGTTTCCATATCATCGCTACAATCCGGTGTTAAGTACTTTGTTTGATCACGAGTGCATAATAATTAATAACTCCCTGATAAGTAATACAACTACGAATTAACTAATATGTAATGCAAGGCAGGTAACGGTATGGCGAATTATCTTAATCTGGAGTCAAAATACTCATATGGCTAAAGCGCAGCATCACACTGCAAATATTATCACCTTCCCACCTACCTCCATTTTCTTCTAATATCTGCACCGTCTCCCCAAGTTGTAATAGAAGCTTATGAGGGTCATTTGCATTAAAGCTGTAAAGAGCTGTACCGAAAATGGAATCACAGTAAGCGTTATTTCTCTTGCGGAAGTCTTGAGAGATCGGACCATTTTCCATTAGGATACAAGAGTTTAGGTAAGTTATATTTTCTTACATACCTACTCCAATCTTTGGAGTACTCAACGGCTGCCAAGTCGTCATGTTTCAGACCTGTTTGGGTGGTAAACCCAAGACCAACTTACGATCAATACATGAACCACACCGCTGAGGGCGGGCGCTCTGTTCATAATTTCCAAGGGCTTCCGTGTGGCACAACTGACTGACATATCGAGAACTTAAAATATGTGGATACTTACCAGCGTTTTCATTGCTACGCGATGGTGCGAGACAGAAGTCGCGACGTTATCGTTAATAATACAAAGTGGGAGGGGCCAAGTATCGGCTCAACCCCGGTTTCTGCATGGGAAACTACCCACCCACCCCTCCCTTGGATATGCATCGTTCTATTAATGATTACCATTAAAGTTAAGGTGAACTGTGGGGGAGGGGTGGGGGTTTCCCAGAAACCGTGATTGATCCAAATTATCTTACTTTAAGAAGCGACGGCTGTGACGACGGGCCGTGAAAATTCATTACGTCGTAAAATCCCGTGTTTTTATTATTTGCCTTTTATTGCTCTCCTTACTCGGGTTTTCTAAAAATAGAACGCATCTTGTTCTACAATGCCATGATTAAGCCCCTGATACTATATTGTTGTGTTTCCTGGACAAGTAAGGACAATATAAATAAGACCGTTAGACTTCAGAAGCGCTGCGCCAGAGTAATCCTAGGCGCCCAGCCACGCCATACTACGGTCAATCTTTTTAATAAACTTGGCTGCATGGTTACCATTTTTTGTAGAATCAGACATTAAGACGTGTATGTTGGCGTATAAGCGCACAATTGATGAAACACCAGGCTACATTAATGAGATGCTAAGGCTAAATAGTGAGCAGCACAATAGAATGCGTAGTGCACACCCTAGCTTCATAATACCTCGTTATGTAAGAGAAAAGGAGGCAGGTCGATCTTTTACAGTTACGACTATTAAATGCTGGAATAAACTACCTATTGCAATAAGATATTCCTCCTCAGTAAATATACTTAAGAAATGTTTGTATAAGCATTTTCGTTTATTCCAAGAAACTTTTAATCAATTTACCACATTTCATGAAGCTAGGTTTTAAATTTGTATTTTTAATTGTATATAATATTTTTAGATACTAGTTATTATCCATAAATTTTAAGATTATATTTTTAGGATTAGTTATACTTATATAGTTGTAAGACATCAGTAGTTTGATTAATTAGTGAATGAAATTTTAGTTTATTGATCTTCTATTTTAATCGTATATTGTCTGTATTTATATCATTGTTGAGGGCCACAAGTTTATTAGTACTTTGTATTATTTAGTGTCACCCTCTTTAAATAAAGTTTAAAGGAAAAAAAGAACAAGCACAGAGTTCCATTCATGCCGAACGAAAACGAGATCGGACCATTTTCCATTAGGATACAAGAGTTTAGGTAAGTTATATTTTCTTACATACCTACTCCAATCTTTGGAGTACTCAACGGCTGCCAAGTCGTCATGTTTCAGACCTGTTTGGGTGGTAAACCCAAGACCAACTTACGATCAATACATGAACCACACCGCTGAGGGCGGGCGCTCTGTTCATAATTTCCAAGGGCTTCCGTGTGGCACAACTGACTGACATATCGAGAACTTAAAATATGTGGATACTTACCAGCGTTTTCATTGCTACGCGATGGTGCGAGACAGAAGTCGCGACGTTATCGTTAATAATACAAAGTGGGAGGGGCCAAGTATCGGCTCAACCCCGGTTTCTGCATGGGAAACTACCCACCCACCCCTCCCTTGGATATGCATCGTTCTATTAATGATTACCATTAAAGTTAAGGTGAACTGTGGGGGAGGGGTGGGGGTTTCCCAGAAACCGTGATTGATCCAAATTATCTTACTTTAAGAAGCGACGGCTGTGACGACGGGCCGTGAAAATTCATTACGTCGTAAAATCCCGTGTTTTTATTATTTGCCTTTTATTGCTCTCCTTACTCGGGTTTTCTAAAAATAGAACGCATCTTGTTCTACAATGCCATGATTAAGCCCCTGATACTATATTGTTGTGTTTCCTGGACAAGTAAGGACAATATAAATAAGACCGTTAGACTTCAGAAGCGCTGCGCCAGAGTAATCCTAGGCGCCCAGCCACGCCATACTACGGTCAATCTTTTTAATAAACTTGGCTGCATGGTTACCATTTTTTGTAGAATCAGACATTAAGACGTGTATGTTGGCGTATAAGCGCACAATTGATGAAACACCAGGCTACATTAATGAGATGCTAAGGCTAAATAGTGAGCAGCACAATAGAATGCGTAGTGCACACCCTAGCTTCATAATACCTCGTTATGTAAGAGAAAAGGAGGCAGGTCGATCTTTTACAGTTACGACTATTAAATGCTGGAATAAACTACCTATTGCAATAAGATATTCCTCCTCAGTAAATATACTTAAGAAATGTTTGTATAAGCATTTTCGTTTATTCCAAGAAACTTTTAATCAATTTACCACATTTCATGAAGCTAGGTTTTAAATTTGTATTTTTAATTGTATATAATATTTTTAGATACTAGTTATTATCCATAAATTTTAAGATTATATTTTTAGGATTAGTTATACTTATATAGTTGTAAGACATCAGTAGTTTGATTAATTAGTGAATGAAATTTTAGTTTATTGATCTTCTATTTTAATCGTATATTGTCTGTATTTATATCATTGTTGAGGGCCACAAGTTTATTAGTACTTTGTATTATTTAGTGTCACCCTCTTTAAATAAAGTTTAAAGGAAAAAAAGAACAAGCACAGAGTTCCATTCATGCCGAACGAAAACCAGTGATTTACTTTCTTACGTTTCACGTTGTGTAGTTTTGCAAACAACGGCCAAACTGTGCCACTGCTTACATTTCCATGTGCAGTTATCATGGAGATACTAGCGTACAGGGAAACCTCTGCTCGCAGGGTAAAAAATCCGAAGATTTCACTTCTAGGTGTGCTATTTTAATACATTGTAATATTTGCACTTATTTTATAGTCACCTATTTCAACAAAGGTTGACTGCTTTGTACCTTAAAGCTTTCTGGCTGAACAGACAAATGTCTGATATTAGCTTACGAGTTCTAACCTTGAAAGTATTATCAACTCCATGGACAGAGTATGATAGAAATGCCTTTGAAGCAGTTCTGTTTGTAACGAGAAGCCGTTTTAATGGACGGAGCAGTTTATTGTTTACAGGATGTGATTACAGCAGCTGAAGAATGTGAAAATGCTCTTTATAGCTGCAGAAGATATGCTAAATATGAGATTTTCTCGCAAAAGAAAACTTATTGACGAGAAAATTGATCAAATTGATGCAAAGATATCCAGGCTTGGAGAACTTCTGCCAGATGCAAGGAAGGAAGATCTCTTGAATAAAAAAGGTGCTTATGGAACGTGCTGATAACATCCAGACTCTTCAACTCCATCATGAAGATAAGAACAGCATGAAACGCTTTCAACAGTGTAAGAGAAGATTAGCGAGAGACCTCGTGGAAGAAAACCGTGTAAAACGACGAAAGACTTGCACAGGTGCCCCTAGAGCGTTAGACAGTGAGGACCGATGAAGATTTCATTCAAAAGGCCATAGAAGACAAAAGTACCACGCATGGGAGACGTCACGATGCAGTTCTTCATCTAAATCATCGGGTAAAAGAAGAAAGATTTTCTATCAATTGCAAACTATAATCTATTCTGGAGAGGCAAAAACGTGATCAGAAGTGCCACCACAGTAGTGAATAGAGGAAGACCAAAGAATGTATCATCAAGAGTAGCAAAGTTGCACTTGGGCAAGTGGCTCTTCTGTGCCAAAAAACGAATATACACATCATCAGAGAAAGCACATAAATGCTAAATACAGCTTGTTTTCAAAAGATAATGAAGGCCTTGTTCTGTCAATGGATGACAAAGCGAATTTACGTCAAGGGACTGATGTTGGGGTACGAGATGCAAAGTCAGAAATAATATATGATGTTTCCGACAAAGAAACAACGAAAGCTCCCCCAGCATGATTTCAGCACTCCTCGAGTTCATATTACCCCTTCATCCTTTCGTTTTATGGTTGGACATCAGGAGCTCATTGATGGAAAACTACATCTTGTCAATGACACAGACCAGACTTTTGTCAATGTAAGACCTAAATACTACATCGGTAGTTCTGGAAGTGTTTGGGCTTCTGAAACTATGATGTAAATGAGAAGAGAGGTCCCTCAGTTGTTTGAAGCTAAGGAAGGCCATATCAATACTCTAGCATTCCACTTCGACGTTTTTGTGCTCATGTTCATGACAGCCTTTTCTATTTTCAAGACACGACTATGTATGAAGATGTCATGGCGGTAACACAAACCGTCAATTGCAAATTCCGCCAATTGCAAATATGAGATGTCTCGTCTTTCTTGGCTTAATAATCAGCTATTGGAACCCTTGAAAAGTTTGGATGAAGACAAACTTGAAGTACAAGGTGCAGATGTTGCATTTGGAAATGAGGTAAAGCATTCTGTAACCTCAATTACAGACACTTTGGCACAGGAGTTTATCGATATAACCAGCACTCCGAGGGAAAAGTTGTGGGAAATGCATGATCTCCTGTTGAAAAAGGTGGAACAAGCACTGGATTGCATCAAAGACCTTAAATTACCGCCAGTCAAGATATACATTTTAAAGGCCACAGATAGAGGTAAAGTATCGAGATGTAGATTTAGCTAGAATTTTGAATTCTGATCGGGTCAATCGTATAGATGACAGTGGCCAAAATGAGGCCGAACGATCAAATGCCTGTATTGGTGAAGCTCTGGTTGATGGCGGCGCTTTGAAGTGGAAATACCACGATGCATTGGACAACTTAATAGAAGAAGAGCTTCAATCACTTTCACTTGAGGATGTTAAAAAACGTAAAAAGACTAAGGCAATGTAGTTGAACGAATCCATCATGAGCCCGGTCCAGCCGGAGATTATATGCAATCCTTTTTGACACCAAAAAAGGATGCCCATGCATGCAGTTCTTCTTTAACACAGGACAACTCAGGCAGTTTGTTTCTTCAGCTGAATCGAAACAAAGAGATGTTCCAGGGTTTGTATACTTTAGGAAAATTAGTATTTTTCTTAAAGAGCACGTGCAAGTGGGAGAGCTTTACCTTGAATATCTCAAAGGAGACTGTGAACGAAGAAGCGGCTCCCTGCGTGACTTTTGCACCAACTTTCCTCGTTCTGTTCAAGGATTGGACAGTGCCAGATCAGGAGGCCTTGCCACGCTACCTTCCTTACGACCAGACCCCAACTGTTACTTCGAATGGTTGCCCAAGAAACGTTGATGACTTTCAGCCAAGGACACAAATTAAAAAGATAGCTCGAACTTCTATTACCAAGTTCTCAAAAACATCAGTTTGCTGTTGAGCAAGGACTAGTAAAGAGATACATGGAACATCTTGATTACTCGAGCCTAAAAAAAGGTGAAACGTACTGAGGAGAGGAGGAAAAAGAAAGATGATGTAAACAAGACCTACATGTATAATGACTATGATTGGGTGGAATTGTTCCACGAGGGGCACTTTAAAAAAATAACTGTTCCAGTTTTTTAGATTTGTTTTTCGATAAGCATCATTACTCCCGCTCAAAAATGAATAAACCACAAAAAGTTCAGATGATCAGTTCTTGGCTTGCCAACAGTGAATTCAATAGAATGCAAGAAAAGAGAAAGCGACGATGATGATGAGGAGGAAGAGGTGGTATACAGTGACGACTCTGACAGCGATGATGCTGACGTGATTCTGTGTGAAGTTGGTGATTTCAGTGATGTTGAATCATGACTTCTAGGACCGACAACTCTAAAGACAAGCTGCAGTATAAACCAATAATCGTTTGATTCAAAGGTAAAAAAAAAAAGAAAACAGGCTACTGTATTTTAATCTTCGAATGATATTTTTCCATTTTTGGGGTATTTATAAGTGCAGAGGGGGGGAGAGGGGGTCACGTATTCCTGTGCAAGCATCTAAGGGTGGGCCACCTATAATCATGCACGAACTGAAGGGTGGGCCACCCAAAATGGTGTAGTTGGTACATTTGATTTTTCCTGCCCACCCCCTGTACTTTATGATCAGTCCCTTATTGTGAAGCACAAAAAAACCGCGCCATTGTGAAAAAAAGCATTTATATTGGCCTTTCGCTCGGGGGTATGGGATTTATTCACCTCGGGTTCCGCAATCGGGCTGCTCCCTCGGTGAATAAATCCCATACCCCCTCGCTCCAGGTCAATATCCCTTACAAATTTCTAATTTACATTAAACCTCCCTGCTGAAGACAATGCATATTTCTAAATTTCCCCTGCGTGTGTAATGAGAGAAAATTCGAAGATAATACAGGCTGGACATGAGAGGATCAAAGCCATGAACTCTGGCTCCTCTTTGCAGCTCTGGGCAAGACTAAGGGACGGACCATTATTTTTTGACGGGGGGAAATGGAAAATTTGAGAAATAAAATGTTTGCAGAATCTGTACAGACATATGTCCATATCCCAATGGGTGGGGATTTGCTATACCCCTCCCCCTTGAAATTTCTGTCGCCACCAGTGGTGGGTATGGATATTTTCTGGAAATCCACAATATATAGTATCATTGTGCATATTATAGCAATAATGAAGTATTCACTATGTATTTTATACCATGTGGGTACCGAATACATTATAACAGGAACACTAATATATCCCAACCAGATAACCGTCGGTTTACAGTCAAGAACTACGAGCTTTTCAATAACCTCATGGAATGCCTGTAAACTATAAACTGTGTAAAATAACCAAGTGATTTAAACAAATTGATTAACCAAGCGATTTAGAGAGATCCCAACTCTTTCTATAATTTAAAATATATTTTAGTTAACTGCACAGTAATAAATATATTGAATTCCATTTTGTCCAGAGACAGATCTCTCTGAATCACTTACTTATTAATCAGTTTGATATTAAAGGTGTTACATTTTTGTTCAAATGTTTTTCACAGGGCTGGATTTCTGCACGCATGCCTCAACATACGTTTTTTAACACAAGTTTCAGTAGGATAAATTTCTTAAACACATGCCTGACAATGCTGAATTCCTTGAAAACAACACTTTCCGAGCCAGACTGATCAAAGATGATCCAGTGTTCTTCAAATGTTTCACTAGGCTGTGTTTCCTGAAATTCTTGCTTCACACAAGACTCAGTGAAATAAAAAATAGTACCATTGCAATTAAGTCAAGAAACTATAATCAACCCCTAGCAGATGGAAAGGAGTTATCGAAAGTACAGTTTCATAAATATCGCTTTATTTGTTCGCGAAAAATATAAAAAAATGCAAAAAGTGTCAATAATTAGAGCAACATATTGTACATGTATTGTGAGAACGCCATGAAAACCAAGAACCAAAGTCATATATATAATTATTTTCAGTTTCGTGATCTGCCCCCCCCCCCCCCCCCCTGCATGACTAGCCCTGCCTCGGGAGAAAAAATTGATCCCAAACTGACCTGTGTTCATCATAACCTTCAACGTAATCCATGTGGAATATAGTCTACATTTTTATGACTTCATTTGTCTTCGCATTGATTCATATTTTTTATTTTTCATTGGCACTCCAACCATTTTTTTTTTGTAGTGTTTTTAGGAGCCCTTTCCTCCCTCATCTTTACAACATCCAGTTCAGTTCGGAAACAAAGGCTCTAAACCGAATATTGATTAAATGTATTCAAATCGCTTTTCATCTACTTTCGAGCTATGCGTCTCTGGGGCTTTTGCTTTTGCTGCATCAGCGAAGTGTCGCTGATGCCTATTGTTCCGTGACCTCGCCAACTAAACTCAAATATACTAATAAAAACTTTCCTTCCTCTCGGCAATCATAGTATTACAAACTTATACCATGGCAATTCGAATGATTAAATTGCCCCGCGAGCCGACGGAGGATTTGTGGAAGTTCCGACACACTAATACCCTCATGCCATGGTATAACTTATAATAGTTGAGAGGATAAATGAAACAGCTATTTATGGACCGTTTTATTAAAGATATGTTATAAAAACGAGAATAAAACTTTTTTGCTAAAATTTAAAAAAGCTTTTATTTCGTATTCATACAAACAAAAACATTTTGAAGCACAGTTATCGAATCTGGAAATATTGCATCGCGATAACATCACAAAACAGTAAAATAAACTAGTTATACAGACACTGAAGTAGTTATACGGACACTGAACTACTTTTTCAGACACTGGACTAGTTATGCAGACACTAAAATGGCTACAGGGGGTAACTATTTTCGGCGTCCTTTCGGTTACATTGAGTGAAGACGCAAGAAAAGAATAAATTATGTAATATTACATCTCTTGAAGTTAAACGGGAAATACGACAGTTAAAGGGGCTATGTCATGGTACTGCGCATGTATCGAGTAATCGCTCGTTTAGTGGCTGTTAATTGGATACAAACAGTTAAACTTCCCTCCCTCAATGCTTGATTGAAAGGATTTTCAATATTTTCCCTGGAGAATGTTTATATACACTGTTTGTTAGTAATTTTTGCATATTTGCTTTCATTTTAAGCATCCCGCATGGCCGAGAGGTTCGTTAGTTCATATCAAAATCGGTGGAAATAGCTCTTTCCGGCCCGGAAAAACGAATGTTAAGTCTTACCGTGACACAGCCCCTTTAAATCAAAACCTAAACCAGATTCAAAAATTATATGCTATTTTCTGAACTTGAGGAATTTTACTATAATCCTAGAGAAATAGAAATTTCTAACTCGTTATCGCCGCACGTTTTGAGAATTATATTAGCTGCTGATAAAATATAATATTAAGTATTGATTCAGCTAAGTAAGGCAAAAGACAATAGGCTGCGGCAATCAGCATATCCCGACATACGATGTTGTTTGAATATACCTTAAAGGGGAACTGAACCCTAAAATCAACCCAACGTCTTTACAAAGATGTATTCTAAAGAAATAAGTTATGATATTTTATTTTTCTGTGTTGCGCGTCTATGAGGAGAAAATTAGTCTTCAAGTTCGATTTTCCGCTGAAAAATCTATATTGTGTGGCGGCTCAATTCAGTGCAAATTTCCCCATAACGTACGTCACACATACCAAGGAAGAATGATCACACCTCCAGCACAAAGAAAACACAATGGTCCGTAATTGGAAGCCATTAGGCCTGCTATTCAATGTCGGGGACAGCATGGCAAAACTAATTTATTCCCCATATACTACGTCACAAATTACGAGACTTGAGCCGTCTGTACATAGCGGAGGCTATGAGTAAGGTTTTCGGATTTTCTCTCGCTAGACGCGCAACACAGAAATACTAAATAGCAGAACCTATTTATTTCGAATATATGTTTGTATAGACATTGGGTTGATTTTAGGGTTTAGTTCCCCTTTAAGTGCTGTCTGAGATGTCCACAGTCAAAGTTACAATCCAAAATTGTAGGAAACTGTATGCTGTTGACCATTTATACTGTGAAAACGTAAAGAAAACACTATCTAGCCAATGGGAAAGGGAGAAAACAAAAGATCTTTGAATCACAAATTTGATATCATTCAGCACATACGAATTTTTCCAAAATCAAACCATAGTTAGTTTGATCAAAAATAAATTTAAACTTCAAAGATTACCTAATGAAAGTACATTTCTTCGCTGGCCTTCAATTTATGAGTATCAACCAATGAAATTACGAGAAAGAAGAAAAAAGTTAACCCCCTTTTTTTACATTCCTTATCCGGAGCATTACTAAAAGCGTTCCTAATATTGATGTTATTTTCACTTCATCAAAAAATCAAATTCATACATTCCCCAAGTAGAACTGTATCGTCTAAGCATCTTCAGAATCTTCCACATAGATCTTAAAAATAGTAGCCCGTGAAAATGTATTTACTGTGATACCAAAAATCATTTACCTTTTTTGGCGTATAGTAAATACTATATTCGGTAGCGTAGATAAGTACTGTCCTCTGATTGGTTAATATTTATACCTAATACGTAAAGATATGTCCTCCGATTGGTCGACATATGTACAGCTGACATTGATTCTGATTTGTGCCCAGGCTTCACACTGTCAATATCCAGTCCGATAGTGAGATCCCGAGATTAAACAAAGTCAAACTCATTTTAAAAAAACGCCTTTTTGATAGAAAACAACTGGTAAAAATACTAGCAAAAATTTGACATTTTCGTTCCGTATACGAAAAGCCGGCAAGTAAAAATATCGTGTTTTGTTCTCAGTTTAAGGGTATATTTTTTCAAGAACGTTTACGTGGTCACCCTGTGGCCTACTCAGGTTGTTAGTTCTTTTTACATCTTGGTAGACTCGCGGTGGTTCTTTGGAGGGACAGGGGGGAAATCCACTGGGTCCCGTCTGATTGTTGAACGCCGAGGTGGAAGATCTGGTGACTAAAAAGTACCATAACATTTCAGCACATTCGGTTGTTGCTATGTGACAATGAACGATTATGAACGAAGCTTGGTTCACACTAGCACTCAAGCATAAGCGTACAGAGCAATATACGCAGACGCAGTAAAGCACTGATAATTAGCGGCGCTTGTAATAATTACGTAATTATGGCACTGCGTCTTCGTATGTAGCTTTCGCTTATGCTTGCGTCGCTAATGTGAAACAGGCTTTATACATAGTGATTTGAGGTAACCTGTTGTGTGCAGGCTACATGTAACCAAAACTTTCCTAATCCTGTAACTTATTCGCCGTAAAAAAGAAGAACACGCCAAGAGAGCAAACCTTCCACGCAATCATGTTAGTGTCACCAAATGTCCTTGATATCCTGTCTCTGAACACAAAAACGATTACTTTTACTTCAGACCTAAGCTACATCGTAGCTTCAGCAACGAGCCACCTTACTGGCTTACCCACCATAGACAACGTAAACTGACATAGAACGAGCAATACATTAACAATAGGACTGTAAGATAACAGTACGAATGCTACTCTGGAATTAAGTCTTTCGATGGAAAGGAGGGTGAGGGCGCAAAGAAGAAGAGTGAAATAAGAGAAGAGGGCGTCTGGAGAAGCGGGTACCTATCGTTTTTTACCGCTCTCAGATCCTCCCGACCCCTCTAAGTTCCTTTTCCTTTCATTTTTACCTTCCTTTCCTTTCCCCTCCCTCTCCCCACCGGAAGATTCTACCTTGTCTGTTATTGGTGGATCCATATCATCGAAGATGATTGATTCGGTGGCGGCGGGTTGTTCGGATTTCTTCCTTATACTTTTCCGAGGGAGTTCAGGTGGTTTATCCTCCTTCGGAGGCTGCTGCTTTGTTGGAGATGGTCGAGGAGGCTTCATCGGGGCCACGTCGTTAATCGAGCCATTTGCTTGATTTTGCAGGACGGGACTCGAGAACTCAACCATAGACTGCAAAGAATCAGATGGGACGATACCACAAGTGGAACGAAAACTAGACGAAATGATTATCTTACAGGGTAATGAAATGTTTGGGGGAGGAGGGGTATCTAGGCCAGGGTGGGCCATTAAATCCATAAAAGGAAATTGAATTAAGTTATTTCTTCATGTACCACGCGCACTTCTTTGAATCACGGTGAAGTACTGTCAGCACTTAGTTCAACCAAATTTCACAGTCCCAGGACTTTGAAATATTAAGCAACAATACACGCACTAGAAAAACAAACAAACGTGAATCTAATAGTTTAAATCAAGTAGAAATTGGCCTTGACATTTAATATTTCACTCGGATTTCCAAACCAATAGAATACCGTAACGAGTACTATGATATGACATTATGTAGATTCGTTGTAAGCATAACAAATGTACGATAGTTTACCGTGGAATGTCCTGTTATTTACCACGTTTGGCGTCATCGCATGCTCAACATTGTTGTGGATTTTACGAGGCGCTAGCCGAGCGAATCCACAACAAATTTTGACCATGAAATGACGAAAAGAGGACATTTAAATCAAGTTTAAATCAAGTAGAAATTGGTCTTGACATTTAATATTTCACTCGGATTTCCAAACCAATAGAATACCGTAACGAGTACTATAATATGACATTATGTAGATTCGTTGTAAGCATAACAAATGTACGATAGTTTACCGTGGAATGTCCTGTTATTTACCACGTTTGGCGTCATCGCATGCTCAACATTGTTACGTGGATTTCACGAGGCGCGTGATATTACGAACAACGTGGTCAATAAGAGGCTTGAAAATTGGTAATACGATCGTCTCATGTACATTTGCTAACCCCCCACCTCGAATAGCATTTGCTAAATGTGGGTGGGTTAGATTCTTTGTAATGTAATTTGTAAATTGAAATAAAAGTGAAAGTGAAGTGAAGTGAAGCCATATCACGGTAAACTAGCGTAAAAAAAATTTTTTACAACAACAATCGAGAAATAGTCAAGCGGAAATGCCTTGAAAACGATGGAAATTGTGAGAGAAAAGTGATTGTAGCGCGCTATCACGTGACGCGAGCAATGACGCAATCCGTGGTATGTCCTCTGATTTCCAATGGCAATCAGCCAATCAGAAAACGAGAAATTGAGCAGTTGTTGTAAGCATAACAATGTCCTCGGGCGTACGAAGATATATATGTTTATGAAAAATACAGCTAATCAGAAGGCTGGAAAGCTGTTGGATATTCGGTGATTGGTGGAACGCGTCACGTGACCTGATATTCTCTCTCCGTATCAGCGAATACACCCCGTGTGAGCGTATAAGCGCGCGTCAAAGAAAAAAAATGAAGGATGATAACAACAATAACCTACATTGTGGCATCGAAATATGCCATGGACACTTTCTGATCTTCGAAGCTCACAGTTTCCTTCGAGCTTCGCTCTCGGGAACTGTTCTCTTCTCGGAACAGATAATGTCCGCTGAGGAAATATCAGGGCATATTTCGACGCCACAAATAGGTTATTGTTTTTGTATCCAACGGCTGTGTCGTACGCGTCCGTCACAGCTTCCGGTTGGTTTTCCCGCCTAAAACAAACTCATTACGCAGCGTGCGCGCGCCAGGTACTTTTTCATTGAGCTTCCTCAGCTCAATTCAATTTTAAAGTTTGTTTACCTTCCTTAGTGAAGTACGGGTGAGGAAATCCCAAAATTGTTTAGTAAGTTATATTGGCATGGGATAAAATAGTTTTGCAATGATTTCTCGTGGTATACCGTGAATATCCCACTCGTGGCTTGTTTTGTCTTTGTACACACACGAGTCTTTATACCTCTCGAAAGCATTGCATGACTAGTATTTATACTTAGCTATACGTAGACTTTGTTTATACAGAATAATCTAATATAAAGTAAGAATCGGAAAAGGTATAATGGGTCTTACCTGTTTCTGTTTGGCAGGTATATTGGGAGGAGTAGAAGAGTTTGATCTGCAAAGAAATTTATTATTTTGGCCTGTTTTAACAAATGAAAGATGGTTTTCCATGTTCTATAACAAACTAATATTCAAACTTCGTGCGCAGTACAAAATCCAGGCGTGTGATTGGCTAATGACTGTGCTTTATTGGTGAACAAAACACTCTTACACTAATAATGCACTCGATCCAGATCCTCTCTTACACTTTGGGAGAATTCTCAAGTTGTTGTGTAAACCCGAGGAAGGGAGACCTGATACATGTTTGGAAAACCGCATATTTAATAGCGAGAATGGCAGATAATTGCTAGAAAGGTTAACATCAGGATTGAATTCTGTCTCTCCTGTATGACAGAATATATATTTTGAGACAAACATTTGCATAATCGCTCCTTGAAAATGCTGATTTGCAAGCGTTGCAAGTACAAACAAGTCAGGCGATGAACAAATATCGGCTTTGGAAAGCTTCTATAACACCATTGTAGTATTACTGAAGAAGTGGCTTTTATTTCCGAGACCTTACTCTGTCAATAAGAAGAAAACATACGGCAACAATTCAGTGGATGTGTATATAATATTGGAAAATATTTGCATTGGTCTTTCTTTCCGTCGACTTCACTGACCGAACACCGAAAGTAACTGATTCATATCGACTGTGCTGTTTGACAACCAACCTCAGTGAACACGAAGTCGGATGATGAAGTCCAAAACATCCTTTAGAACCTTTGAACTCAGGAAAACATACTGGTGGATAGACCAGATGAAGAATTTTCGGAATGTTAGCAGAACGATTGGAATTTCGCGCGGTAACACTCAATCCAACATGACATGTTGCAGAGCTTTGAACAGATGTTCACGTCCCAAAGTCTGATTGACAACTGAAGGTGTCTTCAACCTGCTTAAGACCCTTTATAGTGAGTCCTTGATTACAAATGTGGACTTACTCAATAGTAGATTGATGGTTTTCATTGACAATGGACGGTCTGCTATCATCCGAGTACCGCTGATACGTAATAGGGCGCTGTTGACGCGGCATAGAGTTCACGCTCACTTTGGATTTCTAAATCAGACAGGGTTTGGAAAGGGAAGATTAGTATCACACCAAAATAACCTAACATGCACGTAAAGTAGTTCTTTATATTAGGATTGGGATATTTTTGTCGTAATCTTAATGTGTTAATTAGTTGTGAGGCAATGAAGAGGTGGTAGAATAGAGGAGAGCAGGCAACTGTACCGGGTAGCAATCCATTCTCTTCACGAATGGCAACAACAGGTTCTTCAACGTCCCCCTTTTACCGATAAAAAGTCATGGAAGACAAGATAAACAGCTTTTACGCCTGCCGAAGGACGCCCGTCGAAACCGGAATTCGAGCCGACGACCTCCACGCATTTATGACCGGCGCTCTACCAACAGCTATTCGGCCGCGTGGAATTGGTTCAACATGAGATTACGGTACGTTCAAGGATAAAACAAGTTGAGACGCCACTTCTGGAGTTGAAAAGATGTCCTAATATACAATCCTAATATTATTCAAGAGGAATGGTATTAGCCTCGGACGTTACCTTTCTCATGGGTTCAACGTGTGCCTTCGTCTCTTTAAACCTCTTCTCGATCATGTCGTGTAGGGGTCGAAGACTATCGGATACTCTCGTGGAATGTAGCTGCACACCCTCTTCCAGCACATCAACCTGTTAACACAACAAGATGAACGAGTTGCAAGGAGCCAGAGGACACAAGCCCGGTTTACACAACCATTTTAGACACGGCACTCATAAATTAGGCACGGCACTCCTAACTTGGGCACGGAACTCCTAACTTAGGCACGGCACTCCAACCAGGGGGACCGAGATTACCATTTTACAGGTTCTCAGAACCCTTAAATTGTCGGGCACATGTACCCGGAACATCTCAATTTACACGACAAAAATAAGAGGTGCCGTACCGAAAATGCTTCTCGGTTCGTTTTCGTTATTATTGGCGTGTGTCTAAGGTCAGACGCGAAAATTAGTACGGTTGAACCTCGCTTCATTTTAGGGACACTAACTAAAGGTACATTTTCACTTAAACTAACGCGGTTAATACGGACGCTTTTAGCGGTTCCTACCTGTTCACAAAACAGCTCCTTGAGTTGCTCGACGTACGCTTGGTGATCTGGATTCTGTTCAAGGTACTCGGGGATGAGGAATGCCTGTTAAATTAACAATCAGAGTTTGTAGTTTGTTTGTTTGTTTGTTTGTTTGTTTGTTTGTTTGTTTGTTTGTTTGTTTGTTTGTTTGTTTGTTTGCTTGCTTGATTGTTTGTTTGTTTGCTTGATTGTTTGTTTGTTTGCTTGATTGTTTGTTTGTTTGCTTGATTGTTTGTTTGTTTGCTTGATTGTTTGTTTTTTGTTTGCTTGATTGTTTGTTTGCTTGCTTGCTTGTTTGCTTGCTTGCTTGTTTGATATCTAACCCTGTTTTGCACTGCAGTTTTGTGAACACTTTACGAAACAGGTTAATGTTTGTTACCGGCCTATGTGCGATGTAAAAGAGAGGATTAAATTTAAAGCAAGAATAAACTTCTCGTTATGCGTAAAAATAAGCATTTACAGGACACGAAATCACCTTTTTCATAATGGTGTCAACCGGCGACTAACAAACAAATGTTGGTGTCTCCAAAATGTTCATTCAACAGTAAAAATCGTGTTCAAATATTTTTACATTCACTGTAAGAAGTCCCTGACGAAGTCTTGTCTGCAACGCGAAATACTGGAAACATGATACAAACTTTACCCTCACATCCCTTCTCACTGGTCGTCAAATATATCAAAAGAAAATTACCCTTTCATAGTTGGCGGTTCCACCTTGCACAACCGCTTCCACAATTCCCTGCAGTTTCATACTCAGTGGATTGATATTAAGATTGACGTCAGCCTTCTGCTTGCCAATCACGCTCCTGAGTCCCTTGTTGGCAGACATCATTGTCTCCAGGGCGTACTGGATGGGGCTCACCTCCTCCTACGGTAACAACATTGATGGCAAAGATTTGAGTGGATGAACATATGTTTTTAGGAGAAATGGAACTGTAAGAGAAATGTTCACTGTAACCGAAATCAAGTATAATAATAAGCTTTTGTAATCCACTTTAATTTTGGCCATCATCTATTGAAGAAGTGTGAAAAGAATATGAGGACACGGCTCGACACTAGCGGTAGGCTACTAGTCTCGGACTAGTAAAAGTTTACTTAAGACTAGTGACAATCATACGTTACTGAGTGCCGAGCAGATGCAGATCACACCGCCATCTTGGAAAATGCTGCTTTCAGGCGACTGGGAACTAGTCATGGGTTACGTTTTTGCCAGTGGTTGTGGTAGTCATCTGTTGTCCAATTATAATAAGAAATCAATGGGTCGATTTTGCATTTGCCCGAATATTTCGACTTTATTATTAAAAAGTGTTCCTCAGGGCAACTCGTTATTATAAGGGATGTATATTGGGTTAGTGGAAAAGACTTGGGGACTAGTAATTTCCCAGTCACTAGCCCATAGGCTCGTACCTGAAAAAGTTAGTGTCGAGTCCTGCGACATTCACGATATTTCTCTTCTATCTCATGTGTTATATTTCTAGTTTTGTTTTAAAGAACCTTGGAAGGTTCACTTAGATTGACATTGCTCTCAGGTAGAGCAGAAGACAAATAAAACACATACCACATCACTGCTGATCACTTCAAACCAGCACAGGATTCCAGGGAACTTGTACTTGGTGTAGAGAATCGTTCTCTCCAGCCACATCGTCTGCAAGGCAAATTACAAACAAGGTCCGTCAACTGCCTTAATTTCGAGCAGCTAATCATTTCGTCATGTTTCTATTATTTGTTACTAGTACGCACAAAAAGGACTTTTAAAACAATATTGCCAAACTTATTCGGATTTCGCTGGTCTGATCAACTAAAAGCCGATTAAGGTATGCTAACCGCCGTGGGGAGCGAGTAGCAGTTCACGTTTCGAGCGCTAGCCCTTCGTCAGAGCAAAAAAGGTTTTATTCGGATTTCATACGATCAAAAACAATGCAGAAACAAAACATAAAGAATACTTTGACTAGTGTCTCTATCAGATGGATATTCAGAAATGCGATACACTTTCTTTGGAGCAATTTGTTAAAATGTATTAAAACCAAACAGTATATGAATACATGTATCTGTTGTATGTAGGTGACCGATATTTTTATTTATTTAAACATTTAATATGCGGAGTTTGCCCAAGGGCAAAACTGCTCATCTAGGGGGCTCACTAAATATACCGATATTTGGGGTGCAAAGACCATATTTGGGCAATGTTACGATGCGTTGAATCTCATAAGCTTTGGAAATTAAGAAATGCGATACACTTTCTTTGGAGCAACTTATGACAACCAAACAGTGACTTACCTTAAACTCGTTGTCCTTGGTTTTTTCACCACGATGGAATTTTCGCGAGTACTGGAATTTGTTGATGTTGTTCACATCATAAAACCTACAGCGCAAGAAAAGTAAGAAACATTCACCAAAATCAAAGGCACCCGTTGGGTGGAGTCAACACTGAGCCGCTGTGGCATATAGTGCATGGGCAGCGCGTCCGCCTTTCACGGCGAAGCCCTGGGTTCGAATCCCGGTCAAGGCAGTGGTTCTTCTCAAGGTGTAAAAACATGGCTTTCTATATTGGGGACTGTGAATCCTTCGTGGCTTGGATGACCATGTAAAATGGCAGTCCCGTCTTCAGAAATAGGGACGTAAAGAACCTTTGAGAATGCAAACAAATCTCTGGCGATGATCACCTTCTGTGTCGGCAAATGAGGTCGATATTTGTAACCGGGACTTTGCATCAAAATCACATAAATTGTGTTGCCAATTGCTTGAAACTGGTATTTAATTTTAGAAATGTCAAAAATACAATAAAATATTCAAACTATTATTACAAATGCCATTAAACGAATTATTTCACTTTAATGTCGTCCGGACCCTTTTTGCCTGAAGCGGCCCAAATTATTTTGTATAACAGAAATTGAAAGTATATGTTCAGGGTGAAAGGGGCATGAAGCCAAGAAGGGGGCCTGAGGCCATAGCAACTCTATTACCAGTTACAAAGAAAGTGTCCTATAATTTAACGAGGGTTTTTGAGAACAGTTTTGTAAATAGGTTACATTTCAGATACGATTTAGCATATTAGATAATGTTATCCATTTTGTACATTTCATATTTACCTTCTTAACTCTTGGCTCTTAGGATTTTTATGAATTGTAAACTTTTGCCATAACCACATTGGAACGCCTTTCGTGTATTTTAAAAGGCGAATAAAGACTTATTATTATTATTAACGTCGTGATTTGCACAGTGATGTGTATTTTCTTACTATCATACATCGAGTATTTCTAGATTTAACTCCACCGACAGCCTTGCCGACCTCGTCCCCCAAACCAGGTTTAACGCGCATGGCCGCAATTTGCGTAAAGCACATAATAGCCTAATGCTTTTCAAATGCAACACGGAGCATTTTAAGCGCAGCTTTTTCCCAGCAGTCACTGATTCCTTTAACTTAGGTTAGTAGCCTTATCGTAGGTTAGTACCTTATCGTAGGTTAGTAGCCTTATCGTAGGTTAGTAGCCTTTTCTTAGGTTAGTACCTTATCGTAGGTTCTACAGTTTTTAACTCGTGGATGCGCGCAAGCGCAGAACACGAGTTATTAGGGCTAGGGCTCCGAACTAATTTATTCAACGTTTTATGCTGTGTACTTCGTTTTTTTCTGTGTACATCGGTGACTCTCCGTTGGCTGTCCGAATAGTCTTCGATTTTTCGAAGATGTATTGACGGAGTCAGTATGGCCGTGTTGTTAAAGGTAATTATTATTCTGAAATTCCTTATAATTGATTTATCGCTACAACTATATCGTTAAAAACAGACATTTGGTCGCGTTTCGTATTTACGAAAGAAGCCCGGATATTTATAAGCGCGTTTCGCTTAGCTAAGCAGAATTTAATGTCTTGAATGTACCGCCCGGGCGTGTTGGTAGTTTTGGGAACGTTTTGGATGCAACAGACATAGATGGTAATGTACAACTGTTTTCGCGACAAACCTCTCCGAGTCTCATGGCACGTTCATATTACATCCCTAGGCTCAGAGATAGAACGTGCTACACTCTTTACTCGTCAGGGTGAATATAAGCTTAAAGTTCAGTTGAACGACGAGGAGATGTTTTAAAACTAACATCGATATCGCCCCTGCTCACTGGGGAATGAAAGCCAAGATTTAGTTGGAAAGTGAGGAAAGCAAAGCTAAACAAAGCCATACAACAGCCAAACAAAAGCCAATGGAAAAGCTTAGTAATATACAGAAATGATACGGTAAATATCACTGAAATGTCAAATGGTTTGAATTTCATGGTCGAACGAACAGCTGAGCACTGTATTGTTATCTAGTAAAGGCTTGAATACTGATCAATCTAGGAGTAGGAGACACAAATTAAGATTGTCTGCAGTTAGAAATCGTGATAGAGAACCTTCAAGAATATCGAAGATCTTTTCAACCATGGAAACTCATTTCAAAATCTTGACACTTTTATATAGCCGCCTAGGCACTTGAAGTGCAATTGCATCGAACAACAAAGCCAGTACCCGCAATGTGAGATCTGACAGCACATTAGACACAAGCTTCTTGTGCATGTAACCAAATCCATCTATTAACCATTTGCAGATGTCAGCTAGAGCATTTAGGCAGTACCTTCACCCAGCTCTTTTAAGGTCCCTGTCGACCAAGGGAACGTGAGGAAGGAAGGGACCAACACTAAGAGTGGATGCAAAGGTGGCTTCACCAGGGTTTGAACCCACTACCTCTGCACAACAGACCAACACTTAAACCACTGAGCTTTTAATAATACCACAATGTAGTTAGCCCCGGAGTTAGCAAACTGGATCCAAACTGGATAAAAAGTAATGAGTGAAATTATACATAAAATGATACACATAAAACTGAAATGTAAAGTAAATTATTAGTTCTCAAATAAATAATAGACTAACTGATCCCAAATGATGTCTCGTATTTCAGAAATAAACATGCGATTTCTACTCGGTTTTTAGATAATTGACATTGGAGTCGTCAGTATTCATGTTTAAAACTAAAAGTACTCCTAACCCGTAGAATTTAAGTGCTGGCCTCCTGGGCCCAGTTCCTGAAAGCCAGATTAGCGCTAATCCAGAGTTAATTACCATGACAACTAATATGTTTTGTTGAGAGTTAATCCAGGTTTAGCGCTAATCGGGCTTTCAGGAACCGGGCCCTGTAAGATCCAAGAACTAAGAAATCGGGCCAGTTTCTACTCTATTTGAATCCATTAACCTAATAAATGACAACACTGCAAGCTGTGTTTATACTTACATTTACAATTCGGTTATAGTGTTTGACCCGGCCAGACTGACTAGCTAGCTGTGCGTCCTTTCGTAAATGTGAGAATTTTCCATCGAAAGTCCCTAAAAGTCCTGTCAGCCCTAGAATAACTTAACATCTTGTTATTTCAGTCGAAGAAACCTTTGGTTTCGGCAAAATAATGGTTAAGAATGGCTCAAATCTTAGCTCCCGTTCCTGGGAACATCGGATCGATCTGAGAACCAAGTTCCTGCGGATGTCGAATCTAATTGGTTGATCCTGTCACGTGTTGTCCATCGAACAA
Organism: Actinernus sp. WN-2022; assembly: GCA_030867875.1. NCBI lineage: Eukaryota > Metazoa > Cnidaria > Anthozoa > Actiniaria > Actinernidae > Actinernus > Actinernus sp. WN-2022. Next base: position 35,928,986 of record JAOWCC010000577.1, read on the forward strand.
TGGGCTCTTGTGTAATCTGATTGGTTAACGGCGAAAAAGTGCGACGTTGAAAAAAAAACACTTGCGATTGAAGACTCGTGCCGGCCAAAGGCCTGACCCGAGTAATAAAATCCCGTAGGTTTCCATTGTGACATCACAATTCGGGTAACTTCTATTCTAGTTGAATTGCTGCTCCAGTCTCTCGAAGAAAACTAATTTAGACAACTGAAGTTTATTAGAAATAGAATTTGGAGCAAAAAGAGTTAATGTTGTTTTATGGCTTTACTTGCACTTTAAAGATCAATTTGATTTAGCTACACTAAATAATAACTTTGTCACACAATCCTTGTTCAGATTGGAAGGTTCCAGAACTACTGACTGCATGCGTCAACCAATTAGCCATTATCAAGCGAAGGTTCTAGTCGTAATCAAGCTATGAATAGGTCGTTTATTCCACACACAATAGTAATTTAACTCGTGGATGCATGCATGTGCAGAACGAGTTATTGGGTTTAGATGGATACGAGATAATTTATTCGTCGTTTTATTTCAATTCTGTGACTCAACGACTCGCCGTTGACTTTCCGAATGACCGTCCAAGGTTTCGAAAAGATTTGGTCATGCTGGAGATGTATTGACGGTGCCCATCTAATGCCAGACACTTCAAACCTGGACAGACATGGTAGTGGGTCCCTATCGATCACTTAGTGGTGATGACGTAACGATGACGTCATCGGTCACGTGATTTTAAGTACATGTCTATATCTCCCTCATTTCTAATGTCAGCTGGCTCAAACCTAGACAGACATGGTAGTCGGTTGCTATCAATCAGTTAGTGGCGATGACGTAACGATGACGTCATCGATTAGGTGATTTTACGTCATCGATTACGTGATTTTAAGTACATGCCAATATCTCTATCATTTCTAATGCCAGACAGTTTAAACTTGGACAGGTATGGTATTAATTTCTCACGAATCACTTATTAGTGATGACGTCATTGGTCACATGATTTTTAGTATATACCAAAATAGCTCACTGACCATCCACGAGTTGCCCTTAGGGGCCCTATGTTTATATACATTATACCTTATACCTTATACCGTACTTCATCTGAACTATCATCATTATGTCTTTAGTAATGTTGGAGTTTATACAGACTTGTCATTTGCTTAATTTTGTAAATATAAAGTAATTCGCCTTGTTAGGTGCCATTTTACATTCATTCATTCATTCATTCATTTATTTTATTTATATTCATTTTGTGATTTGTTTCCATGCAGGCTGCGTCATAAATCATCTCATTTGCATATCGTACTAACCCGACTATTCCCTGTATTTGTATTTTGTACGTACCGTGTTGAATTTCTGCGTTCAGTTAAAACTTAAATTTGAAGTTCAAAGATTTCAACTTTTAGGAATAACGCTATTGTTCATACAGACAATTTCAATTAAAGCCGCCTCAAACCGCGGATCGCGCAATGCGACCCCTCGCCACCAATACTTACTATGGTCAGCCTGTGGAAACATCGCTTTAAAATTATGAATACCTTCGATACCGATTTTGCTCTTTTTTGACCTTGCTTACACAAGGAATGTTCAATTCCCCACCACATAAACTCACAGATATGTTTTGCATAGTGAGTCAAAAATGTAGTATATTTGCAGTCCCTTTTAAAGTTGCGAATTTTACAGTGTGGACTCTACAACCGTGAACGGAAGTTGATTTTTTAGACTTTATGTTCTCTGTTGTCCAATCAGCGACGTCTCTGAAAACAATGAAATCTACATTTCTGCGATGCCATCCAATCATAACAAAGGTTTAAAAAAATTTCTGAACCATTGTTCCATATCACGCATATGATTGGCTGCTGCTGAAAAAAGGCGGAACAAAGCAATGACCGTTCACGGTTCGAGTGAACTTACTGTAAACTCTCGCATATTCTATAGACAAAATCCAAAACATCCATGAGTAGAATACATTTTATGCAAAAAGAACAACTAAAAAATTAGGTCGAAATAAGAAATGTTTGTGTGTGTGGTATGGTTTTCTGGGTACTATGGTTAACCCACAAAATCAACTTCCCTTTACATTTGCTAAATCAAAGAGCCCGGGTGGCGCAGTGGTTAAGTGCTTCGCCTCTCATGCACCTCTGTGCCCAGGTTCGATCCCCGGACGTGGCGCCATATGTGAGTTGAGTTTGTTGGTATATCGCCCTTGTTCCGAGGGTTTTTCTCCGGGTCCTCCGGTTTTCCTCCCTCCACAAAAACCATCACGGTAAATTCCCATTCGATCTGTGGATTAGCCGGGTCCTGGCTTTGTTCAGCCCCTAGGGTTGTTTTGGGTTCCGTTAGAAATTCAGTTAGAACGGTTTTCGATTGAGTGTCGTAAAACCAGTGAGTCAATCACGAGCAAGAAAAAACGAAATGAACCAATCACCAATTAAAGTACTTCGAGATTGGTTTTACTTGAACCAATCACGAGGGAATGACGACCAACCCATCAAACTCAAAATCAATCACCTAACTGCTTGCCCGAAAACCGCTCTACTACCTAGACCAACCTCAAAACAGCATCGGTACAAAAATAAATAGAACAGCAGTAGAAATGAAAACATAATATATACTATGCAGGTTGGCGCAGTGGTAAAACACTCGCCTCTTACCGCTGCGGTCCCGGGTTCGATTCCCATATGTGAGTTAGATTTGTTCTTGATTCCTTATCTGCATTCGACGGTTTTACCGGGTTCTCCGGTTTTCCTCCCTCCGTAAAAATCAACCGCGAGTCGAGTGTAGTGTGTCCAAAACAGTTCATGTAGTGGGGAGTGTGCGAGGAGTAAAGCAGGCCCCCATCAGCTGTAAGCTGTAATACTCAGCCTGCTATAACAAATAAAATATGTTTTTATGCTCACTTTGTGATCTGTTCCATGACATTCTTGCCGCGGAATTTACGTCTCTCCACGGGGACTGGGTCTACCTTGTTAATCTGCATGTCTTGGCTGGGTTAAGTTTCAAATTTTCAAGCAGCTTTTACAATTGTATCTGTCATAACGTTATTTGTCATTATATTTGTATAAATTGTGCTATGAATGTTTTGTTTTTGTTCAAATTAGATCACTTTAACTCTCCATCATTCATTTCTTCAAAAGGCTTTCGAGAACACGTTGAGTGCAGAGAATATATGAATGTAGTAAGGAGTGTGTGTGGAATTGAGTCTCCGATACATAGCATATCTTGATAGATAATATATGAATATAGTAAGGAGTGTGTGTGGAATGAGTCTCCGATACATAGTATATCTTGATAGATAATATATGAATGTAGTAAGGAGTGTGTGTGGAATGAGTCTCCGATACATAGTATATCTTGATAGAGGCCTAATCAGCCTGGTTCATCCGAGGATAAACAAAATTTCAAAAACTCATGAATAATTAATGAGCATTTTGTCCAATCAGATGAAGCATATCAGTCACGTGCATGCTCCTTTATACCTAAAATCTCATCATTCTAAAAAGCGGAGGGATTTGAATTCTGTTCCAGGGGAAAACGGGGTTAATGATTGAGACAATGGATAAGCACCTTGCAACTCTTGGAATTTCTATTGATGTTTCAGCTTTCTCATTGAATTGCTAATTAGGATGAACGTTTTATATAAAGAATACTAATGAACATGAAATATTATATAAAGTTTCATCCTAATTAAGAATTCACTGATAAAGACCTAAAGATAGCAATAAGTACACGGAACATAAGGTACCAGGATAATAAATTTTGCACTAAATTTACTAATATCAGCAGACTACCGAGATAAACAGATAATATTTTTTTAATGAAGTTATCCAACTACCATTACTTGTTTACCGAGCCACTGTTTAGTTCCAATTATTAAACCAAACTCAAAGCCGTAAAATAATAAAAACATGCAGTAAACTTACATATATTGTGCCGGAGTCAAAAATTTAGAGTCTGCCGTCATGTCAGTCACATCGCTTTCCAAATCTTGACCTTTATCGATGTAAACAATGCACGACACCAAATCCTTCAAACGCAGGTTCTTCTTGCATTGCGAAACGCCGCTTCAAACAACATAGTATGGTAATTTCTTCATGTCATTCCCTGGAGATGTTCGTAATCGCAGGCGGTGATTACTCAAATATCTTGCATAGCGTTGTGAATACAAAGGTTCAATGGTTCATAAAGCAACCACAGTACATTTAACATAGAATGCTAACGCACTCCTAGAGCGAAAAGGATACACTGTCCATTGGAGTTCTTGATGTCATCTCCTGGCGGTGTTAGGTATGTCAGCATCTGGATATAGATAAGAAATAGTAAATCCGGCATAATTTAACATATTGTTATGTGGAAAAATACCAACACCGCCACGCAGTAACGCCTTCACGTCATTGTTCATACCTTAGCGATGGGATACTGGCTTTGCATTCTCACACTGAAGTCACTTAGTCTCTCGTATTCTTTCCCGCGATACACAAACACTTTGTCCTGCAAAAGCAAAAAGGAATTGATGTCTGTAAACTTCTTCAGGACTCAAGGCAGATTAACTTGGATAATAGGTAAGGCACATGCTGTTCAACATTCAATGCCTTCTTTCCATTGTCTGTTCTAAAGTTTCGACCACAATTCTGAGCTTCTCTTTACTGCCTCAACATGATGGATCCTTCTCAGAAAAAGCTTGAATAACTCAAAAAGTAGCAGTTGTTTATCTAAACTTATCACTTCAGAGAGCCGCAGTGATACAGTGCCTAGTGCATCCGCCTGTACGCTGAATGTTCGGGAAAACAGTAAAGACAGTGGCTGGTTCTCAACATTGGGGATTGTGAATCCCTCGTGGCTCAGATGACTGCATACAATAGCCGACCCGTCTCTAATTGTAGACGTAAAAGGGCCATTGAAGACGAAAACAAAACCATGGCAGTGACCAAGATAATCAACAGGAGACGCTGGTAGAAGAGTGAACAGTACAGCTTACCCTTAAGAAGGTGGGGAAACCTTTGCCATAAAATCCAACCCTGAAATATTCAGGTTCACCACGGACCTGCGTGATGATGTTGTCGTAGAACTTGGCTTGTTTGATCTGACACGAAAATGAAAGTTAAAACCTGCTTTTCCTTTATACTTACTTTGCCACTGTATACAACCATTCTCTCAGACTGTACTGGAGCTACTTGAGAGCATAACGTGAAACCTAAGCAGGCCACAAGTCCTGATCTATCTTCTTCTCTCATCAACCCCTCTTAGGCCTCTCACTCGCTTCCCCGATTCTAACTACCCCAACGCCGTCACCTCTCTTCTCCTGCTGTCGTGTATGGTTGAGTACCTACCAGTATCTGGCTCAGTTTGATGTACTCAAATGTCTGTTCCTCGTACTGTTTGGCCAGCTGCTTACACATGGAGATGGCTTCTTCCCAACACTGCAAAAAAAATCAAAATGCTACTTTTCCTCATCTTCACAATTATATGTACTGAAAGAGTGTAAGACAAAAATGCCTTTTTAGTGACACATCGTTTTGGTGTCGTCTAGGCTAAAGCAACCACTATTTCCACAATTTCCTTGCCAATTTATGCAATTGGGATAAATATATACACGTTCGCTCTATTTTCGCGCCATTTTATGCACGAGATAAATCTAGATTCGTTCGCGCCACATGCTCACCACTTTCAAGATGGACTCCTTTCCGATGGCACGCATAACAATGACATCAACTATTCCAATTTCGAAACCAGTATTTTGTTTTATGTTTACTTCATAACTGTGTCCTAACGATTTTTTCCCACCTTCCCTTTGTCAAAATGGTTGATCATATCACTGTAAAGCATTTCCTTCAATTGACGTTGGGTTGTAGAATGGTACTTGCCCTGACCCGTTAATACAGCTTCATCTGACCACTGAGGAACAGAAGGATGTATACTGATTAGAGAGCTCAAAAATTAGGAAGACAAATCTGGGGATACATTCCTGTATTTTTTGTATTCACACGACTGGAATCACACTTTATGCCGCCTCCCGGTTAGCTCAGTGGTTAAGCTCCGGTCTGTCGCGTGCAGGAGGTCGCGGGTTCAAACCCCGGTTGGACCAACACTCAGGGTCTTAAAATAACTGAGTAGAAGGTGCTGCCTTTGTGAAACAATCTCGTTCTCGAACTGCAAATAGTTAGACCTTCACGTCTTCTCGGATAAGGTACCACGTCTGCCTCAAGTTTACCAGACGGTTACGAGTTACCGACGTTAAATAAGGTTGCTTTACTTTACTGTACATTTTTACACCTTCGAATAAGCAATAATAGCCTGTTTGCAGGCGGTGGAGGGTGTTTTTCGCGCAGCAAACGGATCATCGAAGCGGCCGCCATAGTGGCCGAGCGTGATTAAGACCTGGGATCGAATGACAAATGGAGGGGGGAGGGGGAGAAGCAGAAAGGAAAGACCGCCTGCACGAAAACCCCTGGTTTCCGAGTATCCGCCCACCACGCACATGACTTCCGTTACTTGTAACGCATTCTTAATTGACCAATAGGAGTCGAAGTGTGACAGCCTGCCAATTTTGATTTGGTTTGATTGAAATGAAGCGTGCAATTCAAAACAAACTTCGCTCGCTGTCAAATGAAATGCAAAATGAGGTACAAAATTGTCAATTGGTTCTCATATATGTAAATTTCAACAAAACCAGCTATTTTTATTAAAAGTTCTACATGGAAAGAACTGTGACAGTACCACTTTAGAATATATACGTAGACAGTTCGGTTTTAGCTTGTTGCGTTCGCCCCATCAGTCTCTCAAAGAGTTTGCAAATCCTCCGAAATATATACCAACATTATTACAAGCTGCTTCAAAAAGCCATAGATAGAGCAGTCCAGCTCCGCAGCAGCAGTCTGGCGAACCAGAAGAAGTGCGATACAAGCGGCAGAGGACAAATACAGGATCGAAAAAATCTCTAGACTTCAAAGAAAACTCTGATGGAGAAAATGTTTTGTCAGAACTCGATATTGAAGAACTCGTGGACAAACAAACTACGAGTGCAAAGTACACAAGTAAAAGTTGTGATCGTCAACCCTAACGAGAGCCATAGAAACGATAAGCTCTTTCTCTGAGGAGTCGAAGTCCATGTTAGTGAATATTTGCCGAAAGAAATGGACGACCGTTGCATAAATGTATTGAGGCGGTTTCTGGTTATTTCCTCTACTGTACATCGCTACTGTACATCGCCACTGTACATCGCCGTGAAGCTCTGCAATCTGGAACCAGGGTAAAGGCGAAGGAGATAACTTTGAAAACAGAGCCTACTTCTAAGTAAAGATCTTCTTGCGCTTTGGAAAGAGTATGATATTTACCCGGGTATTTACGGTTTACGAACTTGTGAAAAGAGAACTCGACAACAAACCTCTCGCAGTTCGCCGATCACCGCCTTCGCGGTCCTTTCTCCGCGGGTGTTCTCTCTAGAAAACCTCTGGAACCAGGGTACTTCACCTTAGTCTTCAAAAAAGACAAAGGTTTTTGTATTACTCGCCATATTTTATCAACTGCAAGCTCAGTACACAACACTTATTCCTTTCAGTTCTTGCTCAGTTTCAACACTTGCCGCGATAAGCTTTGATTGACACCGTTTCAGCCAATCATATTCCCCGTCCGCTGGTGGACGGGATATAACTTTTGTACTCAGAAACCAGGGGTTTTCGGGCAGGCGGTATTTCAGCTTCTTCTCCCCCTCCCTCTCCCCCCTCCATTTGTCATTCGATCCCAGGTCTCAATCACGCTCGGCCAATATGGCGGCCGCTTCGATGATCCGTTTACTGCGCGAAAAAACACCCTCCACCGCCTGAAAGCAGGCTAAATAAGCAAAGAAACGGTTATTGCCAACTGACCAATTTTCCTTCATACTTAAGCTTAGAAAATGAGGTCTAACCATGGCAAAAGCCACGGAAATTAATCAAGAGCCTTTAAAAATATTAACAGTTTAAGAATGTCGTCTTTCTGATTCATTCAAATGACGGAGTTACGGTACAGTAAGTTACAGTACGGTTACGGTAATGCTACGGGAAGGCTACGGGAAGGCTACGGGACGGCTACGGGACATGCCGTATTTTTGTTCCACCATACGAAAATCTGCTCAACCCCTTAACTTGAATACTTACGTCGAGAAGATCGGCGTGAAGCAGCTGGGTGAATGCTGCCTCTGTGAAGTTATCGACAGCCAAGTGAAGGTCACATAACTTGTGGACATATCTGATTAAACAAGAAACACTGTAAGCAAAGTCGACAAGAAAAAGTACAGAGCAATGTGTTTAAAATTTGTGTGATGTTATATGTAGGAATGTTGTCATTACCTGATAAACATCTCCTCCCTCCTGATGTCTTTGTAGAAGTTCTGATAGAAAGAACATTACCACATCATCAACCAACTAAACATTTTTATATAATAATCAGTCCGAAACGCACGCTCTGATTGGTCAAGAGCCGTGTGTTATTAGAGGACACACATGGTGGCGTCATGAGCGCGCGCAACCAATTCCTCAACTCGTTTTCATTGGATATTTTCATAGCTTTAGTTTTTGTGATTATTATATAAAAGAAATAGATTCCATTCTGTCGTGCGTCTATCCTCTTATAGATGCACAGATGACGCCAAAACGTGAAGAGAACATCAGTTACGCCACTCGACTTCTTTGTTCTCTTCACGTTGTGACGTCATCTGTGCATCTATAAGAGGACAGAAGCACGGCAGAAAGGAATCTATTTGTTAAATATAAAGCATGCCAGGAACAGTATTATGTGCAGGTTTGTCTATCTGAGTCTTTTCATTTTTCTACTTTGCGACATACTTAACCAATATGCTAAAAAACACTGACATGTTTCTTCAACGCAGTGTGCTAGGAAACCTAACCCACGGTCCCACCGGACAAAGAAAGATGGGGCATGTACTTTTACCCACAATCCTTTGCGCGCGAAAATCTTTAAATCGGTTATAAAATCGCTGTAGAGAGTTTGTAAATCTTAAAAAGAAGTCAGTACAAGTACTTTTGTCAATACACTGTCATGGAAGAGAACAGAGACTTTGTACGTGTGTGTTCTACTGTAAAAAGAAGTCAGTACAAGTACTTTTGTCAATACACTGTCATGGAAGAGAACAGAGACTTTGTACGTGTGTGTTCTACTGTAATAAGAAGTCAGTACAAGTACTTTTGTCAATACACTGTCATGGAAGAGAACAGAGACTTTGTACGTGTGTGTTCTACTGTAAAAAGAAGTCAGTACAAGTACTTTTGTCAATACACTGTCATGGAAGAGAACAGAGACTTTGTATGTGTGTTCTACTGTAAAAAGAAGTCAGTACAAGTACTTTTGTCAATACACTGTCATGGAAGAGAACAGAGACTTTGTACGTGTGTGTTCTACTGTAAAAAGAAGTCAGTACAAGTACTTTTGTCAATACACTGTCATGGAACAGAACAGAGACTTTGTACGTGTGTGTTCTACTGTAATAAGAAGTCAGTACAAGTACTTTTGTCAATACACTGTCATGGAAGAGAACAGAGACTGTGTACGTGTGTGTTCTACTGTAAAAAGAAGTCAGTACAAGTACTTTTGTCAATACACTGTCATGGAAGAGAACAGAGACTTTGTACGTGTGTGTTCTACTGTAAAAAGAAGTCAGTACAAGTACTTTTGTCAATACACTGTCATGGAAGAGAACAGAGACTTTGTATGTGTGTTCTACTGTAAAAAGAAGTCAGTACAAGTACTTTTGTCAATACACTGTCATGGAAGAGAACAGAGACTTTGTACGTGTGTGTTCTACTGTAAAAAGAAGTCAGTACAAGTACTTTTGTCAATACACTGTCATGGAAGAGAACAGAGACTTTGTACGTGTGTGTTCTACTGTAAAAAGAAGTCAGTACAAGTACTTTTGTCAATACACTGTCATGGAAGAGAACAGAGACTTTGTACGTGTGTGTTCTACTGTAAAAAGAAGTCAGTACAAGTACTTTTGTCAATACACTGTCATGGAAGAGAACAGAGACTTTGTACGTGTGTGTTCTACTGTAAAAAGAAGTCAGTACAAGTACTTTTGTCAATACACTGTCATGGAAGAGAACAGAGACTTTGTACGTGTGTGTTCTACTGTAAAAAGAAGTCAGTACAAGTACTTTTGTCAATACGCTGTCATGGAAGAGAACAGAGACTTTGTACGTGTGTGTTCTACTGTAAAAAGAAGTCAGTACAAGTACTTTTGTCAATACACTGTCATGGAAGAGAACAGAGACTTTGTACGTGTGTGTTCTACTGTAAAAAGAAGTCAGTACAAGTACTTTTGTCAATACACTGTCATGGAAGAGAACAGAGACTTTGTACGTGTGTGTTCTACTGTAAAAAGAAGTCAGTACAAGTACTTTTGTCAATACACTGTCATGGAAGAGAACAGAGACTTTGTACGTGTGTGTTCTACTGTAAAAAGAAGTCAGTACAAGTACTTTTGTCAATACACTGTCATGGAAGAGAACAGAGACTTTGTACGTGTGTGTTCTACTGTAAAAAGAAGTCAGTACAAGTACTTTTGTCAATACACTGTCATGGAAGAGAACAGAGACTTTGTACGTGTGTGTTCTACTGTAAAAAGAAGTCAGTACAAGTACTTTTGTCAATACACTGTCATGGAAGAGAACAGAGACTTTGTACGTGTGTGTTTTACTGTAAAAAGAAGTCAGTACAAGTACTTTTGTCAATACACTGTCATGGAACAGAACAGAGACTTTGTACGTGTGTGTTCTACTGTAATAAGAAGTCAGTACAAGTACTTTTGTCAATACACTGTCATGGAAGAGAACAGAGACTTTGTACGTGTGTGTTCTACTGTAAAAAGAAGTCAGTACAAGTACTTTTGTCAATACACTGTCATGGAAGAGAACAGAGACTTTGTATGTGTGTGTTCTACTGTAAAAAGAAGTCAGTACAAGTACTTTTGTCAATACACTGTCATGGAAGAGAACAGAGACTTTGTACGTGTGTGTTTTACTGTAAAAAGAAGTCAGTACAAGTACTTTTGTCAATACACTGTCATGGAAGAGAACAGAGACTTTGTACGTGTGTGTTCTACTGTAAAAAGAAGTCAGTACAAGTACTTTTGTCAATACACTGTCATGGAACAGAACAGAGACTTTGTACGTGTGTGTTCTACTGTAAAAAGAAGTCAGTACAAGTACTTTTGTCAATACACTGTCATGGAAGAGAACAGAGACTTTGTATGTGTGTTCTACTGTAAAAAGAAGTCAGTACAAGTACTTTTGTCAATACACTGTCATGGAACAGAACAGAGACTTTGTACGTGTGTGTTCTACTGTAAAAAGAAGTCAGTACAAGTACTTTTGTCAATACACTGTCATGGAACAGAACAGAGACTTTGTACGTGTGTGTTCTACTGTAAAAAGAAGTCAGTACAAGTACTTTTGTCAATACACTGTCATGGAAGAGAACAGAGACTTTGTACGTGTGTGTTCTACTGTAAAAAGAAGTCAGTACAAGTACTTTTGTCAATACACTGTCATGGAAGAGAACAGAGACTCTGTACGTGTGTGTTCTACTGTAAAAAGAAGTCAGTACAAGTACTTTTGTCAATACACTGTCATGGAAGAGAACAGAGACTTTGTACGTGTGTGTTCTACTGTAAAAAGAAGTCAGTACAAGTACTTTTGTCAATACGCTGTCATGGAAGAGAACAGAGACTTTGTACGTGTGTGTTCTACTGTAAAAAGAAGTCAGTACAAGTACTTTTGTCAATACACTGTCATGGAAGAGAACAGAGACTTTGTACGTGTGTGTTCTACTGTAAAAAGAAGTCAGTACAAGTACTTTTGTCAATACACTGTCATGGAAGAGAACAGAGACTTTGTACGTGTGTGTTTTACTGTAAAAAGAAGTCAGTACAAGTACTTTTGTCAATACACTGTCATGGAACAGAACAGAGACTTTGTACGTGTGTGTTTTACTGTAAAAAGAAGTCAGTACAAGTACTTTTGTCAATACACTGTCATGGAAGAGAACAGAGACTTTGTACGTGTGTGTTCTACTGTGTTAGGTTCGCATGGGATTGTGGTCAAATGTACAGCCGCCATATTTTGCCGAACGGCGGATTGGATGATGTTATTAGCTTTCAATCAATGCCGCGTTGGTTGAACTAACAAGAGAAGCTAACGACGAATCGTTTGTTTACGGTAACCACGATAGCGGCCATGTTGGTTGAACTAACAAAAGAAGCTGACGAGGAATCGTGTGTTTACGGTAACCAAGATGGCAGCGATGTTGGTTGAACTAAACAAACGATTCCTCGTTAGCTTCTCTTGTTGCGGTAACCAAGATGGCGGCGATGTTGGTTGAACTAACAAGACAAGCCAAGATGGCGGCGATGTTGGCTGAACTAACAATAGAAGCGAACGAGGAATCGTTTGTTTAGGGTAACCAAGATGGCGGCGATATTGGTTGAACTAACAAGAGAAGCTAACGAGGAATCGTTTGTTTACGGTAACCAAGATGGCGGCGATGTTGGTTGAACTAACAAGAGAAGCAAACGAGGAATCGTTTGTTTACAGTAACCAAGATGGCGGCGATGTTGGTTGAACTAACAAGAGAAGCTAACGAGGAATCGTTTGTTTACGGTAACCAAGATGGCGGCGATGTTAGTTGAACTAACAAGAGAAGCTAACAAGGAATCGTTTTTTTTACGGTAATCAAGATGGCAGTGATGACGTCACGTGAACAAGAACAACAAAACGTTTATTTTACTCTGGGTGGAACTAATTTTTTACAGATGTTTAACTGACACCCCACACATGCTCACAAACACTCACATCCGCAAGCAATGAAATATTGTAATAAATTTTAGTTAAACAGAGAAGAAAAGTTCTGAAAAAACCACAAGGCTAACGAGTCACACCCACCTAGGCAGTCAGAAAAATACAACTACTTTGCGAACTGGACCAAGGATTGATGAAGTAACACGTTATTCGGAAACAATTAAATCGTGATGTTCAGATCACTACCTACCAAGACGTTGACAGTACAACTCATTCGATTGTCAATGTTCTCGTCTCCTTGAATCACGGTACGATAGTCCAGCAGTCGTTCCATCAGCTTAGTAACCAGCTGCACGAACCTCAAGCCTTGTTCTTGTAGTTGAGGGTGCCGGTTAAACAGGTCATACAGGCTGAAAACAGATAGGCAGAGTGGAAAGACCTGCCAAGCTTTAACCTGCCAAGCTTTAAATCTCAACTTAAGACTTACTTGTTTAAACTAGCCTTTGATCTATAGTTTGTATATATTTATTTATTATTTATCTAGACGTATATGTAATGCGCGCATGAACATATTCACATGTAATGCGCGCAATATAAATTAAATATTATTATTATTATTAAAGATGCTCGCAAGCATAGCATAATACCTTTCGAAACAAATGTCTCGCAAATAAGACATCGTTTGCATGTTTTCTACTGGACTGTTAACGTTCTGTGGGCAATATTGACTCACGGATCCACATAGCAGGTCTGGGAGTCTTTGTCTACAATTCGTCACTCACTCACTCGTTGGCTCCTTGACTAATATGGAAACTAGAGTTCAAACGTGTACTATCGTAACGCAATTATCATCGGCGGTTTTCTTCACTATACCAGAAGAATCGGAGACTCTTCGCATATATGACAGCGCCAAATGCTTCTAACACATGTATACGAGGCGTTAGTGTTTAGAAAACTTGTCTTATTTGCAACCTAATGAGAGAGAACTTTCCCGAGGACGACTGACTCACATCTGATGGAACAGCTCCTTGTAGGACTCGTCTCCTTTTCCCCCTTCAACCAGCACATCAAGTTTACTGATTATTTCAGTTTCAACCTACGCAAAAAAAACAGTAAGTAAAATTGGTAGTATGTTCTAAGATGTTCATAATGCATATTTCAACAGAGCCGTAATCCCCTTCTAATAACGAGGAAAAAGCTTAAAGAGTGGAATTAGTAAAACACTTCAACGCTGGGAACACTTCGACTCTACGTGTATTTCAGGGGTTCGATCTTTCTCTTTCCTCCATCAGTCGTATACCAAATTTGGAACGCTATTCCTAATAGTCAAACTTTTACGCTTGTCCATAATTGTTTCTCAGATTATATCCCTAGTGCTGTTCAATTAGCCCAGTAACATCAAATATCCAGAATATAGAACTAAAAGGATGGAACTGACTTTTTAGAACGTTCCTAAAGCAAGGAGTAGAGTGGAATACATGCACATTGATTTGATTAATGCGTCTATAGTACTAACCGATATGAAACCTCCAGTCGTCTTGTAGTCAACCTCAATCATGTTGTAAAATATTGGAATCGTTGCCCTCCGCAGATCTGTAAAACAAAATCAGCACTAAAAGCTTTACACGAGATAGAACTGATCACATTTTTTCTCTAAGGAAACAGGACGAGTAGTGGTGACAAAACACGGCGTCCAGATAAAGGATTACACACCGTTCTGTGGTATAAGGGTCATTTCCAGGAAGGGCCCGACAAGTCCAGGAATGAATTTCGTCTTGTGTGTTCCTATAAAAACACAAGGAAAGTTGGCATCTTTTAACATAGGTTGACCATTATAGCAACTATGTTGGTGAAGAAGTACATCTTATCTTGATTTGGGTTTTTACAAGAGAGCATAAGTAAGAGAGGGAATCGCCAGTACGCGCGCTTGTGCGATGTGATGTCTAATAAAATAACCGGCAGCAGTCGAGCTGAAGCAAGTGCGAGAGTGCACGATAACAAAATAGTTTCGCGCCATGAGATTGTTGTCGCACGATCACGCACTTTGCTTCAGATGTTTTGGGTTACTAAAATATTTGTTTACAGGATTCCCTCTCTTATTTATGCTCTCTTGGTTTTATAATTAAAGGAGCAAACGAAAGGAAGCAAACCAATTTCCGCTCGCAGTCTGGTTAATCACAAATGAATAGAAACCTAAACGTTATTTTTTTTATTATCATACTATGAAATATCGATCAGTCTACATCGGTTAATAGTTGAATGGTAGAATATTTCTTAATTTGAGTGTTGTATCTATGAGTTAGAGGCTCCAAAATGCCAAAGAATGCGACGTCTATCCAGAAATCATTTATTATACGAAACAAGCTGTTAGAGATCAATCATACATTTTATAAATATCCATGTTATAATTATAGTTCGTATCAGTGATTTTACCAAATGTTTAGACTAAATTAGATAATAGTTTCATTCCCAAGGTGAAGGATATAGCAGTCAATTCCTGGGTGGACGTCACATTCATTAGCATTTTACAGATATAAACCTCTATAACTCATACCCGAAACACTCAAATCAAGATAGTCTACTATTTACTTGATGTATAATTGATATTTGTGATAACAAAGTAAACGTTACGTGCACTTTAAGTGGTTAGGTAACAATGAATAATGTTCATTTAATAGTTACTTAGGCTGTGCCACATATCGTTGATCTTGAGTCCGATGATCATTCTCATGTCAGAGTACCTGCAGGTGAACATAAACTCACATTACCGATGATCATTCTCATGTCAGAGTACCTGCAGGTGAACATAAACTCACATTACCGATGATCATTCTCATGTCAGAGTACCTGCAGGTGAACATAAACTCACATTACCGATGATCATTCTCATGTCAGAGTACCTGCAGGTGAACATAAACTCACATTACCGATGATCATTCTCATGTCAGAGTACCTGCAGGTGAACATAAACTCACAGTTACCATTGAGGATAAAAGGAGCCCGAGTTTGGCAAAAAAAAATGAACTTTTACTTCTCGGTATAATGTTTTTTGTACTTTGTTGTTATTTGTGCTGTTGTTACAGTGCGTCTACCGTAACCGGGGCCACTTGGACAACGAGAACCAATCACATTGCACTTAGACAACGAGAACCAATCACATTGCAGACTAAGACAACGAGAACCAATCACATTGCAGACTAAGACAATGAGAACCAATCACATTACACTTAGATAACAAGAACCAATCACATTGCAGACTAAGACAATGAGAACCAATCACATTGCACTTAGACAACGAGAACCAATCACATGCTTGGCAAAAATATTTGAAATTTAACGTCTCAAGATATAAAGTGGTTGTATTGTGGTCTATTCATATTTCTACTGTATGGAAATGCTTTGTGTGTTTTTTCTTTGCTGTCGTTGTTTACTCTCGCTGTCGCTGTCGCCATTTACATCTTCTTCTTTTTTCTTCTCCTTCTCCTTTTTATTTTTCTTCTAATTTTCAAACTTTCACTTCACATTTGAACGAGTTTCCTTTTAAAGTGCACCTAACCCCTTTTGCAATTTTTATACATATGAAACTTTGAAAGGTTTTGAGTACTTCCGCGAATAATTTTTTGGCTTACAGAGAATATTCTATGTTCTAGGCTTGTTTGAAATGGTGAACATTTGACCTTTCCTGACCCATGACCGCGTAAGAAAAAGCCTGGGTCGATTCTGGATCTTACGTCACCTCATTAATGCATTATTCTCCATGGCGCCTTTCTATCACAACAACATCGACATATAGATAATTTATACGGTCTGTGAGTTGTTAGCAAAGAAAACAGTTATTTTAGACAAAATACAAAACGTTTATTCAACTTATTGCAAAGTCGAATGAATTAGATGACGTAAGATCCAGAATCGACCCAGGCTTTTTCTTACGCGGTCATGGGTGAGGAAAGGTCAAATTTTCACAATTTCAAACAAGCCTTTCTTTGTAAGCCAAAAATTTCTTCGCAGAAGTACTCAAAACCTTTCAAAGATTCATATGTATAAAAATCGCAAAAGGGGTTAGTTGCACTTTAAGGTCTTAGTTAAATCAAGTACGCATTGTCTGTGTGGTGTCCTGTTGTGTCGTACACGTATCACATTGTCGTCGCTCTTTCGTTTTGTTTGTTGTTGTAGCTGTTGTTCGTTGCGCACGTGGACACTTAAGTGCGTTAAAATGTACGGAACCCCCATCCCTCCCCCCTGTTTCCCTATAAATTTAATGGTTAATCGTTAATTACACATGTGTACACAAGGGAGGGGTGGGTGGATAGTTTCCCAGAAACCGTGATTGATACAAATGGGATGTACCACCTTACTTTTGAAGGATCTTGTCCTGCTTGGCCTGGCTGAAATTCTCGAGTTGTAATGATTCTTGCGTGATGAATGCCACAGAGAGGTGGAAAAAGTTATTCCAAAGCTGAAACGACAACATAAGTCACGCATTATGATTGGCCCTGAATCTGAGTAGGTTCCAAATTTATGACAGCTGGAGAGAATGTAATGATGCCTGCAACACTCTCGTCGACTCTCTTCCTCATATTCAGGGTTGCTACAGAAGTCTTACTTTTCCCTGATTCAACTTAAACCGGAGGCCCTGATCTCAAGTTACGTTTGACTGGGAAACGTTCATTCGATTCTCGTCAGCTCTTTGATCCCCAGCCCTAAAACCAAAATGAAGAGCGAGGGAATCACTTACCTGGTACTCAAAATCATCTCCTATCAAAAACATATCATGTAAAGCTTCAGAGAAGTATTGAATGGTGTTGAGAATGACACTACAACAGAAAAAAACGTTAAACCATTGGTACACGCTATGCCATCAATTAAAAAAATGCCAAGCAACAAGATCCCTCGTTACTTACCCGTTCTGTACCATGTTCATAACCACCCAGTCCTTGGGGTACACATTGTTACTAACGAACTCACGGAACAGCAGAAACAGCTCCATCAGAAAATCCTGAGAACAAAATAAAATCTATATATTTTCCATTTTTTCATCAAACACGTCACATACTCTATGAAATGTTACCATATGAAGTCTCGGTCGTAACTAAAGCCACTGAGACAGTGAGAGCTTTTGTGTGTTTTTAAGAGTCTGAAGCAATGTATAACATCCCAATTGATAACTCGTGGATACAACGTTAATAGGCCTTTTGCAGAAAACAGTTACATGATGATATATCACTTCAATAACGAATGAATCGAGCTCGTGATCACATTGGAAAGGCTTTACTGCATGGCAAACAATCATCAAAAACGCAGTTTTAGAACAATTAAATCGATTGGAGGTGGAAAATAGCATTTACAACCAGGTTTTGCCAATAACACTGCCGATCTCGTACAAGTGCCTTTAAAGAAATGCCGATCTCGTACAAGTGCCTTTAAAGAAATGCCGATCTCGTACAAGTGCCTTTAAAGAAATGCCGATCTCGTACAAGTGCCTTTAAAGAAATGCCGATCTCGTACAAGTGCCTTTAAAGAAATGCCGATCTCGTACAAGTGCCTTTAAAGAAATGCCGATCTCGTACAAGTGCCTTTAAAGAAATGCCGATCTCGTACAAGTGCCTTTAAAGAAATGCCGATCTCGTACAAGTGCCTTTAAAGAAATGCCGATCTCGTACAAGTGCCTTTAAAGAAATGCCGATCTCGTACAAGTGCCTTTAAAGAAATGCCGATCTCGTACAAGTGCCTTTAAAGAAATGCCGATCTCGTACAAGTGCCTTTAAAGAAATGCCGATCTCGTACAAGTGCCTTTAAAGAAATGCAGTCAGATATGTTTTGCATGCAGTACAACCACGTGATGGTATTCTGCAAAAGGACCATTGTATTTTTAACAAGACTGCAATGCATTTTATGTGGATTTCAGAAAATATATTCCTCCCTTTTCCCCGAACAGAGGGATATTGGGGTTGGACCTGTCCTCCACTCCCTCTCCCTGGATTTCCCTTTCCACTGTTGTTTGGAAGAAAAAACCTACTCCTCACAATTGCTAAGGTTTTTGGTTATTGTTGTTATAGTAAAACCTGAAGCAGGATCCACGCTGTCTTTACTCATCATTTTCCATAGAAATGTTTCATAAAAGACTTCATCTGAACTTGTACTGTACTTCACCGGTACTTCTCAAGGTCACGTTTTGTCGGTACGACGGCGAAAACAAACCAGATTTATAGCTGGAATACATCTGCTGAAATGTGACACCAGCCGTGTTCATGCGGGTTTGTCGTGACATCGTGTTTCAGCTTTTTGTAGACAGAGGAATTTGTTTCTAAAACATTAATTTCGACATTTGTGTTGATAAAATAAATAACGTGGATGAGATTTTCACCTTCAAGTTTTATTTTGAGTGCCGATCTGTGGTCCTGTTTTGACCTTGCCTACCCGAGCGTTTTGATTTGTAATCGAACCTGATAATATCATTGCAACATTACCATTGTACATGATGCCATCGATTATGTAAACAAATGTCACAAGCGTTCATGTCACGATTTTTAAATTCTATACCTAAATACATTTCTGACACTGTACATCGCTATTTAAATAAGGAGAATAATATAAAATAGCGAACTAGATTACAAGTAAAACAGATTACGATAAATATTTGAAACATTTAGTCAACCGCGTGCTAAACGCGTCTAGATATCGATATCCAATATTAAGGTCAACCTCGTTCCCAGGTTCTTGGCCGTGCTAACAACATAGTGATCCAGTGAATGAGCGAGCGAGTGACAAAACTCTAATAATTCGTTTCTGCACATGCGCGCATCTTCGAGTTAAAAATTAATATAATGACTAACCAGAATTTCGAGCTTGGACTCGAACTGATCCATGTAGTTCCGGTAATGATCTTCATCCATCAGCTGCAACATGGCAATCAGACAGGCAACGTAATTCCCCTGAGAAGGAAAGGCGGCAAAAAAATAGTTATGGTCAATCTGGATCAGTTCATGTGCAAACAATGATAGGTTTACTTAACTGTATAGCCTTTCACAGGTACTCCATATCCATTTAATAGGACGACGGCATAGAAAAATTGCCTTCATTACTAAATAGCTGCACGTGAAAATGCACGCAGTCGCCTACATTTTCACTGCAAAAACACAACGTGAAACCATACGTTTTACGTTTCATGAAGAACGCGAACGTCAAAAAGTAAATCACTTCGTCTTTCGTTCGGAGTGAAGGGAGCTCTATGCTTTTTATAATTTTCGAAGATTTGGATGTGAAAAGTAATTAAAGGCGAATAGAGGAAATAGTAAACACCAAATTTCGGGAGAAAACACTTTTCACAAGCTCCCTATATAGTTACGTTACTGGATACGTCATGACATGTAGAGCTGGGATGGCGTAGTTGTAACCTCTTCGCTTCTCGCCTCTGTAGCTCGGGTTCAATTCCTGACTCAGCATTTTTCTTTGTCCGAGGAATTTTTTTTTAATTCTATTGATATTTTGGGTTATCTTCCAAAATATTAGGGTGAAACATATTAGAAATAGCGTTCTTCACAAAGGATGTCAATCAAACCATTTAGAGTGGAGAGGAACGGGTGTGACATCTCCCTCTTCCCTAGTTTTTTCGAATATTTCTCCCTCCTCCCTAGTGAGTTACATTTCTCCCTAGAGCCGGTATGTATGTAGATCGCATTCCATTTATCTTACAAATAACTATCATTTTTTTTACAAATCTTGTTTAGTAAGCCTCATTAGTGACCATAAACAGAGATTTTTTGCTGAAACGGACATCAAGTTTCAATTTTATAAAGACAAAAACATTATGTAAACGTTGTTTAGTTTCTATGTTACAGATTACAAAAAGGAAAAATGGGGGTATCCAGGCGTTTTAAAAAGTTATGGAGATGGTAGACCTCTTCTCGCTAATTATATTTTCAAAAATTGACATTTTTTACCAGTCCCTCTCTTTCTGGGATATTTTCAAGATGGCGGCGGGGAAAAGAGGCAGTCCCGTCTTTTGATTATTTTCATTTAAAATCAAACCTGTTCCTGCTTCCTTTGTGCTCAAACCCCATACAGTCCTTCCTTCCCATTGGATCTCCATGAGGTTTGGATCGGTTTGGATCTCTTTGGATCTCCATGAGGTTTACCCGTTTGCACAAAGCTTATTTGACCGTATTCACACATTATTATTTTATACTGCCGAGCCCATGTTCGGATTCTTCGTCGGCGAAACTGACGAAAGCATCGAAAGGCCTAAGGCAAAGGCGCCGGGCGAAAACACATCAGCGATTCATGGCAGTCAAAACAACCTTCGTTCAGTTGGTCGGGTAAATCTTATAAATCTACGATTCTTCGACCATCTCCCCACGATAAATTATCACTTTATAGATGGTCGGCTCTTTACCATTTCAGCTGAAAATTGGCTTTCGTGGCCGTGTAGTTGAATTTAAAGATTTCCCAAATCGTCCATTTCTCAAGCGTATCTTCCGACCTTGTATTTTAAAATCCTTCATCTTTCCGTCTGTCAAATTACACAATTAACACAGTAGTTTGACTTTCAAAATAGTTTTGCAAATGTCCTGTCTCGCGGGGTTACCCTGACGCAAGATGCGAAGAACGGCGTGCGCGCTGACATTAGTAGGCACCGTCCTAAATGATCTGTGATCTGGTGTTCCTTAATGATTTACTAATAACTATATTACAGAAAGCAAGTTGAGTGCTTACCACGACGGGCTGTGACCTGTCCATCTTGATCACAACCTTGACGACAATACGCAGCAAAGATGACACTAGGAACAGCACATCCTCGTGTGTTAGACCCTGAAGAACAGACCATCCGTAGAGATATGATAATTAACAATTTGACTACTCGCTCTCAGTTTCTATCGCTTTATAGTTGACGAGGAGCGTAACTCCGAGTCAACTATCAGCCATAAAAACTGAGAGCGAGTAGTTTTAACAGAAACCAACTTTTTCGCTACTCACTATCTATCACAGAATAGATAGTAACTCAGCCAATCAGATTGCAGGATTCGTAGCTGTACAGTAACCGGACAGTAACCGGACAGTAACCGGACAGTAACCGGACAGTAACCGGACAGTAACCGGACAGTAACCGGACAGTAACCGGACAAAAACAATGGAGACGCCATTTTAATGTCACGGCATGCCGCACGGTAACCGTGCCGTTTACCGTGCCGTTAGTGTTTCCCGTAACTTTTTCACTCAAACGAAATTAACTTTAGTCACAACAAGATGTGTTTTTTCTACGCACCACGTCTTTTCTCATCAGGGTGATGAGAATGGCATTTAAGATGTCGATACAGATCTTCATCTCTTCGCTCCTCTCCAGTTCTTTCCCCAGCTGAGTCACCACCATTGGCAGCAACACGCACCTAGATTCTGTACATAACAAAAAGGAAACTTCATTGAGTACCTAACCCACGACCAGACTCTCCTTCTCCATGGAACAATCAAGTATGTTACAGAACGTGTCGATTATCTATTTGATCTTATTTTAAAGTTGGATTAGTGTTAACTCTGAACCCGGTTTTCAATTGAGTGTCGAAAGTAATTGAGCGAATTTCACACGAGTGTCGAAAGACCAAACGCAAATCACCCACAGCTAGCCAATTATAGGAGCGAGTAATCAGGAGTAACTCATAAATGGCTTCCCTGTGAGCCAATGACAAACCAAAGCAAAACCAAAACCAATTTGCGTTTGGTTTTACTTTGGAATCTGATTGGTTGGTTTATTTTTTTAGCCAATAGGAGAGCGTGTAAACGCAACACCAAAACACTTCATACAGTCATGTGAAAACCGCTCTAAGTGATTGCTTTGGTTTTGAGTTTGCTTAGCTTTTCTAATGGCTGTGAAAGATGTTTTGTAATTATTAGCCAATCAAGTTCTAAACCAAAACCAAAATGTTTGTGTCCGTCATGCAATCAATTTCCGTTTTAGCAAGCGTTATCCACGATTGTGTTTTTACATGAGCCTTTGGCTCGGGAGACTGCGTAACTACTTCCTACGTCAACGCCGTCAATTCTTGTATTCTCTTGTATTGTGTTTACTTTTCCTCGTGAACAGTTCAAGTAAAACCAATCACAAATTACCTCAGTTCGTGACTGGCTCATTGCGTTTCACTTGCTGCAGTGATTGGATCTGTAATTACTGTGGTTTGGGTTTTAGGACACTCAATCTATAACCGCTCTAAACTTCAACCGAGGTTCTTTTGGTAAAAGTTTGCGACAATAAAGGTTGCGTACCTGGATTTTCAAAGAGCGCGCTCTTCACCATGTTGTGAACGCAGTCCATCTTCTGCCATATCAAACGCTTCTCGGGGATCTTCTCGATAAAATCTCGTGCGAAGTATCTAAATGAAAAATCCGTATTACATTGTAAAGTTGTTGAAAAACTTTTTTTATTGGAAACAGCCTGAATTCTCGAAATCATTTGTTGTTCGCTATAATCACTGCTATTACTACTTACCCTAACTCTTTGGCATCGAAAACTTTAAGTAAGTCAGCAAATGTCGCTGGAAAGAACTTTAGAGCAGCTCCCTGTAAAACAGATGAAGAGAGATAAGCAAACTATTGATAACAATGAAACTTTGTAATTTTACTGAAGGGATTACACTGTTTTAAATAAAAGTATCTATCTATCTATCTATCTATATATCAAACAATAACCGAAATAAGCTCATCAAGTTGTGAGATAGTGTTACTAACATAATTGAGTTATACGTACGTGCTACTGACCGACAAGTGGGTTTTATTCTTCGTTTCAGTTAAAAAATACGTTCTACAAGTTGTCCTTCTTGTTTTTGTTCAATTTTCAGAGTTGCCTGTTATCACAGACGTTTTTTTTATCTAGACTTAAATTACAACCATCCGGAACTCTCGCCTTTAACCGGCCGGTAACCTTGGCGACTGGTTTGGGCCAATAAAGATGAGACGATGAATGCTAAACCATGCGAAGCTGTTCGGGAATCGAGGGGTATTATATTGCACATGATCTAGTGGCCATTGTTTTATTGATCTAGTTTTTCTCAATAATATTTACTATGATTCCCGTTATTTATTTTCCAGGTTCTTTTTCAGTATCACAAGGGTGTACCTGAGTGAGTAAAGTCTCGTTTTTCATGTCCTCCATCAAAGAAACCAAGGCGTGGAACAAACCCCTCATGTCCTCTTGAAACGCAGACTTTCCTTTATCCCCGATAGCCCTGCAATTAAAGCGTCACATACACCGATTTGATTGGGAAGAAATGCGGCACTGCAACTGTACTACCTTTCCATATCGTAACGCTGCAGTTTGATTGGACCAATTGAACAATGGGAATCCACTTCACTGCCGCACCGTATGGCACATTATGCTCGTTTTTCTTTGCAAAAATGCTAATGCTTAAGGCTCAAATGTTTCACCAAAATGCTCCTATAATACTGCAAAAATGCTCAATTTTTTCACCAAAATGCTCAATTTTTTCACCAAAATGCTCCTACAGTACTGCAAAATGCTCAATTTTTTCACCAAAATGCTCAATTTTTTCACCAAAATGCTCAATTTTTTCACCAAAATGCTCCTACAGTATTGTCAAAATGCTCGGAAATGCTCGCTTTTATAAACAGGTATAAAGACATTATCGAGTCTCCAAATTGATTTAAACACAACACAAACGGTTTTGGTTGACTTCTAGTTGCAAATATAAACGTTTTTCTTTATTATAACCTTTTGCTTATGGCTTAGCAAATAACAACAACCAAGGTACAAAGGTTCTTCTTGGAATTTCTCGCTTCAGTTTTTTTATTCTATAAAAAATGTCAAAATCAAATTAGATAGTCAAAAACATTTTGTCATACTCACAACTTTAATCAACTTACCACTTTGAAGAAATTTAATTCCTAAAATGCTAGCATTATTCTCAATGCTTTGCCCTGCAAAAATGCTCAAAATAATGCAAACATAATGTGCAAAGGCCTAACACTTTAAAGGGGCTGTGTCACGGTAAGGCTTCACATTCGTTTTTCCGGGCCGGAAAGAGTTTTTTCGTCCGATTTTGATATGAACTGACGAACCTCTCGGCCATGTGGGATGCTTAAAATGAAAGCAAATATGCAAAAATGACTAACAAACAGTGTATATAAACAGTCTCCAGGGAAAATATTGAAAATCCTTTCAATCAAGCATTGAGGGAGGGAAGTTTGACTGTTTGTATCCAATTAACAGCCACTAAATGAGTGTTTACTCGATACATGCGCAGTACCATGACATAGCCCCTTTAACGATAACGTTATACGATAGAAGAGATTTCGTAAGAATGGGAAAACTACGGTATTGTTGCTGCGCAGCGAGCGAGCAGCAATACTAATCTGTGAAGTGTTGCCGATGTTCTCAATTTCTTCCAGCGCATTGCATTGTGGTCATGCGCAAGGACACAAAAATTGAATGCGCAAGGACCAAATTGCAATGCCCGGATGCAGGAACCATCATCCTTTTAGAGGAATCTGGACTTCTTCGAGTGTAGCTATGTAGAGCTAGAGTAAGAGGTTCGTATCATTTTGCTTTTCGATGCACATTTTCACGTGTGGATGCACTCTCTCCAAGAGACAAAATAAAGAACAACATTTCCCAAGTTCAGATGGAAATAGTACAAATTTATAGCAGATCAATCTACATATATATGTATCTTTTGTGTTATTACATCCAAAATGTTTTCCGTCACATGATATCCTTCCTTCTAAATAATTCCAAACACATACAATAAAAAGAAGCACTCACTACCTTTTAGCTACCCTAAACCATGGTCAAACGAGTCCCACCTCCTACAACAGCGTCCTACAATATTGTTATATCCAACAATGGCGTGACCAACAACGTCAATCACGTTGTATAAAACATTGTAGACGACAAGGATTCTTGGACCAAAATTTACCCAAAATCCTTTGAGTAAAAGGCTAGGCTCAGCCTTGTGCGTTATGCGTGAATCCAAGAATGTTGCACAAGCTGTCCAAACGAATCCAACATTGTTCATCAAACTCGAGAACAAAATAAATGTTTTACGATGTTGGACAGAATGTTTCACAGAAATCAACCTTCATCACACATCATACAACATGGTGGATGGCCAAATGAGTCCAACATGTTGTAACTAACAATGTTGGATGGCGATGTTGGACAGAATGTTTCACAGAAATCAACCTTCATCACACATCATACAACATGGTGGATAGACAAACGAGTCCAGCATGTTGTAACTAACAATGTTGGATGGCGATGTTGGACAGAATGTTTCACAGAAATCATCCTTCATCCCACATCATACAACATGGTAGATGGACAAACGAGTCCAACATGTTGTATCTAACAATGTTGGATGGCGATGTTGGACAGAATGTTTCACAGAAATCATCCTTCATCCCACATCATACAACATGGTGCATGGCCAAACGAGTCCAACATGTTGTATCTAACAATGTTGGATGGCGATGTTGGACAGGTTTAGCCTGGAATTTACAGCACGGTTATGCCATGACACTGAATTGGCTTCCCCGTTGTTGTTTTCTGTCTGGTCCAATCACAATGCGTAGTCTGTACTCTTCACATACAGCGGCAGTTTTTAGACAAAGTTAGATTATAATAATATGATTGTCAATTGTACCACTCCAGTGTGCATTCCTCTTACCTTTCATATAATATCCTGGATTGCACGATGAACCTGAATATGTACTCCATTGCCTAAAAATTCAAACATCAAATGATTCACATTTACTAATCAGCTTCTTTTTCCTTCAGTTTCATCCTAATTTTTACTACATCCTGGATAACCGTTCGTTTCGACAGCGTGGCTTGCGAAACATAGCACACGATACGAAAGGGCTGAATACCTAAGGCGCATGCGCGAGCTCATTCGGAAATCGGCGGCAATGTTACCGGAAACACTATCTGTTGGCGATAGAAATTTCGTGTTTGAAGGTAATTTTATCCCAGTGGCCCAAAATACTCCAGTATCCTATTCGAAGATTACCGCTGAATGAAATGACTACAGACGCATGTACTCAGGCTTAGCCTCATTCTGAAGTTAAACATTCATAAATACCAACGAGAAGGTGAGCTATTCACAACTCTGCGTATTGTTGTAGTTTCGCATTTTGCACCTTCTCGCTGGTATTTAAGAATGTTTAACTTCAGAATGAGGCTAACCCTGAGTACATGCGTCTGTAGTCATTGCATTCAGCGGTAATTTTCGAATACGAAACTGGTCTATTAAACTACATTGTCCAAAACATATGTTGTTTCTCAGTTTTTGGAGGAAATGGTCTGAGTATTGAAATCTTATCTTTCCAGCAAAACTCTTATTATTCGCAGAAAACTCGCTAAATTTTGAAATTTCCGCCATTTTTGTATACGCTGCAGTCATCCCTAGTCTACGCGTCACGTTATTCAGCAAATGGGGTCTGGGTACGAGATTGTAATTCAGCGCTGTCACACAATATAGCATAACCAAACCTCCGACTCTTGGCAAACTCGTAATCTAATTGGTTACGCAGGCACCGTCTATCGATCGATAGCAATCTCGTACCCAGACTCTATATGTGTATTACTGCGCATGCTCAACGAATCTGGATGGAATCTTGTATCTTGGTGCTGAGCAAAAGATATAAGGGCACTGGATACGAGATTGGAGCGATGGATGACACTGATTTCGAAGAACGAGCGTGCGCAAACGAAATCAACTAAAAAATTGCTTATATTCCAACGTTTTCACAAGTTTTTCTCTACATTAGTCGACAGCTCACTCTCGAGGTCGCAGTCTAATTGTAAAATTAGCTGTTCTGGCTTAGGAAATCAGATCCTTAAATTCACAGTCCTTTTTTGCCAATTCATGACCAAGACTGACTTTTGAGTGAATTTTCTAAGTAGGGTCCATAATCCAAAAGCTTGTTGGTTTAATCCAAATCTTAGTCTTATTAGCATCTAATACCTTTTAAAGGAGAACTAAACCCTAAAATCAACCCAACGTCTTTACAAAGATGTATTCTAAAGAAATAAGTTCTGATATTTTATTTTTCTGTGTTGCGCGTCTATGAGGAGAAAATTAGTCTCCAAGTTCGATTTTCCGCTGAAAAATCTATATTGTGTGGCGGCTCAATTCAGTGCAAATTTCCCCATAACGTACGTCACACATACCAAGGAAGAACGATCACACCTCTAGCACAAAGAAAGCACAATGGTCCGCAATTAGAAGCCATTAGGCCTGCTATTCAATGTAGGGGACGGCATGGCAAAACTAATTTATTCCCCGTATACTACGTCACAAATTACAAGACTTGAGCCGTCTGTACATACCGGAGGCTGTGAGGAAGGTTTCGGATTTTCTCTTGCTAGACGCGCAACACAGAAAAATTAAATAGCAGAACCTATTTATTTCGAATACATGTTTGTATAGACATTGGGTTGATTTTAGGGTTGAGTTCCCCTTTAAGAGTAAAAGTACAATACAACATATTCTCGAAAGTCGGCATAACGATATATTACCTTCATTGCCTTCAGCAGTAAGTCCATCCTCGTCCGATCCACCTCTTTTCGTTCAGCGTACTTTATGTACTCTTTCAGAACGGCAATCAGGGTCCTGGAAAATATTAGCAATATGTTAGTAATCTGGGGGATGTACTCTTAAAAGCCAGCCGTTCAGAATTGTTAATTTTCACGTCCAAGTTCGATCATGTTTGTAGCAGTTTGTAGCTGTCTATTCAGTACAACGAAAGTCTAATAACTTATACGGCATTCTTGAAAACCGCGGGCGTAACTATAGTCTAATCTAACGTACACTTTCGGAGAATAACATTGCCTCGCGTTTCCACACCGCAGTGGTCAAATATAATTTGGTCTTAAAAAAACATCTGTTAAAATATATTAAGATGCTTTATCGCAGCAGAAAAAAGCCGAGAAGGCCAGTTAGTAGATTGTTGGAATTAGTTTGAACTCGTTCAATAGCAAATGTAGCTCAGCGGCTACTCGGACTGCTACTGCAGTCTACTTCTTCTGATTGTTACCTCTTTCATTGCGCCAAAGTGTATTTCGTATGAGTGGCACCAAAGCACGGCATGTCCGTAGGTTTACCGTAATTTTTGCTTACAAAAATTTCACAGCATGCCGTACAGTAACCGTGCCGTAGGCCATTGCCGTAACTTGCCCACTCATACGAAATCCGCTCTATACTTCTAGTATACATTTATGTACGGCTACATCTATACTTTCAAATTAATGAAAACCCGGCCTGCCAAAGAAGTCAGCTCACCCGTACGCCTTGCTGGCTCCGAACAACTCGTCGATATACTTATCCAGTACAGGTCTGAAGTGGTGGTACTTCTTGTCGGCCAAGAGACTAATGGTGAACACCTAAAAGAACATTGCATGTTAAGTACGCATCAACACGTTCCTTAAATTTAAATTCAATGCATGTCAGCGTTCACAGCGCCACCGCATTAGACGCCACATGTACTGTCGAGCTAGACAGAAAGGAGCCTCTTCTAGAGATTTCTAAATGAAAATGTCAGAGTAAATATAAACTTCTAACATATGGTTCCAAGATCAAACTACAGTTCAATAGCATTTCTCTGAAACATTTGACACGCTTGGAAAAGCAACTGCATTATAGTGGTCAAACGACAGTTCAAGTTGTAAGACTTAAGGAAACTAGAGGCGGATTTCATGCGAGTGTTAAATAAATACCGAAAGACTATGAAAGACTACAAGAAGGTGATGTATTGTCTGATGCGGTAGAGAACAAGTGTGGAGTTCCACAGATGTTAATACTTGGCCTCTGTTATTTTTAATGTACATAAACAACTTACCAAACATACTTAAAGTGCCTATGAAGCTCATTTTTTTATTTTAGATATCAATTCTACATCAAGTGAATAGTAGAATGGTAAAATATATCTTGCTTTGAATGTTGTGCCGCTGAGTTAAGGACGTTTTAATATCCAAAATGCTAATTACATGACGTCAGGGGAGGCATCAATTATTATACATTTTTTTTGTTACAATTATTTTAAACAATTTTTTTAAATTATCAGTGATATACCCATGGTTGAAATAAAATGATGTTAGAAATTTGTTTTCTTATATCAGTAGAAACGCCCATTCACAACCACTAAGAAGTGATTGCAGATGCCTCCCCTGACGTCATTCAATTAGCATTTTGGATATTAAAACCTCCTTAACTCAGCGGCACAGCATTCAAAGCAAAATCTATTGTACCATTCTACTATTCACTTGATGTAGAATTGATATCTAAAATAAAATAATAGGCTTCATAGGCACTTTAAGCAAATCTCCACCACTGACTTTTGCGCTGACGATACACAAATTAACGCAGCAGAAATTACCGCATGTTACATCTATCTCCGGTAAAGCGAGCAAGGTCCTTGGAATGATAAGGAGGAATCTCTGGAATTGTCCAAAGCATGTAAAGGAAACTGCATACACGGCTATAGTCCGTCCCAAACTGGAGTATGCGTGTGCTGCTTGGGACCCTCACTTTAAAAAAGACATTGCTGCCCTTGAGATTAACTCATTAATTACTTTTAAGTCCGAGCTTCTTAATTACTTAATTAATTAATCATTACTAGATTTATTATAGAGTACAAGCGGTGAAGGCGTGGAACGGCTAACTGGCTGAATAGTGCAGAATCCTTGCTTAATACGTGCTATTTGGTACTGTTTAGTTGGTGCTGTTTCGTGCTTTTATTGCGTTCACTCGACTTGTTTTCTCAGTTGTTTTTATCATTTATTTATTATTTTATCACTTATTTTATTATTTTTATATATTGTACAGTTGGTGTGATAACCATACGGTTTCTTACCGACTAAATAACATGTAGATGTAGATGTAGATCCTCACATTACAATTGTTCAGGATAGGTTAAATGAAGACTTGGGTAAAGTAAAAGACTAACTAAGGGACCAATAAACTAAACGTAAGCTTAACTAAAACAGAGTATATGTTATTAGGTTCAAACCAGTACTTAAAGGATCATAAAAATTAACTTAAGTACCCATGATTTGCAACCAAATGTTAGGGGTAACTGAACATGCAACTAAAATGGAACGCGCATGTTTCTTTTAAAAGATTACTCAAAACATTCCTTATTCAACATCGAAATGAAAATTAAACTCGCCCATCTATTAATCTTCGTCTATTAATCTTTACAAATCATCTTGAATAAGGAGGAAGCCTAAAATACCATAAGCTCTTGGTAGTTTCTTTTAGGCTTCCTCGCCACAGAGTAATTGTAAAGTAATGAACTTGTAATTTGTACATCTTTACGTTCTTCCTATTTACTTATTGTAAATTATTTGACACGTTTGTGGCAAACAATAAACTATAACTATAACTCGAAAGGTAACAAATAACCTAAAACTTATGAAAAGGGTTAGTAATTTGATGGATACTCTCCAACTGGTATACCGCTCATCAGTCTCACACTCCTTCGACTACTGCAGCGAAATACGGGGCAATACCTCCAAGGATCTAGTTGAAAAACTACAAATACTTCAAAACAGAACAGCAAGAATTATAGCAAGGAGCCCATTTGACGCTCCGCATGCTCTCGTTCGGTTGGTTGAATAACATTAGACCAGCAAAAACATAAGCAAAAATCTATTTGTTGTTTAAAACAATGAATGGCCTCTCCCAAAAATACCTTCACTAGTTGTTTTCGGGCGTACCGACACCTCCACGAATGGAAACCGAGTCTAACATCAATTTCGTTCCACTCAAAGCAATCAAATATTCTTAAAAACTGTTTTCCTATAGTACATACATACATATACTGTATTTATACTCGGATTACAGAGTATCTACAGAATAAGCTAATATCTCCTAGAAAAAAACAAACTAATGAGCTAAATATGTAAATAACGTTAAAATATATAGATAGTTCTAAGTTAGGTATATTATAATAAAAGCGAAGCGGTACTATGGGACTCTCTTCCTCGCACAACTTCGGTGAAAGCTAGGGGATTACACCTTTAATATTCCACATTCCAATTCAATATCGGAATGCACATGCTCGTTTACAACGAGCCACTTAAAGCTCTTGAAGCACTTGGATACATTATACGATTTTTATACAAATATTTCCTTATTAATCTTAGACAGTACCATACATTGGTGTTTCTCCACTATTTAATGCTCATTGACTAGTTTAGTATTTTATAGCTTTTAGGATAGTTTTTGAGAGTTATTAGTAGTTATTATTTACTGTGTAAATATATGTGTTATTCGTAGTGCACGTTGCTCGGGAAGAACATGTAAAATGATAGGCATACGTGGATAAATATTAATAGATCTAAATCGATCCGCATGCAAGCTTCACTCACCAAGGCATCAAACACAAGTTTGTCGTACTTCTTGGCATTCTCGGTTAGGATTGCAAACAGCGCATCAAATGTGTCCGTTAGGAACTAAAAAGCAACAAAACCAGGGTAACAAATACTGTACATTGTGGAAATTCTTAGCAAGATGGTGTGAATCATGGTTGTTTTTAACCTGTCGAGGAAAAAACACAACGCATATCATGTGATATGCATCCTGATTGGCAGTCTGATTGACCAGTGCCAAGAGAGAGAAAACACCAAGCATTTAAATGGATTTCCAAGATATGCTTTCTGATTGGCTGCCTCGTCTATTTGATTGAAAAGTTAGCTGAAGCCTCGGTAAACATGAAGGAAAAGATAAATTGCCAGTGAAAGTACCTTAACGATTTCTTCTCCGCTGACTTTCATCAGAGTAACAAGGATGTCCTTGAGCTTGCCCGTCATTGCCCTCCATTTGAGCAACCCGAGAAGATCCACTAAACAGAGGAAATGATCGTTAAATACGAAAGTGTTGGGAATAAAAATCCAAGAATACAGGGCCCTAGTAGTTCAAAAGGTGGATAAGTTATCCAGGTGGATAACAAGTGGATATCAGGTAACTTTATCCCTTACAGTTTAACGTCGGGTTAGCGATTTAATCCCGGGGTAGCGCTTACCCTTGCTTCGAACAACTGGGCCCTGGGGGATATCAGATGGATAGTAAGTACAACCTGTACTGAAACCTGTACTGAACCTGTAATGAAACATGTACTGAACCTGTACTGAAACCTGTACTGAACCTGTACTGAAACAGGTTTTTTTCACTTCAGAAATGTTACAATAGTTCCTCTCTTTCCACATAGCATCAAAAAGGTTTATTCTCTGACGGCTCATCAAGAATATGACTTCATCTTACATACTAACTGCCATGAAAACGGTTTTGGGAAAAATGCAAAGGTTTTGAGCAAAATCTCCATGATCCCATTCACTGAATCATAAAGACAAAAAATCCATACCTGCAGTCATGCAAGGTTTTCAATAGATTTAAAGGATCTTACACTGAAAATTACTTATGCATCGAGCAGGTATGATGACAATTTTACATACAATGTATGCACAGCTGTAAAACTCGTACAAACATGCAACTGTACACAGAAATTAGCTGTAATGCAATCTCTATCTACTCACAGTTCTGCGTTAGTTTGGTGGAGCACAGAAGAGTCTTGATGGTAAACTTATCATTGCAGTACGCCGCAGAGCCAACACCACCTTTCGTTGGTGGATTGATCAATGTCTGCTCTATCTTAAGAGAGGCCAGCTTGAGGTACGTTGTTGGCTCAACCTTCTTCAAGTCACACTGTAAGAAAAACGAGTATTAGTTTTAGCAGGACTGACAATAATAACACAAACGTATCATTTCACAATAAAAAACGGCGTATACCATTCAAGAATTCAAAGTGTAAACGGCTGTTTTCTTAAATTGACATGGAAGAACTATTAGTCTACAACGAAAATCAAACACCACTTTTTTCTCACCTTGTAGACCATCAGTTCGTGTTTACCGTCCATTAGAGTTGTCCCATCTCGATGCATCAGGTGAACAAATGCAAATGCGAAGACTTTCTGCACTCTGTCTTTGTCTGGATAGAAAGCAAAGCAACCATTAGAGCGGTCGAAAACAAAAAGTGACTGCTGTGGTTTTGCGTTTGATTAGTTTTTCTATTGGCTGGGAAAATCGCAGTCCAAGTCCAATTTCAAAGTAAAACCAATCACGTTTTGGTAAGTTATCAATGATGCCATTTACTTTTCCTCCTGATTGGTTGCTTTCTCCAAGTAAAACCAATCATGTCTTTACTTTAGTTCGTGATTGGCTCGTTGTGTTTTTACTTGCTCGTGATTGGCTCGTTGTGTTTTTACTTGCTCCTGTGATTGGCTCTGTGATTACTTTGGTTTTACTACACTCAACTGAAAACCGCTCTATGATGGTCTCATAAGAGATCAATTAAAAACTTGCTATCTTTAAATCACTCTAAAATTATTCTGTTTTATCCGCCAAAATAAAAACAATTCAAGGAACCTCATTCATTAAAGTGCAAGAAAAAACGAGGTTTTCCTCACGGAATTACGCGCACACGAGACCATAAGTCTGTGGTCCGCCATCTTGGATTTTAGCGAAGATTTTTTTCGGTGACGAGAATGATACCTTACTTGAAAATTAGAGGGCCTCCAAAACCAGTTATGGGCTTTAATACTACTAGAAAATACATGAAGCATTACTGGAGAAGATGACAAGCAAATCGACAGTTTTCTTTGGAAAGGGAAGGAGCTTGAGTAGAAAAGCTCACTGACACTTGTTCTCCGCCATTATTTTTGTTATGTGGCTTTGTTTACAGTCAATGCAAAAAAAGTTGGAAAAACTCACATGGCCATGTTGGAGTTGAGGAAGGAACTGGGGCCGAGTGTCAAAATTTAATCTGACTAAGAAATAACTCCATAACAAGAAAGATCACACTATAATTAGTAGGTTTACCGAGTTAGAGAATGTTTGGATGAATACGAACTGAACAGCAAGCTTTCACGAATCGCAAAAACGAGTGAATGTAAAGTTTTTGGGACCTCCAAAGACATACATTCTATTTTATTTTTGAAAGCTCGCCACATGTCAGGGGCGTAGCCTGGGTCCCGTTTTAGTATAGGCACGAGCAACCGAGCGAGCCAGCTAAGGGGGTCATGAACTTTATGAACTTGGATTTTATTTGTGTAGGCACGTGCCTTTTTGCCTTAAGGCAGCTACGCCACTGCATGTTATTCAAACAGTATCAAACCAATCTTTCTCAAACTCGCGGTAAACTTACTAATTTTACTGGGATGTTTTTTGTGATGGAGTTCATTTCTTAATCAGATTTTCCTCTTGGGCGGAAGTCAAGTCGGGAGTTCTTCAAAGCTCAATTCTGGGTCCCGTATTGTTTCTCATCTATGTTAACGACATGCCGGATGTCGTGCGGAACTCCAATAATAATGTCATGTTTGCCGACGACTCGAAGTGCTACAAAACCATCACTCGTAAGCGATATAGTTTTAATCATACCTATTACATAAACCACAGCAAAGGGACCTTGGCATCACTGTTATAACTTAGCGACCTTTAGTGGAATCTACACATCGATTCCATATCAGCAAAAGCTAATCGAATGATTTGCTTTCTTAAGCGTAATTGCACCAAGTACCTACCTAGTGACGCACTGAAAGCCCTTTATCTAGCCTTGAGGTCGCACCTTGGTTATTGTAGGCAGTTGTGGGCGCCTCAATCGGTCATTAGAAATATTGTACTGATTGAATCTGTACAGCGTAGAGCAACAAGATTTATATGCAAGAATTCCAATCACTGCAGTTATAGGGACCGTCTAATTTTCTTGATCCTTTTGCCGATCAATTATTGGTTAGAGTACCTTGATCTTGTCTTCTTTCCAAATGTAAGTCAGACCTAATTAATACTAATTTAGTATATTACATGTCTTTCTGCTCGGGCAGCACCCGACGAGCTAAATCCGGTCTGTACCTAAGACACAACTTTATTACTAAAACGTCGAATTTTAGGGACACTTTTTTTTCCTTCGCATCGTCAATAAATGGAACGCAATACCGGATGAAATCAAATCATCTTCGACTTTCCCCAAGTTTTAAACGCAAACTCAAGAACTTTTTTTTCACCCGCCTTAAGTGTGTGTTTAATCAGGACAATATCCGCTCGTATAAGCTCATTTGTCCAGTGTCGTCGTTGTAATACTTATAACGTTTGCTCGTGTTAAATAGCCTTTGTTTGTTTGTAGTGTTTGTACTATTTTAACCATGGGTGTAACTGGAGATGAGTATTTATCTTATGAGTATTTGCTATTTGTACCTTGTATCTTGTATGCTAAATTTGTAAATATATAAATAAATGAGTTTGACACTCGGTCCCAGTCCCGTCCTCGACTCAGCCCGAAATGGCTGATAAGCGCACCCCCAACTTTGAGGCAAAGTTTAGTTACTTTCGAAATCTAAAAGGTCAAAAAAGTGTGGTTTATAGGTGAAGAAATATGCAAGATTGTCACTCATTTCGCCACTCAGTGTACAATATATTGTAATCTGCTGCCCACTGTCTATTCAATTAGTGTATTGATACAAATAGTGTATTATGTCCTTCATTCGTGGAAAACATACAGTTTTCCAGCAAGTCCAGAGAGATCGATGCATTAGATTGGGGGTCTTCAACGTCAAACCCAACTCCAAACAATAACGATATAAAGTAACGGACACACGCAGCAATAGACGGCAGTTTACGGTTCATGCGCAGTTGTTAAAGTCTTTTGTTTCAACTGGCAGGCCAGCATTGTCTAACATCTGGCAGGCCAGCATTGTCTAACATCTGGCAGGCCAGCATTGTCTAACATCTGGCAGGCCAGCATTGTCTAACATCTGGCAGGCCAGCATTGTCTAACATCTGGCAGGCCACCATTGTCTAACATCTGGCAGGCCACCATTGTCTAACATCTGGCAGGCCACCATTGTCTAACATCTGGCTTGCCACCATTGTCTAACATCTGGCAGGCCACCATTGTCTAACATCTGGTGGCCTGCCAAATAAACAAAGGATTTGTACAACTGCGCATGAACCATAAACTGCCGTCTATACTGCGCGATTACATTTCCAGCAAAATTACACGCAATGGCGTGACGCTTTCGACCAATCAAAAGTTAATTTGTTTCTCATCGCTGACTAACATACTAACTGTTCCATGCAATGTTGTAGCGCTGTCAGTACCTAAGTCGAAATAATTTGTTGTATCAACACTGGCTATGCCATGGCTAAATTTGACAACTTAATGTATCAGTCAAATAATGCAAAAGGGACCTTAGAAAGGAACATTCCTTTCGTGTTAACATGCCTCATATATAGAGGATATTACATGGCCATGCACGCGGAGATATCGAGGATATTACATGACCACGCGGAGATATCGAGGATATTACATGACCACGTGGAGATAGAGGATATTACATGACCACGTGGAGATAGAGGATATTACATTACCACGCGGAGATATAGAGGATATTACATTACCACGCGGAGATATAGAGGATATTACATGACCACGCGGAGATATAGAGAATATTACATGACCACACGGAGATACAGAGGATATCACATGACCACGCGGAGATACAGAGGATATCACATGACCACGTGGAGATATAGAGGATATCACATGACCACGTGGAGATATAGAGGATATTACATGACCACGCAGAGATATAGAGGATATTACATGACCACGTGGAGATACAGACTTTATCTTCGAGTGTTGATTAAATATCTTAGGAGTGAGTGCAGCGAACAAGATATTTCATCAATACAAAAAGATAAAATTAGTATCTCCAAGTAGCCATGTAATGTTCTGTTTAATATATAATTATGGATGAAATACCAGTTTCAATCTCTTCCTAAAAGGCTATAAATCTTTGAAAGCCAGTCATATTTTCCAAAGTGATATCTTCACGTGTGAATATATCACTTTTTAGAAAGAAATATACACTGGTATTATACATGTATATTAAATTGTTATATCAAACCGACATTACGAACCTTCAAAGCTTGATCTGTGCTTGAAAGTAAACCTCAGATGCGAGGAGTAGAATTTTTCGATAGGAACAACAAGCTGTAGACAACAACAAAAAATATCACTTTTTTTCTCAAACTCATTAATAATTCATGAGATAGTCATCCAATGGAGGAACTGTATTTGGTCACATGCATGGGTCTTGAAACCGGGTGAAACCCTTGTGTTTGATCATGTTTCCAACCCTAGTGATCAATATTTCTTAATCATCATATTCATGAACCACTAACTAATTACATACTGATAAACTACAAGTAAGGAGCGAAGAAATAAAGAAATAAAGAATGACATAGAAAGAAAAAGTCTGCCTCCACTGGAGTTCGAACCACGACCCTTCCGACTGCTTGTACTAACTCTTGTCCACTACTCTACTAGTACGCTAGTTGAAATCACTGCCATAAAAAAAAGAATAATAAGCCATCTATTGAATAATTAGATACAACAGTCAAATGGTAAACAATACTTGCTAATGAAGTTTGAAAAGAAACGTATGTAAATTGTCGGTTTTGCATTCGCATGAGAAGACATGTCAAACACTCATTGTTCGTCTTTCATCAGGGGATTCCAAATATTTCGAAAACAATAAAACCCTCGAGGCTACGCCTCTCGGGTTTCATTTGTTTTCTCAATATTTGGAACCCCTGATGAAAGACTCCAATTCGTGTTTGACATAGTTCTTGAAAATGCGTGTGCAATGACTTTAAGCTCTGTCATAACTCCCTAGACAGCTACACCAAATAACACTTACACCAATACATTAAATGCAGAAGCCCCACAACCATTTTCATGGTTGGTGTAAGCCACACCGCAGCAAAACGGTATGCTCCGCTGGCCAAAAGAACGAAGGCTCTGCTATCAAATACAAATTACCGAGGGTTTCAACTTTTTTAGTAAATAATTTTATAACTTAGTAAACTCAGTGAATTACAAATTAAGAAAACTTCAACCTGTTAAAGTCTTAGGCTTAGCTTTTAAGTAGTTTTCTTAGTTTTTGACAAAACAGTTCACAAATGAATACTTTTAAGCAGAAACGTTAAAATCACGGCATGTGCCTGTGGTTTCATTTCAGTTTTCGCGGGAAACTGGGGGCGGCCGCGCGCGGACAAGAAATAGCAAATACGCATGCGCGTGACGTTTTGCCGCGGTGTGGGTGTAAGCATGGTTTCTCTTGGCTTCCTTATAATGGACTGACCAATCAGAACACTCGACTTTCACGATTAACTCATCCTCAGGATTTCCGGAAATTCTCAGAGGGGTTCCGATGTTCAACCAACGTACCTACGTACGTATACACCAAATCTCAATCCGCATATGCAGCTACAGGGAACCCAAGCGGGAAGCCCAAATGCACTCAATTTGAGACGATAATAAAGAGTGTGAAAAGTGCGCTCTGAATAAAAGTACACGCCCACGCATGACGTCACGTTTTCCACCACATAATGTGTTCGCCAATTAAAACTACAACAACAAATTTATTATTAATTGTAAACTACACTTGTTACAATCCATGCCGCATTTAGCAGCACTGTTCTAGGTGGGAGTAAAGGATAAATTACTAATCTAAGATATATTAAGTAGAAATTATACACACAGAACAGACTAATGTATAAGATAATTATGTATAAAAATATAATGTAAACATCCTGGCAGTCTTTGTTCTCGTCACGCTGTGACGTCATCTGTGTATCTATAAGACATGCACGGCAAAATGACATCCATTTGTTAAAGAACATAGACCAACCATCATGCTTTGCACGCTAAGGCCGTCATTTTGTCACAGTTGAAAAGTCGTTGCTGTACGAGTTGTCTTCCAATATTTTGGAAATCACTGAAGTCCTGTTGTTTTGTGATAGTTTCAATTGGAATCTGTTTTCGTAAAGTTTCTTTTGTAGTTTTCGTGTTTAGTTTGATAATTTCACGAAACGAAAATAAACAAAAAACAACAGGCCGCTAAGCATCATGGTTGGGCCATATTCTTTAAATATCGCACATTAAAACACATTATAGCTACCTTGGCTATTTCGTTCCATTCGGGTTTACCACTATGATAATAAATTTCAGAACGGTATTCATTTATCAACTGCTCTCCAGATCCATAACTGATAACATCCTAAGGAAGAGAAGTGAAGAGTTTGGTCAGTATTTACTTGTAGTACGAGAGCAATGTAAATATGGTTGCATGCTTACGAGTATTCCACGTTAACCTACAGTGTATGTAATCTTAAAGTGCCACTACGATCAAATTTTGACATATCAATGTTTTTGCATATTCATAAAGTAGAGTTGCTATATTATTACCCTCCAAGCTGTTTTTCGATACGACGACGGGAAGTCTTATTTTTTTAACTCCGAGTATTGAATCTAAACGTTCACCATTACTGGAAGCTGTTCCTTTATTCAGCGGAAGTGATGTCATAAACGCAACATGACAACCAGCGTGGCTACCTTTTTATGCGCACTATATCGCGCGAACCTCGCAAGAATAAATATAACTTTCTTCTTGCTTACGAGAAGAAGTTTTTAGTAGAAATATGCCTCCAAGACGTTATGTTGTGCAGGCGAGCGTGGCGTGTACGACATCACTTCCGCTGAACAAAGCGAACGGACTCCAGTAATGGTGGACAGATCGATTTTACTGGTAAATTCCCTTAAAATTATGTGGTTTAACTTGCTCATTTCGTAATATTTTTTTACTAATTTGGATATTTCTAACACTGATTGACCTATTGACACTAAAAAGGTGGCAAATCGTAATGGTCATAGTCATGCGGGCACTAGAAAGAGACCATATCAACCAATGTCCTTTGCGTGCCTCACAAGCTGCCAGTTTCTTTCCAATAATCCAATTCTGAATTTAACAAATTAAAGTATCCAGGATCTGTTGATTACTGTGTGTATTTCTTCACATCATTCTCACTGCTAAGGTGCTAAAAAAAATTGGTTTTGCGGCCATTTTCTAAAAGGCCCCGATTTATAGGGTGTTTTAGAGATATTAAAGCGTTTGAAAAAATACAAATCTGTGGATACGAATCCCACTTGCTCACCTGCAAAATTTCACCATCGTCTGACAATACATTCATGGTGACTTCGATGTTTTTGTTTGCAGTCTTGTGTCCTGCAAAAGAAAAATTAGTCAGGTGGCATTTGTGTAAAATAATTATCTCCATAAAATGTTATCTTACCTGTTTTCACACACGTACTTACCTCTTTCAAACTCCCCAGATAAAATTGTCACGTACAAGTCATTCCTCACATCACCTTATTATTAATAAGGAAATATATATAAATATACTAGTCAACTCCTGCCTCCTTTCTCAGTAACAACTGTCTCGCAATTTACAAACAACAGCTAAAGTTGCAGTTGCTGAAAGTGACTAAAGATTGACAGTCTGAAAACAAAACTGTCAGACTAATATCTGCCGCCTTATTGAGTCAAAGATTAAGAGCTACTCAGTGTTACTAAGATGGCCAGCCCACTTGTACTTATATCTTGGTTCAATTCTGCAAAATATCAGGGCAACCATGGTTTGTATTTTGGCGAGCTCAAGCGAGCCCTGATATTTCGCAGAATCTAGCCAAAAATTGTCCGATTACATTTTTATTATCGCAAAATTTTGTTATTTAAATTAATGAACAAACCCATTTAGCGGCTCCGTCACCAGATGCGTGTGGAACGGCAGTTGTGTTGTGGTGGAAAACTCACTAGCAATACAGAGTTTTCTAATGTATTCTATAGTTATACAATTTTAACACTACAATACTGCAATCAATCCGTTGTTTAAAAAAAATCATTTATTTCTGTTTAGCTTTAATACTTTTTAACAATCTTATAGTATTTCAATCTCAAACTGTCTGTAACATCGTAAAATATCACGAAAGACAGTATCTTGGTATCTTAGAATATCAGACAGTACATGTAGATATGGCTTCTGATTACTTTATATATACACAACAACTTGATAAGGAAATACAGTGCACTTAGAATTTCTCTTCCTTCAAACCTGGCATGATAACTTCTGGGAATCCCTGTTTGCGCGCAATTGAAGTGTGTTTGGTCATAAGAACTGGATGTTCCTCTCTGATCTGAAAGGAATTGTACCAAGAAAGCCACTAAACATGTATGCACCACATATATTCAAGGAATATTAATGGCGAACATGGGAGCAATGGGACTTTTGCAGGATACAATCACGTGGTTGTACTGCATGGAGATAACACATCGCAAGATATGATTGGTCCATCACCAGAGTTTACGTCATAGTCGCTTCTGTCACTGAAGGACGTACGGACACATTCCAGGCATTCAATCTCACATGAAGGCATCTTCGTAGAAGCAGTAGACACAAAAATAAAGCTTTATTGACAACAACTCATCTATTTTTGGAGGGAGGACTATCTACATTTGTATCCATGATGGGGAACTATCTACAAGGGGATTTACATGGGTGCCATGGGTATGGAGCCTACACAAGGAGGTTATTATATCTACAGGGATTCTACATGGGATTCTACGGTATTTTATCAATTGAAAATAACTGTGTAGGTGAAAAACGTACCTGATCTGCATCTCCATCTAGTACTTTAACAGAAACGAATATTCCTGAAAACAAAAAGGATGAAACTCCATGTCTTGTGTCACTGGTGGAACATATGACTGTTTTCTTGAATGACAAAAGGTGTGCGCATAAACAATGAGGCAATTAATCGTGATGATCGATGTCAACAATTCAGGAACAAGGAGACTCAGTTTTGGCAAAGCAAAGGGCTTTCATTGATTTGTTACTTTCTTCTCTTAAAATGAGACTATGGTGCACAATTCTAAAGACAAAACAAGCACAGGGATCACTATTCCATATTGTTTATGACACAACATAGTTATTCTTGCATTGGTGAAATATGTCATTATTCCTTGATGAAATATATCCTTGCTTTGCAAATGTGTCCTCTGTTTAGTGTTCTTCATTTTTACGTTTTATGCAATTTAATTCCAAAATACCTTGTCCAGTTTCTTTGGCATCCTGCGACTGGGCATTTATTATCCTCTTGGTCCAAGAGTCAAATGACTGGTTTTCAGGTATTCTGTAAAATTTATTGTAAAATTCATTAATAATTTATAAGGGTGCTAACCAATCCAGGAGCAGCATTCGAGTCACATGGCTACCACAGTAAACCCACATACAGAACTTGGCATTGGTTTGAGATCTCACAACCAATCACTGATTTCCCCTATCCCAGTTTGGTGAAATGTCAACGTAAACTCTTCTCTATTAGTGCATGGAGATCGTCTGATCAATGTGGGACATGTTTTTGTGCACACTGCATATGATCGTGACGTAAACTATAGAGCTGAACTCTCTTCTTTCCGTTTTCCATCAAAATTTCATATATATTTTTATATTATATACTTTCATTTTACAAGTAGTTTACCACATTCGCGCTCCTGCTCATATTGTAAACACTACTTATCGACCTCATTAATAATTCATGAAGGAAAAACAAAGGAATCAATGTGCAATAAGTGATCCGTAAATCGGATACAGATTTCGTCCTGATTTGCATAAACGTTTGCTTCGATTTTCTCAGCCAAAATAGGATGGATCACCAAAATAACAGAAAAACATGGCTTTTTACATCTAGATGTTTGATAAGCCATATACAGGAATTGTGTCTGTGCTTTATCAGAATTACAAACTCTTGACTATGGCTCAAGTTTGTAAATCTGATAAAACATGGCTATTCATTCTGTGTCTATTACTTACATGTATACATTGAAACCATAAACTATTGATTTGCAATGGACATAATAAACAGTGTCGTGTTCAGTAACAAAGTAAACTTACATGTATACATTTAAACCATAAACTATTGATTTGCAATGGACTAAACAAATAAATAAACGAATCAGAATAGTTCAAAGTTCAACATAACATGTTTTTCTTAATATTATTTCAGAAATTTTGCATTTTGGTGTCCATCAACAAAATGGAATTTTGAACCACCACAATTTGACAACTTACTCTAATTGCTATATTGGTTTGATACCAAAATAACAAATCAATCAGTGAATAGTGCTACGAAGTTATTTCTTATGTACATAACATTATTAATTAAATTGATGTAACTGAGAAAGGCACCTGCATGTAATAGAGGCCTGCAAACATACAATGTAACAGCACATCCAATGAGATTCTACAGCTGTGACTAAAAAGGTACTTTAACACCAGCAATTCTACAAACACACTACACAAATGGCAACATCACTCACAGGTGCAACTGCAAGAAGTGTTCCTTTTCATCTTCATACTGAACTTTCCCAGACAACATGTCGGAAATAAACAGGACTGAAACGAAACAGTACAAACATTTGAGATGAGATTATTTTTTACCCAACACTATAACTTCATTTGCATAGTTAACATGCATGTTAAGTGACACAGGAAGCACAGGGTTCAGTAGCCCTTCCAACTATGAACCTTTCCAAATTTAAGTTCAGTCTTAAGCTCAGTTCAAGGTAAGGCCATCAAGTCTCCATGCAGGTGTATCCAGGTTTTAAAAACTAAAATGTATTTATTACATAATGATAGCCACTCCTTCCCTATACTCTCGCCAGTTCAGCCTCAATTTGAATCTTTGCAGACTTGCAATGTATTATGAGACCATTTCTTTCCACAAATATACTTGTATTAAGCAAATCCTCTTGAACAAAAGCATATCAATGACAGATTTCTTTTCGGTAGTTGTAAATCATTTTGACATTAAGAGAAACATTTACATTGTAGTTCACACAAAGTCCAAACATCAAATTTTGAA
This sequence comes from Actinernus sp. WN-2022, assembly GCA_030867875.1. Taxonomy (NCBI): domain Eukaryota; kingdom Metazoa; phylum Cnidaria; class Anthozoa; order Actiniaria; family Actinernidae; genus Actinernus; species Actinernus sp. WN-2022. The sequence goes on from JAOWCC010000577.1 coordinate 35,973,586, forward strand.
GAGTCAGTGGACCTCTTTGCTGGAATTTTGTGCATCCAAAATGAAAATAATATATTAGGCAAGCCTACGAGCGGAGCTCCCAATAATCAAATACGAAGAGATGCACACACATACCACGGTATACATGTATGTAATGGAAAATAAATTACGAAAATAAATACTGCATGTGCAAGTAGGTTACACATGCATACAATGTATACGACGTATACATGTAAGCGAAAAGGTGATGGCATACAACAGAAAGAACATGATGCATATGCATGCATGCGGAGATGTAACAGAATTTAATGTTGGAAATTGAATATTTTACATGTTGCAGCAAAAATGCAGACTTTGGAAAATCACAAATTCCCATTAACGTGAGAATTGAATGTAAAGGAAGGCATTAAATAACCAAACATAATCAAGCAGGCCGATTCAGGACTCGAAAACCTCATGTGTTCCGCATGCCGATGCACTGGTCGGGCAGGCAAGAACATCCACAGGCAGCCCAAGCTCACAGTTTGTGGTTCACTCCATACAAACCCTTGTAAAATACGATTTTTTAAATGTCTAAAATGTATGTAAAATGGCTTGAATAAACATGTATGTTTGCTTTACTTGTTGTTTTCTGTTGACAGTTGTTTTATGCTGATTTGTGCCTTTTAGAGTTGTTTTTTTACTTTTTTACTCATCCTGTAAAAAGAAAGAGAAGGCTGGAACCAATCACAGGGAGACCAAGCTCGATATTAGTGCATATAAAGCAGAATGCACTGTTGACAGTGTTATCAATCATACCCGAAGAAATAAAGTCTACATTTCTTACATGAACTACATGTATCGTTGACTGTTTTTTTGGCATTGGGACAAATTAAAGTTTCATTGGAACTACTGTATATTTAAGCATTTCAAATTCACTACCAAACAGAGAGTATATACTGTCAGTGATTTCAACCACCTGGAAATCACACACTTTTTTCATCACAAAATCCAAACAGAATCACGTTTTGGCCACATCGTTATAACCACCAATAAATTTCCTCTCTTTTAGGCCATATTAAATGACTATCGGTACTTAATAATTCCAGCCAACATAAGGCTTCTTTGAACTTGGCAGAGTTGTCCAGAAGTTGCAATCTTCATGCGTGGCCTAGAAGAGATGAAATCGGTAAGCGCAGATTACTGTTTCCTCCCTTGTCACTGTATATACATACTCGCTGCTGGGTAGTGAATAGACTGGGTGCAAAGATGGTGCACCCCTTTTTAAATCCTCAGGCATTTTCTTGAAGGATTTATAAGCTTTTTGCCAAGGTCCATTGGACCTGGTTGATTACAGGCCTTCCCCTTCTTCTTACAGGATGAGTCAAAATGTCAAAAAAAAGTAAATCAAATGTATATTTATTCAAGCCATTTTACATACATTTTGACATTTTTTTAAATCGTAGTTTACAAGGTTTTGTATGGAGTAAAGCCAACAACTGTGAGCTTGGGCTGCATTTATGTACATATTTTTTTACATTGTTGTACATGTACATTGTACTCAGACACAAAATACATACATCTCATTTTCTCAAATTTTAATGCACTTTCCGACTCAATCAAAAAAATTGTTCAGCAATCGACTCACCTGCAATTCCAAATGTTCTCCTCAAGTTATGTGTCAATTTCTTATTGTCCGGCTGTTTGAAATCCATGCGACCTGAAATGTTGAAGTTTTGATTATAGCCTCCCAGTTAGCTCAGTGGTTTTAGTGCTGGTGTGGTGTGCTGGAGGTCAAGGGTTCAAACCCGACACTCAGGGTCTTACAATAACTGAGTAGAAGGTGCTGCCTCTGTGAAACAATCTCATTCTCGAACTGCAAATAGTTAGATCTTCATGTGTTCTCAGATAAGGACATTTTATTTATTTTTTATTTATTTTATTTTAGAACTTTTTTATTAACATTTTCCCAAAGGATGCAACAATCACAAATACTACATAAAAATACAATACAAAACAAAACAAAACAAAACAAAACAAAACAAAACAAAACAAAAACAAAACAAAACTAGTTATATTACATGACTTATGTCTTAAAAAATATATATATATTAAGTTCCATTAATTCCTAGTAACCGGAGGCTCAAAATAATTGAGAACAAATTACTTTAAATACACAGTAATTTTCCCCACTTAAAATAATGAAAAGATAACTTGGACTTCTCTCTTGCAATGTGAAACTCTAAGTCTCTAATTGATTTTACATTATTTAGGAAGAGCTGTAAAGTTGGTTTTATCTTATGGTATCTGCAATAATAAATCTGTCGCTTCCCTAACAAAATTAGGTGATTAATAATATAAAAATTCAGATAAGATAAGGACATAACATCATAGCTCTCTGGCCCACCTGCCTGAAGTCTTTCAAGACTGTGATGAGCTACTGGCATTAAATACATGTTGTAAGTTTGCTTTACGTTTACTTTTTTTAGTACAGTTATAGTAATTTTTATATATTTTTCCTTTAATAAAGGCAGTGTTCCAGCATGTAGGGCGATTACATGTATATAAAGTCAGTCAAGCACTGTTCGAGCACTTACCAACCCGGACAATCTGACAGACCAGATACATCTTCTCTCTGTTGAGATCTTTACTTCCAAAATCCTAGAGAAGATAAAATGTGAAATTAAGATTATGAAATCGAAAATAATGCTGCACCAATAGTTACATGTACGTATACATACAATCAAGCTGGTTTGTGGCTGTTCTAATTAAACAATCTTATACATGATTGTATCCTTCAATTGCATAACACATACTTCAATGAGCTTGAAATTGAACTACCAAAGTTTCACAGACTTACAGTGAATAACACAGACAAATTGAACAGCTTATCAATGTCCTTGGGCATGCCTCTTTTGTCCCATTCTACCAGATACTGTTCACTAAAAATTAACAAGTGATGTATAATATTATTATCAATTAATTAATGGAAGGGCAGTTTTCAGTAGAATACTACTTAAACAACGTTCATGGCACACAAGTATTCAATACTAATAATGATAATGATATGCATGTACATACATGTACATGTAACATGCTGTTTTCAGTATAGCTAGTAATAATTGTAATTAATTGGGCTTGAATGGATTCAGTATACTTAGGCGGTTATTTCTTAATAGGCTCAAACAGCCTTAGTTTTTCTCTAAGCTATCTGTTATTTAAAGACTACCGTACTCAGTGAAAGACATAGAGGCATTTGTAGCATTATAATGGGACATTTACAATGCAAGGCTATACCTATCTACATGTACATCACACCACCGCAAAATGCTATGCTCCGCTGGCTGAAAGAACGAAGGCTCTGGAGTTCAAATACAAGTTTCTGACGTCTTAAACTTTTTTAGTAAATAATTTTATAAATTAGTAAACTCACAGTGAATTACAAATTAAGAAAATTTCAACCTTCAAAATTTTGTTATTTTGCTTTAAACAAATTTTTTGGCAATCTGAAGGTGAAAATCAGTGAAAGGTATTAAAAAGTGAACAAATAATTGCCATATAATTTGTTTAAAGCAAAATACCAAAATTACCACACACACTTTTGAAGACCATGTTATTCTACATTAGTATATACCACACCAGTGAATATCACTTATTGTGCGCTCTGATTGGCTACTCAAACAGTGAATATGATTTCATATTCACCTCCGAGCGAAGTAGCGATCACCTCGCGCAAGTTTTTGGCCGTTTGACAGAAAATAAAATAACTATTTGGTGCTGGCTATACACTTGCAGTGTGGTATATACTAAAACAATTATTCACCTCAGTGTCTGTGAATAGTGGTAGATATTTACCTTGCCGAAGCAGCTCGGTAAATATCCACCACTATTCACCGACACTGAGGTGAATAATTGTTAATAATTGTGCAAAGTTTGTGACTGCATTATATTCGCATATTAATTCAAATATGTGATCCCAACTTATATTCCCATTTATTTATTTTATTATTATTATATTTATTTTCCAATACTTGTCTCCATCTATATAAAGATGATTCTTACAAGTTCATCCTTGATATATGTTGCTTCACCATATAGCAACACATATCAAATTTGGTATATACCGTAAACACCCGTAGATAAGCCGCACCCCAAGTTTTGAAGCTTGAATTTAGGAAAAAAACTTTTTTTGAAAAATACAAAAAATTATTAGAAAATCTTTTGTCCGAGTTTATAAACGCTTGTACATGATGCCAAACTTCTTCCAAAAAAAAAGAATAATCTTTTGTTGGAGTTCATTAAACGCTCGTACTTGAAGCAAAACTTCATCAGATTGTCATAAATACATAATCGCAAGCGAATATGGTTCAACTTGCCTTGTCATTTCTTGTGTATATTTTAACCTGCAGTCTTTAAATCACTCCATAATTCTTCCGCTTTTATTCTCCCATAAACTAACAACAATTCCAAGGAACCGCTTTCCTTTAATCGCTAGAGCAAGAAAGGTTTTCTGGCGAAAAAATTGCACGAGTAGGTCTGAGGTCCGCCATCTTGGATTTTCATTAACTAGTGCCAATCTCCCACGTGTAAAATTGTGAAGATGCATGCTTTGACAAGCGCTGCGAATCAGCGTGTTTTGGAAGGTAAATAAGCTTATCACGTTTAAATATTCACGAAATTCTAATATATTAGGTCTAAGGTGGGTCTTAGAAGAGTTTTTGCTTTAATTCTTTCAAACTGCGTGTTTTTTTCAATGATTATGCTTAAATTGCTATATACATGATCGGATGCGATTTGAACCTGATTGTAATATGCGCACCGTCGCATAATAAAAGCTTCAAACAGGTTCATGATATGTAAATATATGTTAATGTTGGGTCTCCTTTCTAGGTGTTGCCGTAGATAACCGCACCCCCGATTTTGAACGAAAAGTTTGGGCGAAAAGGTGCGGCTTATCACGGGTGTTTGGTACATGTATGTAGGTTGCCCATGTACAGCCCCTATTTTATTCAGTATATAACAACTTTTACATCTGTACACTGAAGGTATACAGTAACCTAAGGTACAACTTCTTTAAAAACTAGTCTGAAAACTTCGAACAAATGTGGCATATTTACAAATGTTTATAAATAGGCTTATTTTTTTACTCAATGCACATTGATTAAAAGTACATGTATGAAGCATCTAGTGTAGTAGTATCTAGTGGCTATGTGCACAGAGTTGGTGTACAATTGCGTTACATCGATCGCGTTTTACAGCGCGTTAAGGCGCCTTTTAGAGCGTGTTTTAGGGCGCGTTAAGGCGCCTTTTAGAGCGTGATTTAGGGCGCGTTAAGGCGCCTTTTAGGGCACGTAATGGCGCATTTTAAGGTGCCTTTCAGGGTCCGTTTTCGGGCGTTTTTAACACAATTAATTTCTCCTCTTTCAGTGTTTGAATCCAGTTGATTTTGCCGTGATAAAAATAATTTTGCCGTAACTGAATTGATTTTGCCGTGATGAAAATTATTTTCCCGTGACACTAATTGTGGGCCACCGTATCATATGCTCCTTGAACAAAATTAATTCTATAAATGCATTCCAAGCGCGAATTTAGGGCACATTTTAACTGGCTAAAACAACGAACAACGGACCAGGAAAGTTAAAAGAGCTGGCAGCTTGTCTTTGATTTGCTTCCGTGCCAGCGGGCCGAGTTTATTTCGAAGCGTTCGTTGTTTTAGCCAGTTTAAACACACCGGCAAAAGACGGTGTTAGCGGGCCGAGTTTATTTCGAAGCGTTCGTTGTTTTAGCCAGTTTAAACACACCGGCAAAAGACGGTGTTAGCGGGCCGAGTTTATTTCGAAGCGTTCGTTGTTTTAGCCAGTTTAAACACACCGGCAAAAGACGGTGTTAGCGGGCCGAGTTTATTTCGAAGCGTTCGTTGTTTTAGCCAGTTTAAACACACCGGCAAAAGACGGTGTTAGCAGGCCGAGTTTATTTCGAAGCGTTCGTTGTTTTAGCCAGTTTAAACACACCGGCAAAGGACGGTGTTAGCGGGCCGAGTTTATTTCGAAGCGTTCGTTGTTTTAGCCAGTTTAAACACACCGGCAAAAGACGGTGTTAGCGGGCCGAGTTTATTTCGAAGCGTTCGTTGTTTTAGCCAGTTTAAACACACCGGCAAAAGACGGTGTTAGCGGGCCGAGTTTATTTCGAAGCGTTGTTGTTTTAGCCAGTTTAAACACACGGCAAAGGACGGTGTTAGCGGGCCGAGTTTATTTCGAAGCGTTCGTTGTTTTAGCCAGCTTAAACAGACCGGCAAAGGACGGTGTTAGCAGGCCGAGTTTATTTCGAAGCGTTCATTGTTTTAGCCAGTTTACAGACCGGTGTACCAGCGATTTTGTCCCCTCCCCCCCGTGAAATCGCTAGTGAATTCCCCCCCCCCCCCCCCCCCCCCCCCTTCCTCGTCCCCCTCTAGCGATTTTGCCCCCCTCCCCTCCAACCTTTTAAAAGGTTATGAGTACATGTTTTCCTTCTTAGTATTACTGTAATGCATTGGACGTGGAGAATAGTACGGCAAAAAGCTATCAGTAATGTGCATGTAATTCAATTTTATTTTAAAATTCATGCTTCACTTTTTTCCGACAAAATTCGTTACGGTAAACGGAACGCTACGGTAAACGCTGCAATTTTCATTTGCGCGAGCAGTGCAACAAGAAACTCAACAAGGGATTCTGCAATCCACCTACAATCTTCGTCAAGCTTCGAATGATTAGTTGTTAGTATTTCTTGCCTGAAGCCAACATGTAGATGATGTAATTATATACATGTATTGTGGACACTTAAAGGGATACCCGAGTGAAAAACACATTGGGGCTCAAAAGAATCTTCAACATGTTCTTTGTTCAGAAAATGTATTAAAATTTGATCAAACGTTTTTAGTATTAAGAACGAGCACCTCAAAGTTGGCCCCGCGAAGACATGGGCGCCGCCATCTTTGTTTGCATTTACGGAAGTGACGTCACTTCGTCCCACCAGCGTATCGCGGCTACTTGTCTTTGTATGATTTTCACACGCTCGGAATTAAAGTGGATATATTTTCATCGAGATTGCAGAGGAATTCTTACAGAAACCGGAATTATGATGAAGACGACATTATGAGAAAAGTTCAGAAGACTGGGAGGAGGAAGAAAAGCATTGGGAAGGCGAGAAATTATCAGACGAACAACAAGGTCTCGTAACTGCCATTTAATAACAGCAAAACAACATGGCTTAAAAGACTCGAGTGACTTCTGAATAAGTATAAGAACTACAATGTATGTGAGGTACAGTTAAGGCGTTTATCATCCTAAAAACACCTAATAAGTGAGAGAGTGAGAACGCTGGTGGGACGAAGTGACGTCACTTCCGTAAATGCAAACAAAGATGGCGGCGCCCATGTCTTCGTGGGGCCAACTTTGAGGTGCTCGTTCTTAATACTAAAAACCTTTGATCAAATTTTAATACATTTTCTGAACAAAGAACATGTTGAAGATTCTTTTGAGCCCCAATGTGTTTTTCACTCGGGTATCCCTTTAAAGGTTTTGATAACCCGTAAATCCGCCTACTTTGAAAAGACTTTGCCGAATAAAGGAAGTGTTACCGACTCGCATGAAAACTTCCTGAATAAACAAGCCAATGAACTAATTAAGATCTAAAACGGTGGGAAATTTTAAAACTTACTTTAGCTTGTAGCGAGTGGAACTCATATTTGAAAACAACTGCCTGATGATTTTTACATGCATGAAAACCATAATGAAGTTGTCGTAATTATCATGGTATGTAAGATTTTTACTTTGCCGAATAAAAGAGTGTTACTGACTCGCGTGCTTTGTTCTATTTCAATTGAGCTAACCGCGTTTGTTAATTCGGTAATTAGATCAGTTCTAAGGAAAACCTTTCTTGATAAACAGCATAAGTTTTGCAATTTTCTAGCAGTATAATTAATTCAAATCCGGAAAGAATTTGAAATGACTTTCCGAAGAAAAGGAGTGTTACCGACTCGCATATCTTTGTAGTCAGTAGTAGTAATAGTAGCTAGGGGCCTTACACTTTTTTTTTTTTTTTTTAATTCTTTAGATTTATAAAAAAAAATTATTCAGTGCGTTGACCTGTACTGCCTCTATTTTCTGAGGCGGGCCGATTTCGAGTATTACGAGTACTAGCGATTTCGTCCAGGGGAGGGGGGAGAATTCACTGAGAGAGAGGGGGGGGGGGAGGGGGGGGGGGGGGCAAAACCGCTGTGACACCAGCAAAGGACAGTGTTTGCGTTTGTTTTCGGGGGCATCTCACAAAATGTTCTCACAAGATTTCACTCGGCACTCCTCAAACAAAATGAATTCAATATATACATTAAAAGATGCTGCATTAAGGCGCGTTTGTGGGTGCATTAAGGCGCGTTTTTAGGTACGTTTTTAGGCGCCTTTTAGGATGCGCATGTACCCTGACAAAGAAAAACAACAAGAAGCAATTGGCATTGCAGTCTCATGCTCATTTTATTTTATTCCTCTGGAATGTGGAGCTAGCTTTGCTCATACATGTAAGTTTATTGGCAATAAGGAGTGGATCAGTAATCAGCTTGTTATTTTCCTGTAAGCAATGTACCTACCACAAATGTTGTACACGTAGCATGTATTTGGAAGCATGCCATGACTTATTATCTTTGACTTGCTATCATCGTAACTTATACTGACATTTTACTGGAGTTATCATGCATCCTCTTTCTGTAAAATGTCTTCTCTGAACAGTTACAAAGGTACAATGTAAGGGTTATAATGTGCTGTAGCTGCACAATCATACATGTTCTGATGTTACTCTACACATCTGTAAATTACAACCAAGTTGACTGCTGGTGTACTGTGTACATGTACATTGCATGCATCATGCAATCATATGATGTAAAACCCACTCACCTAATAAGCTGTCCCTCTTTTGCATCATAGAGTGAAATAAATACTTGTGCATCATCATTGATGTTACATACGACATGCTTGATATTGACATACACACTGTGTGTGGAAGAGATAGTGCTCTCGCGTTTGTTTTTCTTAGTTTCATCTCTGCTCTGTAATGATTAAGATAAAGAAGAACCATGGTTCATACATTGTACATGACTGTATCACATTATCATGGCTCATATAAAATTCAGAACTTTTACTTCAAGGACTTTTCAAAGACTTTGATCAAGGACTTGTTTTCTAAAGGTTCACCACACATTAATGACCTCACAATTCTACACAATTCAGACCCAATGTACGTAAGACCCTTTTCTGATGTGTTTGCATGACAAATCATTCAGTGCCGCTCTATCGTTATTTTGGAGGCAAAATTGAGGCAGTTTTATTGTCTTCTCAAACATCCAAGGAGTTTTCAACAAAATTCAAACAGCTTTGTTACAAATTTGACTTCTGAAGGATAAAAACTAATCTGCCAAAATGCAGGGACTTTTCAAGGACCTACCAGTATTTCAAGGACTTTTAAGGCCTGTGCGAACCATGCATATGGATTGAATCCTAAGTTGGCAGCAACAGTTTGGTGAATAGTCCTACCAGGTAAATGTACTACAGTATTTCCTTAATATATTTATTTGCACATGATTGAAGAAAATTCTGATTGGTGTAATAAGCAAGGAATTCAACTACAGAACAGGAACCTCTCTGAGCAACTACATTTTGTACACTATTTTAGTGCCTTCTAAACTGAGCATGCATGCAGCATACATGAAGTGCATGCACATACGCATGTAGGATGTTTGCAGAATGCATCCAAAATTGGCACAAATGCATGCATGCACTTCATGTCTGCTGCATGCATTAAATGCATACATGCAGCATGTCCACATCATACATGCAAGACACATCCAAAAATTGGTAAAAATGCATGCATGCAGAATGCACCCAAAACTGACACGAAATAAATTAATTGGCAGTAAATGCATGCATGCAGCATGTATGCACATCATGCCAGTGCATGCAGTGCCACATGCATGCAGGATAGGAGTTGGATAAAAGCAAAATTGTATGCATGCAGTACTCTGCATGAACTCATGCATGCAGACATTTTTAAGGATCAATACTGTATGCAACAAAATGCCCGGATATTCTTAATGACCCAAGAAAACAGGTATTGGTTTTATTGTATAGCAATTTCCACCTGAAATGGTAGAGAACGTGTGCTAATTTCATTGTTTTGCGTATGAAGAAGAATATAGATATAGTGCATAGAGAGAACAATGGACTGGATGGGGAACAGTAACTGTAGTAGATAGTTACTGAGGCCGACAGCAATATTAAAAATATTGCAACTGCAATATTCTTAATATTGCTGTCAGCCGCAGTAACTATCTACAAATTGTAATTAAGATATCTAGTAGACATACATGTACAACTGTAACAAATTTCGTTAATTATCTTGCTAAAATTCTCATACGCTTTGCAGAGTCAACAATATAATGTACATGTACAAATGTACGTAAAATCCCTTTCAAAATCGTTGTATAATAATAGTATTCAAAACACATTTGTGATTAAATAAATTATGTCATCCGACCGAAGTAGGGATTGTCTTTTCTTTCTAGGTAATGTTATTGTTTAGTGGTCTTTTCATGTCATCTTAAAGCAACAGCTATATGTGACACAGCGACTAGAAGGAATTTAATAACATTCAAACTTTGTGTACAAGCTCTCTAGACTTTTCTATGTAAAAAAATCCCTTTTCCTCTGCATACTAGACTAAAAGTATAGCCATGTTTCTGCTACTTAAATGACGTCATAGTATCCAATTCTAATCCGAGTATGGTGGACAGAAATCATGGCTAAAATATTCCGACTTCCTGTAGGAATTTTGACTTAATTAACATTTGAAATGGTAAGTATTTAGTACTGTTACTTTCTGAAACTGGAGAAAACAGGAGAAGTGTAATTTGATCGCAGTATAGCACATTAACATACAGTCCCAGCAAAACTCAAATCACTTCAGCAATCCTGAAGTGGTTGGTAAGTGGTTGTCCAACCACTTCCCATCTACTTTTTCATGGTACAGATTGTTCACTTTAGCCTTCTTTTATAGTCTGTTGAAGGTAAATTAAGAATCAACGATTTCCTTCAACTATAGGTTTTAACTGCAAGTGGCTCAGAAGTACCACCAGCTGTTGCAGCTTGCACTCGGCAGTTCAATCCGGCAGTTCCACAAGTCACCTTTTTGCTTGTATTTTTATCAAGCATTTCAAATAACTGACTAATTTTAACTAGTAGTCTAATGAACTGAAAAGAACTTAATGGATCCAAATACACGTAAGAGCATTTGATAGCATTTTGCAATTATGGTTTTCTAACCATCAGCCTTCTCCCATTCACATACATGCAGATACATGTATGTCTGCATCTCTTTGCATGCATACAGCATGCATGTACAATGTACATGTAGCATGTATGCCCAGAAGGGAGACCATCTCTTGTGAGAGACCATGTTTCTAAACAACTGTTTAATTTTGTACAACAAGTGCATATCAAGTGACTCCTGATTGCATTCTAAATTCTCCCTAAGAAAACACATCCTTTCAATTAAGGTTCAACTATGGAAAAGTTGCCTTACATATACATGTATTGGGTTAGTTCATACATTTGTACATGTAAGAGGCATTTAAGCACAACCTGTAAACAATCCCAAGATTTATAGTACATTTTAGATCAGACACTGTCCTTCATTATGTACATCTGTCTATACTTACTGACTTGATCCTGTCTGTTGTGCTCAAATGCTGAAGAAAAACATAACAGTGTACATATTATAATTACATGAATTGTATAGGGAACATCATCCCTAACACAGTTAAAATTTTGATCAAAAAATAAACAGTGTGTGTAGCTGCAGCAGCATTATAGTAACTCATACTTTCCTAATATAATCACATACAATTGTAACCTACATTGCAGGATTTTTATTTCATATTAATACCAATTTTGAAAAATATTAACTTGTTCCCAGATAATACTTCTTTGATGAAGTTACATTGAAACCTGTGTGTGTGTGAAGTGAAATATAAATCGAAATGGGCTATTTGGACTCCTTAGAGGCTCACCTACTTTAAAAGTTATTGAAACCATTGCATACTGTAGGAGGTACACAACTACATGTACAAATAGTGGAGCAATTAAATATTTATAAGTAAATTAATTTCAAAAGAAAAAGGATTGTAACTGTTCTGGCTTAATTCTTAAAATGAAAGTTAAGTAGTAGAACTCACCCTTCTATACAACTCTATAATACCAGTAGAGTCGGGGTCAATGATATTTCCATTGTCATCTCTCACCACCAGATCCAAACCAATTATCCTAATATAAAACACATGACAAATTTAAAAGACTACAACTTAATCAGTGCTGATCGATGTCAGCATTTTATCCCTGCTTACCTGTTTCCATAGTCAATAGTAGAGGTGACTTTCTGTTTGAGCTGTTTCAGTCGATCCTGTATAAAATTGAATATATATATATATATACAGCCGCTTGCAAAAATTCTGCCCCCCCATGAAAATTATATACTTATATCGGTTGCATCATGGGTATTCCAAAAATGTGCTCTTCAGACATTTTTTTAACAAAAAATATATCAGGTAGGATTGAAAAATGTACGAGTAAAACATTTTTTGACCATATGGGTCCATCAGTTAAAGAAAACAAGTGCTATTTTCAGTTTTAGTTGTACTAATTTATTCCATGCGTTTGCCACTGGGTCCGGTCGACAGAAATGCTGCTATTACTTCAAGGAACTCACTGTATTCTGAACTTTACTTTCTCCACGTCGCACTATAGCTAGGTTTATTCTATTTCCCTAAATGAGGCTGAAGTATTCACTAAATTGCATTCAAACCTTGGAGCCTAAGTTTAAGTTTATTATCAATTAAATGCATTCTATTTCATCTTATGGCAGTTCCACCAGTCGTTTGCAATTCTGCCAAACAAACTGAACCAAATTCAACACTTCAAAGCCAAATGCAGCTAAAATATTGTTGCCATTATGAAGTCTGCAAAAGAGCTAAAATTTCACTGGGAAAACACCAGTTTTCTTTTGCGTTTTTTTTTGCGACGTAATTATTTCGCATATGATGTATTGATCAAACATATTTCATTTTATTCAGAATTGAATGCGGGCGGTTTTCGTTTTGATGTTCGCGGTGCATATTTAATTATATTCTGACATATCTTGCAGTTAACGACTTTAGAACTCAAAGCGAGATAAATTTTAAGTTATATAAAATGGTTAAGATTTAATCAAACTGTGAATCAGTTTATTTATTGCCAACGAGCGATCCGAGCCAAGAGGCGAGGATCGCGAGGCGGCAGCATTATAGAGCCGATGCGCGTACGAGGCACACGAGGTATTTTGCAGGCAGAAAAAATCTCGATCGAAAATTGTAATGTAACAATAGAAGGAAATAAAACCAATCACAGCGCGAGTTTTTGCGTGTGACGTCATGGAATCTCACGTGGTCGTGTTGATCGTCGAAGTGGCGGTGCTGAATACGAATGTCGACAGCGAGGACGAGGTAAAGTATTCCTTTCTTCGCATTGAAAACATTCTGATTCGCTTAAATAATTTGCTTTCTTTTTGTGGTGTTGAACTGTGAGTAATTCTGTACCATGAATAATCGAACCATTTGGTTCAAAATCGAGCAAAAAGTGCTAAAATCGAACCAGCATGTTCACATCGAACCAGCGTGTTCACATCGAACGTAGTGTTCAAAAGTTATTACAAAGGTTGATATCTCTTTCTCGTTAGTTCCAGTTAGTCCAGCAATATGTTTACATTGACTCAGACACCTAGAGGACTAGAGATGTGAACATTGAGTTCATGGTCAACCCAACAATTAATCTCTTTGATACTAATTATTTCTACATCTGTAAACACTTGGGTTTTAATATTGCCAACGAGTCAGCCGAGCGAAGACGCGAGGCTGACGAGGCGGCAGCAATATAGAGCCGATGCCCGAGGATATGTACCCTGGGTACCAGAGGTTCTACTGTCCCATTCGCGAATGGAGACAGTAGAACCTCTGGTACCAGGGTAGAGGATATGTGGATATGCAGTAAAAATCTCGATCACTCTGTGAAAATGTAACGTAATGTAATGTAATGTCCTGTAAACCAAAGTCAGAGCCAATTTAAGATGTGTTATACTTGTAATTGTTTAATGACTTTCGTTAACAATGATTTCAATAAATACAATAAACATGATAAACCCTTTCAGGAACACCCAACGGTAAAACTTCATAAAAACAAACATTCTGATGTTTTCATAACAAATCAGATGTATTTAAACATATTTAAGGGAATTGTTTTTCAGCTGGCAGACGAACATCTGTTCTGCAGCGCCAGCCAGCCTAAAGTTCATGAAGAATTTCTAAATTTCCCAGCTGAAATATTTAAGTGCAGAATTTGCCAGCAGCAAAAATATATTTTTATTTTAAGAATAAAAACCTGAGCTAACCTGCAGAATTCGGTATTTTTAAAAACCTGTGAAACAACAGGTACGTGCAGAATTTGCCAGCTGAGAAATATCGCTCTGTTATATTTATTATTATGTAATTATATCGGACTGCAGAATTTACCAGCTGACAAATATCGCTCCGTTATATTATTATTTAGTATCAGACTGCAGAATTTGCCAGCCAAGAAATTCCAAAGTGCAGAATTTGCCAGCCGAGTGGCCCAGAAGAACAGTTATTTTGCAGAACAGTTCGTTGGGTGTTCCTGCCCTTTGTTTTCTCTTGTTTCTTGAAGCCCAGTTGGAGCACTAATATCCCCTCTGACAAACTTTCAAAACATTCAGTGTCGAGCACTCCGTATCCTCTAGGCTCTAACCATATTTCTTATTCTACAGCTCTTTTTCTGGGTTTTTGTTTTCGTTGGCACTTTAGCGATAGCTACGACTAGTTTTATTACTAAAAATGATCTTTGAATGATTCTCGGGAATACCAATAAATTTACAACCTTGTGAGGCCAAAGTAAATAATAGGTTTACTTATGAATAAATTGCTCCGAGGGTTTTTCTCCGGGTTCTACGGTTTTCCTCCCTCCGCAAAAGCCAACACGCTAAATTCCAATTCGATCTGTGGATTAGCCGGGACCTGGCTTTGATCAGCCCCCGTGGTTGTTTCAGGTCTCGTTAGAAGTTCAGAGTTAACAATTTCAGAGTCTCAATGTGAGTTTAACTGACGACCAATTGTAAAATTTATGTAACACGCAGGAGAAATTATTTTTACACAAGACCAAAACCATTTAATTCTGGTCCATAATTTAAACAGATTAAAACAACTTCGGTTCTTATCTTTCTTTCCTTTCCAATAACTAAATGTGATTTTTACAACTGCATTGCGAACTTCATAAAAAAATGTTTTTAGCTACGCTGTGTTTAATTAATTTGGTTGAATGTTTGGCAGAATCGCACACATCAAACTACCACAATATAGAACGTGTTTCACATTGATAATACGCTTAAACCTAGGCTCCAAGGTTTGAAAGCAATTTAGTGAATACTTCAGCCTCATTCAGGGCAATAGAGTAAACCTAGCTAGTGCGACGTGAAGAAATTAAAGTTCAGAATACAGTGAGTTCCTTGGAGTCATAGCAGCGTTTCGGTCCACCGGACCCAATGGCAAACGCATGGAATAAATTAGTACAACTAAAACTGAAAATAAAACTTGTTGTCTTCAACGGATGGGCCCATATGATCTAAAAATGTTTAACTCGTACATTTTTCAATCCTACCTGATATATTTTTTGTTAGAAAAATGTCTGAAAAGCACATTTTTGGATTACCCATGATGCAACCGATATAAGTATATAATTTTCATGGGGGGGTCAGAATTTTTGCACGCGGCTGTATATATATATACATACATGTATGGTATACATGTATAACAAATTACAGTGTTAAAATATAGATTACTGTAAACATTCACAGATAAACTGCAATCATTAAAAAAAAAACGTTTCTTTGAAAATAATTAAAAGTTGATCACGCTGCAATAGCCCACTTTTGATATATATACAAGAATGTAAATATACAGTAATAGCCATTGCCCTGGCTGAATTACCCTGTTTTCAATAATGACACAGCTTTGGAGCAGAAAATAAGTACTGTAGTACATGTACATGTAGAACACTAATGGCCCCTATATTATATACTACACTTGGCCTTGTTACATTATTGTATCTCTAGATAGCATTATTTACATCCCTGATACTGTATGTAGTTCAAACTCCTTGGACTTAGTCTAAAAGAATTTCCAAGTACTGTAGGCAAATACCTTGAACAAAAGGAGGTCTCACAATTGATTACTGACTTCCCCAAGTGCTAAAATATAACATCGTACAATACCTGTCTTGATGCATACAGACCATCTCTCCAATGTAGGACCTGTTTTTTTTCACTCTGCTCTGACACAATTATAGCGCCAAACTATGTTTTCATCAAATTTCACACCAGGTTGTAAACACATACTCCCACGAGAACAAGCACATAATTGTTAACATTCCGTCTTTTCATGAACAATGGACGTTTGATTACTTAATTAAGTCAAACAAAGCAACTATGTGTAAATGCGCAAGTACAACCTACATTGTACAAGCCTGAAACATCGAAACTCTAAATGCATGAAGTTTTAAAATTGCTGCACATGTTGTTTATCCCACAACCACCAAACAAGCATGAAATTATTAAGTACATTTAGTTTGAGAAGTCATTTAATTAAAGGCCTCCAATTTGGACTGAACAGCATTTCAAAGTCCTCACAATTAGTTCCAGTCCTCAGCTGCGCCTTGGACTGGAACTAATTGTGTGGACTTTGAAATGCCGTCCAGTCCTCATTGTCGGCCTGTAAAACAGTACTTATTTATCTCCAATCCCTTACCCCTGGTAGAGTTTCTGACAGAACTTGCCTTCTCCAGTCCATCAAGTCCAGCATTTGTTTTCTCACCAATTGAAACAAGTGTTCTTCTCTTCTCTAGAAAATAATGTAATAAAACGTTTACCATAAACTACTTCGCTTCAACATCTTCTATAAACAATACATGTGTCTATAAGACCTCTGTTAACAACTTTATTCTTGTTTTTAACACTTTTATTAATTACCAGGTACAAGCATTGCCACATCATTCCCCAATCTCGTAACACATCTGTTACTTCTTCAACGAGGAAGTTCTCCTGTAATACTGCCCCCTTGTCTCTGGAACAAAACAATGTTAACTTGGGTTAATTCAACAGTTGTACAACTGTACATGTAGCTCAGTTCAAGCTCCTTGTTCTCTATTTTAAACTATGCACATGCCATACATGTAGTTTTACTACTACAAATTTACTAGTATTGTTCAAATGGAAAGTATATTTGAAAGATGTGTGGCATAAGTGATGATTTGAAAATCTTGAAAATAAACTGTTTATAGATTAGTAAAACCTGTATTTTCTCTTTGGGCCAGTTTAAGATATTATTTCAAATGGAAAAGGAATCAATGGGGGATTAAACAAACAAGTAATCAAAGTAATCAAGCTTTTTCCACAGCAAAAAGATTTATAATAAATTATTTTGTTAATCTGAAGGGGGAGGGGGATGAACATGCTCTAAGTTGTAAGTTTTGTTGTACAAAACAATGTCTACAGTGAATAAAATCAGGCTTGAAAAGTTGCTGTCCTCTTTGCACAGAAGAAAAAGAGTGGAGGGAAGGGCAGGGCAGGGAAGGAAATGATTGATCATTCAAATTGGCATAAATATAAATGACAAATTCTTTTCTTAATATTCAAACAACCCAGTGTAAATATATAGAGTAGTCTGGGCCTGGTTGTTCGAAGCAAGGGTAACTTTATCTCCAGGAGAGCACTAAATCTGTAGTTGTACTCCTTGCTTAGAATAACCTGGCCCAGTTGTACAAGTGTAAGTAAATGTACCTTCCAGTCATGACTTCTTTGATTTTAACATAAGATATTGGAAAAATCCCCTGAAATATTGTAAAACATATTATTGTCAGTAAACATCCACAAGTACAATGTACTATACATGTAGTTAATAAAGATACATATTATAGGTATTTTGGGCAAAAACAAATATTTATAAATTATGTTACATGTACATATATTTAACAGCGGGGAGGTCTGTTTAGAGAAAAACTTGGTCTTAAACTGAAAGCAACATTCTTTCTATAGAGACCAACCAAGGCTGATAATTATATATAATTTTGATGTTTTCATGATCAATTTATTTTATTTCCTTTCCTTAAGTCAGTCACATACAGAAGCAATCTATTTGTCAGTCTTGTGTGCACGCTCTTATTTCACTCAAATTACTGGTGATGTTCTGCCATTCACCTCAAGTCGTTCTCCGTCGGGTTTCAGCCGGGTCTCACTACATGTATATCCCAGGCAAAGATGGACCTTCAGAGTGGGGCCTGGGAAATGCACATACTGTAATTGACTGCCTACATGTATAAGCCACAGGGTATTTTTGATTTCATTTTGACTCAGATGTTATTTTTTTCGTCTGAAGTCCAGGTGCAGCTTATAAATGTAAGTGGGCTTTTTCACACCATAATTTGCACAATGATGTGTACTTTTCATAGTATCATACATGTGCAAAATTTCAGTAATTTTTATTCAATATTTGTAGAGATATTCTTCATTTTGTGATTTGTCTCCAGGCTATGCAAACAATATGACGTCATAGGTCATCTCATTTGCATATTACAAAAACCTGAATATCTGACAAACGGAAAATGTCATTATTCCTCATTTCGAAAGCATTTTAACATTAGATCAACTTAATTTTCGCTTCATGCACTTTAATGCCAAACTAGTGATGAATTTAAAAGCCCAAGTAAAGTTCAGGCTGCCCATCAGTCTTTACTGATTCTTGTTACTCTGGCTGCCTGTGACAGAGCCGAGTTGAAAAATACAGTCCGTTTTCCTTTTTTTTCTGTGCGACAAATGGACATTTTTGTGCAATTCTTGCTGTCCACCAGTCAGATTGCACCAAACTTCTACATCATGGACAACATTCCGGAGTGGAATTACTACATTTGTAAATGTTTACATCGAGATACGGGGAGAAGTGGCTAGTATAGTAACATTAAAGTACTCTACAGTCCCTCTCATTATAATTAATGCTAATTAATTTGTTTCCAGTCTCTTAAATTTATTTGCGCATGCACACTGCTAACAAAATCAGACCTTGAAAAACATAACATGGCTGAAAACATGGACTAAAATACAGATGAAGTTTGTGTTGACTCTGCATTCCTTAATTATAAAAACTGCAGCAACTCAAGGGATTAGTACATGTACATGTAAGAAGAAAAATACATTGTTTCTACATGATCACATGTACTTTAATTTATAGCTCCACTCGTACTTTGAAACAAAATGTCAACTGAACCAACTTTTACAGAGTAATCACTGAGCTAAACTAAAATAAAGGTAAATGAAAAGCAAATCACCTCTAACATTGTACAGGGCATGTGACAGGATGCGAGGATACGATTTTGCCTAATTGACCGAAAATCGCATCCGATCGTGTAATTTCACAATTTTCGCATAATATTAATACTGGAAAAAACCTAAATAAATCATAAAATTAAAGTACTAATATCCTATATTATCCACATTCCTGGGGATACTTGACAATTTCAGGCGAAAATATATAATATACATTCTACGCACTAGTTTTCATAATTACTAGTTGTGCTGATGTGGTCGGTTCGCATTCGCTGTTTATAGACAGGTTTTCATGCTGTTCTAACGGTCGTTTGGGGTTGTTTTGCGGTCTACCTTTGTATAGCTAGGAAGACAAAGATGCATTTTCTTTCCTTTAACCCTTTCCCTCCTGCACCGCCCGTAACCGCCCAATATGAAGCATGTACCTGGAGAAAATTATTGCATCAAACCTAGACACGCTGGAAATACGATGTTGCAATACTAATTATTTCAAGGGATGAATGACTTCAAAGCCACAGCTATAACTGGGATCGCTTGACTCTCCCTCCCACTTTGGAGAAAAACTCATTTGTTTTGGTGATCGTTTTTCGTTTCTCCAATTTTCACCAATTTTGAGGAGCTGAAAATCGGCCTCCAAAATCCTTCCCATTCGCCCTTGAAATCAAAAGCAAACACAAAATCAGCACTCAGTCATTACAGTACCTTCTTTAATCTTTCGAACCACCAGGTTTGTTTGCACAAAACACACATTGCGACTGTGAAGCGTGCTATTCTTAATGCTGCACTTCTCTCCACCATGTTTTCCTGCTCCCACCTCCAATTGCATGCTGGGTAATCAACAAAAAATTCACAAGGGGACCCCCCTCTGGGACTCCGGTAGGATTTTTTTATATGTATTTTACCCCTACAACCAAGAGCGGTGATTTGGACTCAAGCCATTGCTTTAAAGTGACAAAAACACATCCTAATAGGTTGCGCAGGGGTAAAAGACAGCCAACTGCAGGATTGCAAGGATTTCAGTGAAGAATTATTTCATGTGTCTCAAAGCAGAAACACAACAGAAAAACCCTGTGAAACCCCTCACAAGGCCTACTAAAAGCAAACCAAGTACTTTTAAGCCGTCATCAGACTTAATGATGTCCTCAAGCTCTCTGACAGTGGCTTATTTGTCCAAAATTAGAGCACATTTCATTGGAAACCCTACCGAAGCAGCCATACCTACCGTCAACGAGTGCACAGAATTCTCCCAAATGGCATTGTGGGAAAGGTTTGAGCCCTCGGCTTAAAAAGTCAGCAGTATTTAAGTGCCCCGGGCTAGCCAAACTTGAACTAAGGGGGGAGGGTTGAGTTAGCACTCAGGATTTCACCAACTGAGCCAAACATGTCCAGTAGGGAAAGGGTTAAACTCTAAAAAGAGGATTAAATAAAGAAAAAAATATCTATAAAAAATTGCGTAATTTATCAGATAATTGAGGTTTTTTTTGCGTAATTGGGCAAAATTTTCGCGGAATTTCCTAATTTTTTCCGCATCCTCTCAGATGCCCTGATTGTATCTGGAAGACTACGAAAGAGCTAAACAGTATCTTAAAGTAACGAGTACAAAGGATGTTGGAGTATTTACCCTCATACTCGTTAGACTCAGTTTTCCAAATAGAATAAATACTGTGACTAGGGCAAAATGGAAATACGCATTCCAAATTACAAACTTCTAACTCGATCCTGACAACAAATTAAAGAAGTGGCTCAAAGAAATGCTGTATATAATATTCTCTTGTTCTCTCATCCACAGAGGATGTGAAAAGACGCAAAATGGATAAATGATCGAGAACTACACAGAAATAACCCAAAAAGTTAACAACAGTTCTGTTTCACTTGGTCGTTTCCATTTGGAACAAGGGAGTTAACACGTGCATACCCCACTCCAAGCAAACTCATTCCTAACACTATTATTTATAAATCAGTTTAATGGTCCTGTGAACTAATCAAAATCCTAACCCAACATTAAAAAATCTAACCTCAGTAAACCCAATAATTGCTTACAAATTTAGTATGTTTAGAGCTTAAGTCAATATATAGCTCACTAAACAACAGATAATACTTCTTCAATCGTCTTGTGAACTTAATCCAAACCCTAACCCAACATCTACAAAACCCTAACCTCACTAATTTAGTGTGTTTAGAGTCACTAATTTAGGGTGTTTAGGCCGGGCTAGTCACTAATTTAACAACATAGAAAAATAATGCTTCTTCAATGGTCTTCTGAACTAATCCAAACCCTAACCCAACATTTAAATAACTCTAACATCAGTTAACCTAACTGCTCACTATAATTTAGGGTGTTTAGGGCTAATCACTAATTTGTTTTTTTTAGGGCTAGTTCACTATTAATAAAACAATACAGAAAAAATAATGCTTCTTCAATAGTCCTGTGAACTAATCCAAACCCTAATCCAACATTTAAAAAACCCTGGCTAACATCAGTGAACATACACTCACAGGTAAACAACAAGTATTTAGGGCTAATTTGTGGCTAGAGCTCACAGGTAAACAAGAAGAGAAAATAGACCTACAGGGCTAGGGTTCACTACTGGTAAACAATACGTTTCACGAAATTATCACAGGTTTGCAATGTTCAAGGTTATAAGATTAACTAATAAAGACAGAATCACCCAGGTTTAAAAATTAAACTAGTTAAAATACAAAATTTAGGTTAAAAAATACTAACCAAGGTGAAATTTAAATTAACCTACAGTACATGTACACGTACATGTACATTGTAGTTCAAAACATTAATTACATGTACCTAGTTTGATTTATAATTAAACTAATTTCAAATTTAACCTGTAACACATTTTAATAACTATTACTCTGCATTCCTTTTGATTATTAATGAATACATGCAAGGTAATAATAATTATAGACATTACCCTAACATTCTTGTTTCTTGTGGAAATTCCTCTGTACCACCCTACAGTAAAAACAGTTTTTTTTAGAATAGGAGATTTAACATTCAATGGTCTGTATACATGTATCTGTGTGGCAGACACTTCTCATTTGCATCTCATTTTGTTTAAGTAATGGTCCAGATAAGAACTATACTACAATCCATTGCTCTGCGGCAATGAGCCGCTTGAATATGCCTTTTAAAAGTGCTTTAGGAGGTATCTACAGTCCAAACTACATCTCGAAAATAAAGTATTTGTTATGCTATTGGCTCTTTTTTCTATGAAAATGCAGAGAAGCCACCATCCAGCCAATCGGATATAGAGAAACCAAAGGATTTTTCAATCGCAAATTTGAGAACTTTCTCCACACACAATATTCTTCAAAATTATTAAATGGTACCATAGTTAGTTTGATCAAAAATAAATTCAAACCACAAAAAAATATCGAATGAAAATGTATTATTTCGATGGGTTTCTACTGAATTTATAAGTATCAACCAATGAAATTACGAGAAAGAATAATAGAAAATTAACACCTTTTAACATTCCTTGCCATAGACACTACAGTTCATATCTGGACCATTACTTAATATTAGTAATACAATAGCACTCTGTATCACAAAAATAACCATGTGAAGTGCATTTGAATATACATGTACATGTATTCATAAAGAATTTGCGCTATACAATCATGTATAAATGAATACCTTTAATACGCATATGTACATGTAGCAGGCATCAGTACTTTTACAAATTCTCCCAAATGTCATGTGTTTTTGTTTTCTAATTAAGTTATTATTCCATGATAAACTTGAATAATACAATATCACTTAATGAAAATATAGTAGCCTGAAGCACAACCTGTGAACAGGAATCACTAGCTCAACAAGCCAAACTACAACATAATATTTTTGTAGCCCTGGCCTATCAGAGAGCACTTATGTCATGCCCTGCTATAGGTAAGGTCTGAAATACCATAATAAATCCCCATTTTACAACAACTGCCCATTTTCCCACTCTCTACTTGGCTGATTTTCATGGTCACTCTGATTGGCTGATTTTCATGGTCAATAAGAAGACAGACAATAATGTGCATGCTGACATGAGGCATGTGTGTAACCACATAAAAGTTTGTTGTAAAAAGCGGGGGGATAGGGGTAGTCCCAGAAATTTAGGACAGGGGTGTGCCATGAAGATATCGAAACCCTGACCCTATTTAATGGTGAAAAAGCATAAAATGGGTACCCATTCCAAGGCTAGTGAAACTAAAATATGAGACCCTATTTAAGGGTCCGGCACCTCAAAAACCATAACCTATCCCGCCTCCTGATTAGCTCAGTGGTTAAGCTCCGGTCTGTTGTGCGGGGGGATAAATTGTAGGCCCTCGGAACCCTCTATAAAAGGGGCTTTAAGCCCTTATTGAGGTTCTCTGTCCACCTTTGAGTGGTAAACAGAACAAATAAAACATCCTGCGGCACATACCTACATGTATATTGCTTATATATGGGAGTACCCAACCCCACCCCATGGAAAAAGCTGAAGTCACCTATTGTCAATAACACAGATACATAAAGTTTGTTGTAAAAAGCTGAAGCCCGGGGGGGGGGGTACTCCCATACATAGGCTATACGGGTACGTGCTGCTCAACAGCGTATGGTTTTTGACAATTCTTAGCCTGGAACAGGGTATATAAATCACTGTTTTGGTCTGGAACAGGGTCGTAATTATTTGGAAGGGCCTCAGGACGGTTTGAGTTATTCACGGTCCCTTGCCACTGCAAACGCAGAGTCCGTTTATCTGTTTATAATTCGAGTGGCGAGTGGAGTGCAACGTCTCGCACGTATGATATCAGACTCTAGCCTGGTCTGGAACAGGATATCTTTTTGCCATTTTGCCTGGAACAGGGTATGTTTCCATTGTTTCTAGCCTGGAACATGGTACCTTTTTTGCCATTTTGTCTGGAACAGGGTCGCAAAAATACAATTTCTCAGTTAATTACTCCATCCCCCGGGAGCCGAAGTCATCTACATTTTCCATTGTCTGTTGTTGTCAAAATCAAATTAAAGTTAATTAGGTTTTTATGTGTCTGTCCTAGTTATTGACAATTATTTTCATCGTAACATGGTCAAAAAATAGCTGTGGACCACTTGGCAACGATGCCTCACGGATCCACAGCTAATTGACCACGTTATAACGAAAATCATCATCAGTATTAGGACAGACATAAAAAATGTCTTCCTTCTAATTAACAAATTAATTGAAGTTAGAATTTGTTAATAAGAAGGAAGAAATAGTCTCCCTCTACAATATACACGTATAAAGTTGAGCTGATAAAGTTGAATAATCACAAATCAAACATTACAATGTATCTGTAATCTGATCAACATGGCCGATGGTCGAGTTATGTGTTGACATCCAGTAACTAAATCGCACATAAAATCTGTGCTTTTTACGCAGAATCCTAAAGCAACTGCTGATATAATTGATGAATATAAAATGTGGAAAATTCTGACGGAAATATGTGACCAGCGCAAAGCAGCATATCATGCACACTCCAAAGGCAAAGGCATGCAACAGGTCGGGACAAAATATTATCACCTTCCAACCTACCTCCATTTTCTTCTGATATATGCACCGTCTCTCCAAGTTGTAATCTAAGCTTATGAGGGCCACTTGCATTAAAGCTGTAAATAGCTGTAAGCGAAAATGGAAACACATTAAAGCTTTATAATTATTTTCTCTTGCGGAAGTCAACTTGGTCTTGAGAGGGCCGGGATATCAAGAGACCTAGAGATCAAGGAGAGATCTGGCCATTTATTTGCCATTAGGATACAAGCCTTTAGGTGGTTATAATTTCTCGCTTACCTACTCCAGTCTTTGTAGTACTCAACGGCCGCCAAATGGTCATGTTCCAGACCTGTTTGGGTGGTAAACCCAAGCCCAACTTACGATCAAAACATGAATTAACCACCGCTAAAAAAACGCCTCCCGATGTCCCTCCACATTTTACATTTTAGGGCTTCCGGGTGACACCGCTGACTGACATTATCGAGCCAGCCGTCACCTATACCCCACCCCCGCATTAATAGTTACCCTGGGTCCCTGGGTGGCAGAGGTTCTACTGCCCTCTCTAATATACGCGAAGGGGCGAATCGACGAGAAGGCTGGGAGAACCGTTCTCCCGCAGTACAGTCTCGTCGCTTCGCTCCTTGATGGCGGCGCGTTAGAGAGGGCAGTAGAACCTCTGGCATCCAGGGTAAGGATTTATAGGTGATGGTCTCTTGAATGGTCCTTGACTTCAACCAATCAGAGCTCGGCATTTCTGTAAAAGATGTTTGTAGTCAATCAAAATTCATATCTATTTTTGATGATATCAAGAAAATAATGGGCGTGTTTGGGGGGTTGGGTGGAAAATGTGGGGTGCGGAGTGTGGAAAATGCGGAGTAGAGAGAAAATGAGGAAAAATAATCAAATAATTATCCTGGATGAACACGAACACGGTTGCGTAAACAATCGAATGAAAGAATGAGGATGTATCAGGGTATGAAAACTCGCTATAAGCAAAACCTAATCCCACGACTCGAAAAAGCGTATTGAAATGGCAAATACCCGTACTTGCCGGCCTATTACCCGCGGGTTATCTGTTAATTTTTCACCAAACCGCTGCTGCTGCGGGTAATAGGGTGGTGCGGGTAATGTGTTAAATTCTAAAGACTAAAACTTTGTCACACAAAGTTACGGCGATCGCCTTTCGCCCCTTATCGCCGGCGGCACACAGCGATCGCCTTTGTCGAAAACAACGAAAAGCGACTTGTGAAAAAAAATCGCTGTTGTCTCTTGAAAAAAATGTTGCCAAACTGAAAAGCCGCCGACGATTTTTTCGCAATGATAACAATGATCGCCGTTAGTGTCAGTGTTTATTTCGTCCAAATCTAAAACAAAACATATGTTAACTGAAACCGTTTCTGATCTAACAAACACTGAGGAAATCAGTGCCGTAACGAGAAACAAGAATTGCGTTACTACATATGTGTATAAACACCATCCCGCTAGTTTGGTACTTTATTTCATCTGATAAACTTTATATACCTTCTGTACGATGTAGTTTCACGCTTGATCTGTTAATCCTTCAGGATTTTAGCTGAAATCATTGCTTATGTTTCAAGAAGCCAGCTTATCAAAAGATCCCATTCTTGGAGTTGATATGTGAATTTTCTCGACATTGTCTGGTTTTTGACACGACAACACCGGCGTGTCACGCTCTGTGAACTTATAGCGGTGGCGTAGCTTCCTGTACGCATATACGCACGTGCGTACCTGAGAAATCCGGTGACTTTTTAAAATTTAATCAGCCTCGACTCACTACACGGAGTTGAAAATGTAAAGGCGCAAATTATTATACTTTCTGCCACTCGAAATAAACACTGACATCGTCATGAGAGCACAGTTACAACTATCACGGCGGCAATGTAACTCTACCGTAATCCCGTATGTAATATCCTATAAGTATAATGAAACGTTTTTGTTCCAAACAGTCCTAATGTTTTTTCGGGGTCCGCACCTGTGCGTAGTTGGCAAAAACTCCTAGCTACGCCCCTGTTTACCACACAGATTCTCAACTTTTTTGTGAAAATGGAAAAGGTCCACCAAAGAAAATATTCTGGAGTTCTTTTTGTTAATGTGGAATCCATTTTCAAAGTGAGGAGGTTCGAGTCTCTCGAATTCCACGACACAGAAGCGTGAATTTTTCCACGAACTTATTTGAATAATCAATTAGTCGGCAGTGTTTGTTTTGCTTTGCGATACGGGTCCGATACATGCACCAAACATTTCCTAAAGACCAATTTTCGTTTAGAAATTGATATACTTTCCGAATCGAATGTTTTGAAAGTTTTTCTTTTATATTCGTTTCGTGTCTGAACAGTTTCGCCTGATGCCGGTGTACCAGCGATTTCGCCCCCCCGTGAATTCGCCCCCCGGGGGGCGAAATCGCTAGTGAATTCGCCCCCCCCCCTTCCTCGCCCCCCTCTAGCGATTTCGCCCCCCCTCCCCTTCAACCTTTTAAAAGGTTATGAATACATGTTTTCCTTATTATTACTACTGTAATGTATTGGACGTGGAGAATAGTACGGCAAAAAGCTATCAGTTAATGTGTATAAAGGCATGTAATTCAATTTTATTTTAAAATTCACGCTTCACTTTTCTTCGACAAAATTCGTTACGGTAAACGTAAAGCTACGGTAAACGTAAAGCTACGGTAAACGCTGCAATTTTCATTCGCGCGAGCAGTGCAACAAGAAACTCGACAAGGGATTCTGCAATCTTCGTCAATCTTCGAATGATTAGTTGTTAGTATTTCTTGCCTGAAGCCAACATGTAGATGATGTAATTATTGTGGACACTTAAAGGAAGTGTTACCGACTCGCGTGAAAACGTCCTGAATAAACAAGAAGCAATGAACTAATCAGGATCTAAAACGGCGGGAAGTTTTAAAACTTACTTTAGCTTGTAGCGAGTGGAACTCATATTTGGAAACAACTGCCAAATAGTCTGATGATTTTTTCATGCATGAAAACCATAATGAAGTTGTCTTAATTATCGTGCTATGTAAGATTTTGATAACCCGTTAATGCTCGCGTCGATCCATCTATTTCGAAAGAACTTTGAAGGAGCCTTACCGACTCGCGTGCTTTGTTCTATTTCAATTGAGCTAACGGCGCTTGTTAATTCGGTAATTAGATCAGTTCTAACTAGGAAAACCTTTCTGGATAAACAGCTTATTAACTAATGAGAAGATAAAACGGCTGTAAGTTTTGCAATACAGTTCTAGCAGTACAATTAATTCAAATCCGGGAAGAATTTGAAATGACTTTCCGAAGAAAAGGAGTGTTACCGACTCGCGTATTTTTGTAGTCAGTAGTAGTAGGGGTCTTACACTTCATTTTATTAAAAAATACGCGAGTCGGGGCGATTTCAATAAGAATTACGAGTACAATTCACTAGCGATTTCGCCCCCCCCCCCCCCCCCCCCCCCTAGGGGGTGGCGAATTCACTGAAGGGGGGCGAATTCGCTAGCGATCTCGCCCCGGGGAGGGCGAATTCACTAGCGATCTCGCCCCGGGGGGACGAAATCGCTGTGACACCGGAAATGCTTTGAGTCGGAGGTGAGTCGATTGGTTTCTAAATTGCTATGAAATCACACTTTCTATCTATCAAGAACGTAAACATGTTGATCAAAGACACAACAATTAAAACCTACTATGAGGTACCGGTATTGTTACCTAAATTTACATTGAGAGGTGCGGGTAATCTGTTAATATATTTTTCTTTGAGACTCTAAAATCAGCGGATGCGGGTAATACGCTGTGCGGGTAATAGGCTGGAAATTACGGTATGCAAAGTTTTACCTTCTTGCATATCGAAAAAGTTATAGGCGTAAAGTTTGAAAAATTATGCAGAAACCTTTAATGGCAGGCAAAGCCTCGCTACTCATGTGTTCGACAAAGTACCGAGATAACTGAAGACACTGAACTGTACGTATGAGGGGTTTTCAGAGGAGTAAATAAAAACTCGAGGCAAAAACTAATTCCATGGCTTGAAATTTACGCCTATAACTTTTTCGATATGCAAGAAGGTAAACTTTGCATAATTATTTGCCATTTCAATACGCTTTTTCAAGTAGTGGGATTAGTTTTTGCCTATGGCGAGTTTTCATATCCTCATACACCCTCATTCTTTCATTCGATTGTTTACGCAACCGTGTTCGTGTTCATCCAGGGTAATTATTTGATTATTTCTCCTCATTTTCTCCACACTCCTCATTTTTCACACTCCCATTTTCCACGCTCCCATTTTCCACGCTCCCATTTTCCACGCTCCCATTTTCCACGCTCCCATTTTCCACGCTCCCATTTTCCACGCTCCCATTTTCCACGCTCCCATTTTCCACGCTCCCATTTTCCACACTCTGCACCCCACATTTTACATCAGAAATCTACTAATCTAGCGGTATATCCAGAGTTGGGCAGAGTTCCCGTGATTGTACAAATTGCAAGCGTACTTGTGAAATATTGGTTGCGGGTTAGTAAAGATCCCTTCTACAATGATACTCCAATAGGAAGGGCGCGGAATAGCGGTAAACATAAGTTTAAAATCAACTATCCAGGAGTTATTTTTACTAATTATGTTTTAAAGTTAGTGTAAATTCAGCCGTCTCCGCTGGTTCGTTCCTCCCGAACCAGAGGAGACGGCTGAAATTCAGACTAAAAAGCACTATCAGATATTAGTGTACCTCATAAACAGGTAAGTAATTTGACCAAGTTTCTGAAAGAAAAAATGCGAGAATGGGAGAGTAAAAACATTTCAGTCTCTAATAAAGGCAAATTACGCACTTTTCGTCTCGTTAAATCTAATGTTAAATATGTACATTATTAGCCCGCCCGACCGTGCACCAGCGCGCGGAACACGAATTATAAAGGTTTTCGAGCTCGATTTTGTATGGCTTTTAACGCCGTCCTGTCCTTTACATTCAATCCTCCGTTTATGGGTTTCTATGATTTTCTAAGTTACCTCAATGCTCAGTGTAATTTTTTTGCCGTAATGCTTAAAACATTAAAACATTCAATTTCCAACCTAATATTCCCGTTACATCTTCGCGTGCGCGCATACGCGTCACGATTCTTTCTGTTGTAGGCCGTCTTTTTCGTTACATATGCGCGTGCAATTCAACTACACATGCACTTTTTATTTTCGTAAATTAATTCCCATTACATATATGCGCGTGCATCTTCGTATTTAATAAGCCTTTTGCAGCTAACAGTCACGTGCTGATATAATACTTCGTTAACGAATGAATGAGCTCGTGATACCCATGGGAAAGACGTTGCCATGGATGCTGGATGGCAAGCCATTTTTAAAAACGCTGTTTTAGAAAGATCGACAATCGATTGGAGGTGAAAAATAGCATTTACAAACAGGTTTTGCTAATAACAATACCGATCTCGTACAAGGCTTCTAAATTTGTAAAATCCTGTACAATCACGTGAATTCCTAGCTGCAAATTCCCATTATTGGGAGCTGCGCTCATAGGCTTGCCTATATATATATACACCTGTTTCAAAAAAGGTTCATCAGAACGAAGAACTAACTACAAGTATTGAACAATGGAGCTCTATTGTCTTTGAATCACTGAACCATAGATCCCTTTGTTCAATGTTTGTAGTTTGTCCTTCGTAATGATCAACCTTTTTTGAAATAGGTGTATATATATACAGTCAACTCTCCGCTAACGGACACTCTCGTAAGCGGACAGCTCTACTTACGGACGCCTTTTCAAATCCCCGTTTTACCTCTCAGTCAAACTCTGTATTTACACATTCCTGTAAGCGGACACTCTCGTAATGAAAATTGGATTTTTCTTTTGTTTACGCTCTCTCGTAAGCGGACACTTATGGTTTGTTGACTGAATAAATTACTTTGTCACATGGGATGTTTTTAAGAAGCACCAAAGTTACATGTATGGACGGCAGCAATAAGTCCCGTTTCACTTTTTGTTAAATATAGAAGAGTTATACTACAGTATATATATTTTTTTTTTCGAGTTTTAACATTTGACATCAATATAGAGTTTCGCTTTATATCTTCAGTTGCTATTTTTGTCTACCCAATAAAACATAATTAACACCCGCTAATTAACTCTCCCGTAAGCGGACATCCACCCTATTTTTCTTTGGTGTCCGCTTATGAGAATAATTCTCGTAAGCGGACAGCTCTACTAACGGACACTTTTTTCAATTCCCGAGGGTGTCCGCTTCGAGAGAGTTGACTGTATATATATTAATGATAATTTTAGATTCTTTGATTAAAAGTCACTTTTCATAGATTTATTATCAATGAAAGATAAAGCTATAACGAGGATAGTTGCTAAATACTTGTATGAAATTTTACTTTGTACGTCTTATTTACAAATCTTATCTCATATCTTATATTAGTTTAAAGGGGCTATGTCATGGTACTGCGCATATATCGAGTAATCGCTCGTTTAGTGGCTGTTAATTGGATACAAACAGTTAAATTTCCCTCCCTCAATGCTTGATTGAAAGGAGTTTCAATATTTTCTCTGGACACTATTTATATACACTGTTTGTTAGTCGTTTTTGCATATCTGCTTTTATTTTAAGCATCCCACATGGCTGAGAGGTTCGTTAGTTCATATCAAAATCGGTGGAAATAGCTCTTTCCGGCCCGGAAACTTACCGTGGCGCAGCCCCTTTAATGCTGATGTACCTGTATTGGTATAAAGTTGAATAATAAAGTTGTTGCAATATAAAAACAGGAGCTCTGTCGCTGCGCTCCGCCGAGTTCTATGTGGAGTCTACGATACATCCTCAAATTTTGATCAGTTAATCTTTTACCTGATATCTTAAGTTTGCAGACAGTGAATATTTCAGAAATTCGATTTTACGGAAATTATTTGGCATCGGATTTCCATACAAATACTGTATTTCGCGCCATGTTTGCACCCCTTTCAAAATGTCGGAATCAACCGCGAACTGGTCTATTAGATTTTATTGAAGTTGTGAATTTGTCTCGTTTTTATCTTATATAGTTTTGAAATTTAGCTTTTTATATGATATTTGTATTGTAAGTTATTGAGGGCCACAAGTTTGTTAGCTTTGCTACTTGGCGAACTGTCCTTCGCCATTCCTCTTCGACTTTGCTCCACGTGCTGTGTCTGCGTTTCTTGTCTTATATATGGTCAGAGGAAGTTAAAAAGAAATGGCGGATGGATGGAGAGAGAATGCAAAACCCGGTCACGCTTCTAACATACGGTATGTTTTGATGAAAATTAGGTGAGAGGGAAAATAATAATGGGAATTTGCGGGTGGACCGATGGAACGGGAATCAGTGTTTTGTCGCGTCCCTTCACATGCGGATCACACATTTTATAGATTATAGATTAACTGCAATTCTAATTTTAAAAACTTTGATACGTCGAGGACTTCTTTCTGAATTCAGCATATAGGTAGATAATAATAATAATGCTTAAACTGTGAATCGGAACGTTGCAAATGCCCCACCGTGGGGTTATGCAAATGGCCCCCTCCCCCCGTGGGGCTTTGGTACGACTGCAATTCTGGACTCTTTTTGACCAATTCCCCAGGGATGGGCAGGTTTGGAATTGATACAACCATAACTACCGATCATTTCCTCGATTCTCCTTTCCAATCTTTGTTTTAAAAGGAGAATTTGGAACTTAATCACGATGACTTGAAGTGTCAGTAGCGGCACTCGGGTACAAGTGATCAAACAGCAACTGTTTACGGGAAGGGAATTCTCGATTTGAGTGTTGCTTCTATCGTCCCGATCGCTTGATTCTTTTGTTCTGCATATTAATTTACTCTTCTATTCACACGGAACAAAAGGTTCAAGCGATCGGGAAACCACGATCGACGGCAACAATAACTGCACGTGCGAATCAGTAAGCAGTCGCCTACATTTCAACCGTTGTCTGCAAAAACACAACGTGAAACCCCCAAATTTTACATTTTAAAGAGATGTTACGCGAGACGATTTTTAACGACGATTTTTAATGTGTGGTGCACGAGACAACTTTTAGCGCAACATTGATGCCGCAACGGGTATGTTATGCACTAGTCAAAGTAAACCACCCCCCCCCCCCCCCCCCCCCCCCCGGCTCCCCACCCCGCGGGACGGTGGGGGAAATGTGGGGCCAAGGATCATATTTATCGAGGTAGAGTGCCCGAGGGGGTGGGAAAATAACAGGTATTCGATCCCTCGCTAGCTGAGATGGGGCCTGTGTGGGGCAAAACGTTGGGATTTGATCTTGGCCGAGGAGATCTGGTTCATGTTTGTTGGTAGACAGACGACAGGGAAGCCAGACAACTACAGTGACGATGAGACTGTGCTTTATTGCACTTGTGGAATGCTTACTTTGACTAGTGCATCACACGAGACGATTTTTAGCGCAACATCTAGCTAGCACCTAGGCTCCTACTCCGACACCCTCGTTTAGAAACATGGCTGACGAATGGAGTAAACATGGCTGACGAATGGAGTAAACATGGCTAACGAGTGGAGTAAACATCGATGATGAATAGACTAAACATGGATGACGAGTGGAGTCTTTGTTTGTTGACGTAGCCTCGTTTCCGTGGCCGTAGCGAACAGGTTACTGGGATGACGTCGCGCGAAAAGTCAACGGCGAGGGTGTTGTACAAAGCAACTCCAACAAAACTCGCGCAACAATGTTGCAAGTTTTTGAAGAGAACACGAAGTCATCGTAAAGGTGATGTTACACGAGACGATTTTTAACTGCGATTTTTCGCAACGAAGATTGCGTTAAAAATCGTCCAGTGCGCCATGTGTTGCGCGAAAAGCCAACAGTGTAGTAACATGGCGCGGACGATTTTTAACGCAATCTTCGTTGCGAAAAATCGTCGTTAAAAGTCGTCTCGTGTAACATCACCCGTAAGAAAGATAATCAATCCGTTTTTCGTTGACACCGCGGAAATACGTTTTGTGACGTCACTTTCGTTGATCAGCAGTCGGCGCCATTAGAACCGGTTTCTTAGAACATTACTATACCATGCGTTCATCTGCGTAAAACTGAACAGGCAAGTTTGATTTGAGAATTTCAATATGCAAAATGGAGCTCAAAATATTGCACCAGAAGTCTTGCATCTTATGAAGTAACAAGTCAGCCGAAATAAGTCAGGTATTCGTGGTCGTGGACGTGGTATAAAGATTTGCTGTGGAAATGAGTTGAGTTCGCCGCTGTCACATGCGAGGTGAGTTAAGAAAATGGATTTATAATTTTCGAAGTAATACTAATTGTACTATCGTACCCACATTAAAGTCAGCTTGACTCGGTTGCACATGCTTACGTCTAGCAGCTTCACGACTGTTTCAGTTTCGCGCTGGAAATGTAAATTTAGTTCACGCACGTAAAACTGAAGGCGGCCACTAATGCCACTAGTCAAAGTAAACCCCCCCCCCCCCCCCCCCCCCCAACCCAACCCGGGACAGGGTGCGGCAAATGTGGGGCAAGCGATCGCTTTTGACACGGTAGAGTGCCTCAGAGGGTGGGGAAAATCGTTATTTGATGCCCCACTATGGAGTGTGGGGAACTGTGGGGCCAACGTGGGGCAAAATGTGGCGGGGAATTGTTCATAGAAGACAGTCCAGGCCACTGCAGACTTCTCTGTTCTACTTCCGTGTATAGTTCAGGACGAATTTCAGCAATACTGTCACGTTCATGTAGATCAAGACCCTATTGAGCAATAAAAGACACAACCCAGACCACTGCAAGCTAAAATGTGTGAAGTTTGTAAAACAAAAATGACCTATTTTTAGTGATTTGTCCCCTGGGGTGGGGGCATTTGCCTGCATTTACTGTCCACAATTGCCGCAATAGGTGGGGCATTTTCTGTTTTTTGCTTTCCCTGTGAGGCAAAATCCCCACTAATCCCCACCCTATCCCAGGTTTGGGGGGGGGGGGGGGGGGGGGGGGGGGGTGGGGGTTTACTTTGACTAGTGCATAAGCTCAAGCATGTCAAACAGAGACTAAAAGATAATGAATTCCAACAATGGATAAGCGGAGTACATAATGACGATAGAAAAAGACCCCAACAGAAGAACAAATTAAGAACATACCGTTTATTTAAGACAACTTATACCTATGAGAATTATCTCACAGAAGTAAAAAATCTGAAACATAGAACTGCCCTAACTAGACTAAGAATTAGCAATCACAAATTGGCAATAGAAAATGGCAGATATGCAAGACCATACAAAAAACCGGAAGAACGAACTTGCTTGAAATGTCAAAACGATATCGAAGATGAAATGCACTTCCTGACAAAATGCCCAATGTATAACGAATTAAGAGAATCCTTAGTTATAACAATAAGACAGACCAAAAAATGCCCCGAGACTATGATGGACAAAAAACTATTTTTCACAATAATCAACCCACCAAAAACACTACAAAAAGTATCAGCTAAATACGTTTATGACTGTTTCAAAAGAAGAGAAGAAATAATAATTTTACAATAATAGAGTTCTAATCTCGTGATATCTTTAACTAAGCAACTATATATTAAGGTATACTGAAAACATGATTTGTAAAAATTATAGCAATACTCAATCTTATAGCCTGTAATACAATTATCTTTTATTAGCACTACATTCTAATGTACTATCTGCTGTACAAGGAGCTAATAAAAATATCTGTATCTGTATCTGTAAGCTAAAGGCACTATCTTTCCGGGTATCTTTCGAACTTTAGTTTTCGTTGACGCCAGTAACCTTTTCTAAAATGTATAATTACTGTAGACATTTACTACGATCATGCATATGTATACATGTAATAACGAGATCGATCAGAAGTGCGTATTCACTTTTCGTACTGAATGGTGATTTCTTGGTGGGTTATTTTCTCTGGGGGGGTATTTCTTAAAGGTAAAAAGAGTAGGGGTGACCGTCGGAAAACCTCGAAAAACCGTGAAAAATTTTCCACCCTGAAATGTACCTCATGGTCTAAAAATCACCCTGAAAATGGATTTCGGTTGGACAACCCCTAAAAAATACTAAATCGCAGATTTCAAACCCTAAAAAATACGACTAACACCCCTACCAGCCGAACATAGGAAGAACCCCCCAGGTTATTTTCCTATGATTTGAGCTGTCATAGCCTGGTCAATTGTCAGCCGTTATCAATGCTATTTTGTTAAAGAACTAGTTGTAATCATAGATTAGTGAAGTGCATTCGTATTAACGTTTTATGTCAGAAGAAATGGGTTTTGCTAAACTCATGAAATAGATATTGGACTAATGCATAGACACTATTATTACACCCTAAATCTATAATAATTTGTGTCCATTTCCCCCCAACTATGACAATGTTCTATACCCCTTACAGCTTGTCATGGTGTTTGTGCTCTACCTTTGCTGTGATCCATTTTACAACTACATTAGCAGAACAGTGTTTCTATCAATATTTTAAGTTCAGTATGCATGTACAAGTTCAGTTCTTACTCACCTCGCCTTATAAACCCTTGTAAAATTGTAAGAACAAGTCTCCGTTTCCATGAAACTGGGACAAAACATTTTTGTCCAGTCACATATTTTGTATAAAGTCACTAATTGTGTACTGTCCAGTAATGTTAAAATTGAACTTTGCTGGAGAAGAACCAATCGTCCCAATTGTAGACACCCATTGAGTTCTTCATGGGATCTTCTTGTTGACTGAACAGTTGCCTTAATTAAATTTATCTTATTTTGGACATAATCAATGAACTTGGATGACTGAAAGTACTAAATATTTCTCTGTTGTAGGCTTTTGTAGCTTAGAACTGTCACCACCATCCTCGTCATCACCATCATCCTCATTGTGTATCAGACCAGATAAGAGCCTGGCCAAGATTTCATGACAAGGTGGTTTGGAAGGCAGATAATGCAACCAAGGCTGTTGCCCTGGCCATCGCACATACTTGGAGGATAAAATGTGTGCCCACATGTTAATTGGTATATTTCTTGTTGGCCAAGTCACAATCAAGCAGTGGGTTTGGTTCATAAGAACCCAAGGGGAAGAGACGTAGTTACAAATTCCTTCTTAGAACTTGCCAAAGGTGCTTTGCCATATGGTCTCCCAGCTCTGTTCATGGCTCGTGGTAGTATGTGAGATTTGCCAAGGTTTACAGCGACTTGCTCAAACATACAAAGGATTCCTTCAGAGGCCAAACCTACAATATTATTATCATAACTATTAATTTAATACTCCAACATGTTTCTGATTCCTTTCTGAAGTCTTAAACTAAAAATAAAATTAATTGGAATTATTTATGTACTTTGCTGGGTTGTCGGTTTCTGCTAGCTGTCAGGTTAAAAGTAGCTAACTGTTTTGCCCAAATTTCCATTCATGTATGGCATTTGAATCTATTCTTGTAACCACCTGTAAAACACTGACGTTCTAACGTATCCTTGCTTATACATTTACTTTTTTGCTGTAATTTCCTTTCCCTATACTTTTTTTGTTTTAATACTCTGTTGCTCATGGTACAGTGTTGGTGAATGGTGGATGACAAAGTCTTTCTAGCCTGCGAAACAGGCCCTCAGTGTTATTTCAATGCAAAAGAAGTGATAAAATAATTTGGCCGCGCAAAAATGGAAAAAGGAGACTGGCACGAGAGAGGAGAATGACTCACTCTGCTCACATCACAACGAACTCGCTTTGCTTGCAAGACCTACTTTCTGTGGTCTCTTCTAAAAGCGCCTGATCTACAGGCTAAAGTCTTTTCAGGTGGTTTACTAGATTTTGTCTCTTAGGGCACATGCCATAGCTTGACTTAAAGAATCCAGGCTCTGTTTCAAAGAGGGCTCTGTGAAAATTTGAATTTATTTAGTAGTATTAGTCATTTTTCCAAAGAGATCCTTGAAAACATTGGACAAGCTTCCTAAGGCATTGCTCGAGTTGAAATTTAGGCATTTATTGTGGCACGCAGTGTAAACTTAAAATTACTATTTTGTGTAGGTTTTGGGATGCAAACTATTAAAAATAGGTTGTCCCCATGCACCAATAATACTGTATACTTATTTGTCTCCGATGGCATAATGGTATTCATTGTTTCTGTTGTTGTTCAATATTTCCCAAGTGGGTGCCTCATCGGCCCAAACTGTCCTATAATTTTCCAATAAGCTGGATTTTCTACCTGAAATAATTTTGTTAGCCAAAATTGGATTATTTCCATCCATGTGAAGGAGTGTAGTCTGACAATTAATATGTTCAACAAATGCACCGAGTTACTTAGCACAATAACAAAATCCCCCCCCCCCCCCCAAAAAAAAAAAAAAAAAAAATGAATTCTTAAAAACATACCGCCCCTCCTCCTGAATATGTCCTGTGCAAAACTGTAGCCCATCCATTTTGTACCATCACAAAAAATGTACCCCCACTTTCAACTGATTTTGAAAATTGTGACCCCCCTACTCTGAACTCCAGCCCCCCTTAGCTATAATCAATGAACAGTCCCGTAGAAATAGTAAAATTATTTAATCGCTAGTATAGAATTGTCAACATTAATTGTAATGCAAAAGTTTTTTTAAATTAGCTTAAGCTTTATTAGTTGACCAAATTGCAGTTTTTCGGATGTTTACCTTCTGTCTTTTTGCACCACCTTCATTTACTAGTAAAGCCTCTTGGGTGCTTCTTTCTGGCATTTGTTGAAACAGTGAGTTCCAGGGTTGTAGCTGGGGGGAATGTGCTCCTGCTTTGTCCAATCTTGGTGTGTTTTTATTGGTACCTTTTAGGGGTCAAAATTAGCTTGAGCCACGCCCATTTTAGTACCTCTGGTCGAAACGAACATTTCCGACGAGCATCCCCGGCCCTTATATATGGGAGTGGCCCAAGTCGACGGTGA
Source organism: Actinernus sp. WN-2022 (assembly GCA_030867875.1). Taxonomy (NCBI): domain Eukaryota; kingdom Metazoa; phylum Cnidaria; class Anthozoa; order Actiniaria; family Actinernidae; genus Actinernus; species Actinernus sp. WN-2022. Next base: position 36,012,422 of record JAOWCC010000577.1, read on the forward strand.
CTTGGAGCCATTTAAGCCTCTGGCTTTGGCCTTTCTTCTTTCTTCTTGTTAATAAATTGAATTGAGACGAGCTTCGTTTTTCTGGGATGGCGCAGTGGTTAAGCGCTTCTCTCACCTCTGTGGCTCAGGTTCGATTCCCGGACGCGGCGCCATATGTGAGTTGAGTTTGTTGGTATCTCGCCCTTACTCCGAGAGTTTTTCTCCGGGTTCTCAGCTTTTCCTCCCTCAAAAAGCAACCTAAATTCCAATTCGATCCTGGAGTTCGTCGGAATACTTAAATATAAGTCTCTGGCTTGGGAGACCCGGTAACGGCTTCCTGTATCTTCGATGTAAAATAAACCATTTATTTATTATTTATTTGTATTTCATTTTCCGGACGAAGTCTGTCAAAATGGCGCTGACAGAGGAATAGTGTTGAAGCTAATCTTCCATACCTACAGGTATCTGTAGTGCTTAAACTTCCATGGCAAGTAGAAGAATAATGCCATGTCTGAACGAGCACACGGCTTCCCTGCTAGCAGAGGTCTCTCTCTGTCTTGGCCGAAATGGAAGGCGAGGGAGAGACCTGCCGACATCCGGTATCCGACACTTGCCGTCCACATTCATGGACGAGTCAAACCAGTTTCGAAAACACGTTTTACCGGAAATAGCTATACGCGTCAGTTATTTGTTACAGTTGTCCAGGAAACTTCACGCATGCGCGACAGAGAAAGCGTCGGATGTCGGCAGAGGTCTCTCCCTCGCCTTCCATTTTACCAAGACGGAGAGAGACCTCTGCTAGCAGGGAAGCACACGGCATGTTACGAAATGAAAAAAATCGTGACCGTATAAACTCGCACTCGCTTTCACGACGAGTGTGCCTTTTGCTTCGTCGGGTTTATATCGTGTGCAAACTCCATTTTTCTTGTGCACAATTTATTTAACGGAACAGTTATTGAACTAAGTCGTAATGAAGTATGGAGGCTAAGTATTGTGTTTCTTGGCTAAGTCTTGGGGTTTTCCAAGGCATGTACAAAATACGAAAGTTATATTTTGAATCTGCCGGCGTTTCTAATTTATTGCGAATGACCGCTGACTAGCAAAATAAGTGATCGCATCGGCAAAAACGTATTTCCGCGGTGTCTTTTTCGTTCGGTATGAACGGAATTCTATACTCATCATATTTTTCGAAAATCTGTTTGTGAGAAACAATTAAAGGCGAAGAGTAAACACCAAATTTCGGCAGAAAATTAAGTTCCCTAATGGGCTCCTGGTTATAGATCTAGAGCTAGAGGTCATTTAAATAATATATATTATGCATGCAAGGTATTGTTAACGTAAAAGCCACCCTCTGATTGGCCAAGAAGCTGTATATAAGCCACACCTGGCTTGGAGTAGTTCGTTGCGCAAGAAAAGTAACAGAAAACAGTTTCGCAGCCCGCCCGTCCCGCCCGATTCATCTGTGTTCGGTGACCAGTCGACATCCTAGGCGTCAGTTGTTTGTTCCTGTGTGGGCTCGTGGCCACATGTTGGGCCGAGATACAGTCACGATCGGTATATACACGAGAACTCGGGAAATAGAAATAAACAAGAGCCCATCTGGGCTTTCACTCGGGCCACATGAGATTGAAGATGAAATACACTTTCATTTGAAATCCTCTTAGTAATAACCAAAGGGAAGAAGTATTAGCTGAATTTAGCAGTCTTTAGGAGTGGCCGGTAGTGCGGTGACTTTCATTCTCTGCTCTCCTAGTATATATATGTAATTTAATATTTTTGTTTTTCTCGTAGTTGACCTTTTACTGTAAACACTTCTTATTCATGTAACGCATGTCTCAAATGTATGTTTATATTTGTCCCATATTATAAGTTGTATCCTGTCCACCTGTGATGGAGCTATCACTATATTTCTCTACTGTTCTTTCTACCCTGTGGCTCTTTATCGCAGCTCGCGTCCATATTGGTATTTGTTGGATTAAAGATTATTAACTGAAATGCCTGTTGGTTACTATTTAAAAGTGTTTACCCTCATTCCCAAAACTGCAGTCTGCAGTCATTATATTACAGAACTATAAAGGGAACTGTTGGAGGCCTTTAATTTCTCGAACCAAAACCTCGGCCGTGAGAGGATTCTTGTTTAAGTTTACCTTCAGAGTTGAATATTGCTTGGCTCATAATAATAATTAGAATTTCTGGCTTCGTGTTGGCGAGTGACAGTGTTGCTCTCACAATCTTGCTCTCAGGAGTTCAGATGTCTTCAGATTTCGATAGAGGAGAGAAACCCATAACTGCTCAACCACAGTATATATATATTTGCTAGTAAATCGCTATATTTCGCTATAAATCAGCTATTCAGTATATTACCTGTATAGTATAACGTACACCGGTCTCGATCAGAGATCGGTAAACCAGCCAAAAACACGGTCAAAATGATTTTAGTGTTGGCCTACAGATCACGGTGTTTGCGCTGGTATGTATTTTGACCGAGAGTAAAATGAAATGTGGCATAAAACCTTCGAAACGTACCTCCAAACAAGAACAGCGTCCGATGGCGAAATCTATCAGCGCCACGAGTTAATGCATAATTTAACGCATGCGCAGAAATTTTGCTGCATGAAACCAAAAAATTACGACCTGCAGATTTAGACTCGTGCCTGCCACAGGCAGCCCGAGTAATAAACTGACGCCACACAAACGACACTCTGCGTCGCTTTTGCTACACGGGAGTGTTATCCCATATCTTAATACAACTAACAATAACGGCAGGAATAATATAATACTATTCGCCTATTTATTTGATGTAGAATCGATTTTAACTACTTTTTAAAATGGGTTTATACGCTTCCAGGCATTGGAGCCTTTTTATTACTCTTCTGACCGGAAACTGATAACGTTATTTCCCAAGTAATCGAAATCAGTCAACGTTCATTTTGTTGTTGTCTCTCATTTTGATTTAAGATTAACGATAGTAAAATGGCAATCGTTTAGGTTCTGATCTGAGATACCATGCAATTCCAAGCGGCATGCAAGATCCACAACTTCTCCAAGTTTTAAATAATTCTTAACTTGTAGCCGGTTGTAGCAGTTGTGATTCATGACAGTGAGATCGCTAAAATCAGTTAAGGGTTAAACTTATGGTCAAAAGAAAATAATAATGAATTAATCAGTGTTATCTGCCCGTCCATGATATTTAAATCAAACAACAAGCAAGTGCATGTGCTGGTAAGAGAATGAAAGAAAATTTGGGGCAAATCGCGCCTGAAGATTTTTAAGTTTTGCAGAACATCTGATTGAGTCACACAACTCTTTTCAGTTATTGCCTACGGCTGAACTGGACCGGGGAAAAACACTGCTGCAAAATTTCATTGCACCAACTAGGTTAGTTTTATTATTAATTTGAGCAGTAAAAGTAAAAGGTTCCGATTATACGGAAAGGAAATATATTTTCGAGCCCTTCAAGAAGATATTGTTTGCGCGTTTTTGTCGGACCGAATTGAAACTGGCGAAACAATAGAGGTCGGCCGGAGGCTATATAAACTCTGCCTTTATGTTGTTAATATTGCAGTACCTAGATCTCAACATCCACGTTCCGTCCTATAGATGTGCCCATTTTGACGACAGAATATTGCCAACCCAGTTAATGGGGTTGGTATTTGTTAGCGTAGAGTTTGAAGCGCGTTTTGGCAATAATTTTTCTGCTCGTTTTTATCACTTCGCTCTTCAATCATGAGTATTTTACTACAGAAGTTAAGACTGCCGGTAAGTAAGTGTTTATTTGTTTGCGCGTTTACCGTAGCGCTCGTCCAGGTGGGTTATCAAGTCCTCCACTTAATCATGATACTATATAGTTCTGTGACACAACCTGAGTACGCGTGTATCTATTTCCATCACTGTTGTTTTCTGTGCTGTGTGCGTCATTATATGTTTTTGCTATTTTGATTTCTAAATGTGTTTACGTTTCTCCCATAAAAACTTTTACATCACAGTATGCCCTAATCTGTGTTTTATCACCGTCAAGATTGAGGGCATATATAGGATTATTCAAATAAACTTTTGTTTGAAGTGTACCCTACATCGCACAATAGTCTTCAATGTTATCAGTCATATCTAGTGACTACTGACTGTAATACTCCCCGAGAAACTTTGTATTCTTGTATAGGAAGTGATATGCATTTAATAAAACAGACAAATATCCGGAGATCATTCCACAACAAACACATGAAAAGGTCTCTGTCACCCGCATTCGGTGGATATTTTGTGTTTTGTTTATGGCTGGGGACGCGGAAAACAGAATTCATGCTCACTAAACTACTCTAGCCACTGCGGGTGCGGTTACTCTTTCTTATACGTTGCCATCGCACCGAGAATCATCGGCGAGAAGTCCAACATAGGTCTTGAGTGAAGAAGGTATTTTAGCTAAAGTATAGAGTTCTTCACTTGGCTACGTGCATTTGTTGCCTGTTTGCAAACCAAAGTCGCCGCGCGCCACCCCATTAATTTGTTTCTCCATCGCATGACTTCCTTGGCTGATATATTGTATTATCTATCTTCCTCTGGTCGACTTTATGGCATAATTTTGAAATCACACAGAATCTCGTCTCATTTAAAGATCGTGTCCGTGCTTACGTTTTCAGTTTTGTTCGCGTACGCGGTCAGGTCTCCGTGTTTTCTCAATATCGTACTTTTTTTGTGACCGTGTTCACGTTTGTGCGGCGGCATATTTTTGTCTGTTTTTGTGCTTTTGGATCGACGCGCGTTCACACGACTGTGTATGTCTAGTTGCTCACATTTGTATCATCTGCCAAAATGGCATTGGTGTTTTTAATTGCGTACTGGTTTTTACGGCTTTCACCGTAGCCATTTACCACTATGTGCCATTCCTTTCCCTGAGTGTCAGTGGTGACCGTCAAGTCAACTAGAATACAAATTTCAGCTCCGGCATCCAGGGTGAACTTAAAATAATATAGGATTGTGCATTGCTCCCCCACTTCGCTCGGCTTCACTCTCTTCCCTTACCACGCCGACTACATAATGTTTGCGCGTTTCTGAGTGCTTTTTTGCGGTTTCACTGCCGTCCAGTTTGTCTGAGCTACTAGCGCTACGGCTGTCTTTGTTCGGCTTGCAAAACTTTAACCGGAAAGAGAAATGCATGCACCTCAACTTAATTAGCGGCAAGCATCTTTCAACCAAAAAGTCAAACAAATGTAGAGTTTCGCTACAGAAAATGAAACTCAACATGTTGATGGATGAAAAATTAGATTTACTACAATACATTATGGTACATGACTAAAACACGACGAATGCAGCGGAACGGATGCCGTAGAAACCCGACCCACGAAGCCTTTTACGCCCTCAGCTACGCCTTTCCCACAATATGACTGATTTTGGTTTTTGATACGTCTTTAATTATAATTTTCCAATCACCGCCATAAAGAGACTATTGGGAAGAACGAGCTCGCTTCAATTCAGTCTGTACACAAATTCTAGCGTCTTACCAGCCTTTAGGGATCAGTCTAAAGGAGCCTGCTTGGTCAGTTCACGGGTATTGGTAACATCTCTATAGCTACTGATATAGGTACGTGAATCGTCAGTCTATCTATTACAGCTTTCTCGCTTTTGTAGCTATATTTCGGCAGTATTCCTAATCCATGCAATATACAGGGAGTTAACAGATAAGAATATCGAGTCTCTGCATGCATGATCTTCGTTTATTAACTAATACACTTCAGGTGACAACGATGGAAACTCCGAAGAACTTGTTCAAAACAACTAGTGACCATTCATTGAGTTGTAGCCACAGTAAAGCTATTATAAGCAGAATATGTGAAGACTGCAATTGCAAGGCTGATCCAACGGCTGTACGATATTATTTATTGTACCCTTTTCAGTTCGAAGAACGAAACTTCTTCAGGAGTTAAATAAGCTAAGTTAAGGAATAGAAGTAGATATGGAAGCAGAGATTGGTGTTGATCCCAACAACTGAGACGTTTAACTTATCTCTAAGCCGTACTACACTATGACTAAGGAGAGGGGAGCTGTTTTCCCTGGTAGGGCATGAGTGGCTTCAAAATTGCTACAAATATTTTATTATTCTTGCCGGCAGTGTTACTTCAGTCTTGTTATATAATAATAATAATTTATTAATCCTTATACTGAGGTAGTACATTGGAGTTTCAGGACATAATAATTCTTACCTAATTTAAAATAATTACTTAAATATATTTTTTCTACTAAATTAAGTATATTGTACAAATACTTAGCGGAAATCTTTAAAATACATTCGTCATTCATTGCTAATAGATACAGAAACAAGGATCTCTTATCAAATAACCGAAAACTATCACTTATGTTACATAGGTTACTAATAGAATCCTGTCTAATTTTCATGAAATTAACGTTTTTACAAGACGTAACAAATCTTCCTAATTAGTATTTCTAAGGAAGTCAACCCGAATCGGGCCTATAACATCAGCTAGAGAGATCGATGTGATCTGTTGAATCGAACTTCGAGAGAATTTGAAAAACAACATGTTTACCACTATTTTGGGTCATGTCACAATCGGGCCCTTTGCAGCTAACACATCACGTGGTTGTACTGGAGAGCAAAAAATATCTCACTTCATTGTACAAGATCGATATTGCTATTAGCAAAACCTATTTGTAAATGCTATTTTCCACCTCCAATCGATTGTCGATCTTTCAAAAACAGCGATTTTAAAGATAGCTTGCTCTACAGCATCCATGGCAACGTCTTTCCCATGGGAATCACGAGCTCAATTCATATTATATCAGCACGTGACTGTTAGCTGCAAAGGGCCTATTATCAAACAGGATAACACCTGATATCTTGCTCTGAGCCAGCTATGAGTCAGTCTGATGACGTCACCGTCCCACGCTCATGGACTTGGTTGGTTGTTTCCCTGTTTCCTGTACGATTCTTCCGTCGCACCTTTATATATAATATTATTAAAAACAGTTCTTCGATAACAGTGGTTAGTTGTTTCACGTAATGATGGCCAAGAGACCAAACATCAACCTTGTGATGGTCCACTCGTTGTTCGACCATCAATTGGTTTGGTCACAAATTATATTCAGACAAACACACCACTCTGTAACGTAAATCCACCGATATAACCAGAGGTATATGACAAACAACCGATATAACTGACTGTTTGTATCGGACTTGACATGAACAGTACGACTCAGTTTATTCAAAGCGTACTGGTATACTTTACAAGCAAAATAGACAGAGAATTATAGGAAGTAGAATATATTATTTTATCATGTTACCCATACGATCCCGCGGGCGCTTTCCGTTTCAAAACCATTTACTCGTCACGTGATGAAAGCTTTTTCCGGCCGGCCCTACTCGATTGATTTTTTGCTTGTTGCATTGGCAATTTGAAATTGTCACATGATAAAACATTTGTTGACTGAGTTAGGTCTGGCCAGGCGGGCTCCTGGTCTTGCCGAACGAGAGCAATATTTGGCTATGACCCCGAGTCAAATATTTTCCCGTCTGGTCCTCCCACCCAATTTTCATCGTCGTCCTCTTCAAGAACAACAACTGGCTCGTCGAAGTCCACTTTCTGTACATCGACTAAGCTTGTTAGCGTTCATCCTTACTTTTGCAGTGTTTGGCAAAGTTATGATGAATCAGTAAATATTTGAATTATTTAGGTGTCAAGTTATTGAATTATCTCCATGATAGGCGGTTTAATTGTCGAGGTAAATCGTCCAAAATTTCCGGCATCTGAAACGTCCGAAACTATAAATGGGCCAATATTTTTTTGTCCGAAAGGGTGGGGTGGAACTGTAGGGGCGTGCCGGTGAGGTAACTGACCAGGGAGGAGTGGGGTGGAACTGTAGGGTCTGGTACGGTGAGGTTACTGACCAGGGAGGGGTTGGGTGGAGCTGTCGGCGATGATAAGGTCTCGGGACTGTTCAGTTTCTAAAGGGACTTCATTGACCGGCGTAATAACTTAGAGAAATGAATTACGAAAATTAAGGGTTTTCATATGCATGTCCGTTGGTCGGAATTGTCCTTTGAAAGTGAAACATGCCATGTGCCTTTTGCACGAGTAATCACGTGGTTGTACTGGAGGGCAAAAAATATCAATCATTTTATTTCACCCCAGTTTCTATCAACATAGTTATTACATCGAATACGTGTATATCTATAGCGGCAGGAGAACCCAGCACGTTCACGAAGCTTTTCTGAGGGGATCACCTTTAAATGTTAAGTTAAGATAGTCACAATATATATAAAGGAATAGTCTCTTTGCAATCTTGTTATTTTAATGAATAGGCTGCATGTATCATTATTGATAAGTATTATATGTTGTACATAATGGGCTCCTGACTATGAGTAATACTTTCTAAGTTTCCTTTTGAAGATGAAGTATATGATTTGTAAGCATATCAAACAATTGTTGTCGTTCAGAGTAATATTTGGGCCTGACTAGATGCTAATGAGGCATACGCTCATCCTTTTCAAATTTCGCTATCGAATCTTCAAAAAATGATTCGATTTTTTTAACCGCACTTCCTGTAGCCTACGTTGTATCCGCCTCTCTTCTGCCGGCTCGCTACACTTCCTGAACGTGTTCTAGTATTCGACGATCCGTCCTGCTTTCCAAATATGGAATATATTGACCATATATGGAATATCACAGGGAGCTCTCAGGAACGACACTTTTCTCAATAAATTGTTTGATATGAGTATGGCAAAATGTAACACATTATGTTCTCCGAAAGAAAATTTCCATAATTTGTTCTATTATATTGCACGTGTAACTTCGTTGACGATCTGGTATTATAACCATTTATAAAATAGTTTCGATAGTACGCGCGCTCTGATATAACTCTATAGAAACATGGACAGTTGGTTATCAAATTAAGTGAGCATTTCCGTGCTTTTATTCGTTTATTTTATAAAGGAAATAGAAAACATTTCCACCTTGTTTCTATAGCGTTATAGAAACACTTGTGGAAGTTTGGAAGAACTCGAAATAGCTGTGGAAACACTCGCCCTTCGAGCTCGTGTTCCCACTGCCATTTCTCGTTCTCCCAAACTCCCACTCGTGTTTCTATAACTCTATAGAAACACGGGAAATGTTTTCTATTTCTTAATTATAATATAGATACGATAGTACGTGCGCTCTGATTGGCTAAAAAGCCATGTTTTATCAGAGTATATAACATGGTTTGCCGTGTTTTATTGTTTTCAACTGGCGGTTTCCTTTCATCGCGCGTGTAAATCTATATTATAAAACAGATAAAGAAGCCTTAAATCCATGTTTTATTCTATCATAAAACACTCGATCTGGTCATTTGAGAACACTCGAGAAATGTTGAAAGCACGCGCCTACGGCTTGTGCTTTAACATTTCTCTCATGTTCTCAAATGCCCATCGTGTTTTTTTATAGTATAAAACATGGCTAAGGCTTCTTTATTTCTTAAATAATTGAGTGTTTTCTACAAAATAGTTTTCAAGATCTGACTTCATGTATTAAACGCACGCACTTTGTACGAGGTCGGTGGTGTTATAGCGATGTTCACTGCCGCGTGATCCATTAATGTGCCAACCAGAGATCCATTTGAAATCGACCTTTTGAAATTACAATAACAATTGTAATGTTTATCAACACGAACCATCGCTATTAGCCAAACCTGTTTGTAAATGCTATTTTCCACTTCAAATTGATTGTCCATCTTTCTAAAACTTCATTTTTGAAGAGTGTTTGTTATACCCTACCCAGCGATATAACGGGTTTTGATAATTTAGCCACGGGGACCTGAAGCACGTGATAGTCATGCGATTACTGTTTATTACGAACTAGGACCTCGGTGTTGATTTCAAGAGGTTTATATTCACAGCAATACTGAAGCAAACTTAGGTTAGCATGTTATATATAATTTCCTGTCATTTCAGTTCAATTTTCTGACGACTTCAGCTATAAATAACATTTGGATGGGTTGTTGATCGATCAAGTCTCGATCATCTGGCTACTCGGTCCTTTAGTAAACAGCCCGGTACGCGACCGACACTGAGAACGGCTGCAAAGGGAACTAGGGAGCTGTGACAAATCAATGCAAAGATTCGGGTAATATACTCGTAAGTATTTAAACAGAATATATATATAAGTTGGGAAAATGCACAAGGTCGTTATTGATCTTACTCAGGCAGGAATTAGTTATATCTATGACCATCACGAAATGTTAACTAGGAAACAATTCCAAGCTATAAGCAAGAACCCTGAGAGTAAAAGAGCGTTACACGAGAATTTTGGGGTGGGTTGACCTGCACACATGACGTTTCTCTGTGGAAATATCGATAGTTTTCAGAAACATCCGGCCTCGCATATCTCCGCGGCGATTCAAACCTCCCTAAAACACCGTTACCAGAGCTCAAAAGACAAAAGGACACCGGAAATACTCAAAGGTAAAGTGTATTCTCTTATTATGTGTACTGACTTACAGGAGATGAGAACCTAAAATACGGGGGGAAACATTTTATTTGCAACATGACTAAACTGATCACACAAAAATAAAATAAAGTTCAAAATAAAATCGTTATTTATTATTATCGTTGTTGTTGTTGTCGTTGATGATGACGATGATGATGATATCGATATTAATATTATTATTTACGTCTGGTTTCAGTGACAAATCGCAAGGCACAAGCAAGTTAAAGTAATGATTAGATTCTAACAGGGGCTTGATACAATGGGCCATTATCTTCAGGTTTGGACCCGGTAGCCTCGCACTGGTGGGTTTCAGAACGAGTTTACCGGACGAAAACAAATATTGTTATTCTCCTGGGACTCAAATGCTTCGTGTTTATAAACATTACAATTGCTATGCTAATGTACAACCATGACATCAAAAGGCCGCTTTGTGTCAGAAACCTAGTTTGTACGTTTATGACAATGGATGACATATAGTCGGAACATCGCTATTAATATTTCCTGCAACACTGCACCCATTGCATATGCCGGGACACGTTGCAATTTCGCGTTTGCGGGCAAATTTGGACCCAATGTCGTGGCGTTGTATTTCAGGCACATCCGACAGAAAAACCAAATAGTTTGTTCGTTCAGTCATCCCGATAAATTTGTAGGTCATAACTCAGTTACCGTAACTATTCTTTAAAAAGAGCCAATAAAATGTTGCTTTCGAAAGATCTAAAGCTTCACCACTCAGATAGTTTCCTTTATTCTCAGTATCAAGACTGTCTTAATTTGTTACGGCTTATGAAACCGTATTTTTACGAACAATTAAATTATAAGATGGTTTGAAACGGATGTGACGCAAGAAATAACAGAATTTTCAAAAGTACAAAAGTTGCAATTTCACTAATCCGCTTTTAAATATTTTACTAGTATAGGCTTCGATCCATTTTAAATCCATTTAAATCCATTTTAAATAGAGATTGGAAGTGGTTTCACCCAAGTGAGCTATCCATTAGAATTCCTAATTGAATTCTGAGAATTCAATACATCTCATAAGTTGAACACGATTAAAAACTTGTCGTAGCTAGATGCGTGCGCTTCCCTTCTATTTAGCCTGCGAAAACAGCTGTACTCCTTTCTGTGCTTTCTGTGCCTACTCTTACCACATCGGAATATAAAAATAACAAGCTTTCTTGACAAGAAAGTGACGCAAACAAACCTCTTGAGAGCTGACTGAAGCGAATGATCAAAACCAGATCAGAGCCCATCCCGACTGGCCTATCAGTTAGATCCATCACAACCCGTATTCTAGCCGTTGACAAAGCGACCCCGAGCAACTCACACGCCAAGTCGATAGAGAACAGACTTTCAGGGATTTCATGATCCCACCAATGGTAGATAACCCAGTCAAAACACTCATTGTTACTTCGCTGGTGTTTGACTGCCCTATACTTGAAGCAAACTAACCATGTTTCTTTCTACTATGGCAGATACGCCGGTGTTTGTAAAGTACTCAGCCATGGCAAGCGCAAGTTCTGGGACCAACTGCACTAACTCAAGTGACTCGACATGTCTAGATTGTGCGCCTGTTGATGTTGATGTGAAAATGGTGTTTTCCCTCTTGTGTCTTAGCATAATTAGTGTCTTCACGATCTTTGGCAATGGTCTGGTTTGCGCCGCGTTTGCGACTAACAGAAACCTGAGGATCTTGACGAATTTCTATGTGGTTTCGCTGGCAGTGAGCGACATACTAGTTGGGGCTATAAACATACCCCTCTGGATGTTCTGGAGAGCAATTAAGTAAGTTGTATGTCTATTCTTCACAGCGTTTATTTCTCAAGTTTTTGCCAACTTAAATACATTCAAGAACCTTTTTGTCGATATGATGTGATCGCATTTGACTTGTCCGATTCACGAATCCTACTTAGTATATCCTACTTTACTACGCGTGAAAGCTTCGATCAACAACAAAATTCAGAAACATTACGTTACTATTAGTTCTCACTCAACGCAGTCCGTTTTAAATTTGTTTTTCTCACATTATTTACATATTAAAAGCTCATAACTTTGTTTTAATAATGATTCACTTTAGATATAAAGGTTATTTTACTTAGCTTTATACTACGCTTTATTTTGGTTAATATATGACATTATTGCACAGAACTTGTATGTTCAAAACACACTCAACAACATAGACGGAAATGAAACTTTTCGAGGTATTTCTCCATGATTCGGTCATGACCTCGCGTGAATTCTTCATCAAAACTCAAAACGTGTCTTTCTTATTAGCAATCAAGCGACATGAATCTTAAAGTTAATGCATATTGATCAAAAGGATAAGTTTATGGCAAGTTACAAGTTAATTATGAATTCGTTTACGTATTTGTTGTTCGTGTTGCCTTCTAAAAATAACAACTCGGGTTACATTGATTTCACTTTGATCACAAACATTCGCGGAAAATGTTGGCTTTCATAGACAAGAACAATTACAAGGTTGATCATGTTTTCCTATTAACGAATACGAATACTATACGTAGGACAATTTAATTCAACTACTGCTTTCTGCTGTCCTTTCTGACATGTTCTTTACTTGTCGCATGTCATCTGCTCAGAAAATGGAAATTGCCGCAAAGCGTTAAAGCATTTTCAAAAAACATTTTCGTTAAACATTTTCCCAATTTCTTATCATGTACTTTGTAGACGACAATACTAAACATTTCGTTTATAGTAGGCACGGTTTATTTATTTATCGCGAGCAGCTGAAATAACGTGCTTGCCAATAAGTTATTTATGTCGGGATATGTTTTTAAATTCGCCAAGTCAAACGTCAACACTGAAAATATATCATGTAGAGCTGTGTCTGGTCGTCGGGTTTTTTCTTCAATATACGCACTGTCCGCTGAAGATGTTTATACTAATCTTATGCTTGTATAATTAGAGTGACCATGCAATTGTGGACTGCGGTGGCTTCTAGTTTTCACCACACTAAGACATATAGCTCCGAGCACAAATGTTCCTTTATTTTCGCGAACGAAAAACAGAGCGGCACATTTCGTGGTTGTCATAAAAAAAATCGCATTTATCTAAATAAAATATCCCATTTATTTGGATTAATTTGATTTTCTCCTTTAGTGTATTTTATTTAGGAACTTTCCTTCTTTTCGTATGCTCTTCCCCTTAAACCAAACCAACAAAAATAGATAAACAATAATTAAATTATAATACATATGTAGAGGTTTTGTCAGCTGACTATTAGGTTTTAGATAGACTAATTCAGTTTCCGCAACTAAATATTTTCGGCTTGATAGAACAACAACAGCCACTATTACCAAAATAGGCATTTCATCTCTCGCAATGAAGAATTTAAATACAGACAGTTAAATACGGCGTAGCTTAGCCGGAGAATCGTGAACCTTTCTCGTGCGCTAATAAAATGTTTCATTTCTGAGCCGCAATTTGCAACTTCAATAAAATGAAAGTTTCTCATTTTTAAAACGATTTTAATTCCTTCGCATCTGTCCCGACAAATAATTTTTTCATTATTGAAAAGTTAGCTATAAAAGTCGTGACACCGCCCGAGTCTTCGCTTTTTATCGATAGGAAGTGCACATGATTTGGGAAATCGTTAAATGTTTTATTTCTGAAATACATCCATATTGACATTCATTATTGTGCAGAAAACTTCATTCTTCATAGTTAACCTTTTCACTTAAGTGTGTACTTTTAAGCAATTAGTTTGCAGGAAGTGTCGTGATGGCGGAAAAATATTGAGGAACTGGCCATAGAGATATTGAAACGACCCGAAGGACAATTAATTGTTTATCACGCAAAAGAAAAAATATAATTGATGATGTTTTCAGTTAGAATTCAAACATCGAGCAGCCACTGCAGAAATTGTGCGGTTTTGATCAGAAATTAAGGGTATGATTTAGAACTCTATAATATATATATACGACAAGTATTCATTATACTCCCGGAAAAAAGTAGAAAACTGAGGTCCAAGTTCACAACGCATATATAGGCCATACATTAACGATGTTGTTTATTTCCCCCTGGACAAATGCCATAAGCTTTCGAAGTCTCGTGTCTCTTCGGTTGTTTACTAGTTCTGCATCTTTGCCACAGAGCTAGAGGTCGAGGAAAACTGGCGCTGCGTTCACAAGATTGTTTGCGTTCTCCAAACTCTGTATCACTAATAAATCGATTGAATCGTGAATCAGCTAAAAAAGCTTCTTTCAGTCAGATCATATGACAAACAACGAAAAAATACACTGTGAATCAACCACCAAATACGTCAGACTCGCTGACGAAATATGCACGTTTTCGGCCGACCCAGTACATGGTACATGGTACATGGTTTCACGTTTGTAGAGGATTATTACTCGGGCTGCCTGTTTTTGTTTTTGTTTCATGCAGCAAAATTTCTGCGCATGCGTTAAATTATGCATTAATTGTGTGCGCGCACCTCGTGGCGCTAATAGATTTCTCTCCAGTCCAGTCGCCATCTTGAGACGGACGGCTGTACATAGGCTAGTTTGAGGTACGTTTAGTGGGTTTTATGCCACATTTCATTTTACTCTCGGTCATAGTACATACCAGCGCAAACACCGTGATCGGTAGGCCAACACTAAAATAATAGTTTTTGGCTGGTTTACCGATTTCGTATCGAGACCTGTGTACGTATACTGAATAGCTGATTTATAACGAAATATAGCGATTTACTAGCAAATATATATACTGTGGTTGAGCACTGAGTTATGGGTTTCTCTACTCTATCGAAGTCTGACTACATCTGAACTCCTGAACTGTGAGAGCAACACTGTCGCTCGCCAACACGAAGCCAGAAATATACACACTCAGCACAGAATAATTTATGATGACCCAAGCAATATTGAACTCTCAAGGTAAACTTAAACAAGAAACCTTTCACGGCCGAGGTTTTGGTTCGAGAAATTAAAGGCTTCCAACAGTTCCCTTTATAGTTCTGTAATATAATGAGCAGACTGAAGTTTTGGGAATGAGGGTAAAACTTTTATCTAGAGATCCAACAGGCATTTCAGTTAATAATCTTGAATCCAACAAATACCAATATGGACTCGTAATGGCTCATCATGTATAGCAGGAACAGCAGATAAAGTTACACAGAGGCACACAAACTGACAGGACACACTTATAATATGGTACAAATATAAACCTACATTTGAGACACTCGGAACCTGCAGTATAACAGAACAGCAGACTAAACTATAAACATGTGTTACATGAATAAGTAGTGTTTAAATTAAAAGGTCAACTTCTTAATTTACATAACGAGAAAAACAAAAATATTAAATTACATATATACTAGGGGAGCAGAGAATGAAAGTCACCGCGCTATCGGCCACTCCTAAATTCAGCTAATAATTCTTCCCTTTGGTTATTGCTAAGAGGATTTCAAATGAAAGTGTACAGTTCATCTTCAATCTCATGTGGCCCGAGTGAAAGCCCAGATGGGCTCTTGTTTTCTTTCAGTCCGATCGTTCTGATCGAAACTTCGAAGGCATTCTCTGTTACCTGGTAGATTAAAACCAACGTATCCTATTTTTTTGAGGGGGTGCTTTGCATCAATGACAATGTGTAAAAGCACTTGACAATTTGTCTATTATTGAAAAAAGTAATAAAAGTGTTTAAATCTGACACCCTACAGATTACCTCATTCAGCCACCATAATAATCATCAACACTATCATATCAATAGCCTGCGAAATTTCCGAAAGCAGTCGCTCCTTTGTGCTGGGACCTCAAAAATAGGTCCGCCATTGCGAATATAGGCGACCATTGTGCTACCCTGGGCCCGGTTGTGAGCGCTCCCCCACCCCTCTGAGTTAAATTTTGCACTTTTGGTTGACCCACCGCTATCATATCAGTATAGTCCCCGCTTAAAGTATATAGCATTAGTCTACATTGCGCATGCACACCTAAAAATATCAACTCGGACCAGTGCGACTTGAGCGAGCCGAGAAATTCCATACTGGTGACATAATCTGCTCTTTAAGGGAGGAGACCGCTGATCCGAACTCAAAGGTGCGGCAGCTTTCTCAGAGAGCAGTCCTTTTCATATCGCGAAAATCAGTTGAGAAACAGGGCAACGTGTAGAGGCCACGAGGCCAGAGAAAGGGGGTTGGGGATAGACTTGTCCCACCCCAAACCCCGTTTCTCTGACCGCATGGCCTATCGCTGCTAGCCCTGATTCCCAACTGAGTTGGACTGTTTTATAGTCTGTATACATGCTACTCCACTATCAACAAATATTTATTGCACACAACGCGTTTGCTCAAGACGACTTGGTATGCGCGTGATGTTTCTTGTGGTTTGGGCGGAACATTGAAAAATCTGACCTTCGATCCAGACTCAGACTAATTAAGATAAGCATCAGCAGCATGCATCGGACTAATCATGTCACGTTTTTTTTTTTTTTTTTTTTTTTTCCCAAATATTCTTCAGTGAAATATTATTTTTCGGATCGATTTGAACTAACAGGATTCGGACATGTAAGGCAAAGCTTACCATAGGGTCAGTATTTGAGGTTCAGATAACTCGCAGTCGATCCCGATACATTGTAAACAAATAGTTGTGGTTACATGCTTATCTTATCAACAGTGAAGCCTCCAACAGGCATGGGCGGCAAGAGATGGGTATTTTCACGATCGACCGCCGTGAATATACCATTCATGTCGTCTCTTTTGCATTGACGGAAAGACTGATGTAACGTAATAAAACCAATCAACGTAATACTTTCCGCCTCCATTCAACTTTTCTGAGCAATTTATTTTTATTGTTAGATAACATGAAATTAGTTCTCCTATAGTCCTAATTTCGACTAGCTTCCCCGATGCATATTTATGCTTCAACGCATTCGCACCTAATTGAATGCGTACGGCCTTCCTTAAGAATCGGAGGAGAGAATTGTTCTAAACCAGATTGAGTTTCTTTAACTGAGGTTATCAAGGAACCGATCCTTTATTAGAGGGGGTCTGGTGCAATTTTCCCACATTATGTACCCCTAAGTTGCTGCAGCTGCATGTACCGTAACCGTGTGGTCCCTCCCCCTCCCCCTCTACTCTGCCCAGTCCCAGAAGAGAGATTGACATAAGTCATCAATGAAAATGTTCAAGAATTCATCCCCCCCCCTCCCGTTTTCAGTTTTCAGAACCTCCCTACGCCCCTGCGGGGACATATTCACCTCGGGAAATGTTACAATACAATACAATGCAATAGAAAAACCTTTATTAGATACCGCACAACTGACCGATTTAGCTTGTACATTTGTTGTGCCAATTCAGGTCACCTGATTCGGGTCACCTTTTCGCTTGAATAACGTTTTCTTGTTTCTCTGTATCCCAAGAGGAAATGTACAAATTTCTCTAACTGAAAAACAAAGCTCTGGAGAGCTGTCACATGATCTGAATTGGGACAACAGATGTACAAGCTAAATCGGTCTATTGCATGGTGATGTGGCCGTGTAGATTAGATTTAGACTCTCGCAAACGCCTTTTCCTGCACGTTTAGGTCATGTTTCTTAATTTCTTGAACTTCTAAATATTTTATGGATGCATGTGTTTCTCTTTAATGTTCTAATCTTGTTTTTTTGTATATTGTAATAAATATACCTACGGGCCTATAAGCTGATAACTACTGTTTTTTTCAATTCGGACACCCACTCGTAGGAAATCTGCTCTAATTCCAAGCACTGTAAGTTGACTGACATTCCTTTGTTTATCATTCTAGCTATTGTAACTACAGTGGTAACCCTCTGTATGAGATCTACGTGATCTTCGACATCCTGTGCGGTACAGCTTCCATTTGGAACATGGCAGCTATTAGTATTGACAGGTGACGATAATCTCATGTAATTAGTACACTTAGTTAGAAATCTAGAAATCTAGTTATTGCGGGCCGACATTCAGACCTAATACGAGTAAAAATAGGCTTAATTAGGTAGAGGAAATGGTTTTAAGTGTCGGTACAACTCAAAATTCCAACTGACAGCAAACTATATATCTTTTTAATTTTCAGACTATTGGCCGTCGTGTACCCAAATTTGTACAGAATACGTGCCAAGCATCCAACGTTTGCGATGTGGATAATCGTGTTTGTGTGGACGTTCTCCACGATAATGGGAGTTCTACGGCTCACGTTTAAAATGTGGAACTACGCCATGTTACTCGTCGTTCTAAGCTTCTTCGTTCCGCTTATTATTATCTTGTTCTCGTACGGAGTCATCTACCGTGTGGTGAGTCTGCGCGCCAAGTGGGCTGGGTCAGTTCTGGCTGAAATCCGCCTCGCGCGGACCCTCGCCATTGTGATTGGCGCGTTTCTGCTTTGCTGGGGCCCCTTCTTCGTCTTGAACATCGTAGCTTTTTATTGCCGAAGTCATTGCTCGTACGACGTTGCTTTGGAGGTCATAAAATGGCTGCAGTATGCCTGCTCCTGTATCAATCCCGTCATTTACACAATCAGGAATAAAGAATTTCGCTACACCTTTCATCAGCTTATCTTCAGGTGCAGTTATAGAAGACGCGTTTACGTCATAAATGCTCGAGAACGACGCCGCACGAAATACTGCTGGTGCTGTAGTGTGCCCGAGTTTGACATGAGCGAGACTCGATCACGTGGGCCAACTTTCACGGAGGAAAGCCAGGTTTCCATGGCTACAATGGGCACGCCCGGCAGTAACTCGCTAATGACGTTAAGCTTTCAAAATCCAGCCTTCTCAAATTTCCATAGTAATGGTAATACTATTAAATAACATTCCACATGGGTCACTAGTAAGCCGATAAATGCAACGTCAAGCCAGACAGAAAAACTACGAAACAGTTGCACATACATATACTTGGTGCGCTCCACTAGCCTCCAGTTCTTTCGTAAGTTTGGTCACGAATAACCAACAACAGACCAGTGAACACGTCTCTTTGTTGTCTCATTTCAGATCACCAGACTTTACCCTTGAGTATTTTTTTCGGTATCCCAAGAAGAAATGCATAAATTTCTAGAATTCGAAAACAAAGCACTGAATCCTCTGGAGACGGTTAACACATGATGTGAAATGGGGCAACAAAGAGGCAAGCTCAGTCGGTTTATTGGTCTGATGTTACCTGCGGTAAATACACTAAAAACATCGATACAAACTGTTAAGCAGATTACAACTGATCATGGTTCAGGTAAATAATTTAGTTAGCTGTCATACCGACGAGGACTCACCCCGGGGAGTGGCCCCTAGGGAGGCACTGGTAAGATGGGTGGGTATGTGCGGCAATAGCTACCAGAACCGGACCCAGTTGTCAGAAAACAAAAAGCTCCACAACCCGGATCTCCAAGTTATGGCATATACTTCATGGTAGTGTTTCGTTCCATATAGTCTCCCTGCATAATACTGTAAAACAGTAGAGAAAATGATTATGCAGGGAGACTATATGGAACGAAACACTACCATGAAGTATATACCCAAGTTATCGTGAAAACGAACCCGGAGTTTCTCCCTGTAAACAAGAGTGCCCCCCCCCCTCCCCCCAACAAAAAAAGAGTTGTATTTTTATATTAGTCGATGCGCAGATAAAGGCATCCCCTTGCTGATCTTTAAAGTAGATCGAAAAGAAGCGACATAGCTGAAGCACTGATTTGAAATTTGAAATCTTCACAGTCTTTCCTAATTTATTATGGAAACAAGTATAATGTTTCAAACTTTTGTAAATACGGCATACAACCGCCATATACCGGTTGGTAAACTTTGCCAAATGCGGTCGAAGAGTAGTAACAGCACACGAATATGCAAATATATTGAACAAAATAGAGATCATTTTTCCGTGCGTCTGTTCTTTATAGATGCATGGATGACGTCAAAACGTGAAAGAATTGCGCTACGAGACGTAGTCGAGATTTGATGTCATCTGTGCATATATATAGAAGAGTACAGACGCACAGAAAAATGGCATATATTGTTATCATGATAAGTTAGCAAAATAGAAAGGATAGAAGATGGTTTCGTGCAAAATATGACGTGATCTGTACCCTTATAACACATGGCTATCGACCAATCAGAGCGCGCGTATGTTGTACAAATTTATTTATACTTACAAGTCGATGAGTACTTAAAGTGTATATAAGCCCTACGAAGTTATTATTGATTTGAAATCTCTGAATTGAGTACATATGGATGGGCAAAATAATATTTAGATTAGGCCTCATATTCACCCCGTAATCAGGCGTTAAAGTTAAAGTTAAATTTCGCACATCCGCCACGCCCTTTCAAGTAGGAGAATGGAGCTTCGTGACGTAATATCGGGATTCGAATCGGGAATATGACTGTTTTTTTAGCTAAAATCTTCGGGGTTTGGATTTTCGAGCAAACACGCAAGGCTCAAAACATTGTCAAATTATCGATTAGATTCCCGATTTTACGTCACCAAGCACCATTCTCTCAATGCGCATGCGGACTGAAGTATATTCCATGTTAGAATACTTATAAGCCCTAGCCCGTTAATTTGGGTGGAGTAAAGTAATTTAAATCGTGTTCAATCATTTGTAGGAGATTTGTGTATTGCATTAGAAATCCTTGAAATGAGGTCGTCCTGTAACATTATGCTAATTAGGAGCCCATTATATGAATTGATTCATAACATTGAATTTGTTCAGCTGTTTTTCAGAATTCAGACATTTAATCCTTGCAATTAGGGAAATATATTTTAATAAGTGGATCTTATGTTTTTTTAAACACAAGCAAAATTAACAAAGTGCCTATAAGCTCTAGCCAGTTATCACTGATTTAAAAGTCAAACTGGAAAACAAAATGACCGACATAGGAAAAATAATAATTGTAGTCTGCCAATTTCGTTTATTAAGGAATCAAGTTTCAATGACGTCATTTAAGGGATAAACTATATATAGTTCCTTTTGCTCTGTTTTTATGTCAGTTCCATTTATTAAAAGATGATTCTCTAAGATTGTAAGTATCGAATGCCTGACACCTGAAAAACAAATGTATAAATGAAGAAAATCAATGTTATGACTCAATTCATTTTTATCTCATTTGCATAACATCCCTTAAATGACATCATTTCAAGGATTTGCAATGCTTTTTATGGCAATACTACGACCATAAATCGAATTGAACGGTCAACCCTATACTCGCAACATATCACCAACAATGTTGCGCGCAATGGTGTTTTATATATTTAATCGCTTTTATACAGAAGTTAAATAGGGTTCGAAGTCTGGTCTAAACCACTTCCGTTAGGTGTTACAACAAAGTTACAAAAATCAAGAGAGCATAAATAAGATGGAATATTGTAGCGCGCGGAGTGCGATGATATCTAATAAAATCTATTTTAATAATTTTAAATCTATTTTAATAATCTATTTTAATAACCTGAGACAGCTGAAACAAAGTACGCGAGCGTGCGACAACATTCTCATCAACCTCGTTCCCAGGGATCTTTACGCGCCTAATCAAAGATGGCGTCGAAAGTACCCCTGGTACAGGCTGGCGGGATTCGGCCACTGATTGGCTAGACATTTTGCGCGCGCTGATTGGAGAATTTCGAATAGCGCGTGCATTTTTGATTTGAAAAATGAACTGGTGGTGTCGTCTTTCGCATTGCGCGTTCAAAATTCGTTGAAAACAGATAGAAATTCATCAGAACTTAGCGTTTTTGCCTTTTTTAATACTCACTTCGCAACTGGTACAAGTAGAATAATGTACGGTTGGAATTCATTGGGATCACACTTCAACTGCTAACCGTTCTTCAGCGATGATGAATCCAAGATGGCGGATGTGCTTCAAAATATGCCCATATATTGGGCATATTTTTGGGTCACATGACCAGCCTGTACCAGGGGTACTTTCGACGCCATCTTTGATTAGGCGCGTAAAGATCCCTGGGAACGAGGTTGCATTCTCATGGCGCGGAACTATTTTGCCGCCATGAGATTGACGCGCGCACGCGCACTTCTCAGTTTTTCCGGTTACTAAAAATAGATTTTATTAGACATTGTCATTGTACAAGCGCATGTATTGGAGATTCCCTCTCTTACTTATGCTCTCTTGAAAAAAACGTATGACATAAAAACAAATGCACTAACGAGTTACTTATTGTACAGTTAGACCGCATCTAAATTACTCTGTTACATAACAAGTTAAGAAAATATAAAATATATAATTAGGCGGCTTAATTTCAGCATACACTTTTATTATTGCTATTTCGACACCTTGTGGGTCAATACGATTGTCCTACAAGGAACAATACGATTGAAATAAGAATGTTGCAGCACGCGTCCCTACCCGTTACGGGAGGTACTCCCCACAAGTCAACTCGTACTCCCTAAAAAGAAATGGAAGAAACACATTTTCTAGAAGATCGTCAAATGTCCTCATGAGATAAATAATCACAAAAAGTTTAATTAAATTAATATTCATTTATCACAAGACAACGAACCCGCAGTCTTTATATCCGTGAAACAGGTTTATACTTGTAAATAGTGCTATAATAGGACTAAATCCTTGGTTTGCTATTGTTTAATTAGTACTATTTAGCCGGGGTGGACCATTTTTAATGGACCACCCCTTACTACTACCTGTTAAGAAATGGTTCACCCCTTACTACTACCTGTTAAGAAATGGTTCACCCCTTACTACTACCTGTTAAGAAATGGTTCACGGGTATAATGAATGCGTTATAAGGGTTCTGAAACTGAAAGAACGACTACGTAACAAGGCTAAATCCGCATTGGTAACCAGTCCATTGCATAAATAGCGTCCAATTTGAATAACCATTGTTTAGGAATCTTTAGTCTCACATTCATGTGAACACGCTTTTGTGTGGTAACGTGAACACGAGGCTGGAGTTTCCAGGACAATACCTATTTAAATTGGCCTTTTGCAGCTAGGCATTCACATGATTGTACAGGAATGGACTGGATGGCAAAACATATTTAACTTCATTTATTTACAAGCCTTGTACGAGATCGGTATTGTTACTAGCAAAACCTGTTTTCTAAATGCTATTTTTGGCCTCCAATCGATTTTCGATCTTTCTAAAACAGCGTTTTTAAAAATGGCTTGCTATCCAGCATCCTTGGCAACGGCTTTTCCATGGGGATCACGAGCTCATTCATTCGTTAACGAAGAATTATATCAGCACGTGTCTGTTAGCTGCATTATATGTAAATTATCACGAGCAAGAGTAGTGAATCAATTATCCGGTTCCACTAGCACAAACCATGTATGGCACAAAAATATGCTAGAACTCCATGTATTAATTAACCTATTTCTAGGTGGCCCGAGTAAGGCCACTCAGAGCCTCTTGTTATCTATAAATTACCAGGATTTACGCGCACCATAATCGTGAAGACATCGATCACAGACGTGTAATTTAACAAATCGCATGGTTTTTTTCACTCGTCTGTACTCTGTGTTCAAAACTCAAGTGAAGAAACGACGAGCGCAGCGAGATTGTTTCACTGCAAAGTTTTGGACATTTTATGGCGAAATGTTTGATCGACAGGTACAGACGATGGGAAAATGTATGGTATCTACAACGGCACCAGAGCGAGACAGTTGTCCCAACAATCGTAAAATTAGATTTTATTTTTGTGTCGAACCGCACTATTGTATTCTTCAGGCCCGACTTAATTAGATCAGGAGCCGCCTAATTATATTTTGTTTAGATTGCGTTTGGTACATGAAGTTCTACGTTTGAAACGAGCCTTAGTGTCATCAGGAGGCCTTCACCTCTCAAAACCTTGTATTTTATTGGACCCCATTTGGACTGCACTGACAAAGAATTCCATTGTTTTAGGGTTAGGGTTTGTATTGTTTCAGGGTTAGTCATTGTTTGGATAGCCAGTACTATTCCAGGTTCCGAAGAGGTGAAGGCCGCCCCAGTGTCATAAGGGAAGTAACATTATTTTCCGCCATCGACCTGCCTTGTTACCTAGGTGCATTTGGTGAGATGGGGCGCAAGGGAATTGGTTTACCCTTCCCTTGGTCTTTGCGGGCCTTCGTCTCCAGGGCCAGTTGTTCGAAGCAAGGGTAAGCGCTAGCCTGGGGTTAAATCGCTAGTTTTGCGCCTGTTCAATGGGCTCGATTAGTGTATGGAGTAAATATCTTGATTCTCGGTTTGTGCGCATTTTTCCAGTGCATGACCCTTTTGAAAGATATATCACGTGGTTGTACTAGAGGGCAATTTAAACACTTGTAATTAATCGATGGTTTGTCAATGCTATTTTCCACCTTGATTAATATAATAATAAATATTTTATTCGTTATAGCAGGCAGAGTATTACAGCTTAAAGCTGGTGGGGGCCTGATTTTACTCCTCACTACATTAACTGTTTTGGACACTACACTCAACTCGCGGTTGATTTTTACAGATCTTTCTACGACAGTGTTTCCGTCGTCCAATAAAGCCTTTCCCATGGGATCATGAGCGCAATGCATTCAATATTTAAGTTATATATCACCACGAGGAAACGAGAGGTACTCAAAACACTTGTTAATTTTGTTAAGCTTTGGACTACGGTCAAGGATGCGGATACCTTCCATAATGGCCACCTTGCAGTCCCGGCGAATCTTTCATATAATTCTCTAGGTAGAAGGTATTGGTTTCCAAATCTAGCACGTCAAGTAGAGAGTATTAAAGTACTCGTATTTTTTCCTCTACGACTGAAAAAGTTCTAACCTCAAATAGTTACAAGTTAGCAAATCGAACTAAAGATTGCCCTCGATTAGCCTAATCAGACTTTGAACAACCAGGCCCCGTTTTGTAACCTCTTGTAAGCTTTCTCGTAAGCGAACGCGGACACCTAAACGGTGGAAGTTTCAAGCGTTTAATTGAACCTCTCAGCATTGCGACCAGAAAAAGACATCACACACAAAAAAAATAGGCTAAAACTGTTTTTGTCTTTAATATTTATTTAGAATTATAACATAACTTCAGCCATTTGTCGCGTAATTAACAAGCACTCAAACATTAGTTTAAAAAGAAAACAGTTACAATAGTTTTAAATAAAAGCCATCTTAGTTTTTACTGTTGTGAGACCTAAACCCACTAGCTGAGATTTAAACTTAGTGTTAAAAAAGCGACACCAAGTCTAAAGCCAGTAACGTCTGAACTGATTGTTGTACAACATTGGTCCAATATTTCTGCTTTTTAAATTAACAAAACTTTTTTGTTGGATGAAAGATCGTTTTCGCTCAAAGATTTCGCCTGGTCCAACTCGTATAAAATTGGTTGCTAAACTCAAACATTGCCGTTGGAACCAATAATGTTGGACCCGTTGTACAACAATGTTCGACCGTTAGATACCGTTTCTATCTCAATTGCATTAGTGTGTAAAAAAAAAAACAGATAGACGCCATATAGCAGGACTTAAAAAATCAGCCCGAGCAGTTTAACGCCGGCTCAATTATTTGGCGAAACAGTCTTAGTCAAATGCACTAAGGAAAACAAACTGCATTACATTTAGGAACAGAAGTAAAATCCGGCGCTAGTTTCTCATGAACCAGACTCTTATAGTAATTAAGCGGAAACAACCGGCTCAGTTATATAGGCCACAGAGGGTCCGCTTGTTCAAAGGGTAGATAACTTTATATCAAAGGATAACTTCTTATCCAGTGGATAAAATAAGCGAGTTTGGTTAATACTTATTCACTGGATAAGGTTATCCACCCTTTGAACCACCGGGCGCTGAACAGGATAACTACCCTTTTACTTGCTAAAGGCGCTGCAGTCATCCAATAAAACCGTTGCTTTTACGAACACCCCAACAGTACGTACATTCACACACATGAAGTGACTACAATGTTGTTATACTGTTTACTGTCTGGATATTCGTTGTTGTTACTTTCAGTGCGTATATGTAGCCTGCTATATCAGACGTATTTTTCACTCTCAAAAATTCCGAAACACTACGAAATTTGAGAAAGGAAAAATACGTCTAGGTATTAATAGCAAACTAGTGCATGCGTATGGACGTTATTCTAAATGGAAGATATTCCGAGCGTGTGCTAACACACTTGGAGCTTGGAAACAATGAAACTACCCCATAGTCTGCCCTTGCTTGCCCTTGTTACCCTTAACAGAAGCCTTATTCGTTAAACAAAATTACCACGAAACGCTTGTTACCAGCAGACGATGGATATTACTGCGTGCCTGATCCATAAAAACTCAAGTTACACTTCTTAAAATGCAAGCCACATACTTAAAACTACTGTAAAACAATAACGTCGGCAGTGTTAACCATTCCTTTTCACCCCGTAAAACAATAAAAACACGATGTCCAGGATGGATTGCCTGGATTTGATGAATCATGAAGATTTATGGGTATTCCGTCAACGTGTTACCCTGGATTTCGGAGGCTCGAAGGAATAAGGCTCGATGAAGAGGCTACGGTCGAGAGAAGATGGGAAGACAAAGAAGAGCCGCTGGTGTTATCCGTCGAGAATCTAACTTCCACTGAGACCCATTCGAAAAATGGTGTCACCAAGCTTTGGTTGTTAGGAAATGCTGGCACTAAAATAAGCACTGCCACTTCAGAGAGCATGCAAAAATGAGTACATTTGTAAAATTTAAGGAGCATAGCACCAAGTGTTGCGAAGTTACCGAGGTTCCAAATAAGAGTTTTGTATGAGATTCAGGACGTCAGGACTGACTAGCCTCGTTTTCGTGTTTCTTGAGAGTTTCAAACGCTGATTGCTTTGTAAGGATATATTCTTCCATTATCAAAGTGCTACATGTTGCTAACACGAAATCGCTCTTTCACATAGGCTAGTTTATTCTTCAGAAAATATTGAATATCAAAATTATGCAAATTAGCGGCAGCCATTTTTCGAATGGGTCTATACGAACTGTTTCAAATCAATGGACCCTTTGCACGTGACGTCATAGCCGCCATGTTGGTGTACAGTTAACAATAGATTCTTCGTTAGCTTCTTTTGTTCTGTACACCAACATGGCCGCCATGCCCTTTGTCATTTGAATCTCTGGGGATTGAGTGCAAACCATCTATATAAAACGTCAAAACGGTCAGTTTGCTGGGCCATTGGTAAGCCAATGAAAATTAACATTACATTCAGTGCTCACGGTTGCGCCTGGTTATGAGTAGATTATCCAATCAGGGAAGGACCTAATGTTCGCATTATGGAAGTCACATTCTCAACGGATAACACCTGCTTTTTCCTCTCCCGCCTCTTTGTAGAGCCTTATTTCTTCGAACCAAACGGTCAAACTAACTTGCTTTCACACGTTCATAATTTTCAGGACAGTTTATAGGTGGTATAGAAGAGAAATAGTTTGTGAATGTTCTGATATCGTTTTTTATAAAGAATGATAAAAATAAAAATAGAATACCAAGCTAAAGCACTCCTTTTCAACTCGTTCTAATCACCTGGTCGGTTATTTCCCACAAATTGTCACAAATTCAATCACTATTTATCCCCCGTCGTTTCAGCGGAAGGATAAACATCAGTTTTTCGATCTTTGTCAATAAAAGTTTAATTGCATTTCATTCATCTTCCTTTTCCTCCACCGTTGGCTTCGGTTCCTTCTTCATGCCAAGTTTCTGCATCATAGTATCCTTGAAGCTCCTGCTCTTTTTCACCTTCTTTCTTTTCTTTTTCTTGTCGCTTCCTCCCTCCGCTGTAGAGGGTGACAGTTTCTCAGAATCAAGCTCCTCTTTTGAATCTTCCAGAGCCCCCCTGGAACCTTCCTTTGTCACCTCAACTGACTCTTCAACAGTCGTCACTGTCACCTAATAATATCAGCATAGTGGCTCTTAGAAAGTATTATTGCGGGACCCGATTACAGACCGTATTCATACATGTAAATGCGTATTTCTGTTTCAATAGCTTATCCACAGAAAACCTGATCATGTCGACATTAGTGATCTGGCAAAATTCGACTGCTGTAGCTTAAAAAGTAATGAAGATACAGCCATTTGAAATTGAAGTGATTTGTAAGAGAAAAACAGCGGAGGCCGTTTTAGCCTCGCTTTCATGTTTCTCTGCCTTTGAAATGAGAAATTCTTCACATTTCTCAACTAGTTTTAATAAGATCTTTTATGTCGTACCGATAGTTAGCCACTTGTCCAACACTAAGATTCAACAATGTTGGCCTATATTGCACATGTTTGCATGTTTAGCCCGGGCTCAACGGGACTGGGTGGGTCTAATCCTTTTTACTTACCATATTTCCGGATGGGTCTTCATTACTCTCCACTGCTTTCGTGATCACTACATCTGATTGTGGGGCTGACTCTCTCAACGCTTCTGTCTCAAAACTATTAGCGCTTTCTTTCACTAGAACCTGAAAATGAGATCAGCAGTTAAATAGGAGATACAGCATGCAAGCATGATACAATGCATCAACAAACCCATCAACACATGCATGCACACGTTTCCTTTCACTGTAATGTCTCTATCAATTCCATCCAATCCCATCCCCCCCCCCCCCCCCCCCCCAATCAATGTTTATTATTAAGAGATTTGCACTCATTCCAGAGCCCCAGGTGTGGCATTTGCATAGCTTAGCTGACTCCATGGTGGGGCATTTGCAATGTTCTAATTCTAAAATGTCAAATGTCCCACAAATGCCCAGGGGATGGGCAGGTTTGGAATTGATAGAGACATAACCACTAAAATATGAGATATATCACCAGTGTAATATGAAGCCACACACCCACCCACCCATGCAAACACGCACAACACATGCATGCAACCACTAGCTGGAGACAAGTTGGTTTCTCTGTAGTAGTAAACAAACCTTTTCTTTGTCAGATTTTTCAGGCTCTTTATCCTTGATTATCACATCCTCCTCCTTATCAGGTTCTATCTCAAACCTATACTCGGTGGACTTGACAGGTTCATTGAGCCACTTGATTTTTGCTCTGGAAGAAATGGAGAACAAAAATCATCAGGATGGGAAGATTGTATAAGACACAAATGAGATTCTATGGCTTAGAATCTTGGTGTGATTTGAAGATCTACATCCACCACCTTGGATTCGTCATTGCTGAAGAACATGCAGATAGCAGTTCAAGTATGATCCATTGAATTCTACTTTTGTCCAGTTTAGAGGCAAGTATTGAAAAAGGCAAAAACGCTAAGTACTTATTATACATTTGTAATATGATTTTGAAATTCTCTAATCAGCACATGCGATTACGTCAAGCCATTCAGCAGCCAAATCCCACCAGCCTGTACCAGCCAATCGGAAAGGGAGAAAACTAAATATCTTTCAATCACAAATTTGACAACTTTCCAGTTAGTTTGATCAAAATTAACTTCAAAAATTATTGAATGAAAATGTATTATTTCAATGATTTTCTATTGAATTTAGGAGTCACTATCAACCACTGAAATTACAAGAAAAGAAAATCAACACCTGTTTATGTTCCTTGCCATTCAGTGCTATCATTCTAATAGTTCCCAGGGGTCTTTGCATGCCTAATCCAAGATGGCATCAAAAGTGGTAATCCCTGGCATAAAAATATATTTTCTGGGTGTAGTTTGTACTGTAGACATCTCATACAACACTTAAGGCATATTCAAGCAAAATCGTATGTGGGGATGTGTCCAATGCCACAACAAATTGTTTTTTTGCTACAGTTCTTAGCAGGATCATTACTTAAAAAGGTAAGCAGGTGCTAGTCTCAGTACCTTTGTCCAGTGGTGTGTGATCTGCGCACTGGGTGTCTGTCTTTTCCTTGAGTGTTAAAGCGGAAGGAGCTGGCCTTGGCAGGTGACTTGGCCTTGGTAGGTTTGCTAGGTGGCAGTGATTCATGTTTGAATACCTCAGTAGTGTACTCATAACCTGTCTTGTGACCCTGCAATAGCATCAGAGCTCAAATGTTTTTTTTTTTGCAATAGCAACAGGGCCAACAGAACAAGTTTTTCAGTGGGGAAGGGGGCTAAATTGACTGAGCACAAAAGTGCAAGTTTTCTAGGGCAGTTCGAGAGCATGTCACCTGAGAAAATATAAAATTTAGGTAAGTGTGATGACAATCCTCAATTTATACAGACTACAAACACCCATGTCTATTTTGTTTATCTGGTTGTACAAAAAAGTGTGTGTGTGGGGAGGGGGGGGGGGGTCTAGTCCCACTTGCATCTCCCTCTTCACAGTCCCTCAACAATCACACAAAGGTGAGGCTGGCATAATTGGTGTGGATTAGAACCTTCAACAATAGGAAATTTGCATGATGACATCACATACTACAACTACCAGAACTCTTTACAAGTGGATCCTTTTGTTCCTCTAATGTAGATCTTTGTCTGAAAATTCTCAAAGAAATTGATAAATTTGAATGAGAAGAAGAATTTGAAAAGGATTCTGGTTGTCATAGTAAATGATGCCACAATGAAAATGTCCTATTGGTCCTTCAAACTGTTTTTCTTTTTTCGTAGTGTTGGATTTAAATGAAAAACATAAAAAAAGAGTTACAATAAATTTCATAACGGAATGCTCTGGTTGAAAGTATTTTCTATTTGGAAGCAAATAGGAGCAATTAGAATACCTTTTTATTTTGTTTAATCTTTAAAATATACCAGTACTGGCCGAACTCTACTTTTCATTTAAAACCTCACTAAAACTGAGTAATACAGAAATGTTAATACAGAAATTTTATAGCAATGGAAACAGTTAAGTTTGCAGTTACTGAGTTAATTGATAAAATAGGAAAGTTATTGGTATCTTTCACTTGCTGTTACCATAATGGCTATTGTGAGGGAGAAATCTTTGTTCTAAATACTTTGAAAAACATAACCTTATAATGGTAATATATACAATGCATATCTATATAGTTTTGTTCTGCATCGGCAGGGAAGATAAACACTTGTATGATCAACTAAAAGTCAATGAAGATGTGCTAACCACCATGGGGAGCAAGTACATGACTAGCAGCTGACGTTTTGAGCACCAACCCTTTGTCAGAGCCAACCTTAGAAGGCTGGTTTCCATATAGCATAAGAAAATTACCTTTTCTTGTTTTTCCATGTTTTTCAGATAGAACTGATGCTATATACACAACAAAAACTGGCACAAGAAAAACATGGAAAAACAAGGCTATATCATTTGGAAACCTGGGGCCAATTCAATAAAACTTTTACACATGTACTTTCCAATCTGGCCATTATCTTTACCATACATGTAGGTATAAAAAACAATGACCAGACTATAAAATACATGTGTAAATAGTTTTATTGAATTTGGCCCCAGGCAATACAGAAACACAAACGTAACAAGGTATAAAGGAGTTAGTCATTTAAAATTACCCTTCCATCAAGCATGCGCATCCAGGCTTCAAAATGAACATCAGACATTTTACGTTTGTTCTGATTAATGTCATCTCCTTCCTGTACTGACTTGAAGATCTTTTGCCTGACTTCATCATCTATCTTGATGAGGTTCCCAACACCTGCAAGTACGGCATGAACCTGAACAAGTAAGAAGGAAGAATATTATTTTCTACATACAAAAGTACATGTATATTTCAGAATCTGAATTTATAATAGGACCTGAAACAACCATATGAGTTGATCAAAGTCTGATCTGGACCTCGCTAATCCAAATATTGAATTAGAATTTAGAAAACTGGAGAACCTGGAGAAAAACAAGGTAATTTATGCTGTATATATTTAAGGAAAATAAGATCCTATAGCGATGTTTCATGTTTATAAGTTCAGTACAATTGTTGTGCTAATGTTCCAACCATGATTTCAAAAGGCCGCTTTGTGTCAGGAACCAATGGAGCTCCAGTTGGCAAATAAATTACAATAGATGATGCGGCAGATAGATGAGTCTGAGTCTGAGCTTTGTATGGAATAAGTTAGTGTAATATATATATATATATATATATATATATATATGTTGCTTTCATGTTTTCCCACAGGTTTAAAATTAAATGCTAATTTAACTTTAGAACAAATTAGTATAAAACTATAAAACTGCATACTATATAATCAACACTTCTTACTGCTCTTTCAGGAGATATTAGTGTAATTTTTTCTATAAAATTAATGTCAGAAAAAAACTAACCACAGTAAACCCAAGTGCTCACTCATTTAGGGTTTTTAGAGCTTAGAGTGACTAAATTAGGCTTTTTAGGGCTACAATGTAGATCACTTAACAACACACCCTAACCATCAACAACAGGTGCTCACTAATTTAGGGTTTTTAGAGCTACATGTATATATATAAATGTTGGGTTAGGGTTTGCATTTCAAAATAATGCAGTTCAAAATTTAAAAATATTTTTTCTGTGTTGTTCAGTGATCCCTAATTTAGTGAGGGGCTGGTCGTTTATTATCTGTGAGGGGGGGCTGGTCGTTTATTATCTGTGACGGGGGGCCGGCCAAATTGCTGGGGGGTCATTTTCAAAACAATTTTATGGGTTATTGAGGGGGGGGGGTCATTTTTAGATTTTTAAAGTTAAGTGGGGGTTGTTTTACTCTAGAGTTCCTTTTGCAAAAAGTGTGCATTTCCGTTCAATGATTTGTTCGTTAATTAACATAGTACACTACGTACAATATCTTTATAGAATACCTATCATTGGTACCTTTATATCAAGAAGTGTTGACAAGTTTAATAGTGGAACCACGAAAAAACTAGTGCTGGAAGTCGCTGGAAAGTGACACTTCGTTGAGAGAGGAAATCACCGGCAAACTTATGAATTCAGAAATCCATGAGGCTCCGACGGTGTCTAACTGTGTGCCGGAACATCCTTACAGCAGTGCAGCAAGCATGACATCAGAAAATGACTGGAAACCCTTTTGTCAGAAACGCGATCGACAGGGACAAAGAAACAGAAACTTCTCGGTTTGAAATGTGTGTGGGAAGACATTATTTTGTGCAGTCGACCACTATAGTGCTAGTGCTACTATAGGGAGTATTCCAAAAATGGATGGAGTGTAAAACATATATACACAAACAACTGAAATTAAACTGAGATCCATACATGTCTAAAACAACATTCCGCTGTGCTCAATGGGGCAAGCCAATAGTTCTTGATAGTTTCACATTCTGAACTCAGGAAATTGGTAAACATGTTTTCAAATGGATTATCTAATTACGTCAACTATACCACAAACAAAGGACAAATGAGACCGACATATGATATTTAACAATGGTTGAGCATGTTGAGTGCTCGTCTCACGCGGCCATGCGCTCCTTCTTAAATCGAGAGATGAACAAAGCAAGCCTGACTTCTTCACAAACATGGTCACATTTCTACAAGGTAAAAAAAAATATTGGGGGGGGGGTCACTTTCATACCATTGAGCTTTGTGTGGGGGGTCAAATTGAAGAGTGCTGATTAGCGTGGGGAGCCATTTTCAAAATCTGTGTACATGTACATGTAGATGACACAAAACTGCCGGGCCTCCCCCCTCACAGATAATAAACGACCAGTGAGCCCCTGACTAGCTCTAAAAACCCTAAATTAGTGAGCACCCATTGTTGATGGTTAGGGTGATTTTAAATGTAGGGGTAGGGTTTGGATTAGTTCACAGGACCATTGAAGAAGCATTATTTTTCTGTGTTGTTCAGTGATCTAGCCCTAAAAGCCTAATTTAGTGACTAAAAAGCCCTAAATTAGTCAGCAACCATTGTTGATGGTCAGGGTGCATTTAGATGTAGGGGTAGGGTTTGGATTAGTTAACAGGACCATTGAAGAAGCATTATATTTTTCTGTGTTGTTCAGTGATCTAGCTACATGTAGCCCTAAAAAGCCTAATATATATAGTGACTAGCTCTAAAAACCCTAAATTAGTGAGCACCTGTTGTTGATAAGGGTGTGTTTAGATATTTAAATAAACCTAACCTCTGTCAGTAAACATAAGTTCCCTTTTTATAATCTTGAAAAAAGAAACCAGTTTTAAAAAAATGAACTGGTTTAAGAAAAATGAACCAGTTTGAAAATTTTGAAATGGTTTAAAAAATTTCAACCCCCAAAAAAATTAAACCACAAAATATACAAGGCAAGAAGAAATAAAAGTCAAAACTACGACAATACACAAGGCTGTGAATAGTCTACCTCGATACTGGTATTATTTTAACATCAAGGAGGCTAAATGTGTCATATATACATGCAGTCATTGCATAATCTACAGGGCCCAGTTGTTCAAAGCAATCATGGTATACACTTTAACCCAAGGATAGTGCTAAATCTGTAATTGTAATCTGTACAGTTTACCCACGGGTTAGTGATTTAACCCTGGGATAGTGTTTATACCCTTGCCTTAAACAACTGGATCCAGAAGACAACAATATTCAAGACAACAATATTAGGTTTGACCATGAACAATTACAGTGATTTAAACACATTACCTGGTGTTCACAGGCCTTCAGTAGTAGAAATGCATTGTAGAATGTCTCCTCCAATGACTTTCCAATAACCACTGCTCCCACATTTCTCAAGACTAAAACCTGGGGGCAATGAATTATACAAACAAAATTAAATTAAATTAGCAGTATAATCAAGTAACAATAAATAAATGCAATGAAGGAAATAATGAAATTTGAAATACATGTATTAAGTGGCCTCCCTCAAATAAGAGCCCATGGCAACCTCTCTCCAAAAAAAATCAATAACTAGTAAATAAAGAGAGAATGTATGAATTAACGGAAGATTGCTGAAACCTTGCAAGTCTCTAAAATTAAAGCTCATTTCATTTCTTTTCTTCCAGCTCTTACTTTGTCGATTGTTAATGACTTTGAATTTATCACTTCAAAATTAAAAGTTATATTGTACAAGATAAAGAACACCCACCTCAATAATTCACCTTTTTGGCATCAGATTTCATGTGTATACCCAGGTTGAGAATCTTGCAAGATCTTGCAAGATCTTGCCAAGATCTTGTAAGATCTTACGAGATCTTGCCAAGATAAGATCTTGCCAAGATAAGATCTTGCCAAGATCTTAGGTCTCGTTCGGTGAAATCACTGATTTTTACGGCTAAAGTGAACAAGTTGCACCGTAAATACGTTGTTGGTAAGTGGTCGGTAAGTGGTCGGTAAGTGGTCGGTAAGTGGTCGGTCAGATGTCTGTCAGTGGTCGGTCAGTGGTCGGTCAGTGGTCGGTCAGTGGTCGGTCAGTGGTCGGTCAGTGGTCGGTCAGTGGTCGGTCAGTGGTCGGTCAGTGGTCGGTCAGTGGTCGGTCAGTGGTCGGTCAGTGGTCGGTCAGTGGTCGGTCAGTGGTCGGTCAGTGGTCGGTCAGTGGTCGGTCAGTGGTCGGTCAGTGGTCGGTCAGTGGTCGGTCAGTGGTCGGTCAGTGGTCGGTCAGTGGTCGGTCAGTGGTCGGTCAGTGGTCGGTCAGTGGTCGGTCAGTGGTCGGTCAGTGGTCGGTCAGTGGTCGGTCAGTGGTCGGTCAGTGGTCGGTCAGTGGTCGGTCAGTGGTCGGTAAGCTGTCGGTAAGTGGTCGGTAAGCTGTCGGTAAGCTGTTGACTCATTTGAACCAAAATATGCTTTATACCTTCTTAAGTTTCCAACGTTCTGGCAACGATAAACCGCTTCGATAACAGATAACAAATTAAAATATCCGCGGCACTCACTGTTGGGCCTCTCCTGTTGTGTCAAAAACCAGACAATCAGTCTGAAAGCGCATGAATCGTTATCTCATACTGGCTCAAGAATATTTTGAACCAAAATACGCTTAATAGCTTCCAAAGTTTCCAACGTTGTGGCAACGATAAACCCCTTCGATACAGTGCAATCTCACGGCAAATTAACAGATAACTACAGTATTGTGCTAAAGTCATGCAAACATATTACGACGAATTTCGCTCTTAATGTTCCTACGAATGTCGCCGAAATTTCGGGCAACTTTTCGAATGCCAACGTGAATTCAAATTCATGACAAACAGTTTTACAAACGTACAGTAAGATGGTTTTGGTAAATACCCTGCGTGCCAGAGGCGTCAAAAAGTCAGGATTCTAAAATAATAGATTTGCCGCAGTTAAAGAACACGTGATATCACGTGGGAATCCAAGATGGCGCAGGTTCACTAAAAACGATATTGCTGTTTCTAAAAAACGATATTGCCTTTTGCTTTTTTCAAGGCACAGCAATTGCTGATTTGATTGTACAAAACCCTGATTCGTAATTATTTAGTTTACCTGGTTCGATCGCTATCTTGAACATCGAAAGAACCTGCACGAAGTTGATAACCCGCTTTTTTTCGCTCAACCGCAAAAACGCACAAAACGTTTAAGAAGTTGATGCCCCACATTTCGGCTCAACAGCTAGAAGTTAAACAACGCAAAAAGTTTCAAGACCAATGCATTTTAAGAACTTCGAGATCCGAATAGAAATGAACGCTTTTTTAATAAGCTTAAATAAAATTTGCGTATGGCAAGTTATTTCGACAGCGTTTCTGTAAAAAAAAAAATTACTTTCACAGACATTGAGATGTCTTTTACCATTTGATTTTGTTTGTGGCAGTATTTATTAATTGATTACACAAGGATCTACCGAAAGTGTGAAACTACAGAAGCTAAAGTTTATTTACTGTTATGATTTGCGCTTAGCGGCAAACTTTAACGCAAGTCCCGTGTCGGTCAGGGAACTAAACAACCGACCGCTAATCGTTTTGTTATTATTTTGTGTCGCAAGTTGAGGCTTCCATATTCATGCTAGTTCTAATATTTTAAGTATAGGTTTCCAGTAAAGGTTTGCAGAAGCCTTATAAGCGAGCTGTGAAGTAGCAAGGACAGCATGAAGTTTCGTTACTATAGGCACACATATGCGGGATCGATCGTCATATTGAGCTCGGGTTTCGCCAAGGGTCAAACTTCTCCAGATTCACCAGTTTTCTTTATGCTAAAAAAAACTAAATTCCAATTCAGGCCTGGTTTATTCAATGGCCCTTATTCATTCTTGGGAAGGCGCCCCATAACGGCTCTCTCTACGTCAACAAAAAACAAGCCATTTGGCATACGATTACGGAAAACATCGATTTTGTACAAACTCGTCAGAATATCGGAGATATATTGCTGTAAATCAGCAATTGCCGTTTTACTTACAAAAACGATATTACGTTTTTATTGCTGTTTGCCGGCAAAATGATATTGCTGATTGCTGTTTTCTAAAACAGCAATTGCTGAGCCGGTTCAGCAATTGCCTTTCCGTGCGTGACAAAGTTTGCGTCTTGACTGTACATGTATGATATAAACATCCTGCGCAAGTTTGGACATTGAGTCGGGTGGATTTGTATTTATAAGTATTTCATGCGAGAGCTGTGAAATGGTCAGAATAACAGAGTAATCGACTCATTTCTGAACCTACATGTATTTGGAACCAACACAAATTTGTTTGAACCCCTTCGGTATGTGTTCTCATATAGACTAGTGAGAAATTGTGCTCCAAGTGCTATACATTGTAATTTAACTGTCAGGTGCTTTTGCTTTTATGGCCGAAGGTTGTGAAATTTGGTAATTCTCCTACTAAGCTTCTTAAACTCCCTAAATGTCTTCTTAAGTCTATATAAGAACACATAAGGAAGAGGTTCAAACAAATGTTTGTTGGGTCCAAATACATGTAGGTTCAGAAATGAGTCGATTACTCTGTTATTCTGACCATTACACCACTCTCACATGAATTACTCGTACAAATCCACCTGACCCAATGTATGAACTTTCGTGGTATGTTTATACTTTGAGTCACGTGAAATGCATGTGAAACCTTATGCCGAAAAGGTGAATTAAGTACCCGTTTTGAACAGGAAATTTGAAATAATTGAGGAAATATGGTGTTTATTCATTCAATGAATTCACCAATCAATCATTCATTTAGTCTTTCTTTCTTTTTCTCTTCTTTTTCTTTCTTTCTTTCTTTCTTTTTCTCTTCTCTTTCTTTCTTTCTCAGTCTTTTTCTAAATCCTCTACATCCTTTATTATCTCAGCTAATACGTTAGGTGGACAAACATTCCGGACAGAAACACGAGTTCTCGTAGCCATACTTAAAGATTGCATTTCGTTAATTTGCAGAACGAAATTCGTTCTACCCACCCGATTTTCACTTAAACACTCAAATGCTCAGGTTAACTACCTTATCAACTCCATCCAGTTTCTTGGTAAACAACTCCTTCTCTTCCTTATCAAACACAATACCTCCAGGAGTGTGATAATTGATTTCCCCAACCTGGAAGAAAATAAATTTAAAACATATTCCTGACCTATTTTGTGCAACTAAAATCCATATAATTTATAAAACTTTGAACTGAAGAAATTTATCTAGTCTACATGTAGAGCAAGTAATTCAGCAAATACATAGTTTTAAAATATTCCTGACTAAGAACTCTCATAAGAGATGTGTACATATTTTGTGCAACTAAAATCCATATAATTTATAAAACTTTGAATCAAAGAAATTTATCTAGTCTACATCTAGTCAGCTGTGCCTGAATGAATCTAGTATCTTTAATCTTAACTCGGAAGCTACGCTACTTTGGTCACTGCGCACAATCTCAATATAGAATATGTACATTTCTTATTTCCATTTACATGTATTATTAATGTCATTGTAACTGTAGTCATTGTAAATAGTACATAGTGCAGAATAAACTTGAACTTTGAACTTGTAGAGCAAGTAATTCAGCAAAATATAATACATAGTTTTAAAATATTCCTGACAAAGAACTCTCATAAGAGAGATGTGTAGAAGAACATCATTCTACTGTTGTTAGATTGTTTTTCAACAGTAGGATGTCTTGCTCATTCTTACTATTGTATTGGAACAAATAAATCAAATACCGGTAGGAATTTAATGCAAATATGAATATCACTATTACTCCTGAAAGCCAACCAACAAGTGAATTAAAAGCACTCTGGTTGTTAATACCAAGCTTTTTCTGCACACAGAAATAAATAAAAACATGACAAGCAATAAGATATTTGATGTGGTCTTGATTAGAGTAACTTACATGTACATACATTCTGAAACATTGAAAACAAATAACACATCACAATACTCACTGCTGCAGCCTCATGGGAGATTGGCAGCAGGCCATAATCCATGACACTAACCTAAAAATAAATTATATTACATACAGTCATATTAAAAATAATATAAAGTAACTTATGCCTCTACATGGTTAGGTTTTACGAGATCTGACATATCATATTTTTTTTACATTTATTCTGTTTATAATACCACTCAAAGGTGGACGGGAACCTCAACAGGCTTAAAGCCCTTCTATGGAGGTTTCCGAGGGCCTACGATTTATCATCCTTATCCGAGACGACGTGAAGGTCTAACCGTTTACTGTATTATTAGCTAACCGGGAGGCGGTTACATTCAATCAATTAAAAGGCACCTTTTTTAAAAATTAAAGGAATTATCCTTGGAAAACCCTAAAACTGGGATTAGCCCTGCACTTGAGGTAAATACATGCAGGGCTGTCATTAGGTTTTTAAGTTGCTGAACAACTGTGAAAAAATAACCAGGTTTTGTGGGCAAAAGCTATAACTCTGGTTTTAAGTTTTACATTAATTACATGTAGCCAAGTAAAAGTAAGTAAAGTCCCTTTATTTATAGAGGGTATTAAACACATTATTTTACCGGCTAACATGGTAGTTCAGTAATCTAACATGTGGCCCTCTCTTTACTAAGTCCTACGGTTTTACGTCCTTATCAGAGAAGACGACAAGGTCTAACCATTTACTGTGATATTATGTAAAGGCAGAGTGTTGGTCCAGCCAGGGTTTGAACCCACGACCTCCCAGTGACACAACAGACTGGCACTTAACCTCTGAGCTAACTGGGAGGTATAGTCAGTGATCAGCATCATAGTAGCTGATGATAATTGCCGGTAGCCAGCTTCTAATGACAGCCCTGGACATTTAACAACAAAACTGTTATAAAACACTGACTTACTGCCTTCACAGCCAGAGATGTCAAGAACATAACACACATCACATCTGATTTGGCCTCATAAATGGAACTGTGAACTTGCAGCCCCATCTTGTTGATACTAAGGTTGGTAGTCCCAGAATCAACAGTGTTGCCTTCCTGGTCCATTTTCACCATACTGCCAGCTGTTATCTCATCTGGTAGCAGGCCTTGGGGTGGGGTCAAGTAGTAGTAGTCATCCTCTAAGGCTCTTGCCTGCAATTTTAATTTATTTAACAAATAAACAAAAAAGATCTTAAATTATTTATGACCAAAATTAATAGGAATTTCACAAATGTTGTGGTTATTTTTTTATTAAGTGAACTTAAAGTCTTTACTCACTCAGGCCAATCCTACAGTACACTTGACTAACAACTTACAGTTATACCCGACCTCAAAATTTAGAAAAATCCTTAGTCGCCACTTGGTGATAGCAAATAAAATCCATCATTGCCAGCAAGTATATAATTAAAGGTCAGTTAAGACAAGTTAGTGACTAATCAGTAAGGACCGTTTAGTTGCCAATGTTTTAGTGACTCGCATTGGTGACGTACTGATCACAATTTTGAGCCTGTATAACTAAAGATTGTTTTGAAAAGAGAGCGAGGGATGTTCTTCACAACATCTTCTATAGGAAAATCACATGCCTGACAAGGTAATTCCACGTTAAATTGCACGAGAAAACCGATATCGCCCGAGTCGCTTTGACGAGGGTGATATCGGTTTTTCGAGTGCAATTTAACGTGGAATTCCGAGTTTCCTTGAATCGCATAGTCCGATGAATTACTTGAAGATTTTAATAGTACTTTTGTTAATATTTTGCTAAGTTATAAATAGCGTGCATAGGCTACAGTGGTGATTCCACTATGAATCACTACTCCATCTCAGCCAATCAGCATCTGATTTCGCAAAATAATGCACCTTACAATTCAGCTTTGGCTATGCGATTCTACTACTACCTTTGCACAATAGTAAGACTAAAATTCTGTCATCAGACGTCCTAATGATATGGCAGAAGGTAGGACCTTGTCTCTTACATGTATAACATTTATCTCTTGTTAATTTTACAGAAATTGAATGGTTGACATAATTAGGTCTGGTATTCAAAGGGTTCTTTTTGTATAATTTTGTTAAAGGGGAATCGAACCCTAAAATCAACCCAACGTCTATACAAAGATGTATTTGATAATTAATTTTTTTTGTGTTGCACTTCTATGAAGAGAAAATTAGTCTTCAAGTTTGATTTTCCACTGATAAATCTATATTGTGTGCATGGCGGCTCAATTCAGTGCAATTTCCCCATATCATATGTCACACAAACCAAGAAAAAACAATCACACCTCCAGCACAAAGACACAATGGTCTGTAATTAGAAGCCATTAGTCGCGCTTTTCAATGTCAGGGACAGCATGGACAGACTAATTTATTCCTGTACCTGACGTCACAAATTACAAGACTTGAGCCATCTGTACATAGCGGAGGTTGTGAGGGAGGTTTTTGGAATTTTTCTTCATACATTGTAAATGTGCAACACAGCAAAATAAAATAGCAGAACCTATTTATTTCAAATACATGTTTGTATAGACGTTGAGTTGATTTAGGTTCAGTTCCCCTTTAATAAACAAACCTGAAAGATCTCTAAAAAGAGTAAAAATAATTACCTTACTACCCATGATTCTACTGGAGACTGGCTATTAATGGCTCTCTTATTTCAAACAGATCATACTATTCTAGAGTTTAGTGTATTTATTACGAAAATTACAAGTAGTGCCATAAAACAACATGAACTCTTTTTGCCCCAAATTATATTTCTAATACATTATACTTCAGTTACAAGTCTAAATTAATTTTCTTCAAGAGACTGGAGCAGCAATTAAACTAGAATAAAAGCTACTTGAATATTTGCAGAAAGGGCTGTTTCGATCATCTTGTGATGTCACAATACATGTAGAAACCTACAGGATTTTATTGTAGTACATGTAGCTTTGTCCTGGGTGGGAGCTCATTCATCTTATGATGTCACAGGATCCACGAAAGGTAATCAAAATTAGGGATTCAAAGCCAGAAATGGCTTTTTGTGAGAAACTACATGTAACACAACAGTACAATATATTTTTTTACATGGTACTTGCACTTTAAGGAATCATTCTAGAACTAATCTATTTCACAGATGTTGTGTCTGCACTTAAATGTGGCAACTTACAATGATATCACGAGACTGATAAAAATTTAACTACACATTATGGATTCAAATTCATTTTCCTGTTATATGAATGCTACAGTCATCATCTTGCATTGGTTACACATAATTTTAGTATTTAATTATTGATAAAAGAAATATATGTATCACATTAGGTTTGATGATGGTCTTCATTGCTGTCCAAACAATTGACACATACCAGTAAATAGAGTGTTACTATACTACTACTATATTAATTAAACCAATGCAGGATTCAAAATTAACGCTCGCAAACTCACAATATGCTAGTAGATTTCTTGATTTCAGAGTGAAAAAAAACTTTCACTTGCAAATTTCTGCAAGTCGATCTTTAAGGTACAACTTGGAGTTTGAAAATCTCAAACAATTGTGGCATACTTTAATACAAGAGTTTATAAGCCTAATTATTATCTGATGCATGATTAGAAGTATGAAGCATCTAGTGTAAAGCCGGTGTAAATTATACATGGCTTGAAATAACGGCCGGTCAACGGACAATGTCCGGTCAGAATTGGGTATTGACTGGGGTATTGAAATTCAAGGACAAATCATTGGATTGCCAGTCATGTTGACCAGTCATATGCGCCTTTAATAAAAGAAAACACAATTTTGAGCTAGTTTATAATCACGTTAGACATTATTCATGTTCCCGAAAAAAAAAGGTAATTTTATCACGAGCATCGGAACGTTGAGATTGTGTAAAGTTAGTTGGTTCAAGAGACCTGAGTCGGCAATGTTAAGTTTATCAGTTAGTTGTAAACTTGCATACAATAAAGTCTGTCATTGAGTAATTCTCAGTTCTATTACAATAATATGGATTCTACTTGTAAGCATTTCTTGTTGTACATCATGTATGTTTACATTAAGATTCTTTTATCATATCTTGAGATGCTGATCGGTCCATTGAAACTTTCGGCTTCCATGAATTTAGTATGTTTGAAATTCAATAAATCATAGAAGTAATGCTAAAATGTAATAAGTGATTTTTCGTTTTAATCGAACGTTGCCGTTTTATCTTTGCCTTACATTCCATTACGAACTGAATCGGAGGCTGCTTCTGCAAATAACATTAGTAAAACTATTACCTTGTAATTTTCATTGCTAACTTGTCTGACATTTGAGTATGTGGGTGGGGCCACTATTGTAAGTTTTTATTGTTTCAATATTTAACCAGCCAAAAATGGGTTGTGTCCAAGCAAAATTATGTTTGACCGGACAACATGTCTGGTGCCTACCCGTTAGTCATTTAAAGCCCTGTTATATAAAATGCATTCTTGTATTTTTTTATTGAATTGAAGTGATATTGTGAAATACATAAATCAGCTTACTAATTTGCTAGTGGACAAAAATGGAACTACAATGTAGCAGACATTTGCAACTAGATTTAGAAGTTAAGTTCAAACCCTGTAATGGATTAAATAAGGTGTTGAAACATTTCAGCTAAATATTTATTAATCAGATATAATATTAACGAGAATCAAGATGAGTATACTCAGTTAGAAAAACAGGAAATTATTTTGCATATCATGGAAACTTCTAGTCATTATTTTATCTGATACACAATGAATAACTGAGTGGGTGGTTACAGAATAATGTTAATAAGAGAATCTGTTTAATCTAAGAGAATTTAGTTATTTATCTAGACTCAACATTTTGGGGTTTCACCCTTCATGAAAATGCACCTAAATAAATAAAGTAAAGCAACTTAATTTAACATCAGTAACTCGTAACAGTCTGGCAAGACTGATAAACTAGAGGCTAACATGGAACCTACGATTTTACATCCTTATCCAAGAAGATGTGAAGGTCTAACCATTTGCAGTTTGAAAATGAGATTGTTTCACAAAAGCAGTACCTTCTATACATATTTTAAGACCCTGAGTGTTGGCCCAGCCAGGGTATTGAATCCACGACCTCACGCACAACAGACCGAAGCTTAACCACTGAGCTAACCGGAGGCAGTTACCTGCATGAACAGCAATATCATTACTTCTTTGAAATTTATTTTTTTCTCAATAAATAGGAGAAACTATCACAAGTCCATTTAATAAGAGGCATGAACTT
The DNA here is from genome assembly GCA_030867875.1 of Actinernus sp. WN-2022. Taxonomy (NCBI): domain Eukaryota; kingdom Metazoa; phylum Cnidaria; class Anthozoa; order Actiniaria; family Actinernidae; genus Actinernus; species Actinernus sp. WN-2022. The sequence continues at coordinate 36,057,051 of JAOWCC010000577.1, forward strand.
TCCAATTTCCTGAGGCTAGAACACAAACAGTCAATGTAAGCTCTGTTACTCCTTTGCTCAAAGCAAAACAGTTTTTCATCTATGTTAATGAGGAGAGCTCTGACCTGTGTTGGTCTGAAAATTAATTGATCCATCTTTTGCATTTGTTGATTAGAATATCAATATTCTCCTTAACATATTCTTAACTGTCCACTGGTTTGTCACATGTCAACCTGTTTACTTGGTCATTTCATCACCTAATAGCTTACACAAAATTATTTAGCAGTGTTTCTGTGGCAGGTAATGTGCTAAATATTAAAATTTGATACTGAAGAAACGTATAATAATATTCTAATTCCCTTTCAAAACAGTTGCATGCTACAGATGGTGCGAATGCTACTTGCTGCAAATACAAAGATGATTTTCTTATAGCATTTCATACTAGCCAAGTACACACTCTTTTTGTGTGTTTTTCATGTCATTCAATCACACTTCTCTAGGAACAAAGTACACTGTACCAGGGTCACAAAAAATGGTATATTATGTCTGGGGAAAATAACCCGAATACAGCCCATGGGATTAATTTAAAGTGACAGGTAAAGAAAGGGTATTACAGTGTTATAATAAGAAAGGATATATTTATAAACAACTATTCAGTTTGCAAATGAGAATGCAGTGCAGCGACAAGCCTAAATTAATGATTCAAGGCTTTTAGAATGTAATTACAATAACCAATAGATCAAGCTGCATGTGATATTTGCATGATTAAAGAACAAAGGTGGTTCTTCACAAAGCAAAGGTACAAATTAAACCCCTTGTAAATTTTGAAGAAATCTAAAATACTACCCAAATAAGCTTACATGTACCTCTTGCTACTCTTGCTACTAAGCCAAATTTAGTTTTTTTAATAAAACTCACCGTGCAGAGAACATGATTATCAACACCATCGGACCAGTGGAAGGTTTGAGCCAAACGATACACAGCAGCCAACTTACATCGGAGCAATCGTTCCTCTTTTGAGTACTTCATGGTATTAATACCTCTTATATCAGCGATGGGAATGACCCTCATTCCAACATCTCCAGATCCCAGTATTCCCCAAGTTGGAATTAAGAAATCTTGATATGTACGGAAACATTGAAGATTTGTTTTCTGTCCTGTGAAATCCACGTTCCCTACAACTTCTTCCAACTCTTCGCGGATAATTTCATCTCCCAGTACGACTGAGACTCGCTGACGGAGTTTGAGGCCTCGGACATCGCGAGTGATTTGCTCTGGGGTCGAAACTAAACGTGCAAAACCCGTGGCTTTTTGCGGAGCGCTCCAGCGCTTTTGCGCAGCGACATGGCTTCGACCAGTACGAGGAATCACAGTGGAAGACATGCTGCAAACATAACGCGAGTTTCACTAGTACGACTCTATTCAGTAAGCTTACGTCAAAATAATTCTTCTGGGGAAGTTGATTCTATTAATTATTTTTTAGAAATTAGTACTCACATTTTGAATTTGACTTTGAGATATTTATGGCACTGGGCAGACTAAATGTGGCTGTTGAGTTGTTTGAGACTAAGTTTCCGAGACAAATTAGGAAGTTAGGTATACTAGAAGACATAAATCATCAAAGCGCAACTTTGTGAGCCAATATTTTTTGGAAATTTGATTTTGAGAAACTCGACGAACGTAATGGATCGAAAGACGAAAGGATGATCACTCTGGTCCGTTGCACTAACCTTAGCGTTCTCCACAGGAGAGGTGTGTGGTAGCACGAAGAAAGCGAAAAGGGCTGTGGCCATTAAATGCGAAAACCAACCAAGCTTGAGCTTTCGCCCGTTCTTCGCCTAATCCAAACAATAAATGGACGAACAATACAAGTCTTGTTTGAATGCAAAATAGTCTTGCCCCCTCATGCGATCATCAACCTGACAACCATGCATAAATTGCCCAGCGATTCCAGTGTGTTCCATCCCAGTCCCTTTTTAATATGCCACGCTGCAGCTGTATAAACCTTTCAATCATTACTCCCAATTCCTTCTGCCGTAGAGTAAATATGGACCGTTTTCTACCTCTTCTCCCAGGAAACGAAGTGTCGACCGCCATTATGGTTGACATGACAGAGCATGCGCATCTACCACAGGGATCCTGTGGAAAGCTGCTCGCATTGTTTGCAGCAACTATTAAAACAATGTAGATCCGTAATGGCCTGGTGGGGGGGATTGGCTCCTCCCAATATATTATTCCAAACATAACAACTTGTACTATTGCCAGCTACAGTGCAATGTTCTTGCTTTTTTAATAGTTTAATATTCATTCTACGTACGTACAATTCGCGAATTTATTTATATATCATAATTCGCAAAGCTAATGCGCATCACTGCGAATATATAAAATAAATTACGAAGAACAAAACAAGCGAAATTAAACCAAATATGAATAAAACATTGGCGGTTTGCTAGACACATAATTCAAGTAGTGCAGACTTAAATGCACTGAGTGTCTTTCATCTCGATGACATAGTCCGGAAGCAAGTTCCAATCCTTTATGGTTCTTGTGAAAAAGCTGTATTTATAAGTATTGTTGGAACTACCCATATTAATGAACAAATTACCTGAACACGTGGTCAATGCTCCATCGTTCCCGCGAGGAAATTTCTCTCTAATTTGGAGTCCCATCTCTCAAATGTAATGCACCTATCAGCGGCTTCCCCGAGGGGTCGACCCCCGGTGTAACCAGGGGGATTGTAAAAAGACAGAAACAATCTTGACGATTTCCCCCAGGGGTAGGGGAATCGTCCCTTTCAAAGTCCCCTGGTTAGGTCTTCCACGACGTAAATGTACAATCCCCCCGTAATTTTGCACGAAATGAGATCGATGGAGCTGAATTGACTACTGAACACTCTATTTTCAACAGAAAATGTAACTTTATTAACACTTCAATGATATAAAAGTATAAAAGTTGACAATTCTTGCCGCGAGCAACATGCATTTTGTTTTAGCATTTTAATGATTACGAAAATTTTATATTTTGGCAAAACTAAACATAAAAAGTTATGCTTCATATGTAATGATTTCATTTATGCCAAACTTGGTGACAGATGGTCAACAGATAACCCCAAAAGGATTGGATTTTAAAAGTCGTCCTTACCCTACGGTTGTAGATGGCATCCATTGCGAAAAGCATTTGAAGCACTAGTACCAAGTCTATACTGCTCGAGGTACGACAGGTAGCCCAAGTCAAGAATACTCGGCATCGAAATTCTACACTGGTCGTCTCGCTCGGTATATCTCATATCACGCTTTAACTCTTGTATTAATAAACAAGAAAAAACAATCTCCGTGGTTAGTTTCCCTGATGACAAAAACAATTTGAACAAATCCCCCACCCCAGTTTTCCAACCCTAAAACAAAGTCTGTCATTTCCCCAACCCAAATTGTTTGCATTCAATCCTCCTGTATTCCCCCACATATCTCCGTGGTTACCCCGGGGGTCGACCCCTCGGGGAAGCCGCTGATAGGTGCATAAGCACTTTAATGTTTTATTTAACTTCACTCGTGCGAAAGCCTTCCAACAGGCTCAGGATATTTCAACTGGCGCTCTTGTTTTTAATTTGGAACTTGCGAAAATTTCTCACGTCATAACACTCGGCGAAGATCTTGGTCCTCTGAGGGAAAAGGAGGGACTGTTCGCAGTCTAGTTGACAAAGGACAAACATTAGAACCTAAAGGCATGAACAGAAAGGAAAAAAATGTAATTTTATACTACTCAGTCTCAATTATGGAATTGTATTTATCTTAGTTCTCTATCACGCCCACTCATCGCTTGTAATTTTATCTCCTTGTCTCACATTCATGTTTTCAAAATTTAAAATTTGTAACTAACGGTTTCTTGCCATATACTTGTCCCGGGATACTTGTGTACCCTGAGGTAGTAAGTATTAGATAGTTTCTGAGGCACGCAGCAATATTAGATATATTGCTGTCAGCTGCAGCTGAGGGCGTAGCCCGAAGCTGACTGCAATATATCTAATATTGCTGCGTGCCTCAGAAACTATCTAATACATATTGACTATTCAGTAGCCCACCCCATTGTTCTCTCTCTGCACTATATCGCTGATCTCGGCTGTGTGACACCCTTTGAAAGCAAACATTCTTAGAAACACGGGAGCGGTCTTTTTTGTCAGAAGGGAAATTAACAGGGGTAAACATATACGCACTAAATTGACCACACAGCAATATTGCTGCGTGCCGAAGAAACTATCTAATATATGTACTATTCAGTAGCCCACCCCATTGTTCTCTCTCTTGCACAATAATCAGTGTTTTCATGAGAACAATAGGGTTATGTAATACTAAAAACACATCAGCCAATGAAAAAACGATAGATTTTTTTCATGAATAGGTCTGATTAATGCCTTTATTATTATTTTTCTCTTGGGATGTTATCAATACTTATATATTTACTATTCAGTAGCCCACGTCATTGTTCTCTCTCTGCACTCTCTAAGCGCAGTTGAGTATAATGAGTTCACTTTTTTGGGAAGACGAGGACGAGTTGGCAATATTCATCACACAGAAAATTGCTGCCGAAAAAGAAGGTAAATATGAAACATATTTTTGTGTTCAAATCATGCTATGCAGCGTTAAAGGAAAATCTGCGCGCCTTACTGCGACACGGGATAATAACGAAGTAAATGTTCATTTAAAACATGTTCAACTCTTGTTCTGTTTTAGATGATCAGCGCTTTAGGAAACTAGTGACCACGTCAGACCTAGACAAGTTTGGGAAAAGTTGGGTTGCTGATAATAGTCGGAAGAAGTGGATCTGGGTCTTGAGGTTGTACGAAGAATGACGTGAGCGACGGAACGAATCCATACCTCGGGGAAGCTGTGGTCAATGAAGCGTTGGAAAGCATGTCAGACGATGAGTTGGACGAAGTTCTGGCAAAGTTCGTATCTGAAGCCCGAAAGACAGACGGAGAAGAATACCCAGGGAAGACGCTGTATGAGATGTTAAATTGTGTATTTGTCTGATTGTCTTTCTTTCAAATGTTACATTTGAAAGCAAGGCTCTTAGAAAAACGGTAGCGGCAGATTTTTTTGTCAGAAGAGAAATTAGCAGGGGTAAACTTACACGCACTGTATTGGACACACAGCAATATTTTTAATATTGCAGTTCGAAGGCTACAATATTTTTAATATTGCAGTTCGCAGGCTGCAATATTTTTAATATTGCTGCGGTCAATTTAGTGCGTATATGTTTACCCCTGTTAATTTCCCTTCTGACAAAAAAGACCGCTCCCGTGTTTCTAAGAATGTTTGCTTTCAAAGGGTGTCACACAGCAATCCGCGATATAGTGCAGAGAGAACAATGGGGTGGGCTACTGAATAGTAAATATTTATATATATTCCCAGTACCGTACAATCAGCCTTTCATCTTGTCTTGATATTCGTATATTTTTGACATTTCACTGAGGAAATTCTGAAGATTAACTGCCTGGGAGGTAGGTGTTAAGCCACAACAAAACAAAACACAACATAGCCGAATTAGGACTTGCCGATTTGAAGCCCGATGAACCTCTCGAGCAAAAGTATATTTCAATGATAAAGCTACAAAACATTCAAAACTGGTGGAGTACAATTTACAATACTGAGGCCATCCCTATTTTATTTTCCGTTTCTCATCGTCCGACCAACCCATTTTTGTGGCTTTTTGTAAAAATAAAAATTGGGGGGAGGGGTGGAGATGAAAAGAAGACTCGGAAATTGTCTACTGCCTTTATTTGTAATTCCATCGGACGTCGACGACATCGATGGTTTCGTCGTCCATGTTAGTTTGTAACCTCGCCTGTGCAACCGCGCCTTATTAGTTCCAGTCGCTCCGCGCATTTTTGTTTTCTCACCCGACTGACCGACCCAATATTTGAAAACCCCACCGATGAGAAACGGGAAATACAAATTGGGTGGCCTAATGACAGAAAAGATAATTAGGATCAAAGCCGAGAAACCAGTTGCGAACATATCGCACATTTAATAAAAAAATAGCTACCTACTCGAACGGCCTTATCTTTTGAATGTTCACAATATTGAACACAGAACTGAAGTGGAGTGCATGTCTAAACGTCTAAATCTGTCTAAAAGTCTAAACACAAAAATGGCGGCCATGTAATTGGCGCTCCAACGTCGGCGAGCGTTAAGAGGGGAATGAGTCTTTCGAGATCGCGCCAATCCCTTGGATTTGGTAGAGGGCGGAGGAACAGAACCGGGAGGAGGGAGAATTGGCAAAAAAAAATCAGGGAGGAGGGTGAAATGTCCAGAAAAACTAGGGAGGAGGAAGAATTTAGCATACAGGGAGGAGGGAGAAAATGGGATCTAGATACATGATCTAGAGAGAAATTTTAAAACTCTCTAGGGAGGAGGGAGAAATGTCGGAAAAAAATAGGGAGGAGTGAGATTTCACTACTCGTTCTTCTCCACTCTTGGTAGAGGAAATCCTGTTGAGGCAGTTTCGCTTTCCTAGACAATAGATACTTAGTGAATCTTTCAGACTTACTAAAGAGACATTTGGAAAAGCCAACATCTACGATTTTCTCCTATTTCCTTAAGTTGTGGCGGTAGAGGGCCTCCCCCAATCTTCCTTGCTTTTTTGTGGTTCAATTACCCTATATCATTATGACGTCACGGCTTGTTTATGAGGGGGACAGAATCGACTTGAACAATAGAATTTTGAACTAAATCTGCTCTGCTGAGGAAAATTTAACTTCGAATTGTCTGGTTTCCAGATATCAGCTGTATCAATGTTTATCCCACAATATTTACCGTGTTTGGTGGCTGTTAGCGCTATTCTACGTTCTTCAAAATGCATTTGATAGCGATTTCCTTTGTGTTGTTGCTGCCTTTGTCCCTGTTTTGTCCCCCTCCCACGACCGTGATCCTTAGCGTTTAAACAATAGATTGTTTTGATATGACGTCATAGTGATATAGGTCAATTGAAGCAGTGGCTTATATCAGTTTGTGGAAATCCGGCATCGTCTGTAGATACGATCGATTTTTTGCCAATTCAATGGTCGGTTAACATTAAATTTATACACATCAAGTATATAGGAACGATGTTTTAGCCGTTGTCCCATAACGTTTGGTCGGTATATGGCCGGGGTATGTGGTGAAATTTAGTTAGCCGTTGTCCCACGACTTACTGGCTAACGTTTTGGTTTGGAATATAGGTAAGATCAGTAATGGACTTCTGGTAAGATCCAGTATAAAGCTAGCCGTTGTCCAGTGACTTAATGAATAACGTTTTCCGCTGGTATACATAGAGGTGAAATTTAATTAGCCGTTGTCCCATGCCGGAACAACACTCAGGGTCTTAAAATAACCGAGTAGAAGGTGCATGCTGCCTTTGTGAAACAATCTCGTTCTCGAACTGCAAATGGTTAGACCTTCGTCTTCTCGGATAAGGACGTAAAAATAAATCGAGGTCCCCAAGATGTGTGAGACTGAGATATCTCTAGGCCTGAGTTACAGACGTTAAATAAATTTGCATTACTTTGCTTTACTTTTACCGCTTGCACTCCATTAGCAAGTTGCAAAATAAGTACGTGTTTCAGAGTCACTGAATCTGGATCAGGGTACGGTCACTCCTCAAATACTGACTATTCTTACTTCCGGTGGTTAATAAACGAACTTGTAGCCTAAAAAATGTAAATTGGGTTACCTGTGCTTGAAAACCCGGTCTCTATTTTTTTCGATTATATAGGTGCCTGCGGAGGTGCCTACAGTTATCTCCTCAGTTCATATATGTTCACTGTAAACATCCTGCAAGACCAATGTACAAAATCGTATACGGTACCTAACGGGGGTTTCCCCAAAAATATCAACATAAAGTGGGGCCTGTCTCTCAATAAAAAAATAATTTACTACTGGGTTGCCGAGACAAGACTTACCGATGAGTATTTAAAGTACCAGGAAGGGGGGATTATGCACAGGAAGGGGGCTTATAAGGCTAGCCAGTCATCTTTGATTTAAAAGTCAAACTGGGAAACAAAATGACCGACAAAGGAAACATATTTAGTCTGTCAATTATCAAATTTCAATAACGTCATTTAATTACTATCTAATTACAGTCCTTTCGACCATTTTTTTGTCAGCTCCAATTATCAAATGTCCGACACCTGAAAAACAACTGTATAAATGAAGAAATTAAAGCGGGTCATTCATTCCAACTCATTAGCATAACGTCCCTTAAATGACGTCATTTGAAGGATTTGTAATGCTTTTTTGCAATACTACGACCATAAAACGCCCAAAGATATATAAAGTATGTACACATCCCTTACTTGCAGACAGTTCTGAATTTGAAATCCCAAAGGGTGAGTTCCGTCGGATAGAACGGCAAGGAATGTAAACATTGATAGTTCCACCATCAGATTATCATAGATTTTCGCTTTTCCCGAAAACACTCTTATTTAAAGCAAAGCTAGATTGTATTTTTTTGCTAATTAATAATGGTAATAGAACTGAGTGGAGTGCAATTTGGTCTGAAATCATACGAGTGATTACAAAATTGCACGACCGCGAAGCGGGAGTGCAATTTGTAATCAAGAGTATGATTTCAGACCAAAATTGCACTCCACTCAGTTCTTTTACCGCTTAATTATATTCATTTTGAAATTTTAACAAACGAAAAACGTTCGTAAATTTGTTTTTTTACAACAACAAACTAGAAAAGTCAAGCGGGTAGCTAGAGCTTTGAATCTAAGAGCGTGCGCGAGCGATCACGCAATCCCTAAGCTGTGAAATGGCTTCTTAAATTCTGCTTTTTGATTGGTTCAGCAAAAGGATGCAATAACAGACACAAAATGATGCAATTTAGGCTGAAATCACTGCTGCTCTTAACCAATCAAATTGCAGGAAACACCAATGATTTCAAAATGAATATAATTAACTAATTAACTGTATCCGTAATTTATTTTCATTTTTTCCCCGTTTATTTATGACCAACTTGTATTAAAGACTGAATAATCTTTAGATGGCAATAAATAAACAAACAAATAAATAAACAGGTTAATGTTCTATTCTTTCTCGTAATTTCATTGGTTGATACTCAAATTTAATAGACAGTTATTTTTGATCAAACTATGGTTTCATTTTAGAGAAATTCGTATGTGGGGAATGTTATCAAATTTTTGATTCAAAAATCTTTTTTCACTTTCCCATTGGCTAGATGGTGTTTTCTTTACGTTTTCACAGTAAAAATGGTCAACAGCATAGTTTCCTAGCCTCCTCCGCAGGCATCTCTAATTTTTGAGGAAATCAGATTATGGGCTCCCTGTGGCAGGTGAAGAAAAGAGAGATTTTTCTCTCCTCTCCAGTCCTCCTCTTCTCTCCCGGAGTCACAGGTAACCCAATTCACGATTTTTTAAATCTGATAGAGATGCCTGCGGAGGAGGCTAATAGTTTCCTACAATTTTCGCTTGTAACTATGTTCATCTCAGGCAGAACTGAAGGTTTATTCTAGCAAAAAACATTTTCTCAGTCTTTGAGTAGTTCTTACGCGAGCCATTACTTAAAGCAGTTGACCCCAAAAACAAACAAATGAATTCAGCTACGAGAACCATTCCGTTCTAAGAATGTCGCTTGTCGTTTCTCCGGGATATAACCTTCTTGAAATAGGCGATCTCCAAACAAATTACCTTCAATCAAGCAAATAGAGTTCTGGTAACAGATTTTGCTTGCTAGTAGCCTGCGTTGCATCCGAACTGAACCCCGGTTAACGAGGGTTTAGTTCATAAACTATGTAACGCAAAATAGCTTGCCGGCTCTTATCGGTAATTTTTAATAGCAGACTTGGTTTATAAAAAGAGGCGGCCTGTACCACTCGAAAGGAGCCACATCATTGGCCTACCCAACAATACAAAACACCCTAACCTTTAAAACGTGCAGTACAAAAACAATAGAGCTACAGTATAATGGTATTACTCTATAAAAGGGGATCAGTGGCATGGCAGCTTAAATGTTCTTTATTCATTTCTATTACTAGTTTGACATTATTGTGAAAAGTCTTAGCTTGTTAGTCATCAGTCTTACACTTTACGGTAGCGCAGCACTCGAGTCATTTGCTGCTGTTACCTAATCAGTCTAACAGTTCATTCATTTCACTGATTACGTCATAATATCACAAGATGCTTACCCTGGGTGCCAAAGGCTCTAAGAAATGAAACGCAGAGAAAAGAGGAGAAGAGACTGGTGTTAACCATTGATAATCTCCCTTCCATACGCTGAAAACATGTCAAAATGGTTTAGCTGTGCTATTGATAAGCCAATTAAATTTACTGTTTCATCCACCACTCACGGCTGCGCCTGGTAATGAGTAGATTACCAATCAGGGAGGAAGTTCAAATTCTGAACCAAATGTTCACATGGAAGGGAGATTCTCAATGGTTAACACCAGAGGCCCTTTTTTCCTTCTCTCCTCTTCCCTCGCCTCTTATCGCCTCGGCACCCAGGGTAATGATTCTGGACTAGACTTTTCATTTGGATGCATTTACTCTTACATAAAAAAAACAGGAACAACTTACCTATGACAGAATTAAAGACAAAAAGGATAATGGTATAACAGTTATTTAAAGAACTAGTACGCTTATCAAATTGCTGACAAAATTCCAGTTGGTTATATAATAACTTAATGAAAAAATCTTTGTCATTGCATAACTGATTGGTGAAATAAGCCTTGTCAAACCAGAGTCAAAGTGACTACCTATGCAATATAGACATACCCATTTTAGGGCCAGTTGCACACAAAAATCAGATTCTATATGCTAGACAAATTATATCTGTAGAAGAGAGATGGCATTCAATCAATAATATAGTCAGTAGACAGATAGAAACTTAGAGTCAGAAATTATATTTCTTTGGCACATTTAAATAACATTGATTCAAGCTCTAACACTCTCTTGACTTTAAAAAATAGTTCCGACTTGTAACTGTACATATCTCTTAACGATGGACAGTTGTTTGTCACGTGGTTGTATTAATTCAACTTTCTATTAACAATCTGATTTTTATGATCACCAACCAACCTTAACACCTATGATCATCAAAATTAATAAACAAAACTCTTAATTATTGTCTTTCACTTTATTTAAACGACTTGTTTAAGCTTCAACAAAAAACCAGACAACATAAAAGAGTTCATATCAGTTTTCCCTTGTCAACTTAACGAGGAAGCACTAGATAAACTAGCATTACAGCTATATATTAGGCATCTGTTTTCGACAGTGCGAGACAAAAATAAAAACTATAATCTCAATACAGATCTTTACAACAGGATACTTACAGACGTCTGAGAACAAACTTAAACAACATTCCACATTACTTAACACAAACTTGGTATACCGTTTTACACCGTGCAAGGTGTACATAAAAACTCAAAACACATCCATATAATAGTACATACAACAGTAATGAAAGTTAATTGATTGGCAGTACATGCATTAAGAATCGTAGACTAAAAACTAATAAAGGGACAATGAATAGACTTTTAAAGACAGGTGCATGATGCTAAGAATATCTAAAACCACTTCTTGTTCTATTTGTAGGAAGTGGTCATCTCTTTGAAAGCAGATCCAAATGACAAACAAAATCGTAGGTTTGCACACGATTGGAGTAAATACCGTAGGCCTGCACCATCTCAAGATTTTTCTGATGCGATAACTTTAATATGGGCAGTGCCTTACTAGGGTTTTTCAGACCTTTGTTTGGTTTCACTTTCAATGGGCAATTATTGGGTTAAACCAATTACAATTAGCAATAGGATATTCTCTTGATCGTTTTCCTTTAAGGCTAAAAGTGAGGCTTATTATTGGTAGACTACGTATTGTCAATGTAGTCACTTTTCCTTGTGTGTAATTTTGGTAATTCTGGATTTATTTTCACTTTCCGAGGTGAAACACCAGGCTTAACCTTTAAAAAACGTCAATCTACAGCTGTCTTGCAATCATAATATTGCAAGAAATTGCAAACTCAAAATTCCAAAAATCTGCATTTTAAACGACTTCATCCAGTCAGTAACATTTGAAAGCCTCAACTGAAGGCTTCTTACCAATAAAATGTTGTTTTCCTTCTCCTTCTAAAAGAGCATGTCCTTGCACACTCATTGGTTTTGATCGAACACTCAAGAAATTAAACTGAATCCCATTTGGTGCATTCAATGCACATGATAAACCACTAGTCCAATTTTTCTGCTTTTTCATGATGGTCGTCCTTCCCTCTCTTGCTAAATTTCTTCTTCAGAGCATCTTTGAAACTCTGCTTTTTCTTAACCTTTTGGCCTTTCTTCGTTGGACTATCAGGTTCTGGTGATTCAGCAGCTGGTGAAGATCCTTCCCCTTCAGCATTCTCTTTTTTCTCTGTCTGATCTTCTTCCTCCTCCTCTGATTCCCTCTTCGTCTCTGGCTCCTCCTCCTCTGGAGCCTTGAGTTGAGCTACCTCTTCACCATCAATGAACAACTGCTTGTTCTCTGTAACTGTGGTCTCTTCCTTTCTCTCTCCATCCTTGGTGATTACCCGTGTCACAACTACAGTGGTTTCCTTGATCTCTCTCTTATTCACAACGCCTTCTCTGTCCTCGGCATCAGTGGTTCCTTTCTCTTCAGGAGGTGACGATTCTTGCACAATAACGTTTGTCGTCTGTACCACTATTTCATCACTATCCGAGTTCCTTTCAAACTGTGAAAAAAGAACAGCTAATTTCAATAGTGATAAGTCAGAACATTCTACAAAACAATAGATGTTGTAACTTGTTGCATTGCCTTACCAGCAAAGAAAGGGTAAAATAAAATAAACTTTGTGTCTAGTCTTCTAGCTGAGGAGTCTACTAATCAGCAACATGAATTCCTGTCAAATCGGAATTTAGGATGGTTTTTGAAGAGGGAGGAAAACCGGAGAAAACCCTCGGAGCAAGGGTGAGATACGTAACAACAAAAGATGCTAATATCAGGAATTGAACCTGGGTCAGAGGTGAAGCACTTATCACTACATCGCCACAGCTCTCTGTCAGCATTAGGTTGAGCAATATTAATTTGTATTACCATTTACAAGCGTGAACCATTTTCTGTATTTGTTTGTTTGAAACCATTTGCGAGCTACATGTACATTTACCATTAAGCCTAACCATTTTCTGCAATCATTTATATTTGAAACCTAGACGTCAGGCGGCCAAAACCTTTTCAATTAACCATGATTTTAACAACCTTTAACATGTCCCGCCTTCACGTTTCAGCACTGTATGATACAGGTTTGGAAACTTTTCAGCTAGGTTTTCCTGAAATGTTGGTTCAAGTTCAGGTTTTGGACGCTCAATTATGAGTGATGCAAGACAAAAGTCTCTAAGCATACTCTGAGTTTCACAACGGTAGAAGACATATCAGAACTTTTTCAGCTAAGGTTGAAACTAATTAGTTTGACCATCAACTGTAAAGGTTTGGGCCCCAGACATCTAGGTTTCAAGTATAAACGAATGCAGAAAATGGTACAGCTTTAATGGTAAATGTAGGTCGCCAATGTTAGTAGGGATCTTGCCACAACAGCCATGTTTGCCTACTAGTAACCTTTCCAAATTAAATCATTCTTTCTCACATACATAGTATTTATCTCCACTCAAACCACTTGTAATCAATAACAGTCAATGCCAAGACTGAAAGCACTTCCAATACTAAGCTTTTTACCGTTTATCATATTCTTGTCAAGCTACCACACCTACTGTAACAGGGACCACTTTGACAACAAGAACATTACTTTACCTTTATTTCACACTTCGCAGTTGTTTACAGTGTTGATAGTGTATATAAATTTAGTATAAAGAGAGGTGATCAATAAACTAAGTATAAGTAAAAGCCTGGGTCGATACCTCGGTAGACGTCATTTAATTAATTCAACTTTGCAACAATTTGAATAAAAACTTACAATTTTTACTAATATGACTTTTTCCTTTACTAACAGCTCATAAACTGTGTATATTATCTAAAAATCGATGTTGTTGTGATAGAATGGTGCCATGGAGAATAATGCATTAATGAGATGACGTCGACCGAGGTATCGACCCAGGCTTTTACTTACGCGGTCATGGGTCAGGAAAGGTCACGTTTCCACGATTTCAAACAAGCGTAGAAGATAGAGTATTCTCTGTAAACCAAAAATTTCTTCGCAGGAGTACTCAAAACTTTTCTGAGATTCATAGCTATGAAAATTGCAGGAAGGCTCATATGCACTTTAACCATTTTCGGGAAACTGAAATTGCCTAGTTTTTTTAAAATATAATTGGTAATTCCTGCCATAGGGATACAGCATTCCAACTTACACATCCTAACATATCCACTTGATTTTCTTATAAAAACACTAACTTCAAAACCAATCCACCAAATTTGCCTTTTAGAGCGGTTTTCAATAATATTATTGAGTGTCAAAAAGTAATCAGGTGATTGCTTTAGAATTTGATTGGTTAGTTATCCATGATTGACTTTTCCTTGTGATTGGTTCAAGTAAAACCAATCACAAATTACTTCAGTGATTGGTTCATTGGGTTTTTACTTGCTCCTGTGATTGGTTCAGGTTTTGGTTTTACAACACTCAATCTAAAACCGCTCTACCAGGGGCGCTTTCCATTCAACCAAAACGTTCGAAAATTGCGGTCGGAAATGAAATGGTATGGAAAATTTTTCAGAATAAAAAAAATGAAATTGTGGAATACCTTTTGAATTAGTCTTCTTTTCTGGAAATTCTGGAAATTTTGAACCAGGTTTTTTTGATGAATGGAAAGCACCCTTGATCAAAGCTAGAATAAGTTGAAATGTTAGTCTACTAAACACAGACTGGTTCAAATTATTAACCATAAGTTGGAGTACTTAATTGTTTTCATTCTGAAATGTACTGTACAGTAGTCACCCAATAAAATATCAGCTCAGGAACCTGAACAAACTCTAACCATGTTTTGAGGAAAATAAATGTATATGGGATGTATTTAGAATGTGTCTCGGATGGAAAATAAGTAAGTATAGGTGGGTAAATAGTAGTATAATATTATAGAGTTTTTGTAAGATGTCTAGAAGGTTCCCAACAACTTTTACAGCCAGTAAAATATTTTAGATGGTTTATTTTCCCCCAGCTCCCAGCTTCTAAATACCTGGTACATGTAAATTTGTGAAATTCACTGTATACATGTACCTGGAAAAAATACTCTGCACATTTGGGTAGTTATTGTTGTGTTTCGTCAAGAGAAAGTTTATCATTCGGGGTTAACAGTGCCCCTTTAAAATTAAAATAATTAGCAAACCTTGACTGTATCCTTATCAGTCTTCTCTGGCTGCAAGTCCTTGATGAACACAGGCTCTTCATTGTCTTTTGGCATCTCGTCATCTTTCTCCTTTTTGTATTCTGTTGCCTTGACTGGGGTGTTTAGCCACTTCAGACGATTACGGTAGGTATTGGCACGGCCTGTGGAGTGCGATCTCTTGGGTTGTCTGTCACTTTCAGGTGTGAAGAAAAGCTGGGCACGTGTTGATGTTGTTGTGGCGGGTGAGGTAACATCTCTGGGAAGTGGCTTATCACTTACAAAGATCTCAGGGTTCCTATAAGCATAGCCAGTTCTGTAGCCCTGTAAACCCAAATAGACACAGTAATAACAATAAATATTTTTATTATCATGCATGACTTGTAAAATAATATAAATGGCCATATAATTGCTACATGCTAAATCAAACTTTAAATTATTAATAACATTTAAGAATGCATGAATTAAGAAAGATTGCATGAATGGCAAAGGCGTTAATTTCTATTCAAAAACTCATTCCATAATTCATGAGAAAAAAACAAAATCAATGAATGTTTGAGTGTTTTTAAATCTGATGGTTGATCGTTGAATTTCAATGGAGTGCTTATCTTCGGCAAAGACCTTAAATTCATAATAAATTATAAGGAAAACATCTGGAAATGGATTGAAAGTGTCCTGCACAATAACCGGTCAACCATTCTGTAAACATGTACATTTTATCGCATTGCATCTGCGGGGTTGTTGATAATCCATTATTTGTTCACACTCGCAGTGGTAGACTGCCGCTACTCTCTTCAAGGAACAAGTGTTTGTATTTCTTCATAAATTATGCATTATCCTTCCATTCTTTTCTACTTTTCTGCTATGATTTACAAAGGTAACCTCTCCCTGTCTCGAACCGAATAGCAAATCGAGCAAAGATGAGTTTAATTGCCTCCAATATTATATTGATTTATTGCTTGTTTTCACAACATACATTTAAGACTCAGGCACTTGAGAAGCAAATAGCTGCAGTTAAGTAGGGCCTTAATTTTGACGTAATCTCAAAAAAAAATTATCAAGGTGAGCACTTTGTTTTCTTGACCCAACAAACTCTTAACAGCTAGCTTTTTGCATAAATTAAAATCGTAATCCGCTTTGACATCATTGGACAGCATTATCATCGAATGAATTCAGATGTCAGGATTTAGACGGCTGAAATTCAGGCTAACTTTTTTCTGGAAAGTACTCAGTTATAAACCCCTATGACAGCTTATGAACGTTTTTTTTTAGAAAATCACAAAAAAAATCTCAGATACAGGCTTAAATTTCACATGCGCATTATACACAGGTAAATACAGTACATTCTCTATACATCAATGTTTTTGAAGCTGTTCCAAAATCTCGCAGCACATGTTTTATCAGATCTACAAACACTCGGAATACGTCCTCATGTTTGTAAATCTGATAAAACACTGCTGCTCATTTTTGAAACAGTACTTATACTTTCTCATAATTTCATTGTTTGATACATGTTCTCATAAATGCAATATAAAACCACCAAAGTAATACATTTTCATTAGATAAGTTTTGAGTTTTACTTTAGTTTTGATCAAACAAACCATGGTTTGATTCTGAAGACAATTGTATAGTCACAGCTGAATTGCACAAGTGTTTGTGAAATCAAAAGCTGTTTGGCTGAGAGTGGTGATTCAGTGCATAATTACCACTATAGGCTATGTGTGCTATTTAGAAGTTTGCAAAATATCAACAGAAGTACTTAACTAATCATTGATCAAGTCATTCATCAGACTATGCAATTCAAGGTGAATCATGCCTGACTCAGTAATTCCATGTTAAAAAAGTGCACTTGAAAAACTTTGCTTTGTAACTTGCCTATGTTGGTTTTCTCATGAAATTTAACATGGAATTACCTTGTCAGGCATGTGATTGTCCTATAAATCACATGTGTGAAAAGTTTTCAAATTAGTGATTCAAAACCTTTCGTTTTCGCCCTTTCCTATTGGCTATCTGTTTTCTTTACATTTTTTTACAGTAAAATATGGCCAACAGCACACAATTTCTTTTGTTTTCTGCTTTGTAACTTTTACTGTGGACATCTATAGCATATTCACACAAAATATTTAACAATACATAAAGGTAACGGTAGTTTACATTTATATAGTGCAAATTCTATATGGATATAATTTATGCAAATGCACTTCACAAGGTAATTTTTGTCTGATATAGACTTCTATTGTGACAGAATGTGCTGCCGTGCAGTTTACAATCATGAGTGATTGTTAGTACCTCAGAATACCAGGCTGTTGTGTTGGGAGACAATCCCCCACTCTCAAAATAACACAACAGATTCTTACACATCCCACTTGTATAGATTATAAGAGGAAGGCGACAAGACCAATGGCTTATACATGTACATCCCTGCCCAAGGACGTGGTTGGCAATCGAACCTCCAACCTCCCACACTCTACCACAGGGTTCCCAAACTCTACCACAGGGTTCCCACACATTTGCAGGAAAACAATCCCTGACTTTTCACTGACCTCCAGTGCACGCTCATATTTTTTTCCAAATATTCAATCGCTATTTTGGGACAGCAACATTGAAGAGGACAGCTCAAAACAGCCAAAATAGATACAGTTTATGCATGTGATGCCTGAAAATAAAAATTCCCAGACTTTTTATTGAAATTTGAGATGCTAAATTCCCTGACCTTGAAAAAAAAAACGTTTTTCCCTGACCATGGGAACCCTATACCAACTGAGCAAACCAGCAAAAATATAGAAATTATATGCTCATTACTGGCAGCCTATTGATTTTGCTATCCATCTAACGCCAATTATTACTTAATTTATTCACTTTAAGGTGTACTTACTCTGGAGTCCAGCATGCGCATCCAGGCTTCAAATTCCAACTCTCCCTTCCTCCACTTGCTCTTAGACTCGTCAAGACCACCACCACCCTCCTGTGTTGTCTCATAAACCTGCTGTCTGGCCTGCTCATCAACCTTGATAATATTATCAATCCCAGCAGCCATAGCACGTACCTACAAAAACAATTAATTATACAATAAACAGGGTGAAACGCATGCTGATTGGTCAATAACCATGATCTATCATCCCTTGCATTTATAACGAGCAATTCAATGCAATTCAACAATATTTTGTTGTTTATAGCTTATGCACTGAATTGCGCTTGCATTAAGGAATTTGTTTTATTATTTTCTCCAAGGAATTCATTCACCTTGGCTTCAGCCAAACTTACTAAATATCCCTATAATGATTTAGAACCTTTTCTTGGTACTCGCCCAAAATCTACCTAAAAAGAGCTACATCAATGAAAATTTTGCGAAAACCTCGTCAAGTATGAAATAAGACACTTAAATACCTCGAACGGAGGCAATAAGCCATATACATCCCGAGGGCCGTATATGGCTTATTGCCTCCGTTCTCGGTATTTAACTCTTCCTTTCAGCTCTGAAATAGTATAAACTTCATGTCTGCATACTTAGATACATGACCTATCTTTCCATAGTATTTGTTTACCAAGATCTTTTCATTCGGGTCACTTTATTGGATCGAATTTTATATGTCAACCAAACCAACAACATGCTCACGTTCGTCCGTAGCTTAGTAACCAGGCATCACTTGAGAAATCATATAAAAAACTTGAGCTTCGTTTTTCACCAGGGAATCCAAACACCTCGAAATAATAAAAGCACTCGGCTGAAATGGCCTCGTGCTTTATCTTTCTCAGTGTTTGGATCCCCTGGTAAAACACTAGCTCTCGTTTTTTATATATTACTTGAAAATCACATAATTTAAAATTAATTTTTAATTCGTTTAGTGTGCTGCAGGTTCTAAAGTCATAAGGCAGGGAGTTCCAGAGTTTTACCACCAAGTATCTAAATGAATGCAGTCCATAAGTGGTAGTTTGTGGTTTAGGGAGAAACAAAATATAATTTCCATGCAAGTTATAGTTGACAGAAAGGAGAGTAAACATATATTTCATATACTTCAGATAGTTAGTTAAATATAAGCTTTTGTACAGTAGAATCAACATATTCTGGAGACGTCTATTACACAGAGAAGTTAGATTAACAGTTTTCAGTAACTGGTTGTAGGAAGAGCTATAATCGTTAAGGATAAATCTTAGAATGCATTTGTTCAGAGCCTCCATTTTATCAGTGTTACGCGAGCCGCAGAAATGCCACACAGAAGAACAGTAAAAGTGTGGTAGAATAAATGCCTTGTACAGTTTTAAAAGAGTGTCTTTGGAAACTAGTTTATGGAACCTTAACATAACATTGAACTGATTATTTATCTTTTTACAAATTGTAGAAATGTGACCATTAAAAGCAAGTTTATTGTTGATGTTCATTCCAAAAATATCAATAGAGCTATTTACAGGGAAAGAAAATTTGTAATCTGTGGCGCCCAATATCATGGCCTGGTGCTTCTTCTCATCTACGACCATACATCAGTTATGCCACTCAACTGCTCCTCATGACTTCTTTGGACAGACACAAGACATCTACAATGTATTTGTTAATTAATTTTGATTGTCAACCCATTAACTCGCAGGAGTGTGCTACAATACATGGCACAGACAATAGAGCAACCAGGAGCCATGGACAGTAACCTGAAGCAAAACAAATCTATTTTGGGGCATTTTGATGTTGTCATGTCCCTAACATCAAGTCATAATGGTTGCAATGTAAGGAATTTGTTTGAAAGTGTATTGCACAATAGTTTTGATGACATCAGTTAGTTAGACAACAACAGATAATTCAAGGTTTTTTTTTGTACTGGGTGGCAAAAAATATTTGGAGATTGGTAGTGTTATTAGCAAAACGTGTTTGCAAATGATATATTTTCCACCTCCAATTGATTTTTTATCGTCAATCTTTCTAGAACTGCATTTTTGAAAATTGTTTGCCATCCAGTAAAAGCCTTTCCCATGGGATCACAAGCACAATTCATTTATTATTGAAGTGATATATCAGCATGTGACTGTTTCCTGCAAAAGGCATAATATTTTAATGCATAATCCAAGAGAAAAGACAATTCTCTCACCTGGTACTCACAGGCCCTGACAGCCATAAAGGCTAGAAAGAAAGCCTCCTCTATTGTCTCTCCAGTGCACACAATACCATGATTCCTCAGTATCATTACCTGAGAATTAACACATCTAAAGTCACCAGCAGACGACACTGTACAACCTACATTGTAGTATGCAGGGCTCAAACTTAATTTATAAATCCACCAGCAAATGTCTGCTAGTACAAATGTTTTCCACTAGTTGTACTGACAAAATGAAACGGCACATAGTTTCACTTTAATTCAGTTTATGTAACTATACAAGTATACATTTTTTATACTTTTAATATTGTGCATCAGGTAAGAATTAGGCTTCTAAACTCTTGTAAAAATAGCACTGATTAGTTCAAGGTTCTCAGACTCAAAATTGTACCTTAAAGGAAGCTCTTCTAGAGAAATTTGCTAGTGGAAATGTTTTTCACTCAACAATTTAAAAAATCAAATAGTACTGTATGAGTATTAAGGGACCATTCATTATTTATGCCTGGGGGGGGGGGGGGGGGGGGGGGGGGGGGGGCTGGGCCAGGCATTTTAATTTCAGCTATTGGATTTGTATTTCAATCAACATTGAATTAAAGGGGCTCTGTCATGAGATGCGCATGAACAGGTTTCAAGCAATTTAATGATATGCATAACACTTGAAAAATTGTAACGAGTTTCAGTTCCTTGCGATCGCGATACAACGACAGTTATATTTACAATACAAACTGGCTCTTGCTTGAAGGCATTCAGTTAGAAAAACATCTTTGTATTCTTGTCACTGCTGCAATGGAGATTCAGGCTGACGAGAAACACATTCTGGCAAGTTTCAGTGACCGGATGTCGAATTTACTGTGTTTTGCCGTAAACTACATTTCTAGGTATGAGAGTTGTGCTTTCTCAATGAGAACCTACAAAAATTACTCATCTATTCTCTCTCCAACTTTCAGGGAGACAAATTACTTACAAATGCAAGAGTTATTGTAGTAAGAAACGTATTAAAGGGGACAAATGCAAGCAGGAATGAACAACCGAAGCATAATTTCACTGGCGGCTGCAAAACTCAGGCACTGTAAACACGAAACTCACATCTCAAAAGCGGTGTTTGAAATTGTTTCAGGCTTCGTAAATGTTCCAGACAAGGACTATACTCTTGTGGGCTTTCCTGACATGTTCTCCAGTGTTCTTTCAGGCTCTTCAAAATCTTTCTGCGGCCAGATTTGTTTTCTTTGTCCATCACGGCCAGTTGGCAGTTGAGCTGCCATTGAAGGTCAAAGTTCTTGTCGATGCCATCCCAAAATCTCATTACAACTACATATGAATACAAACATTTCTGCTAAATATAAAACTTGAACAACTAAATATGAAAGATAAACAACTATATACTAAAATGAGAGATGGCAGCGATGTAGACGGATTGAATAAATGTTGTGAGCTAATCGAGATATATTTGCTTTTCAAACTTGGCGAACGATTTCAAGTTTTGGGTGGCTTAGTATCCAGGCCTGTTATTCATGACAGAGTCCCTTTAAGGAAACTGTGATCCTTTTTTCCCATTTATTTTTATACAGCACACAGAAGCAAAGTGTGAGGGAAGCAAGTTTTTTTTTTTGGGGGGGGGGGGGGGGGCTGTATCATTTTACCACTGTGTGCTAGGGAGTCATGAGGGAGTCTGTCGCTTGGCACTCTAATAAAATATGTCTTGTCTTGTCTTGTCATGATGTTTTTGTTTGGTTTGGAAGGGGGTCAAAACGTTTTGTCAATGTTGTGATGAATCTTGATATTTACATGTATGTTAATTGGTCAGAAGGCTATCGTCTTTGAGCTACTGCCTTTGTTTGGGCAGTAAAACTAGCTTTACTCTACTTTCCATGCAGTCTTTGAAGGCTAACGGAGAGAGAGATGTCCTAGAAATTTCAGCAGACATGAAATGAATGGTCGGAATGAATAGATGTGATGAGTCTGTTGTAATTTCACTGTTTGACCCTTGTCTGGACTATTTCCAATGAAACCAAACATAATTACTCACCTTATTCATATCTCATGCCTCCACGGGAAGCCTGGTAGTAATAATAATTGAAGGACTGTGTGCAGCAAGGGGGTAATTGGCTCCTGATCACAGACTAAATTCTCCTTCAATGTGATCAGTAGTTACTTACACCCTTATTGCACACAACCCTTCGATTACAAGTGTAATAGCAGGCACTATTGAACAGATATCGACTTGCAATGAAAACTCCAATGGTCATCATATTTATGATAATTATTATTCATACTGCACATAATTTATGTACCTTGCTTGTCTCTCCTAAGTCTTTCACAATTGACTGTTTCTCATCTTCTCTGATTAGAATACCGTAGAAATTGTGATAGGCAACCTCTCCAAGCTATAAGAATAAATGATATAAGAAAAGTTTAAGTTAAAACTAAGCTTCATATCCAAAAATTGCTTTTGTATCTGATAATCACCTGTACACATACATCCGTGGGGGGGGGGGGGGGGACTCCTGTTTGTGACGTATTATGTATGTGCCGCAGGGGTGGGTCAGGGTTTTGAGCTCAGTTTGGGCAGGTAGGGTCAGGGTTTTGACCTGATTTGGGCAGATCAGGGTCAGGATTTGAGTTTAATGTGGGTGCAGTCAGGGTCGGGGTTCAGTATTTTTTAGGCATCAGGGTTGTCCCCCCCCAAGGACATACATGTGTATTTATCAGAGTCATTGGGGAGTACACTGTGTAGTACATGGTACTATCCTATACACTGTAAATACAATATTTCAGCCAATCAGAGCTCTGCTTTACTATGAAATACAGGGTGGTATTTCATGTTTTTTTTTCTATGAAATACATCTGGAGTGGTACTTGCATTGCAAATGGAACCTTCCTACATTGACAAGTTAATTTTTTAAATAAATATATATTTATATCATAGGCTTGTTGTATACCAAATACCGTAGTTAATGACTTATAAACCACAGTCACTTATAAGCCACACCCTTCACTTTGACAACCTCACTAACTCAAATTTGAAGTTTGAAAATGTTTGGAAAAAGTCTCACTTATAAGCCACATCTTGATTTTAGCGATATCTCTCCAAACTGTTTAACTCTGCATATTACATATGTTATCTTATGATGCCATTTACTAGTTTCCCACATGTCTGTTCTCTTCAAGTAAAAAATGGTCTTAGTTTAGGAGAAACATACATAAATAACAATGGCTGCAAGGAGTTTTGCAAACATATTTGTGACCTCTCACAGGAAAACGTACACTAATGGCTATTCGTTAAACGGGCCAGACCGTTTCTCACCCGTTACATGTAGGTATCCGTTAAAACGGTTTGAGAAATCGTTAGAAGTGTTAGAACAACCGTTAGAAATTTTGTCCATGCCGTTTGAACGGTTTGAGAAAGCATTAGTAGTGCTAGAACACCCGTTAGACATTTTGACCATGCCATTTGAACAGTTTGAGAAATCGTTAAAAGCGTTAGAACAAGAGTTAGACATTCTGACCATGCCGTTTGACTAATATATTCATCAAGGGCACCCAACAAAGTTTTCAGTTAAAAAGCTGTTCAGGAGAGTAAGTTAGCCTAAAACTTTCGGATTTGAAAAAATTGTCCCTAGAAAATTGTTTTCTGAAATACTGGCTAGAAAATTATAGAAGAAAAGGGAGACTAAAAGGTTTCCCCTAAAATATTTGTATCTCCCAATTCGTCTGATCAATAGAGTCAGAACAACACATTTTCATTCCATAAGAATTGCCTAAAGGAAAAAAGAATCCCTAAAAAATTCCTACCTCAACAAAACTTTGCAACATGAAGTTACTTGGGCTAGAACATTCTTATTTATGTTCTAGACTACTAACAAATTCGTGGGCCGGGAATATTTTGCCATAGTATTTTCGGTTGACGCGATTTCCACCTAGAAAATCCGAACAGCTAATAGCTTTCTAGAATACATCAAAAGACAGAAAACTGGTTTCAAACGAATTTCAAAAAGTACTCGTTGGGTGCCCTTGATTCATCCGTTAGATAAAAAATTCCATCCGTTAGATCCAAACCTTCATCCGTTTGATCAAAACATTCATCCATTAGATCGATCAAAACATTCATCCATTGGGCGTTTAAATAGTTTGACGATCACCGCTGGTTTCGGTGATCATCTGTTAGCTACATACAAGTCACACAACCAGTTGGATTATGTGCGATCGCATTTATATGCTTTTCCAAACGCTATAAAACGAGATACATGCCGACATACCTGCAGGTTTGGATGTTTTATTAACTCCTCAGAAAGCAAGTAAAAAAGCTGAAATCAAAACTCCAAAAGGTTCGTGCGATCTGATCTCACGCTAAATAACAGACAACAAATTAAAACTGTGAATATCGAGAACTATGGACTCAAACCATTTTTCGCATCATGTGGAAACTGTTCAGATATGTAAATGAAGTGAAAATTTTCAAACCGTTTGATTCCGTAAGCATCTCGATTTCTAAAAGAAAATCTTATCTGTAGATAAGTTTTTTGGGCGATCTCAACGCAAAACAAACACTGCGGAGTCATTGACTATTCGAATCAGTTCGCGGAAAATGTCACACTTCTGTGTCGCAGAATTCAAGACTCGGACCTCCTCACCTTTGAAACCCGATCCACATTAAATAAAAAGAACGCCAGAATATTCTATTTAGTAGATGTTTATCATTTGCCAGTAAAGTTGAGAAGCTTTGTGGTGATTTAAACTACAATGCAATAAAATCACACTTCCCGCCAAGTTCGTGGCATTCTTGTTGTGTCAAAAACCAGACAATCAGTCTTCACGGCTGAAAGCACATGTCAACAGAGAATCTTTGTATCTCCAAAAAGCTAAAGCTGGCTTCTTCAATTGAAAATTCTGAAGGACTGACAGATCTGAGTTTTAAACTACAGAAGCTAAAGTTTATCAGATGAACGGAAAACACCAAACCAGCACTGGGACTGTGTTTCGTAATTATAATTAAACGCAATCCTGTCTTTTGGTGACAGAATGCACAAATGTTTTGGTTTACCATAGAGTCAAGATCATCTGCTAGAACGTTTTGATAAACCGTTAGATAGCCAAGACCATCCGTTAGAACATTCTGATAAACGTTAGATAGTTAAGACCATCCGTTAGAGCCATTAGCTTGCCCGTTAGAACGCTTTGGTGAACCGTTAGAAATTTTAGCTTGCCCGTTAGAACGTTTTGGTAAACCATTAGAAATGTTAACTTGACCGTTAAACCCTTAACTAAACCGTTTGAACGCTCTGTAAAAGCGTTTGCTATCCGTTCATTAGCCGTTAATTTTTGCCCGTTTAACGGATATCCGTTAGTGTACGTTTTCCTGTGAGAGGTCACATTTCACAGGTAATGAGATGAATAAACAGATATCATTAGGAATGCATGATTCTAGTCAGTAATAGCAGATGGAAGCACAGATTTAAGTGTTATTGAATAATAAATTATTTATCTTAGATGTGTTTTGTCCACTGGCAAAACCAAAACATTTTATGTGGGACTGAAGGATGTTCCCAATGGGAAAGCACATGGAATACTCCAAACCATTGAAGCTATAATGGAAGAGAGATGAACACTGGAAAGGCAAGCTAATATCAGTGGGAACTTGATGGTGCATCTGTAATGGCTGGCAGGCTTCGAGATGTGGTTGCTTTATTGCAGCAGCAAGTTACACATGTTCTTGGTCTTCATTGTGTTACACACAAGCTGGAACTAGCTTTTGCTGACACAGTTAAGTCTAATGATAATAATGAAAGAAGTTAAGGAGGTGCTCACTGGCTGTTGGAAGCACTATAGGTACCCGGCTAAAGCAGTCAGAGAACTAAAGGAACTTGCAGATGCTATGGAGGTTACTGTAGGGAAGCCTACAAGAGCTGATGGGACTAGATGGGTACCTCACTTTTTGAGAGCAATTGAGGTTTTGGTTGGGAAGAATTACAAAGTGATAGTACCACACTTTGATCACACAGCACAAGCACGAGATTCATCTGCAGAGATGCAGGGAAGAGCAAAGAACATCTACAAGAAATTGACAAGCTACAAGTTCTTGTTGTATTTGCATCTGTTGTGGGATATTGCTGTTGAAATATCCAAAGTTTCTCTTGTTTTCCAGAGAAATGAAGTTACCATATCAGATGTGAAACATGAAGTTGACAGGGCTAGCATCTTCCTGCATAACATGGACAGGCGTGGAGGCAGACACTTGCAGTCTTTTCAAGATGAGGTTAGCGAGGGCAGCTTATTTCAAGATGTGAATCTGAAGAGAGATGAGAGAAACACAGCAACATTTGCAAGGAAAAGAGCAGAAATTCTAAATGAATCAAGAGGATTTCCGCAGGAGAGATTTGAAAATTTCTCTTCACCAGTCCTAAATGCAGCTGCAGTACTTACTGATCATGTGTGAAAGAAGAGAAGACCTTGGCTTGTATGGTGAAGATGAGGTTCTCATTACAGAGCCACATTACAAAGAAACAACTTTGATATTGAGGAGGCAAAAGAAGAGTGGCTTGCCCTTAAACTCCATGCCTTAAACACAAGAGCAATGGAAAACCTTACACAGCAAGAATTCTGGAAATATATATATAACTTGCACTTGGTTCTCCCAAGTTCTTATGTTGGTTGAAGTAAGCTTGGCCATAGCAGTGTCATCCTCTTGCTGTGAGCGAGGTTTTTCCTGCATGTCTAGGCTGAAGACTGAGTTCATGAACTCACTTTAGGTGCCAACACTTAGTCATTTAATGAACATTTGCCTTAATGTATCACGCCCCAATGATTTTGTGGCAGAAAGAGCCATTGTACACTGGCTACATGATGCAGAGAGGGCCCGTCGCGCCAACTTCACAAGATAAAACTGAATCATTGAATTGCACTGCAGGATAGTTACATGTAGAAGTAAACACTAAACTAACAGCACTGAAGTGTTTTTTTTGTTCTTTATTGATTTACTGTCATGTGCAACATTGAATTGACATTAAAGTGCTACAGTATAAAATTACAATATTTGGAATAAGGGTTCTTAAAAATGTTTTACTGGTCCTCAATCCTGGACTAGTAAAGTTTGTTCCAGGACAAGTAAATATTGAAAGCCACTACTCCTTGGACCAGTTCTTCAAAACGTTAGTTTCAAGCACTGACATTATAGTGGTCATGCAAGTAAGCAAAATATGAAGTGAAACACTTGATATTTTAACACGTTCTCCCCAATTTAAAACAATGAAATTATTTGTCTACAATAGTACAAGTATTCTAACGATATCGGATAAAGACAGATTGGATGAAAGAAACACAAAGTACAGGAAACTGAGAACATCTACATTTTTGGTTACCAACATGTCAGATTGTGTCTAGAAATGTGAATGATCAACTGTTGCAATGAATACAAAATCAGACACTGTTAAACACTCAACCTGAAGCTGCTGTATAATGAACAGTCTACTATACTTTCTTGTTTGAGTCGTTTTATTCAATTATTTTCCAAAACCTTGACTTCTGGGCGTAAGTGTTTTAGGAAAGTAACTGCAGATTAATTTTGAATATGATTTTAACTCCTGTGATTGCATACGATAATAATAATATACTTACAATATTAGCCTCTGTTGTGATTGGCAAGATTCCAAATTCTGTGGCAGAAACCTAAGGAGACAAAACATATTAATATTAAATTAGGGCCTGTTTGCACCAAAAATATTGGTTAAGCTTTACCCAAAAAAATTTCGCTAATTTTTTCATTACTATTTTTGGTAACTGGGTTTGCACTTGACAGGACTACTAACAGGATGTGCTGGTATGATTTCACACAATCAGTCTCAAATCGCATCCACTGCATAATTTAGCAATTTTCACATAAATCAGTGAAAAAAATATGCAATTTGAAAGAAATAAAGCAAAAACTCTCCTAAGACCTACAATATACCGTATTCACTCGAGAATAAGCCGCACCCCAAGTTTAGAAGCTTGATTCAGAGAAAAAAAAGTACATTGTATATAAACCTTGATCGGACTTTCAAACTGGAGAAAACCCCAAAGTTGTACCTGTAATTTCAGCTCTGATATATTACATGTATAAACTTCATGTCTACATACTTCGATATATGATTTATCTTTCCATAGCGTTTGTTTACCGGGATCTGTTTATTCAGGTCACCTTTTAGATCGAATTTTACATGTCAACAAAGCCAACAACGTGCTCACGTTCGTCCATAGCTTAGTAACCAGGCACCTGTTGGAAGAGAGAGAACTGGACACTAAAAGTTTTGTTTTCGCTGAACGAAGTCAAAACAACATGGAGTAGTTTGCTTTTTCAGCAGCTGTCTGTTGCTATCATTCCTAAAAGGATATCCGGAAGCCATCTATTGGAGAAAAACTTGTTACTCAAAGAGAGGTGGAAGATCTGTTCGACAAATTTGCTGTTAAAGTGCAAAGCTGCAAAGAAACATTGTGCCATTTAGTGTGGTATTTATCGCTTGCGGAGGAACAAATATTCACAACATAAACGGATCTGTTAGGAGCCACCAAACTTGCAAAAGTAATGGCCAGTGATTACCGTAAACACCCGTGTATAAGCCGCACCCGTAGATAAGCCGCACTCCAAGTTTTGAAGCTTGAATTTAGGAAAAAAACTTTTGTCCGAGTTCATAAATGCTTGTACTTGATGCCAAACTTATTCCAAAAAAAAGAATAATCTTTTGTTGGAGTTCATAAACGCTTCTACTTGAACCAAAACTTCATCAGATTGTCATAAATACATTAATCGCAACTTTAATTCGATTGAATATGGTTCAAGTTGCCTTGTCATTTCTTGTGTATATTTTAACCTGCAGTCTTTAAATCACTCCAGAATTCTTCCGCTTTTATTCTCTCATTAACTAACAACAATTCCAAGGAACCGCATTCCTTTAATCGCTAGAGCAAGAAAGGTTTTCTGGCGAAACTATACTTGCACGAGTAGATCTGAGGTCCGCCATCTTAGATTTTCATTAACTAGTGCCAATCTCCCACGTGTAAATTGCAAAAAATGCCTGGTTCTTTAGATGCCTGCTTTGACAAGCGCTGTGAATCAGCGTGTTTTGGAAGGTAAATAAGCTTGATCATGTTTAAATATTCACGAAATTCTAATATTAATATTAGGTCTAAGGTGGGTCTTTTTGCTTTAATTCTTTCAAACTGCGTGTTTTTTTCCCAATGATTATGCTTAAATTTCATGTTCATTAGTATTCTTTATATAAAACGTTAACCCTGTTTCCCTCTGGGACAGAATTCAAATCCCCCCGCGGGCATTTTAGAATGATGAGATTTTATCAGGTATAAAGGAGCATGCACGTGACTGATTTGCTTCATCTGATTGGACAAAATGCTCATTAATTATTCATGAGTTTTTGAAGCTTATTTACGTGTACCTTCCATAACACGCTAGCTAGCTGCAAGCTCTAACGTGACGAGCGAATCAACAACCAGGCATTCCTCTCAATTTTGCACATGAGGGATTGGCACACAAGAAATCACAAGGCAAGTTCAGTAATCATATTCGAAGTTGCGACATTATGACAATCTCTTCAGAAGAAGTTTTGCTTCAAATACAAGCATTTAAGAACTCAAACAAAATATTATTCTTGCCGTGTTTTGCGGCTAAATCACAAGGTTTTTCCTTAAACTTTTTTTGGCAAAAGTGGCTTTTGTTTAGCAGGCTGTGCGGCTAAAATTATATTTGAAGTGCAGCTTTATATAAGTTAGGTAATAAAACACAGTAATTATACTGAGATGCTTTATAGTTCTTTTACATTACATGTATGTATGCCTAATGAACAGCAAAAAGTAATTTACTTGTTCAGAAATCTTGTAAAACAAGATAAAGCTAACTCAGGAAAATCACATAATTTTTCGCACAATATTTTTTTGCATCACTATCTGACATTTTTTCAGCACAATTTTTTTTGCACCCTATCAGAAGCCCTGACTTGAGACCTATTGAGAACTAAGAGCCAATCAAATTGAAATAGAAACCTTTGAGGAGATAAATTTGCTGTCGGCTGTCACAAAAAAAATATTGCACCTGAAAAAGCCTCCAAAGCTGCTCTTTGGCATCTTCGATATCTGGTAGCACTTGACAACATTTGTTTGCCAAAAAAGTTCTTGTTTTGGTATTGACAGATTTCTTTGCAAAACAATTTCATCTACAGAGAAAAGGCCCTTTGACTGCAAGCTTAAGGCTTCCGTACTTAGTCAACAGAAACCAAAGTTAAAAAAAAAAAAATTGCTCAGTATATACTATGTAATTTTACATAATTTCAAGTAATTTTTAACTCTTAACTTTACGACTGGTAGCAATAATTATATATTTTACATTCACTAGAGTATTTTTATACATTTTGTAATTATATGTTGAATATCCCAATTGGGAATATATAATAAAGATATGTACATGTATGTAGACAAATATCAGATAAGATAAGATATTAAATTTAAGATCTTGTAAATCAAGCAATATACATGTACATGTATTACTAGATATCTATAAACAGTGCAATCTAGTTCTTTCAGTAACTATCTAACAGAAAGGATGCATTATTTCATGACAAAGGGCCAAATGGAATGGTATTTCCCCTTGCAACTTATCAGGATATTAAATTTTGTGCATTAAATAGCTCCAATACAGGCTTGTCTAGATATGGATGATTTGTGGATTACAAAAATAGATTTCCTGTCAAATCAGGCACAAACACACAAGAAACAAAACTGATTCATTATTGTTATGAATACCATATTTTGGCACTTTGTAGATTAATTTTACGACAATAATGACGACACTGAAATGCAACATCAATTTCATGTCTGCCTGCTAAGTTGTCAAATCCAATTGAACTTGAAAACCAATACCATTGGCATTGGACAATACAATCTGTATGTCACATGCTAGGGTTAAGATAAGGTATGAGATAAGGTAAAGGGATCAGGAGTGATATGCAAATAACAAGTCTGCTTCTCTATCGATGTGCATGAAATGTTACAAAGCAAAGCCATCAGATAATGTTTCCAAAGTATATTAGACATTAAAGAAAAAGTTAAAGGTCTCAGGCTTACACTCAAAATTACCAATTACCAACACTGCATCTAAGCATTAGTTACTGCACATGAGAGTTCACATAAAACTCAAATCCATTAAATGTACTATCCACTAACCAGGGCTTTCAAATAATGTTTTTTTAAGTAGGAGATCAAAATTCGGAAGTAGGCATCTGTAGAAGAGCTAAAAGTCAAGCAAACGTTTCTTTGTCTGTTGATAAGGATAAAATAACCAGCAACGTACAGTACCTCGAAGCAACTGTGGAAGCTCCAGCACCCACCAGCTTGTTTTGAAAGCCCTGACCACCTCCCATTGTGTTACATAAGGAATTATATAAGGAATGTAAATGAATATGTAACAACCACTGTAGAATCTAATTGCCAAACAAAACTACAGATGTTTGGCAGCAGATAGCCGATGCACAAAGCAACTGTATGGAAAGCTTCTGACTTATGTGAACTTTGTCACAGATGAGCCAATAGATGGTTTGCACTCAATCCCCAGAGATTCAAATGACAAAGGCCATGGCAGCCATGTTAGTGTACAGAACAAAAGAAGCTAACGAAGAATCTATTGTTAACTGTACACCAACATGGCGGCTATGACGTCACGTGCAAAGGGTCTATTAAACAAACATGACTCCAAACAATTTGATAAGACAACTCTGCTATATGCACTACTAACTTCTTTTTGCATATACCGTAGCAATGTTTTTGTACAGCTTAAATTTTCATTATGCTTTGTAAATATATTTTTATCTTGAGAAAATCAATTTCGGTTTAATTTAATTAATTACTGTGAAAAGTTAATTGTTATTTGTATTTGTCTTTGTAACCCAAAAGGCATTCAACTTTCCCGGAGGGTCACAGATAATTATTTAAGGAACCATGTTTTGTCTTGCATCTATAGGTTCATAGACAAATGCCATTGAAATTGTTAAGTAATGATTCAGCTAAGAACTATACAGGGCTCGAAATTAAGAAAAAAAAGGAGGCGTAATTTTACGCCCAGCTTAAAATTTTTAGGCGTAATTCTCCAAAATTTAGGCATAAATATCAAAGTTTGACAGCTCCTATCTATAGGTTTTGTCATGCAAAGCAACTTGTTTCGCGCGGGAAAATAGTTTACATTACAGGAGCTGTCAAACTTTGACATTTTGCAGTTAAAAGTTCAGACTTCACACGCCAAACGTCGCCGCGTAATTAGTAAACTATGCATTTCAAACTTGAAACAACAGACAAAAAAATTACACTAAACGCTTGCTTGCAAATGGTAGTAATTTTTTCAAAAAAATCAGATCGTTTTAGAATTTTGGAAATAAGACTTGTCTTCCAATAATTTTTACCTTTGTAAGAGGATCTAGGCGTAATTTTACGTCTAAGTGGAAAACTTTACCCTAGGTGTAAAACGAAAAAAACTAGGCATATTTACGCCCGTATCGGGCGCAATTTCGAGCCCTGTTATAGCAGAATCCATTGTTCTGTGGCAATGAGCCTCCCTCACATAGGATTCTTGTGTGGTGTAGAATATAGATACACTGGGCGATAAGGATGAATATTCTGAAATAGAGTTTGTAGAAAGTGCTTGTTTCATTCCATTTTAATGAGGAAATCGTTTTCCAACCAAAATAATAGGAATTGCAAAACACAAAAGCTACAAAACTGGCACATTTGATAAGGTTCCTCACATACGATTTCCTTTATAAATGACATATGGAACAACCATGTACATTATTTCATCAAACCTTAATAAAGTCAGAGAAAATGATACTTCTTACTTTTTGGACGATTTTTATGTTTAAACCAATAAAATCAAGAGTTTTAACAATACAAAATTAACACCTCACTGCATTCCTTTGCCATTGGCATGAAACATTACTTAAGTGTTTATTTTGCCCTTGTTACACTTTTTTGGGCAGTTCTGACAGTAAGATAAATTTCCTCATCATACTGTAATTAACATTGCATGCAAAAAGATATGAATAAAAATATTAATGCAAAAACTTCACAGCTAAATCAATGTGACTCAGTAAGGGAGCAGGTCAAAACACATGCCCTCTCGATGGACCCATTTTGGGGTAGGGGAGTGGGGGCTGCTGCCAGCCATCTTCTCTGGAGAGAAAACTCAATATAAAAAAATAATTTGTTCTTAAATATCTTCAAAACTAAAAGGCATAATCTAGAAACAAATGCAGTGCATGTTTTATCTTACATTATCATTACATTTTCGGTGTTAAAATTACCACTAGGCCGCCCAGAATGGAAAATAGATGGTCAAAAATGGGGGATGGGGGTGGTACCCTGCACTGACAGCTGTGTCTGTTGAAAAAAAATGGGTCCCTATCTGGGGCATGTGTTTTGACCTGCTCCCTAACTTCACTTGGGTTCCACTGTGGCTTGATTGCACATAGTTCATTCAATGTCAAAGATGTCAATTCACTGATAAAAATGACACATGCATACATTGTATAATTATCATGGGTCATTCTGCTTTGGGTAGAAAAAATCCCATTTCTGTCTCACACAAGTGCTGCTCTATCCCATTAAGTGCTAACTCATAACATCCGAACAATACTAAATGGATGTTATTTTACTTCGATAAGCATTGTGTTGTTAAACACTTCAAAACAAAAACATAGTATCACTCTCAGTAAAATGAAAAATAAAGCTATACTGATATAATGTGGTGGTCACAGTTGAACTACTGTACATGTACAATGTAGGAACATGTACCTAGCATGCTTTTTTCCTAAAGTACACTTTTGCCATGCTTGTATGAATAAGCATTCATAAATGCATTTACTAGTCAACTAATTGACTGTCAGATTGTGTCTGCATAACATATCAAATTTGACATAATAGTCGGATCGGATGCACTTGGGTGCTTCAAATCTGCCTTCAGCATTTTTGAAGTTTTCAAGTTTCAGTTACAGGTATGCATATGGTACATTTGCCTGATATGAGGTCACACTTCTAGTGCACTCTAAGTGAGTAATCTCCATGGCAATTACATGTAGTTTACTTTGCTTAGCTCAAGTGTGACCAGTTGTTTTAATTCATTAAGCCTTGTTTTGTGTAACACTTCAAAACAATATTCAGCCAATGTTCATAACTCAGTAAAATGACAAATAAAGTTATTCTGATGTAACAGATTCAAGCTTGCTGTAACTGCTGTTTTTACTGCTTGTCAAAGGATTAAAGACAGCTATATTTTCTGAAGTAAAAATGTGATTTATATCATAAACTGTGATCTTTATAGGCTGCCATAAAATAAATATTTTAAACCATACTGCACAATACTATTGTAATCAAAGTACATGTACAAACAACAAAGTTTGTTTCCTTCCTCAACAGTTTTTATTTCACATTTATGTTATAAAAAAGGATAATATATATGTACAGCCAAACTTCATAATCATCTCTCACGCTTATTAATCCTAACTGGCACTTATCCAAATCGTTCTGGGAGGCGAGCTCAAGTTTTATTAAAATCTATTTATACACTTAAAAAATGTACCTAAGTCTCCAACCACATCCCCATGTGATCTTTATGTACATAGGCTAGAAGTTAGCATAATACCTTATCTGATAAAGGAGCATCTAAGGTAAAGATTAGCCAGTTTAGGTTTAATTTTCCAACTGTAATTGAACCACATAGAATACCAAAAATGATTTTATAATAACAGTAGCATTTCCAAGCAACATTTCTGAGATGCACAGAGATAGAGAATTAACTAATCTGTATAGCACTTGTTATCAAACCATAGACTAGAAGTTAGCATAATACCTTATGTGATAAAGGAGCATCTAAGGTAAAGATGAGCCAGTTTAGGTTTAATTTTGCAACTGTATTTGAACCACAGAGAATGCCAAAAAGATTTTATAATAACAGTAGCAGAACAATTATAGAATACCTGGCCAATTTGGGTCATTAATAATTTATTTTCTCAAATTTTCATACAAACCTTACAAAAACCTAACACTGAAATAAAAAAAAAACCTAACCGTTTTAGACTCCAAATCATTCATAGAACGGACCCTACATACACCTGCACTATAATGGAGAATTTAGCATAGTTTAGCACAGTTTTCAAGTGATCTTTTGAAGTGGCTGGGTATTCTATAGTTTAGCCCTTTTGTGCACTGTCAGATGATAATGTTAGGAATTTAAAAGCCTATATCAGTATTACAGTGTATGTATTATGGACGTGTAAATCATTTGAATTATTTCATTAACTTGGATACTCAAAATCACTCTTTTTGCATTCATTTCTAAAGCATGTATGTGTTATTAATAATAATGCAGTTTATAGTATTAAGAGTTAGAAATGAATATTTATCTAATCTCAAAACAGTAAAAATTACCATATAAGAGATTTGGCTGCGGTCTGTTAAGTATCAGTATAATTAATCACAAAACGATGGATAAACAGCAACAGAATAAACTGGCAAGCTTTACTTGTACTTGAAAGCTAGGAGTTTCTGATAAATATTATTACTTCTTTTGAATGACAACTGAAAGACTTTCACGAGAAATTATAATACACTATTCAAATGTATACATTTATAGATATTACATTATTAATATGTTGGTATTAATTCACTAAGGTTGAACTTTACAAAAGCAATACCAGAAGTAAACACATAAAAATTCCATAACAAATTTCTTCTTGCAAAATTAAACACAACAATATCCTAAAATATTCAACTGCATGAACATGTATTGGATGCCCCGAACCATGAAAACATATCACATAGAACAACAATACTATGGTAAATATCAAATCCTGAAATATATCATCAGAAGGTAAAACTGTTAGAAAGTAAACAGCAATACTTAAAAAATTTGCATTCAGAAGTGTAAATTGAAGAATTTAAAAAACTTTAAAAGGAATAATATTTTAAGATAAGAAAATGTCCTAGAGAATAATGAACATGGGCATCACTTCTCAAACAGAAGAAAGTAAATAAGGATTCACATTACGAAAAGTAATACTTTTGTTTTATTAAATCATATTAAATAATTAGCAAAGGGTTCCTTCTAGGAAGATGCCAACATACAATTCATTTTACAAATATCAGGTTTGAGTATACTTGAATTTGTAATATTTCAACCACTGTCAATGGCACATTCACATAAACACTGTCTAGCCATAGGCAGGTGGCTGGTGCCAGACATCAATCCAACATGTAGGATGAATCGCTCTGACAATAAGATCAAAATGACAGAGTAGGTCCCTGTTCAAACTTTACTAAGTTCAAGGTACACAAAATATTTCCTTGCCAGTAAGCATTGGCACAAGCTGAAAAAAAGGCTTTAATCCATTATTGTAATTTTTGTGCTAACATTAAAATTTAATACTCGACTGGCCACAGAAAATTCTTCTAGATGATTTGAATTACTTTTGCAGGCACATGTTATTTGGATAAGTAGCAATTGATAAGGGTTGACAGCACTTCGAGTACATTGTAGCTGGTATGGTCACATCAACACAGCTCAATGATTCTGAGCTGGTATGGTCACACCAACACAGCTCAATGATTCTGTCAGTGAATTTAACATGATTAAAAGCAGAAGACCTTTGTTGTCCCTAAGGATGCGGGATAAGAGGAACCCCCCTCCTGTCCAATGTCTTGTTTAACTTTATAAATAGTGAGTTCATTTAATGGTGAGAATAAAAACAAACTTTCTGGGTTAAATAAGAAACCCCATGCCTTGCCATACCTTAAACCATTAATTGCCGAGCCTAGCTATAAAACGTGACACGAAGAACCATCAGAATGTTCCAGCAATTACACAATACGAACACACACACGAGCACTGCAGTAACACATGTTGGACCGGGCACTAATGAACGAACCACGATACTCCACGGTTAATTTCTCTTGTCACGAAGTCACAAGAGCAACGTGTAATAAACATACTACCAGATCTATTCGACTTTGTATATTTCATACTACAGCGACCAAAATTTATCGCCGCAATGCATACCCGTGCCGCTGCAAAGCTACCTTCATAATTATTAACATTACCAAACCCAATAAAAGGAGCTAGGAATAAGGGGACAACGGCTTACCGCGGTACAGGCTGGCTGATGAAGATGGATAACACATCTGATATCTTTTCTAGCGCTGTGAAGTGCAGAGTGGAGAGTAAGTCCTGCTTTGCTAACTCCAAGTGTCGTGCTTCCGCCATCAATAATGTTGCTCTCAAAATCAACTTTTATAAGGCTCGAGGCTGTAACTTCGCTGTACAACAGGCCGAATGGGTTCAGTAGGTAATGCTCTTCTTCGCTTGAGGAGCGAACCTGGAAAAAGACGTACGTTAAGTTAGTATTATCAAGGGCAAATCCCAATGCTTTTTGTCTGTTTTGATTATGTGTGCGTGTCATTCAATGCAAAGCCAAGGCAAATCAAACTTCGGAGCCCAAACTTCACTGAATGCGCCAATTCGCTAGTAAACGAACCTTTGCATTGGAGAAATAATAACTATAAATGAAAATACTGATGGCATGTTAAAAAGGGTTTAAAGGAATGGAATTTTTCGAAGCTCTCCCCGTTGAAAACACGAGGAATATTTCAATTCGAACTCTCTGAGTGGATGAAACCGAGTGGATGAAACCGAGTGGATTGGTGATATTTGTTTTGAACTCCATTTGAATGGCGCGGTCGAGCTGTCCCACATAACAAAAAAAAAAACGATTCGAGAGCAGATATTTCAAAAAACATGCATGAATTCATTCTGTACTTACTGTAACGTGGCCATAAATCCCAAACGACCATCCGAAAATATCTATTAGACGGTACACGGACGCCAATTTGCAACGTAAGAGTCGTTCTTGCTTCGAGTAGTTCAGAGTATCGGAGCCTCTGATGTCTGCGATAGGAGAGACTATTCCACCACTCACACCTCCACCGTACGAAGGAATAAGGAAATCTTGGTAGGTACGGATGCCTTCTGAGGCTGGTCTGGGTCCATTGTGGACGAAATTCTCGACGATATCCTCTAGCTCTTCGCGTAGAACCTTGTCATTGAGAACAAGGGAGACTCGCTGTCGTAGCTTCAGACCTCGCACATCGCGGACGATATCCTCGGGTCTTCGAACCGCTTTGCTCCTAGCTGGAGCGCTCAAACGACGAGCCTTCATGTCGGTGATTGCTCTACCTGCTTTAGTAGCAGACATGATGAAAAATCGCTCAAGAAACTTAGCCGATGATGAAGAAAAGGCGAAGCTTCACTTACGATCACACCTTCACGCAACGCCCAAACAATTCGGATGAGATAGTAATCGAGCATGCGCGCACCCAGACCATGCCGCGAACAAACGGGAATGCTGATTGGCTAAGGAGTACCACGTGACCTCGATAAAGGATATTTTTTCTTTGATTCCTTTAAATGTTTTAAGAACATTTTAATCTCATAATATGGCATAATAGTGAATACGATTTTATTTCCGAGCTCACTTAGCTTGCAACTCTTGCTCCGCGCCTGAAATATTGCAAGTTACACGATGTCATTATCATAAAGCAGCTAGTATGTTTTTTTCTTTCAAGGGATACACCTGTTTCAAAAAAGGTTCAGTCCCGGACAAGCGGCAAACGACAAGCGACGAACCGAAATGGATTATGGTTGTTGCTAAAAGTCTGGTGAATTCGTTTGTTTGTGGAGTCAAAACAGTTAATGGTTTCCTTCGAATGGATTTTCGAATTGCACCGTATTCCATTCCGCATAGCTGCCGCCAGTTTAATATAATGACAATCCTTTGTCGCTAGTCGCTTGTCCGTGACAATCACTTTCACAAAATACATCACAGCGGATCCAAGATTGTCCCGACCCCTGATGGTGGACACACGAGTTCCGTTTGACCTTAGGGGGTGTCCGGTGCGCCTTCGGACACCCGTATTTTAAACAACGCTTTGACATTTATTCCCCTTGCACTTTAACAATGATTTAATATATATTATATAAAAAGTATCCCCTTGCATTTAATTGATATTGCCCTCGACTTATTCCCTCACGCTTTTCCTAGTACTTAGGCGAACTACTGGCTTACTCTTTACAACGGAGAAGTAAGGGGTCGTCGACAATCAATAGGACATTTCTTAACGTCATTTGGACGTTAAGCCCTGACCCTCCCCTCCTCCTCCCCCTCCCCCCTTAACGTCCCGACTTCGTATAAAATTGTACAATAAAAGGGTAATAAGTTCATGTCCTAGATACACCAATATGTTACTGACGTTCTATGACCGAAACATAATAGAACGTAATTAACCTATTGTTGTATCTAGGACATGAACTTATTACCAATAAAAGCATGTGATGATCTCTTGATAAAATTTATTCCTAAAGCTCAAAGAAATATTTCCTTAACAGTCAAAGCTAATACCCCCTCCCCCCTAAAGTGCCTACGAAACGATTTTTTTGTCTCTGCAAATAGTCGGTAAAAACAATTGAAACTTTGCACACGTATGGTACTAGGGGAAACGCGCATCCTTTGTCAAACACTCTTTCTACTGTGGACATATCAGAAGGTTTGGAACAGTGTAAGCATTGTATGCGAGTGGCTTAAAGTGAATTATTTTGTGTAAGAACAGTCATAAAAACTACAATTTTAGGTTCAAGGTGAAAAGAGCCTGGGGCCTAGAGTGTTACCATGGTAACATCTTAGGTTGCATAATGACGTGCGTTTTCCCTAGTACCATACATGCGCAAACTTGGTTTCAATTGTTTTTACTGACTATATGCAGAGATATTCTTCATGTGTTATTTGTCCTCATGGCTGTGTCCACCCAATGACGTCACATATCATCTAATTTGCTTATGAGATAAACACCATTCATCCTCATTTCAAAAGGACTTTCAAATGGGATATTAATTTTAATGACGAACATTTCGTTTCATGGGCACTTTAACGTGCAAATGACGTTACTATTTATTGTTTTGATTTGTCGACGAACGGAGATCGAAAACGGCACGTGTTACGAGCCCGAGGGGAACTCCTTATACGGCACAGACGAATCATACCAGTTAGAGTGTGAAATGCCCACAGTTGTGGTTATCGTGCCTACACTATCAGCTACTTGTCAGAACATAAAATTATCGTTTAATGATCGTATCCCTTTGCCTGGCTTCGCGCGCATCTTGGTACTTCAGTTCACAGTCAATTATTGCACTTGGGAATGGTACTCTCTTAGGGATAAAAAGTAACTGAATTTGAGCCACACCGAATGAGATTCTGGTTCCGGCTTTTAGCGGCATCCCTCCGGGGGGGACTCCCTTATGTGAGGGGTACATGGATGCTCGTCGTACCTTTTAGGGGTCAAAATCAGGAGTTTGGTACCACTTTGGGTATCCACCATCAAACACAGACATTTCTATGTAAAGCGGTACCCTTTAGGGGTCGGGTGTCAATTGAACAAAAAAGCTGTTATCAATTTACATTTTTATTATCTTTTAGGGGTCAAAATAAGCTTGAGCCACGCCCATTTTAGTACCTCTTAGGGGTCAAATCGAAAATGTCCGACGAGCATCCCTACCCCTTTTATATGGGAGTCCTCCTCCCGACCCCCCCCCCCCCCCCCCCCCCCCCCCCCCCCCCGGGGCATCCCGTCCAGTTTATATACCGTGCGAAACTCGAACCATCGCTCTCAGTTTCCAGTCCTCAGGGATTATCCTTATCCACTACACCCTTACTTGTTGTCGTACCACTGTCATGTCATTTCGTCAAGGAATTTAAAAAGAACCGGTTCTTTTTGGCTGGGTGCCTTTAGGAGCACGAGCAGAGTATCGCTGGCTTTGAGCCGGATGTTTGAAAATAACGACACGAGTAGTCAGCGCAGACGGGAAGCGGGATTTCATGTTTTTGAGGGGGCGGGAAGCGGGATACGGGATTATAATTTCCACGTGACCGTGTGTTTAATGCAGATTAACTCTTCAAAACGAACAATCTTCGTCTTCCATATGTCAACAGCATGTCGCGTGCCGTTTGTGTGACTTTGCGTGTTCGTCCAAGGGTCAGAAACATCATCAAATCGTGTTTAGTCTGTTTACTTGGCAGCTATCCGGATTTTAATGAAGGTGGGTATTTCATGTTATCATTATTGTAATAATTAACGCAGAAAAAAAATTGTAGTTAAAAAAAATAAGGGTGGGATCGGGATTTCAACGTAAAGAAGTCTAAAGAAGGGTGGGATGGTGGGATTAAGAGAAAAAATGAGGTGGGAAAGCGGGATCTGAGGACCCTATTGTGGACCCTCGTTCAGGACCAGGCCGATTGTTGAAAGGGTGGATCTGGTAACGCTATCCGCCACGTGCACTGGGATAAATCCCTATCCAGTGGATAAAATAAGCTAGTTTAGTTAATACTTATCCAGTGGATAGAGATTTATCCAGTGGATATAATAACGCTATCCACGTGCACTGGGATAAATCCCTACCCAGTGGATAAAATAAACTAGTTTAGTCATAGGCAAACCACAATAATGAAGTGTAAGCTATAATAAAACGTGTTTACATGTTGTTTGTGAAGTGAAAACGAGAATAAAACGTGTTTTACGTACTTTTTGTGATTTTGACATTTTTTACCCTCCCTCCCCTCCCCCCCTACTTTTAAGACTGCTCAATTCAAACAAGAGCCCATCTGGGCTTTCACTCGGGCCACATGAGATTGAAGATGAAATACACTTTCATTTGAAATCCTCTTAGTAATAACCAAAGGGAAGAATTATTAGCAGTCTTTAGGAGTGGCCGGTAGCGCGGTGACTTTCATTCTCTGCTCCCTTAGTATATATATTACATGTATGTAATTTAATATTTTTGTTTTCTCGTATGTAAATTAAAGTAGTTGATCTTTTATTGAAAACACTACTTATTCATGTGTGTATGTATGTTCAGACTACTATCGTGCAGCTAGCTAGAGTCTTGAGATATCTGTCAGCAACTCGCAGCTAGTTAATAAAGTAGTACTGTTCAGACCTAGTAACTTAGTAGGTTTTACTTTTTGTTTTTCCCTCTTCTGGTTTGTTTCTATCTCTAAAGACCTCTAAAAGATAGAAATATAACTGCCCTTGGCGCAAGTGTTTCGTAATCGCAAATAATTGATCGCCAAAGTGCTCAATTGAAATTTCAACCAAAATATTAAAACTGTGCGAAAAACTGCTACTGACTGGTGTTTGGCGGTCCTCGTTATCCATGATGGCTCAATTGACGTACAATACACCCGGTAGTTGTCGTGGTAAGAGAAATTACCTTGGAGCGAGTAGTGAACGTGGTCGTAGCGAGAGCTAGAAGTTGGCTAGATCGGATGATAACACTGACTTGACATTTGTGTACATTTCAAAACCTTAAAATAACTAAAATCTGTCATCGATGGGCTTTTAGCGCGCTAGATTCTATTCAAGCTACCTCGCTTGGTAGCTTGGAACTTCAAAGTATTCCACCGACCACTAGCTAGCTAATCACCAGAGCAGAAAAACTGTTCAGACTAAAGAAGCTCGCTACCTCCTGTGGTTAGCTAGCTAGATTTACTAGCCTGAACACGGCCACACGTTTACAATTTAGTCTGCAGGTCCGATAAAACTGCAGGTTCCAGTCGTAAACAGTCCGAGTTTGACCAAAGTGAAACGATCGAGCTGCTCGCGTCCGTAGATATATATTTCTTCGTTTGCACTTTTGACATGATATAATTCTTCAAATGGCACCATTGTTTTATTTCTTGTGTTTAATAATACAGTTCTCAGCTGTAAAAAAAATAGAACATTCTATGGAAGATTTCTTGAGTTTTCGTACAGTATTTCAAGCTATGCTGTAGTGCGAGTTCAGTTACGCCACAAATGTCGGTGAAACTAATACCGTGTTCATTATTATCGGTTTTCTCTATGGGTTCTCATGTATTCAATAATCACTTCTGGAGCTTCATATTTATGTCGATTGGTCACAATGATTTCCTCTTTCAGTTTTTCCCTTTCGTTTGGACATTAGGGATATATCCTTGGAGATTTCGTACAGTTTAGCGACCGTTGTGTCGAAAGTAGAAACGTTCGTTTTGTCATGAAAGTGCGTAAACAAACTGTCACAAGCGGTTTCATAGCAGCTCGATGTTTGACTCCCATATAGTCGATGATAACTTATATAGCTTCATATGTACGTCGATTTCTCATAAGGATTTCCTCTTTCAGTTTTTCCCGTTAGTTTGGACATTAGGGATTTATTCTTGGAGATTTCGTACAGTTTAGCGACTGTGTGTTGAAAGTAGAAAAGAGCCCATCTGGCCTTTCACTCGGGCCACATGAGATAATTTGAAGATGAAATTAATTTAACGTCTCCGATCAATTCCTCTCTCTTTGCTGGCAGTTCATGCTTCTTGTTCGTGTAGTTTCCCCCACTGAGCCGTAGGCCACAAAACGAGCACAGCATTTCAGTTGCATACACTGCGTACATCTGCTTAACTAATTAGATTTGTAAAAATCTTAGCGGATCATGTAAATATTCCGCTTGGCTCAAATATGAGGGTTTCTGCCGTCAAAGTTCATTTTGTGTTTCAGTTTTCCCCATATTAGCAGACTTGTATAATGTATCGAGCTCTCCGAATCCAGTAGAAAGACTCTGGTTATTACTCGGGCTGCCTGTGGCAGCACCGAGTCTTAAAATGCAAG
Source organism: Actinernus sp. WN-2022 (assembly GCA_030867875.1). Classification (NCBI taxonomy): domain Eukaryota; kingdom Metazoa; phylum Cnidaria; class Anthozoa; order Actiniaria; family Actinernidae; genus Actinernus; species Actinernus sp. WN-2022. The sequence goes on from JAOWCC010000577.1 coordinate 36,101,171, forward strand.
TCGTTTTTTTTTTTGTTGGGTGTCGCAAAATTCTGCGCATGCGTTAAAGGTCAAATTCACACCAATCAGATTGCACTGTGCTGGTCACGCAACAATCGCCAGGTTAATTTATTTACATAATTTAATACAGTAAAGCAAGATGGCGGAAGACCCCGCGAGGAACTTTCTCTCTAGTTTGGAGTCCCATCTCTCAAATGTAAGCCAGTTTAATGTTTTATTTAACTTCACTCGTGCGAAAGCCTTCCAACAGGCTTAGGATATTTCAACTGGCGCTATTGACGGAGCCGAAGGACCGCGTTTTTTACCCAGATGGCCAGTGATACGACACGTACGACGACCTGAAGCCAGTGAACTGGGGCCAGGATCCGGAAAGCTAAAATTCGAAGAAATAGATATTGGAATCTATAAGCCATCGGCTCGCTGTGCTGCATTTAAAAACATCCGAGGAAAACATATTATTTTGGGTAAAGGTACTTCAAGACCAATATTACGAACTGTCAGAGATTTAAATTTACCGTAAGTTGGATCAGAGAGTATTGAGATCAAGTTATTTCGTTCCAGCGAGGATATTGACCTAGCGGAAACGGTACAAGCTGTCGAAGGATTTTACTTATAATCATCCACGTCTACTTAACAACAAGAATAGTTATGTGCCAAGGCATGGGCAAAGATTGAGTTTCCCAGAATACAGATGAAAGTAGAGAACTTAATGAATGAAGAAACAGAGGTCACGCGCGACATGCTTGAGAACATGAACATGTTCAACACTTTATATTATACTAAGAAAAACAAAACAAATTACAGAGCCTGCAAGTTCACAAGTCAATGAAAAACCCCAAGTGCCTGTAGTTTTGGATCAACATATCCTTGAAACTCCAAAAGCAACATACACATGAGTCAAATTCAACCGGAAGAGACGGAATTCTTTAGATTATTCACGAGGATAAATTTGTTAGCCCGCAATAAGAACCAAGGTCTCCAATGTTCCGAGACTCTACCCAACCTACTGAAGCTTATCAGTTTGTTCAAGAGCCACGAGAGTTTACAATCACCTGACCGACAACTCACTACTAAAGAAAGGGACCATGAAGTACGGTAGTACGGTTAATTCTCGGGTTCAAAACAATGAATATATGCCTACTCAAATGCAATGTGTTAAACGAATAAGTAATGTTTCAACATACGAGAAAAACAAAAACTATTAAATTACATATACAATGTATACTAGAGGAGCAGAGAATGAAAGTCACCGCGCTACCGGCCACTAAAGACTGCTAAATTCAGCTAATAATTCTTCCCTTTGGTTATTACTAAGCCAGGATTTCAAATGAAAGTGTATTACATCTTCAATCTCATGTGGCCCGAGTGAAAGCCCAGATGGGCTCTTGTTCTGTCGTAAAACATGGACCTGACCCAAATTTAGGTTGTATTGCATAATTGCCCACCGACGATGGAATAGATTTCTGACAATGACTATTTGAAATTGATATCTCCTTGTCTCGCCTCGTCTGAGAGCTTTGAGCTTTCTTATCTGAGCGCGCCTGAGGAAATCTAACCCTTTGTTTGCGTGACCAGCACAGTGCAATCTGATTGGTTGGAATTTGACCTTTAACGCATGCGCAGAAGCGTCTGACATGAAATAAAAAATAAAAAAATAATAACCGCTTGCATTTTAAGACTCGGCGCTGCCACAGGCAGCCCGAGTAATTATAACTATAACGGATAACAAGGTCGGCAACTTCAAGCCAGTCTGGTGGCAAAACAGGAAACGAAATCGTCAATATCGGAAACTAAATAAAACTCAAACACAATTTCAACACCACACAAAGATAAACCAATGACCAAACTACCTTCGTAGCATAAATTTTAAGTCGAATATCAGAAGAAGCGATTGTTTTGGATGACGTTTCCAAGTACAGAACGGCTTCGCGGTTGTGTCTTGAGTTAAGGTTCAACCAGCGCGGTTACTGCGAGTCCTGGGCATGAGACCAAACGCTCTCCCTACCCTACAGGGAAGAAAAACGAGTCGACAAACAAATAAACAGACCTCAGTCTTCAAGGGATGCAGTTATGTGTTGAAAAGTTTCTTACAATCGAAAACCATAAGAGTGGGAAGATTAGCTGGATCAAACTGAAAGCCTGACACTACAAATTCCAAAACTGTTTGGATAATCGTATGTACAATTATAAGTTCCAAGTAGTTGATCGGTTTATGTCACTTTCATCGAACTGCAAATCGACGTAAAATTTAGATAACTTGTTTGCTCCACCACTTACCACGAAGGACCTCTCTAAAAAGTCGATCTGCAGTTGCACACAATACTCTGCCCCGTCAGCTTTACCAGAGTTACTTTGTTCGGTGATGCCGCCGGTGTGTCAACTCGTCTTGCCAACCAGCGATTTAACCGTCCTCCCAAGTTTTCTCACTGTCCTAGTTCAGTCACGGCTCTCGTGGAGTCTCCAACTCTTATGGTTTTAGTTTTCGATTGTAAGAAACGTTTCAACACATAACTGTATCCCTTGAGGACTGAGGTCTGTTTATTTGTTTGTCGACTTGTTTTTCTTCCCTGTAGGGTAGGGAGAGCGTTTGGTCTCGTGCCCAGGACTCGCAGTAACCGCGCTGGTTGAACCTTAACTCAAGACACAACCGCGAAGCCGTTCTGTACTGGGAAACGTCGTCCAAAACAATCGCTTCTTCTGATATTCGACTTAAAATTTACGCTACGAAGGTAGTTTGGTCATTGGTTTATCTTTGTGTGGTGTTGAAATTGTGTTTGAGTTTTATTTAGTTTCCGATATTGACGATTTCGTTTCCTGTTTTGCCACCAGACTGGCTTGAAGTTGCCGACCTTGTTATCCGTTATAGTTATAATTTGAATTGAGCAGTCTTAAAAGTAGGGGGGGGAGGGGAGGGAGGGTAAAAAATGTCAAAATCACAAAAAGTACGTAAAACACGTTTTATTCTCGTTTTCACTTCACAAACAACATGTAAACACGTTTTATTATAGCTTACACTTCATTATTGTGGTTTGCCTATGGTTTAGTTAATACTTATCCAGTGGATAACGTTATCCACGTGCACTGGGATAAATCCCTACCCAGTGGATAAAATAAACTAGTTTAGTTAATACTTATCCACTGGATATAGGGATTTATCCAGTGGATAGCGTTATCGACCCTTTGAACAACCGGGAGCTATAAGGCACAATAAATTGAAATTGATACTGAGTGATAGTGAAGGTCTCCCAGCTAGGGGGAGGGGGATCCTTGTTCCCAACGAAAATTACCTTTTGTTTCCTTGTTCCCAATTTCTTTTCCAGGGAAACAGTCAATTTTTCCATTTAGAAAAAATGGAAATTGTCGGCCCTTGCTTTCCCTATATAAAACCCCTATTCATGTTCCGGCCTTGTTCCCCGATATATTTTTAGTTTGTTCCCTGTTCCCAACGGATTTTTTGGCATGAACCCTTGTTCCCCGAAACCCTTGGGAGACCCTCGGTAGTGTTTTAATCTCATAACTACAAAAAAAATTAACAAATAATTTTCAAAAACGTAATATTTACAGGTAGTATAATATTAAATAATTATAGTAACGTTTGAGCCTGGAGGCTAAATTAACCGCAAGGTTTACAGGTTAGCCTCCAGTTTATTTTTATGTTATGTAAAATAGAGGTATAAGGAAACCAAAAGGGAACATTTTAAGAAATTTACTTATTAATTTTAGAAAATGAAGGAAAGTTTATAACAAGAAACATATAAGCAAACTAGATATTTTAAGTATTGTTGTCAGTGACAGTAAATAATGTTTTAAGTTTTTGGAGAAAGAATTTTCATATTACATTTGTAAATCTCTCCAAGTTCTTTCTTGATGTTAGTTATATATATACTTGCGTTATGATGTAACGTTTTCTCGTTTGCTAATCGAATTTGTGTTAACAAGTCATCATATTTGTTTGAAAAAAATCTGACTGTCTTACTTAATTCTTCAAATGTAGATGTCATTTTTTCTAATTTAGAATGAATTGGGGCTAATTCCTTTATAAGGAGTTCCTTTACCTCTGAAACCATTGCCATAGTGGCCGTTAGCGTCGATTTTGGTCAGAGCCTCGTTGAGCGTGGCCTGCCGCCATTACGACTATGCATATTGAATAAACTAACCCGACCTTTCGGAAGCAAGACCATGTGATCATTTTCTCTGTTTTAGTCGTTGCTTTGCCTGCATTCCCTCGCCATCCTATAATTACTTTCAGTAGCTACCGAATGCCCTGAGGGCGGCCGCGACTGAGCTGGTATTAGGACTTCTTTGTTAAACCGCACATCTCACACAGCATGAGTACAGACTAAATCCTTTTGAGAAATTGAAGATGTTTAGCCTTAGAAAAAGCCACGAGGACCACGTTATTAAGCATATCAGCCCCTTCGCTAATTAAAAAAAACAATCCATGTCTTGACTTGTGTTGTTTGACGGAAGAATTTTCGCTTAGATGTATGCTAAACTCCTCTAGTAAAGAACTGGCCGGTACTTGACCTGAATGGATTCTATCCTGGAGTAGCTTAGAGACTGTGGAGGAGATATAGATATCGGCCCAAGTACTTCAGTGGCTTTGGCGAGAATTTTTTTATTATTTGCTATGAAGAAAGACTGTAACCATAATTATTACGTCACTGGCTGTTTTTGATCAGTTTTGATCTTGCTGATTCTTGCATGTCTCTGATTTTTCTTTGTCGGGAGAATCAGGAAAAATCACAAAATTAACTACCTAAAACATCGACAGGAACCTGTCAAGGACTCAAATACACTACACGAGTGCTTCCTGGAAGCTCTTTGGCTTTGCGACTTCGGTTGTTCGCCTGGCGATATAACTTTCTCCATTCTCATCCGCAATAGAGCTACAAACTCGGTCAATTTAGTTGAAAAATTAAGACCTCCCCCCTCCCCTTATTCGATGATGTTAAATCGTGGACCATTTTAGTTTGCCTACGCTCTCATCACTGAAATGGGGGAGGGGGGGATTTTTTCTAAATTGTAGTCAACGCCCCATTTAATTTCAGACCACGTGATAGTTCTCCAGAGGATTCCAGTTATAGAAGATGGTACATTTCCTCTTGGGATACAGAAAAACAAAAAAGCATTACTCAAGCGAAAAGTCGGGTGGTCTGAAATGGGACAACAAACAGGCAAGCTAACTAGGTCTATTTTAGAAAAGAAAAGAAAAGAAACTTAGCGCGCGGGTTTCCTGTGGCATAGAGGGCCGAGCCAGTTCTACTTACCGCGAAACTGGATCTCGCTAATGTACATAGCCTTCACTTCAATTGATTTATATTTTCCTCCGAGGACGCTTTAAACATTGGTATCTGCCATGATCCCTTCCCACCCTCATCACAATAATAATCACACGATTCCTCGCTTCATTATCCCGGCTTTCTCTATCATGCAGTACAATACCAGGGTGAAGCTGGTTACTGATTCGCATTTCCTGATTCGGCTGTTTCCTGATTCGGGCATTTACTGATTCAAAACCGGGGGGGGGGGGGTTAGCCCTGAAAACTTCAATTGTGCTCTAAAATCGACGTAAAGGCTAAATGTGAAGATGATTTACCTAAATATCATCACATTGGTATCTAACCTTGTATAACTCTGCGATATATCTTCCAGTTCCACTGCTTAGTGTATTTATCTCGGTGCTTACTGTTTCACGGTCGATTGACCTCACCAACTCAGATCAGAAGCGCAGCGAATCGCTTAAATGCTCCTAACTTAATTTTGAAACCTTGCATGTATTGTTACCTACAAAGGAAACGATATACTTATATGTGTCCCGCATTTGACGAGTAGTATGTTCGATTTTCAAGCATTTACTGATTCATCGCATGGTTAGTTCATGTCGTAAATGTTAAATGTCTTTCGTCACGTTATCATTTACCTAATTACGTCATTGTCTTCTTGTGTTACCCGGGTCATTGAACCATGACAAACACATAGAACCTGGATTGGAGTGTAAAATTTAATTTTAACTCACTTTATTCTCCTCAGCAAGAATATCGTGCCTATTTCAAAGTTATTTCCTGATTCTACACTTCAGAATATCGTGTGTATTTTAGGTCATTTCCTGATTCGACAAGGGCACCCAACGAAGTTTTCGGTTAAAAAGCTGTTCGGGAGAGTAAGTTGGCCTAAAACTTTCGGATTTGAAAAAAATGTCCCTAGAAAATTATTTTCTGAAATACTGGCTAGAAAATTTGTTTTCAATCCCTAGAAAATTATAGAAGAAAGGGGAGATTAAAAGGTTTCCCCTAAAATATTCGTACGTCCCAATTCGTCAGATCAATAGAGTCAGAACAACACATTTTCATTCCCTAAGAATTGCCTAAAGGAAAAAGAACCCCTAAAAAATTCGTACCTCCACAAAACTTTGCAACATGAAGTTACTTGGGCTAGAAAATTCTTGTTTCTGTTCTAGACTACTAACAAATTCGTAGGCCGGGAATATTTTGCCATAGTATTTTCGGTTGACGCGATTTCCACCTAGAAAATCCGAACAGCTAATAGCTTTCTAGAATACGTCAGAAGACATAGTAGGCGGCCTTAACATGTTAAGGCGCCTACTATGTCTTCTGACGTACATGGCTAGATAAGCTGCAGACAACTGGTTTCAAACGAATTTCAAAAAGTACTCGTTGGGTGCCCTTGATTCGAGACTTCACAATACAAAGCTTGAGGGGGACAGTTCCTGATTCAACCGGCAAGTTAAAATAAACTCCAACTGACTTTAAACTGCTTCCACGTTATTCTTTTCACCTATCAGTAAGCATTATACTGCTCTAAGAGCATTACGGTGAATATCGTGTGTATTTTAGGTCATTTCCTGATTCGAGACTTCACAATACAAAGCTTGAGGGGGACAGTTCCTGATTCAACCGGCAAGTTAAAATAAACTCCAACTGACTTTAAACTGCTTCCACGTTATTCTTTTCACCTATCAGTAAGCATTATACTGCTTTAAGAGCATTACAGCGGTGAATGTCGTGTGTCGTGTGTAGGAGAGATACGGAGAGAGAGTTTATGTTTGCGTTTATTAGTGTACTAAACGGTTTAACAAAGTACATTAGAGGTTTGGCGTAGGCGATTGCTTTCCCAGGGCTTACCTATGGCTTACCCATGGCCTATCTATTGCTAAATTTTCCAATTATAACCTCCTCTTCCTCACCTCCCCCTCCCCTTTCCCTTCTTCTGTGGTAGGAATGCAATCTTCATTGTTGTTTTTTAAATTTGGCCTTTTAAACCAATTCTTATCGTTCCATTGAGATAAAATTGCACAACTCTAATTATGGTTTAAATATTTAGTAGAGGCTTCAAAACTTATCTGACAGGCAACAAATGCAAAAGCTACATGTACATTAATTACTGATTCAGATGGCTTCGTGCACCAATAATAACCAATTACAGTTCTCTTTTTCCAGCGGCTTTTTGACGTCATCTTTTGATGATATAAATCTAGGGATAAATGAAATCCCGGCAAAGGCACCCCTATGTAAACTTTAACTATTTCATCTACTTCCGGAATCAGGTTGAATCAGGAACTGTCCCCTTCAAGCTTTGTATTGCGAAGTCTCGAATCAGGAAATGACCTAAAATACGCACGATATTCACCGTAATTCTCTTAGAGCAGTATAATGCTTACTGATAGGTGAAAAGAATAACGTGGCAGCAGTTTAAAGTCAGTTGGAGTTTATTTTAACTTGCCGACCGGTTGAATCAGGAACTCAGTCCCCCTCAAGCTTTGTATTGCGAAGTCTCGAATCAGGAAATGACCTAAAATACGCACGATATTCACCGTAATGCTCTTAGAGCAGTATAATGCTTACTGATAGGTGAAAAGAATAACGTGGAAGCAGTTTAAAGTCAGTTGGAGTTTATTTTAACTTGCCGGTTGAATCAGGAACTGTCCCCCTCAAGCTTTGTATTGTGAAGTCTCGAATCAGGAAATGACCTAAAATACACACGATATTCAGAAGTGTAGAATCAGGAAATAACTTTGAAATAGGCACGATATTCTTGCTGAGGAGAATAAAGTGAGTTAAAATTAAATTTTACACTCCAATCCAGGTTCTATGTGTTTGTCATGGTTCAATGACCCGGGTAACACAAGAAGACAATGACGTAATTAGGTAAAGGATAACGTGACGAAAGACATTTAACATTTACGACATGAACTAACCATGCGATGAATCAGTAAATGCTTGAAAATCGAACATACTACTCGTCAAATGCGGGACACATATAAGTATATCGTTTCCTTTGTAGGTAACAATACATGCAAGGTTTCAAAATTAAGTTAGGAGCATTTAAGCGATTCGCTGCGCTTCTGATCTGAGTTGGTGAGGTCAATCGACCGTGAAACAGTAAGCACCGAGATAAATACACTAAGCAGTGGAACTGGAAGATATATCGCAGAGTTATACACGACTTTCATAATGGCCGCCTCCTAATTTGCATATGTGATTTTCCGTTTCGGTTGTTTATCCACATTTATAGAAAACATGAACATTGCCATGTGAAAGAGCATGTCGACATTAGTGAACTTGTGAAAGTTGAGTGCTGTAGCTTAAAAAGCAATGAAGTTACAGCCAGTTGAAATTAGAGAGATTTGTATGAGAAAAACAACGGACGCCTTTCTAGCCTCGCTTTCATGTTTTTCTGCATTAGAAATGCTCGTAGCTCAACAGCAATTCTCCACATTGCCCTAAAACTCAAAACTATTACTAGTTTTAATGTGATCTTTCATATGGTAGCATTGGTTTCCCTCTACAGATTTATCTTCCAAATTATGCAAATTAGGAGGCGGCCATTATGAAAGTCGTGTATACAAGGTTAAATACCAATGTGATGATATTTAGGTAAATCATCTTCACATTTAGCCTTTACGTCGATTTTAGAGCACAATTGAAGTTTTCAGGGCTAACCCCCCCCCCCCCGGTTTTGAATCAGTAAATGCCCGAATCAGGAAACAGCCGAATCTGAGGAAATGCGAATCAGTAACCAGCTTCACCCTGGTCAGTACAATTCCCTTTTGTTTCAATTGCGTTCGGCGCATGAAAAGTTCGACGTTTGAATCGGGCGTAACTTCATCGCCTGAGGTATTCCAAGACTTTGCCGCTAAGTTTCTAAACGAATGTAGACCATAAGTAGTTGAGATGACCCGCGGAATGGGGATATATTCTCACCTCTTAGTAACCTACACATTTCCTTTTAAAAGGCAGAGTTTACTCTCTTGAAAATATCGAGCTTCAACATTACGCAAATTATCCGCGGCCATATTCACATTCATAACATTAATGATCAAGGTTATAAATTGTTTAATTAATAAAAATAGGGGGGAAAAGGTTGGTGGAGGGGTTTGCATATATGTCAAAGAAGACTCTTGTAGCTTGTCTTAGGGAAGATATTAATTCTGAAAACATCGAAAGCCTGATTATTGAAATACAAAAAAAATACTATAATAATAATAATAATAAATTTATTTATATAGCGCAAATACAGAAACGGATCTCAGTAAGCGCTTTACATGGCAATCTATAAATATATGTACAATATTAATAATAATAAGAAAAATTTAAGAAAGCTGCTAATAGACGTGATTAAAATCAATAAGTCTAACAATAAACGGATACACAAATGAATTAATACTTATAAATTATAAGTTAATTTTAAAAGATAAGCTAATTTAGACCTAAAATAGTGCCACAAGTTTTGTTATCATAGGGCAAACTGTTCCACAGGATAGGGCTAGCTACGGAAAAGGCGCGACAGCCATAAGGTTCTAACTTATACGATAGCAATAACTAAATTATTGGCAGAAGAAGAGCGTAGCTGTCTGGTAGGTACATAGCGGTGTAATAATTGACTAAGCTGAGACAGGAGCCAAATCATTGAGGGATTTATACGTGAGCAATAGAATCTTAAATATTACTCATTTTTCCACAGGTAACCAGTGTAGCTGAATTAAACAAGGCGTGATCGAGTCATATTACACGTGATAAGACGGGCTGACGAGTTTTGTACATACTGAATTAGACTTTCTCAAAGTCCTTTAATTTTTTTTCCCGCTTCGGTTAGTTCGTTGCTCGCCTCATCTCGCGACTTCGTCGCTCGATTCCGCTCGCGCTTCGCGCTCGTTCTAATTTAGGAAAAGAGGTCTAATACTGAATCTTCTGCAACATATATTTAGGAAAACCGTATAAGAGAGCATTGCAGTGATCAGGTTTGGACGTAATAAACTGAAGCATTAATAAGAATCTCCATATCTCTATAAGAGAGATATTTTACAAATAGCACTGACATGTGTAGTCATAGTAAGTTATTGTTTTGTTTCAGATTTTTGCATCGAAGTGTTAAGTTTGTTATGGAAAATGAGAATCTGTCCGGAATGGTATAAATGGCGAAAAATGGTTCCAAGAATAAGTCACGTGACCTGTTTTCTATATTTTCGCCTTAACAGTCTATCAGAGTCAACCATTCCGATCTGATCTTTTAAGTCAACCACAAGTGTAATAAGATAAACACAAAATCGTTACTTAAAATATACAATGTACCCACCCCGTTTTTAGTTTTATTTTCAACTTATTGTGATCACGTGGTTGGTCACCTGATATACATTTTACCGAAATGTTATATTAGGATGACTAAAAACACTGAGCTTAGTTATGACCACCATCAGTTTGAGCAAACTCAAGTGACTCTATTCAACAAAATACCTGCAGCCTCGTTTTCATGTTCAAACCATGCCTTAACATATGCTTGAGATAGTATTCTATAAAATAATAAGAATTCTATTGGATAAGGGGAAACTGCAATAAATTGTTTGTAAATTATTTAAGAGACCATAAACAAATAGTTAAATATCATAAAACCAAATCTAAATAAATACCCATAAAATGTGGTGTGACTCAGGGTCAGTTCTGGGATCGTACCACTACTGTTCCTGATATTAGCCTGCTTTCCGGCTCTTCTGTAAAAATTTTCGGTCGTTTTTTTTTCGGATTGGGTCACCTGTGGCACGCGGTCAAGTGGGGCGCGCGTGCCACAGGTGACCCAATCCGAAAACAAAACACGAAAAAATTACAGAAGAGCCGTATACTTGTGTACCCTGAGGCGAAATATCGGTAGTAATTATATATATTTCCAGTACCGTACAATCAGCCTTTCATCTTGTCTTGATATTCCTGATATATATATTAATGACAAAGCTAATAGTAGTAAATTGACATCATTCATCCTATTTGCTGATGACACAAATGTATTTTACTCAAATAAGAATATTAATAAATTAGAAGAAAAAAATTGCAACATATACCTTCAAGATAACCAGTTAACATTTATATTATAAATATAAAACATATTTACATAATCTTCAGGTAATAAAACCAAAAAAAGTACGAAATAGTATCAATATAATTTTTATTTTTTATTTTTAAGTATAGCATAGTTAATAGATTATAATGTCTCCACTTAGTGGTTGTTTGACACTGAAATAAAGTTATTATTATTATTATTACAAGTTGATACTGCTAACGATAATCAAATACAATATTGAAATGTCAGATGATTTACTGAAAAGTGGGCTAGAAAATATCTTCCCCCCCTGGATTTAAAGTTTAAACAAAATGATGTCAAAATTCGAGCTCTACTGCAAAAACTACTTCAAATAACATCAATTGTGTTTCTTTATCCGTTATTATTGATTTTATTATATCTATTATATTACACAAGAAATACTACTCTTTGAAAGGTTTCAAAGTAAACTCTATGTTACGCTTTGTTGTAAGTAATACTTATGAGAAGGATAAAAATACTACTGAAGCTTGTTTTTCACAATAATTTTGCATACGCCATTCTCAGACAGCAATATTATCTATATCATCCAAGAAACCAGTGTGTCACGAATGTTCTTAATTTCAACTGACCGTGAGATGGGTAGATCTTTTCGAGATAAGCACTCGTTACCGTTCAATTCTGAGTGACCACATGAGATAGCAAGCGCATGCGCCAATCAGTACAACGTTTGATAGAGAGATTTGCTTTCATGCACGCAAAATCACAGAAAATACAGCGAATACAAGCTTTGAATACACAAAATCCTCGCCAATGACTGACCAAGTTCAGGCAGCGACTCCCTCTCGTGATTAGATGGAACCAGTACCGTGCTGTACGACTGGAATGCCGAGTTAGGCAAAGCCACGTCAACGACTGCCAAAGCACGTTCTAGAAAGCACGACCGCTCGACTCCCCAAAGAGAGTCCACTCTAGGGCCGAAAGATCCCTCAAAATCACATAAAAGTGATAATGAGAAGTCCCCCAAGAAGGGAGAAGGGTTCACAACGACCACTGTCGTTTAATTTTTCAATTTAATGATACTCTGCTTTTCTCGCGTTCATGTTAATATAATTAATATAATTTATTTGAAGTATGATAAGATAAAAAGCAAAATATATGCTTGCGATGTTTTGCGAATTGACTTACTTTCAGCAGGCCAGGAGATACATGTACATCTTTTCGAGATATGCAGTCTAGTCTGCCTCAAGGCTGGTCGATATTTATACAGTTTAAAGGGGGGGGGGTTTCTTGGTGTAGCAAGGTACCAGGTGACGTCATTCTTTCCCTCTCTTGAATATTCATTGAAAAGCACCAAATGACATCACGTGTGTTGAGTAAAGTGCATGATACACCAGCACAAGAGGAAGACCTTTCTCAATAATTCTAAGTCTCTAGTCGTTGTCCCACTGTCCAGGGACAACGGGACAACAAAATTGTATGCATCAGTACTAATGAGTATCGCTGAGAGGCCGGGACAACGGGACAACCACTTTGACTCAATAATTCTAAGTCTCAAGTCGTTGTCCCACTGTCCCGGGACAACGGGACAACAAAATTGTATGCATACTAATGAGTATCGCTGAGAGGCCGGGACAACGGGACAACGGGACAACCAATTTGACGAAATAATTCTAACTCTCAAGTCGTTGTCCCACCGTCCCGGGACAACGGGACAGCCACTTCGACGAAATAATTCTAAGTCTCTTGCCGTAGGGGAGCGCTTAATATAAAAAAAATGATTTGAACTCGGAAATATTTTCGTTGCGCGATAACAAGTATTTGAAATGAAAAAAATTGAAGTTATAAACAATTAACAGTAACCGAACATTAATTAATTAATTAATTAACAAGAGCCCAGATTGAAGATGAAATACACTTTCATTTGAAATCCTCTTAGTAATAACCAAAGGGAAGAATTATTAGCTGAATATTAGCAGTCTTTAGGAGTGGCCGGTAGCGCGGTGACTTTCATTCTCTGCTCCCCTTGTATAGACCGGTTACAGCGTCATTGGTTACCGTTGTCAAGGCCGAACTGGAGGACAACTACAATCAAAACAACAGGCAAACACAGTGAATACACCGAGCTATTGCAGCGAAAAAAAGCACCATTTATTTCTTAGAAATGTCATCCAAAAGGTTTTTTTACCCGGCTATTTTAAACGGCGTTTACAACCTAAAGAGTATCGAGAAAGGTATATAACGAAGCTGAAGTACGTAGATGGACAGGATCCATACGAGATTCCGAAGGCAGAGACGATCTGGAGACATGTCGGAATCATATCTGCTGTTTAACTGAGGAAAGCCCGTACACACAGGACCAGCTCATGAAGTGTAAAAGCCTTCAGTGCTACCAGAACATTGCAAATGGCTAGGTCAGGGAAGTCTTGAGCAAATAATTTGGCGACAAACGTCTGATGATAGCGAAAGTAAGTATGTGCGTGACGATCGTCGCGTCGTTGTTTACTCGATCGAGCGAACGTGAAATCTGATTGACGTTCAAACCAAATAAAAACATCTCTTTTGCAGGTTAACCATTCACAAGGAATGTCGAAAAAGCCGCTTACTCCATGGGTTGTCTGTGAGATCTCGGGAAAGATATTGCCAGCTCACTGTGACTGTATGGCTGGCCTTAGCCTGTTCACAGGCCCTGCCGATACTAAAATAAAAATAAAAAAATCTGACAAAACAAAAGAGAAGACGAGAACTGGGGTAGACAACGTGACCATTTTGTTTTCGCCACGTTATATTTTCATCATTTTCCCCAGTATCTAGAGCCTGTGAACAGGCTAGGCTGGCCTTTGGTATGCATACTCAGCAGAGTGATCCCAGAATCCTTTGAGTGAGTCACGTCGTTTGGCATCTTCAGTTGGGCTGTTGAAGTTGAGTCTGCAGCTTTCCCAAAGGCCAAAATATTTGCTCAAGACTTCCCTGACCCAGCCATTTGCAAAGTTATAGTAGCACTGAAGGCTTTTATAGTTCATGAGCTGGTCCTGTGTATACGGGCGGGCTTTCCTTTCTCCAGATCGTCTTTCCACACTGCCCTCGGAATCTCGTATAGTCCTGTCCATCTACGTACTTCAGCTTCATTAGGTAAAAACGTTTAGATGACATTTCTGAAAAGCAAACGGTGCTTTTTTTCGCTGCATTAGCTCGGTGTATTCACTGTGTTCGACTGTTGTTTTGATTGTGGTTGACCTCCAGTTCGGCCTTGACAACGGTAACCAATGACGCTGTAACCGGTCTATATAATGTAATTTCATATTTTTGCTTTTCTCGTATGTAAATTAAAGAGCCTCAGTGAACCGGATGTTCAAAAATACTCGAGGTCCGGTTGCTATGGAGTGACGTCATAGGCCTGCTGAATTGCTTTCGTCGTATTTGATTTGCGGTATTATTATAACAGCGCTCGGTAATTCCTTTATCGGTTTGCGTACACACTCGCCTGTGGTGCGAGGATGCCTGTTTAGTTTTAGAGGCTGGACTTGAACCAAATTTTGACATCATCCCGTTGCATCCGGTTGGAATTTTCTTACAAAGATCGCTAATCCGTCTGTAGTTTGTAGGTCTAAGAACTGATATGTTCTCAATTCGAAGATCTGTGGTATTTCTGTTTAAAAATTAATGTCAAGGAGCTCTTTAGTAGCTAATTTTCCTGAGGAGTTCGCCAAAGTTTGAAAATGGCGGGCTTTCTGATCGACGAGTGTTCAAAGATCAAGGAAGTCTTAGCATTGCCTCTACGTTTGGTGTTGTTGCCGCCATATTGCTACATAAATTGAACTCAAACCCAAGATAATACAGCTAGTTGGTAGATGACATCAATGCACTAAAACTTGATGGCGATCGACTCGAAACACCATCTGCATCGGCAACGTCAACAACCGTCCCTGAGGTACGTCATTTAATAATTTATAGTCAATATATAGATCAACAAGAAGAGGAAAACAGAGCCAAGTATCATGCCTTCGAGATGACTTGAGTTCACAAGCGATCTCGTGAGGACAGCGATGATAAGGGGTAAGCGAATACTTCAATCTTTTTATTGAGATGAATTAAATTGGTTGTGGACACTTACAACTTACATGATTGAAGGTGATTTTTTTGTCATTGATGCGACTGATTATGATTGTTTTTATTTTATTTATTTAGAGGAATACTAACACCCCAATCCTTCTCAACAAGAATCAAGTATAAGGCTGTTATGAGAAATGCAATAGACATAAAGCCTTTTCCAGACAGTGGCCTCAAGGTTATCAAGTCAACCTTTCTGCTGCAGTTGCTTGGGCAGCGAGGGAGACCAAGCTGCATCAGCCTGATAGACATGCCAACTCTAGAAGTCCATCTAAAACTTGATTTGTTGACAAACTTGATTGAATGTGCGATAAAAAAAACTAGGTCTGTGCTCTATATCCTTTCTGGTTCACCCAGGTTGGAGTCCTGGCCCGGGGTCCTGGCATCACCGTATGCCTGAGCGCTTCTGGGATATGGAACACAACTTTCTATTATTTTTGAAATGTGCGAAGAAAAACTAGGTCTGTGTTCTATATCCTTTCTGGTTCACCCAGGTTGGAGTCCTGGCATCACCGTATGCCTGAGCGCTTCTGGGTTATGGAACACAACTTTCTATTTTTTTTAAATGTGCTATGAAAAACTAGGTCTGTGTTCTATATCCTTTCTGGTTCACCCAGGTTGGAGTCCTGGCATCACCGTATGCCTGACTCAAGCATGTTAAGGCCTGGTTCATTTAACGGAAAATAGATGTACGTTAAAAAATGTTTTCTGACAGAAATAACAGTTTAAACAAAAACTAATTACACTGTAATATTAATATCAACTTCCTTAAATTTGTTAAGTGGATGGCTGTCATATCACGTGATCGATGACGTCATAATTATATAAAATCGTTTCAGTGAAATGCGGCTGCGACGATAACATATGAACATAAAGTAACCCTGCTAAAACATTACTCCTGCCGCAGTGTTTCAGATCACGCTTAGAAAACATGACTATCATGTAAAGATAAGGAGATATTAAGGGTACAAAAAGTCACGTGACCTATTTTGCATATGTTCGCCTTAATTACTCGTTAACGAAACATTGTAGTCATCTTTTCTAAGTTGATTTAGGTAAAAGGCTTCAACCTTAACTAAAGATATCCATTCATCATCCTAGCTGTTTTAAACTCGGAGCCGCATTTTTGATTTACTGATTTCGTGTTCTAAGTCACGTGACAGACACGTTTTACTACACAAAAACCACTTAAGGTAGTCAAGAATGGCGATATATATTATCGTGAGAAACTTGGCGTACTTACCATACTCGGCTGTGCTGAAATAAGGAAAAGAGTTTTTACCCGAAATTTGACCCCTGAACCAGGCCTTAACATGCTTGAGGAGCGCTTCTGGGATATGGAACACAACTTGCTATTATTTTTGAAATGTGCGATGAAAAACTAGCTAAGGTCTGTGTTCTATATCCTTTCTGGTTCACCCAGGTTGAAGTCCTGGCATCACCGTATGCCTGAGCGCTTCTGGGATATGGAACACAACTTTCTATTATTTTTGAAATGTGCGATGGAAAATTAGGTCTGTGTTCTATATCCTTTCTGGTTCACCCAGGTTGAAGTCCTGGCATCACCGTATGCCTGAGCGCTTCTAGGATATGGAACACAACTTTCTATTATTTTTGAAATGTGCGATGAAAAATTAGGTCTGTGTTCTATATCCTTTCTGGTTCACCCAGGTTGAAGTCCTGGCATCACCGTATGCCTGAGCGCTTCTGGGATATGGAACACAACTTTCTTTTATTTTTGAAATGTGCAATGAAAAATTAGGTCTGTGTTCTATATCCTTTCTGGTTCACCCAGGTTGAAGTCCTGGCATCACCGTATGCCTGAGCGCTTCTGGGTTATGGAACACAACTTTCTATTATTTTTGAAATGTGCGAAGAGAAACTAGGTCTGTGTTCTATATCCTTTCTGGTTCACCCAGGTTGGAGTCCTGGCATCACCGTATGCCTGAGCGCTTCTGGGATATGGAACACAACTTTCTATTATTTTTGAAATGTGCGATGAAAAACTAGCTAAGGTCTGTGTTCTATATCCTTTCTGGTTCACCCAGGTTGAAGTCCTGGCATCACCGTATGCCTGAGCGCTTCTGGGATATGGAACACAACTTTCTATTATTTTTGAAATGTGCGATGAAAAACTAGGTCTGTGTTCTATATCCTTTCTGGTTCACCCAGGTTGGAGTCCTGGCATCACCGTATGCCTGAGCGCTTCTGGGATAATGAACACAACTTTATACCTAGTGAGGCAGGCTACCTAAAATAAGACTTGAAATCCCGAGTTAGATTTTACAACAGAATTTTTTTTTTTGCACCAACTTTTTTGCACCAAATATTCTAAAAATATTACTAATTAGAATATTTCCGCACTGCAATGATCACGAGTTGTTTAAAACCGTGGCCGAAGGGAGAGAATCATCGTTGCTTACCCAGTCAATCTCAAGCCAGTTTGGCTGCTCAACTAAAGTTCAATGAACAAAGCTATCTTCCTATTCCTTAGAATAGGATGTCTGGAGTGACGATTGAAATCTTAGTTAAAACGCACCCAACACTTACGGATTATGACACATAGGCGTGAAGCCCGACACATTCGGTAGATCACCAGCAGGACTTCGTTTAGACTGGAATGCTAGGTTTTACTGGGGTCCCCGCAGAGATCGCGGGGATATTGTAGCTACTTTTTGGTTACTAAGAGAGCGCAGCTCGTTATGAAACACTACTTATTCATGTAACACACGTTTACAATTTAGTCTGCTATTCTGTTATACTACAGCTTCCGAGTACTAGTACATGATTGTCTCAAATGTATGTTTATATTTGTACCATATTATAAGTTGTATCCTGTCCATCCTGTGATGGAGCTATCACTATATTTCTCTACTGTTCTTTCTACCCTGTGGCTCTTTATCAAGTTTGCTGATCGCCGCCTCGCGGCTCTTTCTCCGCGGCGTCTTTTCTCTCTATAAAACCTCTGGAAGTCATGTTAATTGTATTCGTGGTCAATCCGTGAGCCTCTTTGTAACTTTAGCTGCTGTTTTTGACGAGTCCATTACGCCGTCCACTGACAGCATCTTGATTTCGGTCTTGTATATATTATCTTGCTGCACTAATTTGTCTTCCAAATGACTGAGTTTCGTTTCTTGATTCGTGTTTTGACGTGACGAGAGTAAGAATTCATTACGCATATCAGTTACGTCAGCCTCCATGTTACAAATCAAGGTCTTTAAATCAGCGAGAGAGTTCTTATTGCAGTATGTGCACTTGAACAGTGTGAGCGGATTGATTAACGGGACCGGAAGTCGACAATTTTGCTGCACTGAACAAAAAAAACGGCCTGCAGATTTAGACTCGTGCTTGCCACAGGCAGCCCGAGTAATAACGGCCTGCAGATTTAGACTAGTGCCTGCCACAGGCAGCCCGAGTAATTAATTAATTATTTAATGATTGTATTATTTCTATGATTATCGTTAGGAATAAAAGAACTAGTGGATACCGCTAACGATAATCCAACATGCGTGTTAGACGCTAGCTACGTCATAGCGCGTTTTGCGTTGTGCCTTGTAACTTGCATGGTAGTGATCATAGGTGTATGGTTATTTTCCACCTACTAAGGCTAAACTGGAATTTTGGAGCACTTCGCGTGGAAATAAGTGGCCTAAACTTCAGCCAAAAATGATTGTTATTTTCCATCCAAGTGCATTGAATGTCACCACAAGCTCGCGAACCGACAGCCTTCTGCAGTTCATGCCGCATGGCAGTCGTCGCGTCGAGTACAGAAACCATGCTTTTAAATCTGCCACATCACTTAATCCATTGTGATTTTAAGCTGCAACCTCATTCTAGCCACTTCTAAATGGGGGAGGTTTCCATTATTAACAGTAAAGGCATAGGATTTTCCACCTCCCCCCCCCCCCCCCCCCAGTTTTACAAGGTTCGCATTTCTTACCCCAAATTTGCAACCAATATGTTGTGTTCGTCGTGTTTACTACCAAAACTATGATTTTTAAGCTGCAACTTCATTCTAGCCATTTCTAATGGGGAAGGGTTCCATTATTAACAGGAAATGCATAGGATTTCCCACCCCTCCCCCTTCAGTTTTGCAAGCTTCGCAGATCTTACCCCAAATTTACAAACAATATGTTGTTTTTGAGGTGTTTTGTACCTGCAACTTGTAAATTGCGCAGACTTCTATATGATTCCCATCTAGAGGTCGTTCTCGAATTCTTATATTTCTTTAAAAGTCTATCTCTTTTGCGAATAGCGCGTCTAATTTCGCAGGTCATCCAGGGTTTATCCCTGGGGCGTATAATAACAGTTTTATAGGGGATGTAGGCTTCCACAGTTTTCCGAAAAAGTTCATGCCACTCGTTATAAACTTTGTCAATATCAGTAGATTAGAGAAAGCAGGTTCCCAATCAATAACAATAAGACTATTAGTTAACTCCAATTCATTAACTGAATTAAAATTTCAAACAGTTCTTTTAAAGCATGGCATTTTACTAACAGGAAAATGTATCTTCCCAAATACAATACAGTGATCACAATTAGAAGGAGGGCTTAAAGTGCCAGTGTTAAGAAAAAACCCTGGCGAGTCCGTGATTATTAAATCTAGCAGGGTCGCATGTGTGTTTGTAATGCGTGTTGGTTCGAAAATGAGTTGGGAAAGGTCATTACAAGCAAGCCAGTTATAAAGCTGAATTCCTGTATCGGTGCTCTCGGATGGTGTTTGCAAATCATATTGAGCATTAAAGTCACCAATCAAGACAATAATTGCATTAGAAATTTGACGGATCTTATCAATGACACATTGTAGCTGTTCAAAGAAAGAAGAAACCGACTCAGTGTTATTGTTTGGTGGTCGGTAACAAACACCGCAAAGAAATGTGTGCTTAACTAATTTTATTTCGACCCAACAAAGTTCTAACAAATCACATTCAAGATCACAGCGCCTATAGATGCAAGTGTCGAAGACACATAAATAGCAACACCTCCACCATGTCTATTTCTGTCACGTCTGTGCGGTGGACTGTATCCAGGAATGCTAATCATTTCATTACTTATAGAAACATCCAACCATGTTTCTGAAAATGCAAATACGTCAAACCTATGTAAATGCAAAATAGCAGAAATTTCATCAAATTTATCGCGTCTAAAAAGACTTTTAGAATTCAAGTGACCAAGTAAGAGAGAAGGTTCGCTTGGACCAGGATTTACTTCAACATTTCCAGAAATAATTAAAAGGAATCTCACAACTATAGCAAGAAAAATCAACGAAAATAAGAAAGCATACACGAACGGAATAGTGACTGCAGACCTGCCAGAGTGAACTTTATAACAGTCAAATAGCCCAATAGCCGCTCTATAGTTCTCTAGACTAACCCCCATTTTGTACAAAATAGGGATAAAACATGGTACTTGCCTCTAGTTGCACAATTAAAGTCACGCAAATAGTAAAAAAAGAGCATTGAAAAAATATAACTAGGAAAGACAAAAATCAGTTATTTAGTGTGCAGATGACTAATGCTAGTACCATTAAGTCAGTGTATATGAAATTTGTAAATAGAAATATCAAACGCTGAGAAAAAACTATAAGTCAGTACTAAGAGATTAAATATAAATCAGACATGAATACATGATTTAGTTCCAATAGCGATGTTTCGTGTTGATAAACATTGCAATTGTTATGCTAATGTGCCAACCATGATTTGTAAAGCCCGCGTTGTGTTAGGAACCAATGGATCTCTGGTTGGCACATTAATGACAATAGATGACGACACACGAAACATCGCTATGGAGATGTAGTGCGAATTATAAGCGAATAGCGGGTAAAACTAATTAGATCAACTAGATAAACCGCGAACAAACTGACTTAAAGTCCGTAAAATAACATGTCCTCCATACACCTGATTCTGACTATACTATCATCAGTCAATTTGACTAAGATTTTCCCATCGCTTTTCCATATGCGTAAATCAGGCTTTTCCCTTCGAATGATATCGAAAAGTTTCTTGTTTCGTGCAGTCAAATCCTCATTCACATACAGCCTCTTACCTCTCAAATTTCTCTTAGCCTTCGTGATACGGCTCTTTATCTCGTAAGACCCGAGTTTTACAATAATGGCTCTCGGCACTGATTCTCCGTCTTCTCCAGGGCTTCGGAGCTTTCCAACACGGTGCGCCCTATCAATTTTTGCATTTTAGGTCGTTGTCAGCAAAGGCGACGATCTTGTCATAACAGTTTTCACCATCTTCCTTCGCAATACCATGAACGCGTATATTGTATCTTCTTGAGTATTGCTCGTTATCATCGGCCTGTAGTTTTACAGCAGCAAGCTCTCGAGTTAATTCGTCTACGCGTCTTTCAAGGGGCTTAACCGTCTTCTCAACCACCTCTTTCACAGCTTGGTCGACTATTGACTTCGTTATCTCTTTCGTTAAATTCTTGAAATTCTCCGAGCTAATGTACTTTTCAAATTGTTGATTTGAAACATTTTCCATTACCTTTTGGAACCCATCTGATGCAAAGTAAAGTTCCAATTCTTTTCGCGTCTCCGTTTCTTGTCGAGTTCTTGCTCCCTTCGTGGCGGACATTTTGAGTTAAGTGACTTGACCGCGGATATTCAAACATTTGAAAAACTTCAGTATACTTTCCAAAGCTAGCGGTACGACTACTACAGCTAGAATACCCGCCGTTCCATCAAATTATTTTGAACTCGCCATGAAATTTATGTGAAATATAACAGCAACTGAGAGACCGACTTAAATACAAACTATAGGGAGAGCAACAAAAAGACGTCCTCGCCCGCCAGCGTCAGCATGCACAACTCATTAATGATTGTATTATCTCTATGATTACCGTTATGAATTATTATTATTATTATAAAATGCAAAAAAGGCTGTGCGAATCATAACATTTTCTTCGTACCATGTACACTCCGCGCCTTTGTTCCAAAAGTTAAATCTACGTATACTAAAATTTAATAAAAATTAAATAAAATATCGCCTGTTGTTATGTATGATTTACAAAAAGGTTACTTAACAGATTAATTCGATGACTTCTATTTCAGTTTTAAATAAAAATATATATACATAGTTACAACACAAGAAATTCAAACAACATACATCAATAACATAATAGGACTAAAACTATGGTATACTATCTACTAGAACAAAAGGAATTAACCTATGCAATAATATTCCAAGTGAAATAAAAAAATCGTTCACAAAAAGAAAATTTAAAAGAAATATGAAATCATACCTTCAATTACAATGCTCTGAAGACATATATATGACATAATTATATTTGTCACTATTTGTTACGATTACTGTATATGTAGTTAGTTAAATGTCTTAGGATATCACATGCAATTGATTATATCATTAATTACATACATATATTATCATACATATGTATTAATATATATTAATATATTAATACCAATGTATGTGAAACAGTACTTGCAACGGAAACACACATTAATTCATCGTGTAATTATTAATACACTGTTATTCTATATAATTAAATTGTAAAAGTTAACGTTCATAATTAATACCGCACCTGATAATGACCAATATAAATGCGATATTAGAAATTTCTAGGAGAACTATTTAGAAAAGCACTTTTGGGTTTACTTAGCCCTCCCCCTTATAATGTGAAGATTAAATATTTCATTATACTTGTAAGATATTGTACCCATTGTATGTGTCTTTGCATCTGATAAGGAACTGAAAAATATCTATCTATCTATAGTGTGACATTTTGCCTCACTCGGCATCAAAACCTGAGATAATGAATAAAATACATAAATTAAATGAATGTATGAAAAAAACATGAATAAATCGACTAATAAAATAATAAATGTCAAAGAAAAAGAAATTTGAGGAAATCGACATACTCCGGCCCTACCTCCAATTAAATACAAAACACACAAACACAAGTGAAAATAAAACCAGACAGACCAAGAAAAATATCAAAATACAGATCGACCTCGATATGTGACATATAGTGAGGGGTTGAATTAATCATCAGCACTTATTATTAAGATTATCATCAAACTACGCATTCGCACCCACCCAGTGGCCTTTTTGTGCAATAAAATTAAGATTGCCTCGTATAGAAATCTGAACGAGAAATGCCAACACTTCGAACTTATAAAGCGGATACTTAACGACGATAGTCAGGTTAGACGTGAAAAACTGTAATTCGACCTGTTGGAAATTATAATGCGAGTCGAGGTTTACTAAAATAATGGTGACTCACGGCTACCACCTGTCTCTCTCATCGCAAAGATCAACACTTAGTCATGCTTCAAAATTATGTTTGCACACTTAATGCCGGTAATATGGACAACATTTTCGCCCCACCCTTCCCCCAAATAAAAATAAAAATATTTTATCTACGGTTTGGGTGGAACATACTTAACTTCATTTAGATGTTTTTTTTATTTGAAACAACTGCATATCGATTTAGATCAAAGCTATAGGGAGTTTTGCGCAGGCGAGTTTCTGAAACTGAAGCTTCCATCCTGAATTACGTCGCCGCGATATTCACTGCATGCTTCAGCTTTTAAATTTATCACCAATATTAGAGTGTAGAGGTTATATTGAAGCATCATGCGCAATCACTTCCGTTGTGTCAACCTCTCTTAACTCAAAGCCTTTTTTCCTTCTACAATGTACGTCAGTCAATAGTAGCACCGTTGCACCACAGGTAGCCCACGTCGTTCTTGCCTTCTTATCAGTTACAACGAAATTCGAGGTGAATTATTTTGACAGTTCAATAGCTCGGCTAGAATATAACAATAATACTTAGTTCATTTGCTATTGTAATAAGTGCATATTAAAGTTATATCGACTTGTAATGGATGAGTTACGGTTCCTAAGGCTTCTCTTTTTCAATGACAGGTGCATGTCACTCCAACCCCTCTCACTAGCTTCAGGCTAACAAGATGTAAAACCTCTGGTTCGACGCTACATTTTATCAATTGCTTTCAGGATTGCTTTTTTGAGTATTTATTGGAAAGAATTGTAACTGATCAAAAGCGCCGCATGGCACTAAAAGAGTATATCTGCCGTTTAATATAGATTTCGACTTGATAACAAGCTATTCTTCACTACTACTACACGCGTTGATATAACTGTAGGCATACGCGCTCGGAGGCAGCGGCTCACCGTCTTTATTAGTATGATATTCAACTGTGTCTATGAGAATAGTCATAATACATAGACGTTAAGCTAAAGGTGGAAAAAACCACAGGGTGAAAAATCTCCTACGCCCACCGCATCTATTTCATGAGGAGGAAAACCCCGGCCCTGGCAAAAAAATTTGGGGGGCCCCAGTTCAGATCAATGAGCAACTTTATCATGAGGCCTTGCGCGCCCAATCCAAGATGGCGGACAAAGATGGCGGACTTGGGGAAAGGAAATTGTTCTCGGGGTGGTGCTAGTAAAATTTTGACAACTGCGTAATTCAAGAGACCACGTGATGTTGCCATAATAAAGGGAGGAGTGGGTCAGTAACAAATAATACGCAGTGGGTGGCTGGCGGCAACTTTGTAGTTCATGTTTCATTTTCGCGGAAGATTACGAATTCGGCAGCGGCTTTTGCGCGGATCGTGGGATTTTCAGTATTCTTTAATACTATTAAACCTGGATGTTTCTAACCGCTGGAGCCGAATAAGGGTTTGAAAAATCTCGACAACTCTTCTTTCCTGAACGGTGATCATGAAAGTAAGTGCAATTCTACGGTGGCCCGGTCAGGTTACCACGTTACCACGTTACCACGATAGGTGGTTTTGAACGAAATTCAAAACCACGTTACCACGATACCACGTTAGGAACCTAACGTGGTAACGTGGTTTTGAACGAAATTCAAAACCACGTTACCACGATACCACGTTAGGAACCTAACATGGTAACGTGGTTTTGAACGAAATTCAAAACCACGTTACCACGTTAGGAAAGTCCGCATGGAACTGGGCCTCGAAGCACATGGTTGACAAAAATGACTGATATAATGGCAAAGCCTCGTCTTTTAGTTAGTTTTCTTTTTGTTTTATGGTTTCCGTTGAGCAGTAGTCAACAGGGAATCCCGATTCCACCACGAGATTTTCCGATATCAACGCATTTGAATGGTTAGCATGTTATATACTGCTGTGTTTATTTCAAAGATCCCTCAACGATTGAGACATTTTAAATTTTAATCAGTTGTCAGTGGCAGTGGTAAGCTTATATATATGATAAAAACAATTACATTTATAGGAGGGTCTTTTTGTATTGTAGTGCAGGACGTCATACGTGAATATTTCACTGCAGGCTACCCATATACGCTTATATTATCTCTGTTGCTCACATATCATGCAGTCAGGATGAGGTTAGTCTTGTAAAATTTAAAGTTGGCTTGTTGAGCTTTACCTCATCTTCAAACAGATGAAAATCTCCGGGAAAATCTCCGCTCGATTCACTGCCTTCCTTACACTCCGCCATTTTGTTAACCATGTGCTTCGAGGCCCAGTTCCACGCGGACTTATCTAACGTGGTAACGTGGTTTTGAATTTCGTTCAAAACCACGTTACCACGTTAGGTTCCTAACGTGGTATCGTGGTAACGTGGTTTCCTTATTAAAGACCTTGTAATCTTTAATTACTTATGATTCTTTTCCCGATTGTGCAAAGCGATTATTCTCTTCAGAGGGATCAATAGACAAAGTGAATGTTAAAAAACGAATTTCCCTACGTAAGGAAAAAAGGAACACAGTATATTTTATAAACATTTTGTCGTAATTTCATAAGAAAATATTTTTAATTTGTATATTAAATATAATTAATATAATTTTAAAAAGTATAGCCCCCCACCCCCTCCCCCCCTTAGTTCTTAGATTTTTTTTTACTTTTCCAATACTTTATGCAGAGTTATATAAAAAAAACAAATTCATATATATGTACTATGTATACATTGTTACATTTGTACCTGGTAGAGAAAGAGTAACCTGGGTATTTTGATTGTAATTTTGGGTGACTTTAACAATTGCACTTAATCATAACCCTACCCTATCCCTTCCTAGGTATGCTGATTTGTTTCAGTTAACCCCTTTCCTTAGTTGAAGTCTCATATTTCTTTACTGAGTAACAATATAATTACAATAAATATAATAAAATGTACTTACTTTAATTATTAACCAACACAGGCTTGAACCCATTATTTTGTGCCAGCCAACAAGAGGATGTAGTCATGACCTCATGACTTCCTTCATAAATAAGCTACCCCTTGGAGCTTTTGAACTTTTCTAGTTGTGATATTAGAATTTGAAGTACATGTAAAAGGTAAATTAGGTGGATTAAAGAAATAAAAAACCCTAGCTGTAATACTGTAAAATTGTAATTGTCAGAAAACATATTAACTATTAAAACACAGTATTTTTCAAGTGTTAGTAGTAGGCCAGTCATGCATGTATGTTGCCCATTTATATATAATATTATAATATACTGAGCACACACTTACAATATTGCATTTTAAATTTAAAAGTTGTGTTAAATAATAATGATCAATTATATACTCTGATAACACTATTATTTATTAAAGCTTAATTGACTAATTAATCAGAAGGTTGTGCACTAGCTGTTTATTGTAGAAAAAACCTTTAAACACAGCCAAATTTTTTTGTAAATGTGAGTGTTTCATAAGCGAATAAAAATGCATGTACATGTACAAGCATAATTCTGAGCTAGCTTTTATATAACAACTAGTGTGCGAGTACATATATAATTTTATGTAAATGGCAATAATTACAAATAATTGGTATAGCCTTAATTCATACTGCTTCTAAACACTTGAAAAATGCTGTGTTAGGTTTTCTGATAAAACAATTGTGACAAAATTGGAACCCAAGAATTACAGGGTTCTTTTTATTCCTTTAGGCTGTATTCATAATATGTATACCTGACAGGGGGAGGGGGGCAGGTGATTTTTAAGGGGATCCCAATTTGTTTTAACAGGCTTTAGAAGGGGGAATCTTAAAATTTATTTATGAAAGGTTGCATGGGTGGATTAATGTTAATTTTTTAAATGTTTGTCAAACAAAGACCTACGTATATACACTTAAAATGGTAGGTGCACAGAATGGCTAATTAATGCACTAAGTAGAGCTAGCTTAAGAAATGCAGGAGAATGCACTTGCAATAATCTAAAATCTAAAAACCTTCCCGGTCCCCCCCCCACCCAGAACACTTTTTCTTAAGGTTGCATGCAGCTTGGAATGCCTGATGTAAGGAATTAATGATAATGTTTTATATCAATTAAAGGACAATATATTCTTGTGTAGTTTTTGGAATACCATGCAGCAACAAATACTTTTTACAGACACCAAAGTAGTGGTAGTTAAAAACAGTTGATTTTATGGTTTATTCTTAGCTTTTCTACATATTGTAGTATTAAACAGAGTTTCACGGCCCAAAATGACAGTTCTGTAAAATTATGCTTGTTAAATAATGCTAGTTTGCATATGGAAATTACCTGGGGGCGGCGGTGTATTAAATTTTTGAAAGGATGGAGGGGGGTTGCTAAAATTATTTAAATAAGCAGTTTATTCTGGGGGGAGTAATAAAAATATGACGTAATCTGAATAAATAACCTGCCCCCCTGTGGTATAGTCATAATCAATGCAGCCTTTAATTTACTTCCAATATCACAACTGAAAAGTTCAAAAGCTCCATGGGATAGCTAATATTTATAAAGGAAGGCATGAAATCATGTACATTCTCTTGTTGGTGATCAGGCACAACTAATGGGTTCAAGCCTGCATGTTTGGATAATAAAGAAGTACATTTGTTTGTATTTATTACAAATATTGTTACTGTAAATAAATACTAGACTTCAACTCTAAGGAAAGGGGTGGAAATGAAACAAATCAGTATAACCAGGTTATATGTTTATAAAGACTATACCCTTTCCTTGCATAACCCTACTTTCCCTCCCCCACCCTCATAAAGAATACCAAAACCATACACAAAATATATTCATAATTCTGTAAAATTCACAAGTACCCCACCTCCAATATTTTGATTGAAAATGACCACCCAAAAAAATAAAGATTGTTGGCTAACCCATAATTTCCCTGAAGACACACTTCAGGGGCAGATTCCGACTTCGGAAGAATGGTAGAATCCCCAAAAGGAACAAAGTATATTTCATAAAAAAAATTGTCGTGATATCATAATAAAATATATTATTTTTAATTTGTAAATTATATTATAACAAGAGCCCATCTGGGCTTTCACTCGGGCCACATGAGATTGAAGATGAAATACACTTTCATTTGAAATCCTCTTAGTATCAAGTCGTGCTTTAATTCGCCAGTGAGAACGTCAAAACAACAGACTGGTCTATTAATCGCTTTTATGGCATGACTATGAGAACGCAGGATTCGAACAACAGAATACTGGCAATTCAAGTGTATAAATGCAATACAATGACATATTCAGACTTTGAATTTGATTGAAAATAGATCAAAAACTCGGGTAAATGTCCGGCTAAAACTGTATGAATGAATGTGAAATGAAACATAAATTTCATAGCAAGAAAAACAATTGTAATTCCTATAAATGAGAAAGCTCTTCTATTAAGCCGCTTCTCATATACACAGACTGTTTCACAAAAAACATTTGCGCTTATCGACACAAGAATTCAGTTGACCTTTCAAATAATCTATTCTGAGGTACGCATACTCTAAATCAGATGTTAAATAAAGCGATAATTAGAAGGAAAAGTACATTAACAGACAAACTGAGAGGAAATTTATTCAAATCAAAAAGAGTTTACTTACAGTACTTACGTAACTGAACTTTCGTTTTGGATCTTTTGGTAGTGCACCCACCTTCGTGCACATATGCACTGAATCGGAATGAAAGTCGAAGCCTACCTCGAACTTAACTTTCAGCTAACCTGTTTCCTTTCATTCCACAATGAATAATAATCTCATAAAGTAAGCCCGTAGCTTTCAATAAATTTGCCAGTGTCTGAATGAAACAGCTAGATCTTTTCCAATTTCTCTCACGAGTCACGGCAGAAGACAGTCTCAAGCTACAAAACTTGAATTTTGATCCTCTTCACAGTAACGTAATTTAACGTCTCAGATATTATATATATGCCCTATTTCAGCTAGCGCTGCTTGGCTCAATTGAGGGTTTCTGCCGTCAAAGTTCATTTTTTGTTTCAGGTTTCCCCATATTAGCCGACATGTATAATGTCTCGAGCTCTCAATCCAGTAGAAAGACTCTTATTCTGTCGTAAAACATGCCTTAGCTGTACAAGACCGCCCACGATGGAATAGATTTCTGACAATGACTCGTTGAAAGTGATATCTCCTTGTCTCGCCTTGTCTGAGAGCTTTGAACTTTCTTATCTGAGCGCGCCTGACG
Source organism: Actinernus sp. WN-2022 (assembly GCA_030867875.1). Taxonomy (NCBI): domain Eukaryota; kingdom Metazoa; phylum Cnidaria; class Anthozoa; order Actiniaria; family Actinernidae; genus Actinernus; species Actinernus sp. WN-2022. The sequence continues at coordinate 36,131,019 of JAOWCC010000577.1, forward strand.
AGATCTAACCTTTGATTATAATTCGATACCCGTTGATATCCAAACGTGTTTGGATATTGTATTTCGCTTACGTTTCTAAATGTACATTGGATCTGTCCAAACAGCGCTGATCGAATGTATTACGGCTCCTGGTTGTTCATGTATTTTTATGGTCAACAAGAGCGCCAGTTGAAATATCCTGAGCCTGTTGGAAGGCTTTCGCCCTCGCGGGTCGACCATTTTGATTTACTGTATTCACTTATGTAAATACATTTAACCTGGCGATTGTTGCGTGACCAGCACAGTGCAATCTGATTGGTTTGAATTTGACCTTTAACGCATGCGCAGAAGCCGTCTGACACCAATTTAAAAAAAAAAAAAAAAAAACTTGCATTTTAAGACTCGGCGCTGCCACAGGCAGCCCGAGTAATAAAAAAGTCCTTTGTTTTGCACTCGCAGAACCCCCCCTCCCCCCCCCCCCCCCCAATTAGTTTCGCCCATCCGTATTTACTTTGCCAATACATTGTGCAGAGTTATAAAACAACATTCATATATATGTATGTATTCGTTACATTTGTACCAGGTCAGAGAAAGGTACTACTAATTTATAATTTAAATTCCCTTTATTAATTGAGCTACTTGCGGTGCCAAGTTCGCGTAAATCATAAAGTCGTGAAACGCGAACACGAAAGAGTAATGCGCTTTTGATCGTTGTGCCTTGCATAAGGAAATTTGTTTATTTTACATTAGCACTTAGGGGTATTTATTACCTTTCTCTGTATATACCGACATATAAATAATCGCTTCGCACTACCAACAAAATTATAAAAACATAGCCTAATGTTTTTGTATCGGGAAAAGTAGTTAAAGTTTACAAGGTCTTATAATTTTTAATTAGGGAACTTCAAATTCTCAACTTTTCGATTGATGACATGTCCGGAAACTACGCAAAAATGTCTGAACAAGTACTGAATTGCACTGTTCATGAAACAAGAGTTGTCGAGATTTTTCAAACCCTTATTCGGCTCCAGCGGTTAGAAAAATCCAGGTTTAATAGTATTAAAGAATACTGAGAATCCCACGATCCGCGCAAAAGCCGCTGCCGAATTCGTAATCTTCCGCGAAAATGAAACATGAACTACGAAGTTGCCGCCAGCCACCCACTGTGTATTTAACAAATAAAGAAGCCTTAGCCATGTTTTATACTATCATAAAACACGATGGGCATTTGAGAACATGAGAGAAATGTTAAAGCACAAGCCGAAGGCGCGTGCTTTCAACATTTCTAGAGTGTTCTCAAATGACCAGAGTGTTTTATGATAGTATAAAACATGGATTTAAGGCTTCTTTATCTCTTTTATAATATAGATCTACGCGCGCGATGAAAGGAAACCGCCAGTTGAAAACTATATAACACGGCTAACCATGTTATATACTCTGATAAAACATGGCTTCTTAGCCAATCAGAGCGCGCGTACTATCGTATCTATATTATAATATTTGTTACTGACCCACTCCTCCCTTTATTATGGCAACATCACGTGGTCTCTTGAATTACGTCAACGCAGTTGTCAAAATTTTACTAGCACCACCCCGAGAACAATTTCCTTTCCCCAAGTCCGCCATCTTTGTCCGCCATCTTGGATTGGGCGCGCAAGGCCTCATGGTAAAGTTGCTCATTGATCTGAACTGGGGCCCTGTGGTATTTAAATTGTTTAGTTGGGTCAGCCGAGCGAGACCAGTTTAATATACCAGATAAGTTTATATATGTATTGCGATGTTTCGTGTTGATAAACATTACAATTGTTATGCTAATGTGCCAACCATGATTTGTAAAGCCCGCTTTGTGCTGGGAACCAATGGATCTCTGGTTGGCACATTAATAACAATAGATGACGACACACGAAACATCGCAATACGTGATTTCACACGTTAACCGCTCTGGTTACTACAAGTTTCTTTTCTAAAGTAGCCTTCGCATAACCTTGTCTTGCGGTCAATCTCTAACCGCCATGTGCTCCCCACACTCTGTCTGGGACGTTTGCTTCAGCTGCATCGGTAGCTCCCGATATACGTAAGCCAATGTTATCAATGTTTGTGAACTGTTTTAAAATATTCCGTACTTGGGTTCTTACAGTAGAATAACTGAGTGATTTGGGATTAGCTCTTAATTTATAACCGTATTTTGTTTTGGTGACACCCCTGAAAACATACTAAGACGAACTTCTTTTGACATTTGCGCTGTCTAGATACCTTTCCATTAAGTTTACTGGGCAGGTAATGCGAGAAGATCTGGCTACGTAAACTTCCGTGGCATTTCTGTATGACACATTTTTCCTCTGATCAACTAGTAATAAAATCATGTGATCTTGACAAAAAGTAAAGTCAGATGCTCTCAAATTAATTACTTCGTCGAATCTGAGAAAAGCTGCATACACGACTAAGATCATTGCTGTAACGCGTAAATCAGGTAGTATAGCTTGGTTGCCAGCGTGTTTCTTAACCAACTCTAAGAACACGTTTTTAGAATCCTCGATCGGTTCGCGCTTATGAACAGGTTTTGCTGTCATTCTTTTTGCAGCTTCTCTCGCTAAATTTGACAATAATATGATCGGTAGGACTTGTAATGCCTGCCATACTATGTGCCCAGTTGATGCTATAAAATGCATGATCTAGAGAACTAAAAGCGTTACTGCCTGATAAATGTTGTAGATAACATGCTACAGCGAGGGGTTGCGCCGGGAAAACATCCACTCCATTCTTGGACACAGCCCATTCCTTCCACCTTTTGAATCCCAATCTGTATTTGCCGACTCTAGTTGGCCTCAAAGATTTCACAATAAGACACTGCAGATCAGCTATTTGATCGACCTGTATGCCTGTGTCAGAGTAGGTTGTACAATCATCCCGCCATATTCCACTCTGGAACACTTCTACATAAAAACAAAATAAGAAAATCGACTCAATAAATTCACTATTGAAATTTATGAGAAAAAGGTCTATCCTGTGAACTGTGCTGCGAGCGACACTAAGATGCTTGCATCAGCCTCACACTAACTTTTATACCTGCCAGGTGCGCACATTCCATTGAGGAATTCAACGCACCTGCGCCCGCTTGTATGCGTAATCGTGAAGAACTGATTTCTTCGCTAATAAACCCGTTCAACCGCGAAGAAACGCCAATAATGTAGGTATTGAGGCATCATCACGAGACTCAAGCAATTAAAGCTGATTAGAATTTCTAGATGAGAATTTGGTTTCCATAAGAGAGTGTAGATGGGCTTAAATCACAACTGACAAACGCCTTAAAATGTAACAGAGAACTAACAAATAGCCGAAATTTTAACTGACAACCGAGAAATGTGAATTTTCTGAAAAACAAATACTGCTCTGACTGAATCAGTAAAAATTATCCTTAAAATGTAATTTTTGGCGGTTAATTGACGACTGACAAATAGCCTAAATTTTAACTGTCATCTGATATTTGCCCGTAGAGGCGTAGATCCCCATCTAGACCCTCCCCTAAGTCTTCATTCCACGAAACTTTCCCTGTTAGCAGAACCTCCTTTTCATCCCTTTCTTTTGTAAATGCTTTGCCAGTTCGAGAAGCCATTCTCGTCGATGAAATAGTCACGAAGCGGCGACAGCGCCCTAAGTCACATACGCCCCTCATTCATCCTCGCCAACCCGTTGGTAGTATTTCATATCCTCTCTGGTATTTAAAAGCCGTTAGCCCAATATTTACTAAATTCGAGGCTAGTGGGTTACGTTTTCCCCACCCACTGTCAGCGACGGTTGACTACGTCATGCAGCCCCCAACTCTTTGCCTTATTCAATAAATGTTCCCTTCCATAACTGAATCCACTTAGGGCGTGATTACATGAGGCGGGCTGGCCCGGACCTCGAGTTGGGGTATTGGGGTATTGGCGTGAACGTCTTTGGCGGGAAGGCGTTTAAAATGGCTGCCACAAGGACAATGCGTGGAATAGTTGTAATTCTACTCCAAGCCGGGCTAGGCTGCTGATCGCGATAACATGAGGTTGCTGGGTTGGCCCGGGCTCTCTCCAGCTTGCATTCAAGTCTCATCGGTAAACACAAATACATCACAACAGTTGTATATAGCCTCCTCCGCAGGCACCTCCTATATAATCGGGGGGAAAATCGAGACCGGGTTTCCTGTGGCAAAACGAGAGAAGAGAGGCGACTTAAATGAGAGGGTTATCAATTTACAATTTACATTTTTTTTACAATGTTTTTCTCTCGCGGTCCTACACTTAAGAGGTGCCTGCGGAGGAGGCTAAGTTGTATAAGGAATTACCCTGACTGTTGGCGAAGGACTCAAAGCCAAAAGCGGGGCACAGCTGTTCGCCGACACAACGCTCAAAAGCATCCAAAGAGAAGCTTTCCCTACGCTCGCTTTGATGAAAATTTTAATTTATGGACATAAGATAAGAGGATCAGTGATTGACCAATCACATTTTTCACCCGGATATTCGAGTCAAAAATTAGGTCATCAGAATGGAATTTTCGCGCTCATCCCGGAGACGTTTCTGATCTTTGGGGGAATCCCCCGGGGGGATTCCGTTTCGGAGCGGCTGCTTTAGGCTAAGTGACCAAAGACGGCCGTCAATTTCATGCAAGATCGCTTTTCGCTTGTGTTTCCTTGGCTCTGTAAGAGTGTTCTCGCCATAACAGTTGAACATTGATCACAAACGCTGAGCTTAAGCGAAACCACCTATAAAAAGCATATGCTCTATAATTTATCGGAATGATTACGGGAACCGGCCGTAAAATATGACGAAGAACCGAAGGTTCTAAACAAACTTGAAAAAATAACAAAGTAACCCTTAATACAAATAAGCAAGCAAAGCAATAACCATATAGCCTGACTTAAGGTTACCGTACAGGTTCGTGTAATGGTTTTGTATTTTAATTTTTTTTTATCCTGACGTTTTACTAAGTGAATATTCTACATTATCCTATAAATATTATATTTCAGCCAATCAGAGCTCCGCTTTACTATGAAATACAGGGCGGTATTTCATGGTTTTTCTATGAAATACAGAGCGGTATTTCATGGCTAGGCCAAGGCCAATCAAAATGCAGGAAATTTCGCGCCATTTCTTTATCAGCCAATAAGAATTCACCATTTTGAATACATAATTAGTCTGCAGACGTGCGCGGCCGCCACTCGAAACTTTGTGTTTTTCGGCAAGAAAATTTGCAGTCTATCGTCCGGTAAGTTACTTTGTTTTCGTGCTAAATCTTTTTGTAAATTTGTTATTTATAGGATAATATGGTTATTTCATGGTTTTCTATGGAATACTGGCGAAAATTTAACTCGAAATTCATATTATTTTGGTATACAACTCGCCTAAAGGCTCATTGTATACTAAGTAATACAAATTTCTCGTGAAATATTCGCCCGTATTCCATAGAAAACCATGAAATAACCAGTAAATATGAAACTAAAACTAATCCAATACATTAAAAACTTCGCGAGTTATTGAAAGAAACGTGTTTTCTCGGAAAAGCAAATAAATAGCCAGCGGTGATAATCCTATTATGTGAAAAGCGCCCCTCGAACGTTTTCGCGGGAACCACATCCGGGAACTTGCTTCGAACTATTTGCATATTGTTTTACAGGATTCCGCCATGGGTCTTTTTGTCTTTCTTCTCTTTTCGTTGGCGGTACTTGGTTCAGCTTGTGTTTTCGTTCTGCGTTTCGACATCATAAGTTCGGTATTCTGTCCGAACACTACAGAGCGCGTGGCCAGGGTTGTGTATCGATATGTGACCCTATTACGGTTTCCCGCGAATCTCCGAACCCACCACGGGGTTCTCGCATCTCATTGGATGGCGGTATCGCAGTATTGACAGATTAACTAATGAGGTGTTAGCTGTTTATAAAACTAAAACGCGAATATCTCGGCTTAGAAGTTCTTGCGTATTCTCTATCTTTGAACGAATTATGGAGCTCGGGCTTTCAACATAATTCATTGAAATTTGGCAGAGAGCTTCATCACATATTGAAGAAAAAAACGGTGTGCGGCTTTTTTGAAATTCGAAAAGATTCTTTAGTTATGCTGTCCGGTGTCAAATGACAAGGGCATTTTTTGAAGCTCCAACTTTGATTTAAATTTGCATTTGAACAAAGCAAAATGTCAAAAAACCCGCACACCATTTTGAAGGCTGCTATGTGCTGATTGACATTATGCAGTTAAATCGGCCATACGCGCCAACGCGTGGCCTGGTAATGCGTCTTTATAAACACTACCTGTTTTGCGTTTCTAGGTTCACCGTTCTGACCGATTTTAAAATTTTCATAAAAACATTACGCAGGCTCATTCTATGGTTTATAAGCTTTAAAATGGTATATAGGTTTATGTAGATTTCCCTAAAACCACGCGCGCAAGAGATTTTTAACGAGAGACACCCGCGAACCTGCACGGTAACCTTAAATCGGTCAATTTGCTCACCGTAGCCAAAAATTCGAAGACAAAGAACTTAGTTTAGTTTTATTGGATTCGTTACATCATTACACAACAATTTACACTATAGCACAAATAACAGAATCGAAAAAAGCTCTATAAATGATAAAGGAAAATTGGTGACAAGGGAAGGAAACAGCGCCAATTGATATCCAACCCTTACGCGTAAAAAACTAATAAGATTAAGACCGAATTATGCACATTAAAATAATGGAAACGGGAAGTGGTGAGGCATTACAATTTTGCAAATTATGCAATTATGAAGTAATTTTGTAGTTCAGATTTACGGAAGTGTTATGCGGATCTTACGGGGCTGAGGTAGGTCAGTGTTGCGCTGGTTTATAGCTCTTGGAAAGTACGAGAACCTGAAGTACTCAGTTTTGCCTGTGGTAAGTAGTTACACTCAGATTACTAGGATAAGAATTACGAGTTACATAATGAGAAGTTACCGGAGTCATTAAAGTATTTGCATACGGGCCAGTTTGAAACTTGAACGGCAGAACGACAGGAGGTTCGGTGTCATTAGTCAAAGTGCGAAACATCACGTGGTGGATAGTTCAGGATGAATTTGGTAGCACGTCGACGTTGGACGTTTTCTATGAGTGACCGATGTTTAGCAGTGGAGGGAGACCATAAGCAGCAACCATATTCGAGTCGTGGTCTAACTAAGGAACAATATAGGATTTTACGTGTGTTTGTATCTGTGATGTCCTTGCAAACTCGCTTTTATTTACCAAACCAAGTGTCTTGTTAGCTCTACCCACCATTTCTTCAATGTGTCTCGCCCACTGCAGGTCATTGGATACTGTTATGCCTATGTCCGTAGAATACTGAGTGCACTGACCACCTAGGATAGGTCCAGGGGTTGCTACATGTCTTCTTCTTAGAGATGTGGAGAGTTTTACATTTGGACACATTAAAAGTACATCATATTCCAGTCTAGACTCCACCTGTTTAAGCAATCGAGATCGTGTTGAAGAAGGCTTGACGAACCTGCAGAATCAAGAGGTCTGTATATTTTAGAATCATCAGCGGCAAACAAGGCCAACGTAGAGCTGTTTCAGACATAGTCCGGAAAATCATTTACGTAGACGAGAAACAATAATGGGCCAAGGATAGATCTGTGGGACGCCCGAAGAGACAGGAAACTATAACCAAATCCTTCTGAAAACTTGAACCACCGTGCCTAAAGGCGGGGTTCATTATTTTGATAAAGTGTCCGAAGACTACTGCAATGCTGATCAAATACAACGCTTGTCGAGGTTTATACGATATTTCGGCTGGCCAGTACCAGCCTTCTTCAGGTTTATTTTACAGTGGAGGTCACAAATGGATACAAGGCTTATATAAATTGCTAATTACGTAACTATGAGCGGAAATTACAAAATCGATGACATATGTTTTATACAATAGTAACACATAAAAGGAAATTACGAAATAGGTTTGAAAAGATAGTACAGATAGAGTAACAGCCGACAATAAAGGTCAAACGGTGAAATTACATTTCATCACGTCTATTCATTCCGAGTGGTTCGAGGGTTTTAGCTTTATAGATGAGATATGATTCACGTGCTTTTCTCACGGAATCGCGTTTAGAATAGATGACTTCTAAAGGAATAAGGAGCATGTCAGTACTAGAATGGTTAGGGCTGAGAAAATGTTCAGAAACGGCTGTGAGACCGGGATTAGAAGAACTATTTGAACTAAAGTTTCATTTTAAAAAGTATATATACAAACGTTAAGGTAAAAGAAAGTCAGTTAAGCATATATACCTATGAATAATTACACGATGGCCCAAACTAGGGATGAATTTCGAAAAATCGGGAGTCACAACAACAACAACGATCTTTCTGATTTTCGTAGCCTACGAAAATGATTTGCGCGCGCAAAGCACCATGGGCTCGGACACAGGGTCTTTAACTCTTTCGGGTCCGATCGTGTGTGAGCTCAATTGGTGAAATCCTGAGTGCTAACTCAACCCTCCCCCCTCAGTTCAAGTTTGGCTAGCCGGGGCAGTTAAATACTGCTGACTTTTTAAGCCGAGGGCTCAAACTTTTCCCACAATGCCATTTGGGAGAATTTTGTTCACTCGTTGACGGTAGGTATATATGGCTGCTTCGGTAGGGTTTCCAATGAAATGTGCTCTAATTTTGGAGAAATATGCCACTGTCAGAGAGCTTGAGGACATCATTAAGTATGAGGACGGCTGAAAAGTAGTTGGTTTGCTTCTAGTAGGCTTTGTGAGGGGATTTCACAGGGTTTTTCCGTTGTGTTTGTGCTTTCAGACACAGGAAAAAATTCTTCACTGAAATCCTTGGAATCCTGCAGTTGGCAGTCTTTTACCCCTGCTCAACCTATTAGGATGTGCTTTTGTCACTTTAAAGCAACGGCTTGAATGCAAATCACCGCTCTTGGTTGTAGGGGCTCCCTACAGAAGTCCCAGAGGGGGGGACCCCTTGTGGAATTGTTGTACATTACACAGCATGCAATTGGAGGTGGGTACAGGAGAACGTGGTGGAGAGAAATGCAGTGTAAACATCGGCGTGGTTCACAGTCGCTTGGTGTGTTTTGTGCAAAAAAAAACTGCTGGTTGGAAATATTAAACAAGGTACTGTAACGACTGAGTGCTGATTTTGTGTTTGCTCTTGATTTCAAGTGCGAAGGGGAAGGATGTTTTGAGCCGATTTTCAGCTCCTTAGAATTCGTGAAAATCGAAGAAACAAAAACGAACGCCAAAACAAATGAGCTTTTCTCCATAGTGAAAGAGTCAAGCGATCCCTGTTTTAGCTCTGACTTTGAAGCCATTCATCCCTTCACATAATATCGCAACATCGTCTTTCCGGCATGTCTAGATGTGATGCAATATTTTTTTCTCATATAGGTCTCAGGGGACCTATATTTACAGGCTTGGACCCGAAAGAGTTAATACAGTCAAAATTTGACTACGGTTCAGTTCAGTTCAGTTTTATTTTGCACATGTTCAAAAAGAAAAATATTACAGTTTATGAGTATTAGAAAGGTAATATAAGAAGTAAATATAAGTGAGAGAAAATATGATAAATCAATCGTGCGCAGTGGTCAAAGTAGCATTAGGGCTTTCGAGTTGACCACGAGTTGACCACTACTGTAGCACAGACTGGGAAGGGATTGGAAAGGACAACACAGGAAAGCTGCAAATTAAAAACTACAAAACCTTGCGGCCAGGACTATAACAAACTCCCCGTTTGATGCAAGTTCAGTCCCTTTGCTTGAACAATTAGAATGGGACAAGCTATCTGTACGAAGGCATAAGCAAATGGCAATTGAAATGTTTAAAGTTTACAACAACCTAGCCTGCTTATCTTTTCAAAAATACTGACAAATTATAATTTACGGGGCGGTTCCTCTAAACTTCAATTCAGCCCCGCCGTCCAAAAACAAATTAGTGACAAAGGAGCTTATATTTGGAACTCACTGCCTAAACAATATTAATTTACAAGACAGCAAATCATTGGATTCGTTTAAGAATGGCCTGAACAAATTAACTCCCTGTTTCTTTGACGCACTGTAGATATCTCGAGACTAAATATTTTTATTCATTCACTAGGTAAGTTATATTTTATGCACGGTTTTTATGTAAACCAGACTCTGACTGAAAAACTATCGTGACTAAATACTTACATATCACATACTTACATTACTTACATATCAGAAGTTCTAAGAAGCTTGTGCTACGCAACTTTGAGCGATCCAGCTAGCGACTACGGCGACTAAACGGTCCAGGTAAAATTTATATTTTTTAGAGCAGCCGTTGTATTGTTCCAAATGCCTAACGCCATGCAGGTCAGTATAAATAATATAAAGCAATATCAGTTCATAAAATTACTCTGAAATGAGTTAGCAAATTTCGAACTTATCAGTTAGATCCAGAGATAATTAATAGTCAAAATTACATTAGAGAAATCGAATGAAGAATTTCACACGACTGTACACAAACATTCGCTGAAAGTTATAATATTTAGAATAACAAATCTTATTTGAAACGTACTGTGAATCGGTGATTTCCTTTTCTACCAGAGAAGCAATCACCGCGGCAGTTGCGCCTTTGAATAAATTAAACTGCAATGTCAGCAGGTTTACCAATCTTTTTTAGACCTAAACGTTTATTCTCGAATGTGCGCGAAGTGTTTATTTAGCCTTTCATTTCACCAGAAAAATACTCGCCTCTTTGCATCTAATTAACTATGAAAATTTGACGCATGCGCGTCTCATGACAGTGGACCTTTAACAATTTTCCGCGAAAGACTGGAATGATGAACATCTCGGATACATGTATATCGAAAGCTGAGGTAAATTATCTGACGAAATAAAAAATTACGGCGACGTTCGCAATCCATCCTTGCTGTCGAACAAACAGAAGCACCGGCCGATTTCTCCGGCGTTGTTTCACGGAATAATTATAATTTATTCAAAATGAATTTCACCTGAGCATACATAACAATGTCTGTTAGTCGTCGATGCTTTTTTCTTCAGAAACAGAACAGTTTCTTGTCATGTCGCGGTTTTGTCGACTTTTGCACAACACTGTACAACAAAGTGCAACCCATGGAAAGCTCAACGATGCGAAAACCCGTTTGGAAAACCCACCATGGCCACGGTTTGGGGTGTACCGCCTTCGAATACAACCCGTATACTACGACGAGAGAGTAAATCTGCAATCCACAGCACGCCAGCCCAAGGAAACTTGTCATAAGGGTGATCTTAGCAACCCTCGTCGTGTTGCTCCTGTTGCTGGTGGTCGAGCCGGTCACTTTGTTCTGCGTTTTCTTTGTGAGGTTTCTGGATATCAGAATGATCTTAGTTCCACTGTATAAAAAACTGACCGAGTTTAAGAAGCCCCAGATGATGAAGAACGACTGACATACGATTAGAAGCTCGGTCTGGTCAGCTTTGAAGGCGACGGTGGTTTCTGAGACAAGAACCACACCAAAGTGAAAAGCGATGATGCAGGATACGAACCAAGCGCTCTGGATCTTCCGAGGGGCGACTTGGATTTTGGTGACCTCCAAGAAGGCGATGTGAAGTAAACAGAATGCTGATGTCAAGCATGGGAAGGCGATGCCAAACAGAGGTCTAAGAACCCACATAGGGATTTGAACTTTGTTTTCTGTGGATTCGTACGGATCGAGAAACAGGAAGAGCGCTCTACTCAACCCGAGTACCACAAGTAAGGAGTTGACGGTGTAGAATAGCCTCTTGCGAGCAAATGATTTGATATTTCTCTCTCGGAGCATGGCGGTGACTGTAAGTAAAGATAACAGAGCGAAACACGCTCCAAGACCAATCCAGTGAAGCTCCCAAGCCATTCCCCATGCAAGCTTTGCCACTGGCCAGTCAGGACCTGGCTCAGGCATCGGTTCCGTCGGAGAAGGCGCTTCATTTTCGGCAGACTTCTTTGGTAAAGTTGTTGGCATGACGCTCGCTCAAGTGTTTCGACTGTAAGTGGAACGGTTGTGTCAACTTATATTACAGTTGCTTTTAATATTAGATTCACATCAATTCAGTTCAATCTCATTAATGTCATTATTGCAACATCTATCTTTTCACAACGTTTTAAAAAACGAAAAAACAAAGGCACAAACAATACCACAAATAATTCCACTTTTGTTTTTTGTTGTTCGCACAGCTGGGTAAAGTTCTATGTTCAGTGCGTTCAAGCATTAATATCGGCGAATATGTCTTCACTGTTATAATTAGTTGCTATCTCGTAAAACGCAAACTGAACACGCAGCTGGTAAAATGTTTATCTTATAATTATGTTCTGTCAATGTTTCATTTATATTTTCTTCAATTCGGCAACGAAGTCAAGCCCCTATAGTTGTGGTGTTTTAACATGTAAACGCATAAATAACTGAGCAACCCTTTTATAGAATTCAAAATTTCGAAATCGAGTATCTAAATAAAATGTTATTTATGTTCATTCGGAACCGAATCTTATCAGTTATGCTGACGACAGCTTGCATGCACCTTGCAAAAACAGGAAAAACAAGAAAAACAGGAATTGCATGGACCCGTGCTGCTGCCGTGAGAAGCGAGTTCATAAAAACAGTTAAACTATAATATAAATTCCGGACTTAGCTATATAATTATTCGGTAATAATACCTCTCCTTGCTATTTGTTAAATGTTACTTAGGCGGCAAATACAAATTAAGCGCATTTACCTCCTATATACACGGCAACATTTAAAGGTTCTCTCTCTTTTTGGATGTACAGTGTATATGGCTTCATCTGAGCAGCCTTAATCTTTTTTTTAAGGGCTGACCACTATCATGGTGATCCTGTAGGGTCCAGGGGCGGAACCAGGAAATGCAGAAAGAGGAGGCCGTAAAAGTGCGGCGAAATCCGAACCTCGCGCCGAATAGGCGCGATTACTCTAGGGGGTGCGGGGACAAAAGGGCCCTCCCGTAAATCCGCCCCTTGTGTCCAAACCATTTGCTTTCTAACTTGCTTCCCTTTCTGCTTAGATTCTTCAAATTCTTTTATTAGTACCTTTACGCAGTTTACGAAGCCCATCAACGTAGCTATCAACGTCTTTGTATAACGAAGGCCAGTAATATCGACTTCTCACTTGCGCTGCCGTCTTGTCACGTCCAAAATGACCGCTCATGTCTTCATGGCAGTGCTTTAAGATCTTCTCCACAGATTCGGTGTCTAATATCACTTGTCGGACTTTTCGTTCCTGCCGCTGCCTTTATAAAATAACAATTCATGGATGATGGCTTTTTTATCTTTAGAGAGATCGTCGTTGTATGTTCCCGACAGGAGAAATTCGAAAACTTCATTCAAATCTGTGCAAGCCATGATGAAATATAAATTCCAATAACAGCTATACACTGCACAAATAAATGTCTATGATAGGTCAGATCCTCTCCTTTGTATGTGAAAAGCTATTCAAATCAAAGACAATTACAATTAAGACTTTTGAAATCGGATTTTTGGTGTGTGAACCTATGAGCGGCCGGTTTTGTGAGTGAGCTGCGATGGATGAGAGAGCTAGTCTCAACTGCCCCGCGCCGCCTAAACCTTTAGGTTAATAACAGATGCATGCTTTGATAAGTCAGGATATGATTTTATTTCACAACCTAGCCTTTCAAATGCTGGTGGAGTTTGCTGCTCTAAACTCCATCCCACTAACAGCGCATATGTCGTATAGCCATCGCTTCATTTCTCCCAGATGAACGGGACCCCAAACTGGCTGCCCAGCTAGAGCATGAGATACACCGATACCGATCGCAACTCTTTGTCGAGTCAACCAAAGCAACGTATAAAACGCGCCGCGCGATACATACCTCCGATTATGTCACTATACATGAGTAGTATATCTAGTTGTTTTGCAGTGGTTGAGTAAATAATCCGAGGACAATGTTTATTAAAATGGAAGTGGTAGATGCTTTCCGACGTAACAAGGTGTCATGGGCGTAGCTGCCTTTAAGCCAGTAAGCCCGGGCTTACAAACTTTACGCCTGTTCATTAGTCTGTTCTTGATTCTCTTACTCTCACTAAACTCGCGAAGTTTGGAACGGGCTTACAAACCAAAAATGGGCAATCCCTTTATGTAGGACAACACGAATTTTTACCAAAAATACAATAGAATACAACACAACACAATACAATACAATAGAATACAATTTGGTAGCAATTCGTGTCGTCCTACATGAAGGGACGGCCCAAAAAGGGCTAGCTATGCCCCTGCGTGTAGTTGGAAAGTGTTTTCGTTTCGGCTCGTAGCTATTTTGTCACTTTAAGTGATAACTCATTAGTCTTCCTTTGTATTTCTAGCATTGAATATACATACCTTATGTATATAAGGGCAGAATCTCTTATTGTCTGTCTCTCGCTTGTTGGACAGCACATAGTAATCCAAACTTAAGCTTTTTGTTTTGGCTTTAGCCCTCGGAGCCTTGTACGATTGCATTCGATCGAGGAGTACGTTTCCACAAGTTTTTTCCACGTAGCAAGACGTGGTGTTATGATAGTTTTTCGTACCGGGCAACGTACACAATTTTCTTTAGACGTTGTTGTATTACATTTGAGATTTTAGCATGAGAACTTCTTATTCTCAGGTGATTATGTCATTGGTTGTTCAACCATCTTTTAGGATGGATTATAGGTTTTTGGAATGTTTACTGCATTCCTTAATGTCATGTTAAATATTGTTTATGATTTTGTAATATTAGTTTTAAGTATAATTTAATGATTGTATTTAACGAAGTTAATTAAAGAAACCGTTTGCTGCTGTCCACCAGGCATCCGGCACTGTCTCACTCCACGGAGTCTTTGAGTGTTTTATATATATTATGTGTTTTACGTTTTTTGTGTCGGCATTTGCGGAGTATAGAAATGAATACATATTTCCCCGCAAAGAACAAAGTAAACTGAGGCGCGCGTGATGTAAAAAATACGTGATTTAACTTTGTCAATAGCAATAGGACATTTTCATTATGGCGTCATTTTACTACAACTACCAGAATCCTTTTCAAATTCTTTTTCTCATTCAAATTTATCAAATCATTTGAGAATTCCAAGACAATGATCCAAATTAAAGTTACAAAAGAATCCGCGCAATGAGTTCTGGTAGTTGTAATATGTAACGCCATCATGATAACGTCCTTTCACATACATTTTTAAAAATTGAATTTCATCTGTTTTCATTGGAAATGATCTTCTAGGCTTCTTCAAGTTGCTCCTTAAGTTTATTTACAGCTGAAATATTCTTAAAGCTGGAAGCCAACCTTCCCTAATATTAATTTAGTACTCTTCGCATACGAAGAAGGGAAGGAGAATATGGAAAAATCGGCGTGTCCCTTGTTTTCTCGTTCTCTGTCCTATCCACTACAGCACAAGCCACCGCGTTGGTTGAAAGAAACAAAAAACCTAATGATTTATGCCACTTCTAATGGGGGAGGGTTCCATTATTAACAGGAAATGCATAGGATTTTCCACCCCTCCCCCCTCAGTTTTGCAAGGTTCGCATTTCTTACCCCGAATTTACAAACAATATGTTGTTTTCGACGTGTTTAGTACCAAAACTATAATTTTGACACTGCAACTTTATATAATCCAGTTCTGGACTGGGAAATAGAACATGAAACTCTCCCAGCATGCTTTGCGACCAAAACGAAAGGGCGATGGATTTTACGGGTAGAAAGGAACATCTTGGGACGTGGGGGTTTTCACTAAAATGTTACCCATAGAAAACTGCAGGGGGTCTTCTTAGTTTGGTTGACATCAACTTTCAGGGGGGAAATGTCAAGCAAAACAAAATTTGAAAACGGCTTAACCCCCCTGAACTTCACTTGCGCGAGTAATACACCCATTTTTATTTCTAGTTGGGTGAAATTACATCAGATAGGCTGGATTTGGTTTCTTTACCTATTTGCTATATATGTATTATTTCTATGATTATCGTTAGGAATTATTATTATTATTATTATTATTATTATTATAAAATGCAAAAAAGGCTGTGCGAATCATAACATTTTCTTCGTACCATGTACACTCCACGCCTTGATTCCAAAAGTTAAATCTGCTAAAATTAAATACAAATTAACTAAAATTAATGAAATATCGCCTGTTGTTATGTATGATTTACAAAAATGTTACTTACCAGATTAATTCGATGAGTCAGTTTTAAATAAACAAAATATACATAGTTACAACACAAGAAATTCAAACAATATACATAAATAACATAATAGGACTAAAACTATGGTATACTATCTACTAGAACAAAATGCAATAATATTCCTAGTGAAATAAAAAAATCGTTCACAAAAATAAAATTTAAAAGAAATATGAAATCATACCTTCAATTAGGCAATCTGTCATTCCCAGGACGTCCAGCTTTAGGGACGCGTATATTTTGCCCATTGTTAACTTATGGAATGTCATTCCGGATGAAATCAAATCATCCCCAACTCTAGCGACCTATAAGAGAAAACTCAGACACTTCTTTTTTCATAGGCTTAAGCATGCATACAACCACGACGACATTCGCAGCTTATATGTCCTAAGTGTCGTCGTGCCAATGCTTTTATTATCTGTTCTTGCTAGATCCTTCTTTTGCTTTATTATTATCTTTGCTTTACTATCTTATTATCTTAATCCAAGGGTGTAACTGGGGACGGGTGTGATCGGGTTTTATTATGGGCTGGGTCACTGGTGCCTAAACCTTGTAGGGGACTTCGTGTCCTTTAGTTTCTGCACCATGCATGTTATGCTAAATCCTTAAATAAATAAATAAATAAATAAATAAATTACAATGCTCTGAAGACATATATATAACATAAATATAATTGACACTATTTGTTACGATTACTGTATATGTAGTTAGTTAAATGTCTAAGGATATCACATCTATTTGATTATATCATTAATTACATACATATATTTATCATACATATATATTAATATATTAATACCAATGTATGTGAAACAGTATTTGCAACGGAAACACACATTAATTGATCGTGTAATTATTAACATTATTATTATAATTTCTATTGCGCCCTTTCGCATAAAATGATCAAAAACGCATTATATTACAATTACTACAAAAGGAATAATAATTTAAAAAATTATAATAATAAAAAAATATTTAAATTACAACAAGTTAATTAAATACATTAAAATATCTCAATTAAAGTTATTATAAAAAGACTATAAATTAAAAGCTAATTTAAAAATATACGTTTTAAGTGAAGATTTAAAAAGACTAAGCGACTGAAAATTGCGCAGATATTGTGGTAGAGCGTTCCATAGAGTCGGAGCCGCCACACTAAAAGATCTATCAATGAACGCAAAAGCCTCCCACTAGGGATCTTCAGTAGAACACCATTATTTGAGCGTAGTTGATAGCACGGCTGTTTCTTAATTGTAATAAGGTCTCTAATGTACTGTGGAGATTGGCCAGCTAATGCTTTAAAAGTAATTAAAATAATCTTAAACTGAATACGGAATCTAACGGGTAACCAGTGAAGTTCATAGAGAACAGGCGTAATATGATCATATCGAGAAGTAGAAGTGATAAGCCTGGCAGCAGCGTGCTGCACCCTTTGTAGTTTGGACAGTTCAGTGTTTGGTAAACCATATAGTAAACTATTACAATAGTCCAGCCTACTGGTAATAAAAGCATGAACTAATGTAGTAAGACTATCCTGACTGAGGTACTTGCTAAAAGTGGGTCTCAATGGGGTTAACCGTTAGCCGTAAATCGGCAAAAAAACTAGTCGTTAGGCGTAAAAATTACATAATTTTAACCGTTAGTCGTAAAACAAATTAACCGTAAACTGATATATTCTAACATGGCCTATGAGACCTATGACTGTTGTGTGTCTTGTTGCGTTTCTGTCTCCCGTGGCTGATGCGGCTACACATGGCAGTTGTCAATAGTGTCAACAGTCTCAATCTTTGTGATTTTGTGCGCGTCCTGTCGGTAACACACCGGTGCAGCTTCGTCCCCAGGCTACTACTCGGTCAGTTTCCCATCATGCAAAGTGGTTTTTCTAGCGCATTGTCAAAATGGCGGACTCTTAGAAGCTGTTAACCGTAACGGGGGAAAAACTAACCGTTAGTCGTAAAAAAGCCCAAATTTTAACCGTTAACCGTAAAAGCCACCACCCCATTGAGACCCTCCTAATACGTCTAATATTTTGAAGGTAAAAGAATGAGGCACTACAAGACTGTTATTCTATATACAGTGGAACCTCTCTGTGCGACCACCTCTCGTATGCGACCACCTCTCTTAAGCGACCATTTACCAAAAGCCCGTTTTGTCGCTCAGTCAAAACACTGCATTGAATACCTCTCGTAAGCGCCCAACTCTCGTAAGCGCCCAACTCTCTTAAACGACCGCGACCACCTTTTGGGTTTGGGAGTTGGATTTTCCTTTGTTATTTTACCTCCGGTAAGCGACCGTACAACTGAAATCGTTCACACAATCCTCGATTAAAAGGTTTTTCAAGCCATAAACTGTAAATATTTTTTTACACTATCAAGCCCCGTTTATCTGTTGAAGTTCATGTTCGCTGAAAATAATAAACTGTAGTGATAAAATATATCATATTACTAAAATTTGGGCTTCCTTTGCTGGTTACTCTCTTAAACGACCACCAACTGTAATTAAATTGTAAAAGTTAACGTTCATAATGAATACCGCACCTGATAATGACCAATATAAATGCGATATTAGAAATTTCTAGGAGAACTATTTAGAAAAGCACTTATGGGTTTACATATATAGCCCTCCCCCTTATAATGTGAAGATTAAATATTTCATTATACTTGTAAGATATTGCACCCATTGTATGTGGCTTTGCATGATAAGGAAAACATTATCTATCTATCTATAGTGTGACATTTTGCCTCACGCGGCATCAAAACCTGAGATAATGAATACAATACATAAATTAAACGCCGGAATGTATGAAAAAAACATGAATAAATCGACTAATAAAATAATAAATGTCAAAGAAAACGAAATTCGAGGAAATCGACATGCTCCGGCCCTACCTCCAATTAAATACAAACACACAAACTCAAGTGAAATTAAAACCAGACAGACCAAGAAAAATATCAAAATACAGGTCGAACTCGATATTGGGGTTGAATTAATCATCAGCACTTATTATTAAGATTATCATCAAACTTCGCAGTCGCACCCACCCAGTGGCCTTTTTGTGCAATATAATTAAGATTGCCTCGTATAGAAATCTGAACGAGAAATGCCAACGCTTCGAACCTATAAAGCGGATACTTAACGACGATAGTCAGGCTAGACATGAAAAACTGTAAATCGACCTGTTGGAAATTATAATGCGAGTCGAGGTTTACTAAAATAATGGTGACTCACGGCTACCACCTGTCTCTGTCATCGCAAAGATCAACACTTAGTCATGCTTAAAAATTATGTTTGCACACTTAATGCCGGTAATATGGACAAAATGTTTGCCCCACCCTTCCCCCAAATAAAAATAAAAATATTTTATCTACGGTTTGGGTGGAACATACTTAACTTCGTTTAGCTGTTCTTTTTTTTATTTGAAACAACTGCATATCGATTTAGATAAAAGCTATAGGGAGTTTTGCGCAGGCGAGTTTCTGGAACTGAAGCTTCCATCCTGAATTACGTCGCCGCGATATTCACTGCATGCTTCAGCTTTTAAATTTATCACCAATATTAGAGTGTAGAGGTTATATTGAAGCATCATGCGCAATCACTTCCGTTGTGTCAACCTCTCTTAACTCAAAGCCTTTTTTCCTTCTACAATGTGCGTCAGTGAATAATAGCACCATTGCACCACAGGTAGCCCACGTCGTTCTTACAACGAAATTCGAGGTGAATTATTTTGACAGTTCAATAGCTCGGCTAGAATATAACAATAATACTTAGTTCACTTGCTATGATAATAAGTGCATATTAAAGTCATATCGACTTGTAATGGATGAGTTACGGTTCCTAAGGCTTCTCTTTTTCAATGACAGGTGCATGTCACTCCAACCCCTCCCACTAGCTTCAGGCTAACAAGATGTAAAACCTCTGGTTCGACGCTACATTTTATCAATTGCTTTCAGGATTGCTTTTTGAGTATTTATTGGAAAGAATTGTAACTGATCAAAAGCGCCGCATGGCATTAAAAGAGTATATCTGCCGTTTAATATAGATTTCGACTTGATAACAAGCTATTCTTCACTATACTACTAACTGTAGGCATGCGCGCTCGGAGGCAGCGGCTCACCGTCTTTATTAGTATGATATTCAACTGTGTCTATGAGAATAGTCATAATACATAGACGTTAAGCTAAAGGTGGAAAAAACCACAGGGTGAAAAACCTCCTACGCCCACCGCATCTATTTCATGAGGAGGAAAACCCCGGCCCTGTGGTATTTAAATTGTTTAGTTGGGTCAGCCGGGCAAAGGTTTGTCAATCCTTGCGAATTTATTGTTATCGCGTTTAATATCTAGATTGAGGTAACGTAAATCAAACTGAATTTAATCAAGACACAGAATTAAAGACACAGAATTCAAAATGCACAAACATTAACACATGTAAATAGGTCCAAAATATGATATACTATATTCTATGTTAATCCAAATTTCATCCGGTATCATGCTGCCAATTCCTGTTTTTCTACTACCTCTCAAGAGCAAAGGGTCCATTACTCATAACTATAAGATTAATTCCGAGTGAAAGTTAAATAAATCTTAATCAATTTTGAAACGTCGAATTCTGAAAAAGGCTTTCTAATTTCTTTATGCGTGTACACGTAAGGTATTTAAAATACCTACTGTTGAACAGAACGAATTCTCAGGCACGCATGTAAACAAATAAATATATCCCTAGAGGATGCACACAAAAACATTTTCACGCCTGTCCGAGACTCTTCACTTTATATTGATACTAATACTATCATCTTGTTTCTTGACTCTCAAAATTCAATGAAATAAAACACTTTCCGTTTATATGTTGCAGATATGGCCGGGCTGCTTCCTCGTGCTGTACTTCAATGTAGCGACCACCGGATTCCCAAAAAAATGAATAAAAACAAAACCGAAAGCAGCACAACTCCACCAGAACACTTTAACGGCCATCCTTTATCTCGTGAATATATTTTATCGCGCCTGTGGCGATTTTCCACTGCCGAGAGAGAACATTCTCAACGTAACTCCGCACACCTGTCTATCGGACACCCTGTGTATGAAACGCGAGCGCGGCCGCGGCGGGAATTCCTTTTTGCACAGTGTAGACGAACTAATTTATAGTGAAAAAGGCAAAGGAAAGGCAAGTTACCGCAGAGATACAGTTTATTATAAGAATGTGAAAACTCGAGGCACACTTTATAGCACAGTGAAGGAGCTATAAAACAACTAAATGCAATGCTTATTCCCGCCACGCTTTCACGAAATGAAGTACGTTGTACAGGCCTAAATAGTCGCTGAATAACTCTAGCTCAATCCAAACATTTTTAAAAGGTTTTCCCATGGTTACAAAGCGCAGAAACATCGAGTGTCCGATGATAGGTATTGCCTGTCCGACAGTAGGTTAATCTGTACGATAGTACTGACGTTTGTCAACAACTGATATCTTAAGTCAATTTTCAGAGAGAATATTGAAATTCGAAAGGAATCAGGTTATGCAAACGTAGTCACAACTAGTAAAAATCACGAAGGAAGAAAAATATTGCCAATTGCCCTCTTCGTTATACGCCGACTGGAAGCGACCAAAATAAACTATCCGATAGGAGGTGTTAATACCTTATATAACAAAAGTAGAATGCTGTAAATAAATAAGGTTTAGTTGCCCAATTAAATTAAATAAAATAGAAAAGTGACTACATCAGAAGCTAAGCATTTTGCGAGTACCTTCATGTTTTGTGACTTATCATACATACATACATACATACATACACACACACATACATATATCTTTATTTATCCACGGAATCCCATTCATTTACAAATGCTCTTCCAGAGAGTCGTGTGTCCTAAAACTAAAGTCTACTTACAATATGTTAACTCTTAAAACATTCTTAAAAAATTTAAATGTAAATACCAATTATGTTAATACATGTAGCTATAAAGTAAAAAGTTGATGTTCAGAATGAGCTGTGTCACGCAACATAGTGTTCCAAAGAATGGCCCCCTTTATGAGAAACTCTTTTTCAGTACTTCGCTATTAGGCCTAGGAATGAAGCAGGTATTGTTTGATTGCCTTGGGTTATCAGTGTTGATGAATGTTTGATGTAGGGGTAAATAAATTACTAAGGTATTTTGGTACCTTTGAAAAGTCTTATGAACAAACCCCGGGGAACAAACGTTTTGTTTTAGCTTGCTGGGTCGCTGTTTCAGATCTTGCCAATTATTATTGCTTGAATGCACTGAAGAAATGAACATAGAGATTTTCCAGCTAATTAAACAACAAAAACAAAAAGTGGAATTAATTGTGCTATCAGGATTTGCATGTGTCCTTACTGATTTCTTTCGTGTATTTCACTTCAGCTACTGCTGTGAAAAGATTAATGATGCAAGCTCCTTACGACATTAAGGGCTGAAATGAATTAAGGTGAAACTAATATTAGAAACAACAGTGAGCTGGCATAACACCATTTAATACAGTCGAGATACTTGAGCGACCGTTATGCCAAACTCAACAACTTTACCCACGAAGTCTACCAGTTTATCCAAAAATGGAGCGCCTTCTCCGACGGAACCGATGCCTGAGCCAGGTCCTGACTGGCCAGTGGCAAAGCTTGCATGGGGAATGGCTTGGGAGCTTCACTGGATTGGTCTTGGAGCGTGTTTCGCTCTGTTATCTTTACTTACAGTCACCGCCTTGTTCCGAGAGAGAAATATCAAATCATTTGCTCGCAAGAGGCTATTCTACGCCGTCAACTCCTTACTTGTGGTACTCGGGTTGAGTAGAGCGCTCTACCTGTTTCTCGATCCGTACGAATCCACAGAAAACAAAGTTCAAATCCCTGTGTGGGTTCTTAGACTTCTGTTTGGCATCGCTTTCCCATGCCTGACATCAGCCTTCTGTTTACTTCACATCGCTTTCTTGGAGGTCACCAAAATCCAAGTCGCCCCTCGGAAGATCCAGAGCGTTTGGTTCGTATCCTGCATCATCGCTTTTCACTTTGGCGTGGTTCTTGTCTCAGAAACCACCGTCGCCTTCAAAGCTGACCAGACCGAGCTTCTAATCGTATGTCAGTCGTTCTTCATCATCTGGGGCTTCTTAAACTCGGTCAGTTTTTTATACAGTGGAACTAAGATCATTCTGATATCCAGAAACCTCAAGAAGAAAACGCAGAACAAAGTGACCGGCTCGAGCACCAGCAACAGGAGCAACACGACGAGGGTTGCTAAGATCACCCTTATGACAAGTTTCCTTGGGCTAGCGTGCTGTGGATTGCAGATTTACTCTCTCGTCGGAGTATACGGGTTATATTTAAAGGTGGTAAACCCCAAACCGTGGCCATGGTGGATTTTCCAAACGGGTTTCCGCATCGTTGAGCTCGCCATGGGTTGCACTTTGTTGTACAGTGTTGTGCAAAAGTCGACAAAACCGCGGCACGGGAAGAAACTGTTCCGCGGCTGTTTCTCAAGACAAGACAAACAGACAAGTTCACCACCCGGCGAAGCAGTGAAGAGGGGGTGGACGACCCATTTTTGACCGATTTTTTTTTTCTAACCGGGTAGATTTCAGTTTGGTGAACTGGAACGCCCGTTGAGTAATCCATGGGGGTGTACAATTATATAATCATATAATACCCTGCATATCCGAAAGATTACTTAAAAATTATGCTAAAACTGTGCCAAATTCTCCATTACAGTGCATGTGTATGTAGAGTCGTTCTATGAATAACTTTTGGTCGAAAATGGTTAGGTTATTTTTATTTCGGGGTTAGGTTTTTAGAATTTGAGAAAGTGAATTACTAAATGATCCAAATAGACCCTTTACACGGTTTCTTGAACTTTTGATATATACGTATAACAGCAAAATCGTCGATACTGCTGAAAAGAGCATCTCGAAGTTAGTCAAAATCCCAAATTTGAGAGTTATATCTTGAATAGGAGCAAAGTTATAGGCCCGCAAACTCGGAAAATTTCGGAACATTTTACAGACGTTTGTATGGAAATTATGATTGGGGGGCAAGTTTGTAAAATGTCCCGAAATTTGCCGAGTTTGCGGGCCTATAACTTTGCTCCTATTCAAGATATAACTCTCAAATTTGGGATTTTGACTAACTTCGAGATGCTCTTTTCAGCAGTATCGACGATTTTGCTTTTATACGTATATATCAAAAGTTCAAAAAACCGTGGAAGGGTCTATTGCGGAGGGTCTAAAACAGAGTTTGTTATCATCGGGACAAGACAGCAGCTGGCAAAAGTGAACGTTGACTCACTGCGCGTCGGAGATGTAACCACAGCACCCTCTAGTGAGGCAAAAACCCTTGGTTGCTGGTTCGATGCGCAGCTGAAAATGGACACCCACATTAACAAGACTTGTAAATCAGCTTTCTTTCACTTATTTAACATTAGGAGAATTAGAAAATTTCTTAGTTTTGACACTGTCCGAATCTTAATTAACGCCTTTGTTACTAGTCGACTAGACTATTGTAATAGTCTTCTCTATGGCCTGCCAGCCAATCAGCTGCACAAACTTCAGCGTGTGCAGAATGCTGCGGCTAGACTCATTTGTAATATCAGTAGGTTCGATTACATTACTCCCATTTTATATAAACTACACTGGCTACCCGTTAAACATAGAATTGATTTTAAAATCTTACTTATTACCTACAAAGCTATAAATGGACTCGCTCCGGCATATATAACTGAACTTATCAAATGTAAGACTACTTCAAGATATAACTTTAGATCGTCTAAAGAACTTCTGCTAGAGCGACCAAGAATGAGAACATTGATCACATTGGGTGACCGCTCTTTTGCGGTAGCGGCACCCACACTGTGGAATGTCCTACCCGCTAAAATTCGTAGTGCTTCTAGTGTTACGACTTTTAAGAAGTTGCTAAAAACCTATCTTTTTGGCAAAGCATTTCAACAATAGTATCGTATTACCATTCTTATACAACACGTCTATATTTATATACTGTATATATTCAATTATGATAGATTTAGATATACTATACACATTACTTAGTTAGGATTAGTATATACGTAAGCCTATAGGCATTTGTAATGCGCATGTGAGCATCTGCCAATGGAACACGCGCAATATAAATACTAAATTTATTTAATTTATTATCCCATAATTATTGCATGATGCTTGGGAACAATA
Source organism: Actinernus sp. WN-2022 (assembly GCA_030867875.1). Lineage (NCBI taxonomy): Eukaryota > Metazoa > Cnidaria > Anthozoa > Actiniaria > Actinernidae > Actinernus > Actinernus sp. WN-2022. The sequence goes on from JAOWCC010000577.1 coordinate 36,156,327, forward strand.
TTTATTAAAATGGATTTAGTAATCAGAATGATATTTTTGTTAGGATGGATTGACCGATACCGTGAAATTTTCAGGTAAAGATTAGATTAATTTATTGGAGAAATATCAGACAGATGTGATGTTTCCCATAAGTGTTTTTATTGGACACAACTTGTGAGTTAAACGAATCTTTAATTAAGGAATCAGAATCTGGGAAATAGACAAATTGCTTCTGAACACTTGTTAATTACTGCAAGTCTCGTCATTTGTCTCTAAGGCGAATGACATCCAAGACCTAATTCCCCTAATTGAACGAACAGATTGGTGCTTAGAGGTTTTTTGTGTGTGAAAAAATCTTTGTCTCATTTTCGCGAGAACGATATGGCTTTTTCTTAATCTGGTTATCCCCAAATCTAGCCGTGTTTGGATGTACTACATATCCTACAATAGGCCTTCGCTCCGATAGCCCGTTTCGAAAATGACGATACATTGACCGCCGATTCAAAACATGTTTTTTTTCTTAGTTTCCGAAGGAACTAGTCTGAGTATTTGAACCTTAAGTTTGTCACAAAACTCTCATTCTTTGCAGAAAACACGAAGGTACTCGCAATATTTTAACATTTCCGCCATTTTTGTATACACTGGAGTCGTACTTAGTCCCCGCGCGCCACGTTACTCAGTTCTATCCGGCTGTGTTATGTTATTTTATAACTAAAAGTTGCTAAGAGCAAAGGGCGACCACTCGAAACGTCAGCTACAATCCTCGCTTGCCACGGCGGTTAGCATACATTAGTTGATGAAAGCCAGTACGCACTAAATCCAAATTTGCCACTCGATTTAGGGAGATTTAGTACGAATCTTTGTTTACGTTTTTTCCTCATTAGCATACATCTAACTTCAAGCGAAGTAAATACATTGAAAGAGATTGTCACATTTGATAATCATCGAAAATTTGAGAGTGATATGACAAGTATATTTTGACATTTATTGTCCCTCATTTTGAATACTGCAGTCCGGTACTGATTGGCATAGCCGGAAAGGTCAATCTAAACGCTGGTGTTGGGTCACTCCACGTCGCCAGTAGATGGTCCCGTTAGTATTTTAGTTTTAGCAATGTAGTTTTCCCCCTCATTTTAAGGATACTTATACTTTGTAAATAGTTTTTTATAACATATTAGACATCTAATTTGTAACTTTATTAATTAATATAATTAGTCAGGAGCCATGCAGGAGCGTCCATATACAGCTATTGCAATTAATGTTGTCTGGGAGATAGGGAATAGGACATTAGGGAATAGGGTATTAGGGAATAGGGCATTAGGCAATAGGGCATTAGGTATAGGGCATTAGGGTATAGGGCATAGGGCATTAGGGAATAGGGCATTAGGGCATAGGGTATAGGGCATTAGGGAATAGGGCATTAGGGTATAGGGCATTAGGGCATAGGGCATTAGGGTATAGGCATTAGGGAATAGGGCATTAGGGTATAGGGCATTAGGCAATAGGGCATTAGGGTATAGGGTATTAGGGTATAGGGCATTAGGGTATAGGGCATTAGGGTATAGGGCATTAGGGAATAGGGCATTAGGCAATAGGGCATTAGGCAATAGGGCATTAGGTATAGGGCATTAGGGTATAGGGCATAGGGCATTAGGGAATAGGGCATTAGGGCATAGGGCATTAGGGAATAGGGGAATAGGGCATTAGGGTATAGGGCATTAGGGCATAGGGCATTAGGGTATAGGCATTAGGGAATAGGGCATTAGGGTATAGGGCATTAGGCAATAGGGCATTAGGGTATAGGGCATTAGGGTATAGGGCATTAGGGCATTAGTGTATAGGGCATTAGGGTATAGGGCATTAGGGAATAGGGCATTAGGGAATAGGGCATTAGGCAATAGGGCATTAGGGTATAGGGCATTAGAGAATAGGGCATTAGGGTATAGGGCATTAGGGAATAGGGCATTAGGGTATAGGGCATTAGGGTATAGGGCATTAGGGAATAGGGCATTAGGGAATAGGGCATTAGGGAATAGAGTATTAGGGAATAGGGTATTAGGGAATAGGGTATTAGGGAATAGGGCATTAGGGAATAGGACATTAGGGTATAGGGCATTAGGGTGTTTGTATGGGAATCGATGGGAATCCGATGCCAAATAAAATCCGTAAAATCGAATTTCTGAAATATTCTTCAGATACAAACTTAAGATACCAGGTAAAAGATTAACATATCGAAATTTGAGGGATGTACGTAGCTGTGCTGGGAAGCGTGCAATCGTGAAAAACGAGTCAAATTCCGGGTGAAAATTAACAGACAATGAAAACTGAAAACACGATTATTTGTTACAAGCTCTTAGGTGTAACGTGCTGGTAAATATATATAGTAAGGATATTACATGGCCGCGAGGAGATACGGATTTTATCTTCTCGTGTTGATGACATATCTTACGAGTGAGCGCAGCGAAAATTCGCTATCTCCAAGCGGCCATGTAATGTTCTGTTTAATATACGATTGTCGATGAAATACCAGTTTTCATCTCTTCCTAAAAAGGCTAGAAAGTTTTAAAAGCCAGTCATATTTTCAAAAGTGATATCTTCACGTGTGAATCATATCATTTATATCTTCACGTTTGAAAATATCACTTTTTAGAAAGAAAAATACACGCACTATTATTTCATCGATAATTATATATTAAAGTATTGTATTGTATTGTAAAATTTACAAAGAATGTATGGGTGTCAGCAACTCTTGCCACGCAGCCCATTTTACAGTTTTGAAAAGTATTTTTTTCCGTAAATATTTAACATATCAATCTCAAATTTTCGGTGATTACTAAGTTTAAAATTCTCTTTCAACTGATGAAGTCTGTTTGTTTGTGGCTTGACGTTAAATTTATGCTAATGAGGCAAAAATGTAAACAATGACGTCACCAAGGATTGGCCGGGCAACTTAGACAACGAGAACTAAACACCTTGAAAAGCTAATATAAAGTATTCCAAAGTATAAATCCTAGTATATCCATGCGATTTTCTTCATTCGAAAGACTTTGAGTTCAGAACTAGTGTACCAAAGTCGCCTTTTACCAGATCGAAGCTCGAGCAAGTTGAAATGCTATTGTCTTGTACTCGACACTGATTGGCTCAAGTAACCGTAAGTTGGAATGCTTTGTTATAGTTCTGCAATGTGATTGGTTCTCGTTGTATAAGTGCAATGTGATTGGTTCTCGTTGTCTGAGTGACCCCGGTATATTAATTAATTTAACTTAATTCACAAAATGACATTTTTTAATTGAATGTCATCTTGGTTTTAACAATGGGCTCTTGGTTTTCATTGGAAGTAAAATTCTAGGTTTTTTCAAGTTGCTATGAAAGTTTCGTGACAACTGAAAGATTCTTGTAGCTGGAAGCCAAGCACTGCAAAACAGATGTGTTTTTTTTCTGCCGTTAGACTAGTTTTAATTCAGTGGAGTTACGTACATAATTGGGCCGCGTCAGGCAAAAGGGCCGCACGACCACCTTCAAGTTAAATATTTGATATAATGGCTGTCATAATAACGATATATATACATTGCATTCCTAAATGTCTGTTTCAAGAAATTGACAACAAAAATCAGGTGCGAAATTTACGTGATATTACAAATATGACCACGAAACTCGCCATAAACATTCTTTAAACCGCTTTATTACTTTTTCATTTCACTACATCTTTGATTATGTGACTGTTAGGAAGTATTGCTATATCTAATCCTGTAATACGAGTTCTCTTTGCTGTGAAAAGTAATTTCTAACTTACCCCTTAACATGGTTTGTTATCAAATGCAACTTTACATTTAATCATTAACGTTTCCCTTTAAACTTAGTCTATGATTATTTGTGTCCTCTTCTGGTTCGTCAGTGTAGGCATAGTCAGGCAGCTGATCAACTCAGTTCCAAAGCAGCAACTCCTATTAAAAAGATGATCAATAAATAGCTTAACATTAATTTAAAGACGTTATGAACATAATTTTTTTATTTCAATATCAATTCTACATCAAGTAAATAGTAGAATGGTACAATATATCAAATATCAATTCTACATCAAGTGAATAGTACAATGGTACAATATTTCTGGGTTTGAATGCCGTGCCAATGAGTTATGGAGGTTTAAATTTCCGGAATGCTAATTACATGATTTCATTTATTATACATAACATTGCTGTTACAGATAAACGATATTTTTAAATATCAGTGATTTAGTTGTAGTTTAAATAAACGATTTTATAAATTTGTTTTCAAATACGTCCATTTAAGAGCTTTAACATGCAAATAATGGAAAATGCGTACCATGACGTCATGTAATTAGCATTTTGGATAACTCATTGGCATGGATTCAAACCCGAAATATTGTACCATTCTATATCCTCTACTTAATGCTCCTGTATTCGCGTGATGTACAATTGATAATTGATATATTGTACCATTCTATATCCTCTACTTAATGCTCCTGTATTCGCGTGATGTACAATTGATAATTGATATATTGTACCATTCTATATCCTCTACTTAATGCTCCTGTATTCGCGTGATGTACAATTGATAATTGATATATTGTACCATTCTATATCCTCTACTTAATGCTCCTGTATTCGCCTGATGTACAATTGATAATTGAAATTTAAAAAATGAGGTTCATGCATGCTTGGGTACTTTAATATTTCGGGATATATTTTCAGTGCCTGTTTAATTCTCGTGATGTGAGTTCTATACCTTTTCGTTCCTTTAAACCAGCGAATAGCGGGAGTCTAATTTTCCTGTGATTTCTTCTCTTAAAATAATGTTAAAAATCGCTAACAAAACGACACCCTATTTCAGACTAAAAGGCCAAAATTGATATCTTATTCCAAACTCAGCTCCGAGTCAAAACCAACTCTATTCTGCGGCATATACCCGTATAAGCATATCTATAGATGGAAGTACCCTCTCCACATTCCCCTGGGGACTAGAATGGTCCAGTCTCGGATATTGAATATTAAGAGAAAAGAGAACAATGGAATAAAATACCAGGAAGGAAGGTTTTATTCCTGTTTCTTATTATCAAGTTCATGAACCATAAAAGCACATCTTAAAATGTGTCCGACAGTTACATGAGCAAAAGCTTACCTTTCCCTGAAAATCTTCATTTCC